>JADLSH010000382.1:2481608-3102010 GCA_016169945.1 Trachythela sp. YZ-2020 | reverse complement strand
AAAAGAATTAAGAGAAAATTTTGATGTTCTTAGCCAATCAGAAACGAGGAAAATTGTTAATAATGATATTAACTATAAAATTCAACCTTAGACAAGGTGGCAAATCTTCTTATATTATTTCTTCTTATATCTTCTTATATTATTCAATTTGTCTATATTAATTAATTATTCAAGAATCAAAATTTTCTGTTATGTAAATCAGTCATTTTTAATGTAAATTTGTTAGTTTTTCACCAATAGATCTATTTAACTGTTAGGCCGTAGGAAGATGCTTAGAAAACGGATTCCGTTGCACCCCTCGTGGAACTACATCATTTTCACATGAATCAATAGATAAAAACTTACTTTATCAGAATCCGTTGCTCCCCAAGCGAAACAGGTGCACAATTGGGGAAAAAATCCCTCCAAAGTTTGCTATTTTCGCGCTTCGAAATATTCGAACCGCCATTGTTTTGGTAGCAAATACGCATGCGCATACAGCCAAACTCGCACTGCGCACGCGCACAAACACGCACATTCTTCGAAGTGGAAACACGCTTAGTTATGCAAAACAATCATGGCTGAAGATGTTTATAAAACTCGAATATCCTCATGTTTTATGCATTTTGATGGCGTTACGGAGCAACTTTGCAAAGTTACACGCCAAAGGCTTAAGAAATTTCTTGAGTGTAGGTCTAAATGGGCCAAACTTAAATGTCAACAAGCTGAAATAGCTAAGAAATCGTACGAGAACATCGATGACGGATCTGTCAATTCGATGTCAATTCATACATGGAGAAGAACCCTGACAGCATTAACTTAGAATGGTACCATCATATGAAATGCTGGAAGAGATTTTGTGATGAAGAGAAGATCCGTAGACAACAGAGAAAAGAAGAAAAAGGAGGAGGAACTAGCTCTAAAACTGTAACTTCTACCGAAGAACCACATGTGGAAGTGAAGCCAATAGAACCAAGGCGATCAGTCGCAGAAGCTTATAAGACACTGCCTATAAAAAGAAACGAGCATGTACTCCCAGAGATATGTATTATTTGTGGAAGAGACGCCTCTTGGTTCTCACTAGACAAGGTATGGTCATTTTGATAGGTATAATACTAGCACAATGTGCACAACATTCTCGGGTTTGGTTTTAAAATATCTTGAATTGTGATCAATTAAGTTTATTTAGGGTAAAGTAGTTTCTAATGCTACAAACATCCAACCTTGTTATTAGCAGATATTTAGTTTAATAATTTGTTTCACACCAGGTAACTAAGAAGAGAAGAAGAACCCCACTCATGTTGACAGAAACAATTGATGCTGGTCTTCTACGTACAGCTGCCGAGAGAAAGAATAATGAACGGATACTCGTGGGGAAAGACTGTGTAGCACTGGAAGTCCGCTATCACAAAGTTTGCTACTGCAATTATACAAAGAAGCAATCTGAAACTGAAAGATGTACATCAGTGTACGAGAAGTCTTATGATGTCTTCTGTAAGAAAGTAATCGAGACGGAGGTCATCGGAAATAAGCAAATAAAGTATATGAAAGATTTGCTGGAGAAATTTGTTATCATTGCTAAGGACACCGAGAAAGTGGATGCATCTAAATGTAGAGCTTTTAAACTCAAGCAATGACTGATGAAAAGTTATCCCCAACTTGTGTTCTGTGTACCGAAAATGAGAAATGTTAGCGAGATTGTATATGTGGAAAATTTGGATGCTTTTGAATTGGTTGAGGAACATATATCAAATAAGTCTGAAAACAACGATGAAGACTTTGATGAAGAGAGCTGTACCATTGATGATGATGATCTGAATTCCAACACAGAAACTCAGGAAATTCTGAATTGTTCCTTGTTATTCTAGATAGTGGCTAAATACCAACTTATGTCACAATATAATATATGTAATAGTTCAAATACGAGAAGTAGAACTTTACCAGACAAAAGCCAGGACAGCTTATTGTAGAATACATGCAATCTCGTTTTGAGCGTAGGCCCTTGGCCAGGATCCAATAAGTGAGATTTTATTGTACTGATGAAAATCTGGGCTCAAGGATGAAAACATTTCTTTCAATTATAGATGTTATATGTAAACAACGAGTTTGAGTGTTTCATCAGGGGATCCAAACACGAGAAAACGGTATGAAACACGAGCGCGAAGCGCGAGTGTTTTATTGTTTTCGAGTGTTTGGTCCCCTGATGAAACACGAGAAACGAGTTGTTTACACAACATCTCAAACGAAAACATTTCATTGGCTGTTCAATTTATTAAGCTCTAACGGGGGACCTATGAAAGTAATTTGTTTTTGTGTTTGTGAACAATGGAGATAAGTATTCTGCTTCCTGCTTTTGTAAGTTAATTTCTATAGTCCATTGTAAGACAGAAATGTGTAGGGCGTGTAGAATTTATTACAGACCTTGATGATTTGAACATGAGCGAAGAGGGAGGGAGGCGATTTCGCTTGGCGAAAAGTGTAAACGACGAAGACGAAGCAATACAAAATGCGATTCCCCCATCTACTCGTTATAAGACGAAGTGGGCAGTAGAAGTGTTTCGCGAGTGGCAAACTGCGAGAGGAGAGGCAAGTAATGAAGGTGATAGCTTACAGGATATTAGTACGCCAGTGGAAAATTTCGATGCCGAAAGCTTGGCGTATTGGTTGGGAAAATTTGTCCAAGAGGTAGTTAATAAAGACGGACAAAGGTACCCAGGTCGTACGTTATACGGTTTGATTACTGGGATCAAGCGATTTCTTGCAGAGAAAAATGTTTTGTTGAATCCGTTGGATAAATTGGACGATCGGTAAGTGCCATTCAGTACAAAGCGTGTGTAAACAATATTACAGTATGAGTTGCAGCTTGGCGGCTGGAAAGTAGAGGAGTTTATTACTTAGTGATATAGCGAAGCGACAGCTGAAACATTGACTTAAGACAAGATACTTTTTTTATATTGATATAGGTTTCATCGGTTTAGGAAGCTACTTGATTGTGAGATGAAAGCGAGCACACGAGAAGGCGTTGATGTTGCTTCAAAGAAACCTGAGAAAGAGCGTATTACTGACCAGGAAGAAGATATGTTTTGGCAAAAATGTCTACTCGGAAGTTCGTCATCGCAAGCTTTGTTGAATTCTGTGTATTTCTACAATGGGAAACTGTTTGGTCTACGAAGTGCTGAACACAGGCATATAACTTTAAATAGCTTTGTAATCGGTGACAACTTTATAAAGTTTGAGGAAAATGTTTCGAAGACCTTCCATGGAGGGTTGCTTGATTTAAAATACGAACCACGAGTAGTCCGGCATATTTGCCATGAAGAGGGCAAGGAGCACACAACGCGATGTTTAGTAAAGATGTACAGGCTTTATATTAGTTTAGCCGAAGTTTACAATAAGAATGGTAATGCTTTTTACTATAGGCCTGACAATAAGCAGTTAGGTTTCTTTAAAAGTGCAGTAGGTGTAAATACGCTTGCGAAGATTTTGCCTAATATGTGTAAAGCTGTTGTGAAAGTTAAAACATCGCATAGTTTAAGAGTTACGTGTGCGACCGCTTTATTTGAAAAAGGTGTCGAAGAGAAGCTTATCAGGGACAGAACGGGCCATAGGTCTAATGCTTTACTTAGATATGAGAAGAGTAGTTCTGAGCAAAATGAATCGGTTTCGAGTATTTTAGGCCCTGTTCCTTGTAAGGATGTTAGCGAAAGCAAGGAAATTTCTAAGTGTGATTTGAAAGAATTAGATGGCAGTGTTCAAACTCAGGTTAATTTTCAGAATTCTGTATTTAACGATTGTAATATTAGTTTTTGGGTGAAGAAGGATTGAATTAGTGTGTGATTAACATATTGTATGGTGTGTGTAATTAAAATATTGATTGTTGTGTTTTGACTTGAATTTGTAATTAGGATCTCAGTTATTAGATGAAAACCGTTTTTCATCTAACAACGGTGATGGTATATGATTTTTAGCGTGTTTCCTTGCGGTATCCAACCTCAATCATGTGACGAATTAGGGTGAGTTCATTCGCTAATTTGCTCATGAATTATTAATGAGTTTGAGATAGTTATGATGAAATTATGGATTATATATTTCCTCCCAATTTATCTTTTTTGTGATGAATTTTGAGTTGGTGCCTGGGACATGTTTCTTTCACAGTTAAAGGTCCTTCTCTGGTGCAGTCTGGCTTCGTCGGTTGGAACAGATGGTTGGAAAAGATGGTTGGAATGAATGGAAAAGTTGGTCCACATTCAAGATTGGTATCCATAGAATATACTTAAGCGATGGATGGAATGCACAATTTAAGAAGCGCCAAACATATCTTGCATAGTTATTCAATAATACATTAAAGATTCAATCAGAGGTTTTCCTACGAGTTTATATAAATATCCCTTAAAGCCCGGGACAAACTGGGAAACATTGTTGTGCAAAGATATTTGTCATATTATTTGTCTTACCAATGTTTCGGTATGTCATATTGTCCTACCAGCGTCGGCAAATGCAGAAAGAGTGTTTCATCAAATGTTTCTGAATTTGGTAGGAAATATTTTTGCTTTCCGGGAAGCAAATTTTGTTTCTGCAATAAAAGCCAATGTATCCAGATGTGGGAGACAGGGAAACATTTGAGCAAACATTGAAAATCACGAATATTTCCGCGACAATGTTTCTTACGTTTGGCCAAGGCTTTAGTTTAGCGAAATATTTAATTTGTTCCTTGATCGTGTGAATGTATATTTATATATTCTCCGTCCTGTTTGATACAGGTGGGTTTTTTACCTCACAAATTTGTATTTGAATTAGGATGTTAATAAGTAGAATTAAACGTTAAAACGGTATTTTGAAACAATAGCCAATGAATTGAAGTGATTTAGCATATGAGCAAGCAAAATGTACAATGTGTTTTAAACAATATTTAATGTGTGTGTATTTATTCGTTTGATCTCTATTCCGTGATTTTATTTTGTTGTTTTTACGGGGAAATTGGGGAAAACCCACAGGGAAAATCCATTTTTCTGTCTGCGCGTGCGCAGTGCGAGTTTGGCTGATATGCGCATGCGTATTTGCTACCAAAACAATGGCGGTTCGAATATTTCGAAGCGCGAAAATAGCAAACTTTGGAGGGATTTTTTTCCCAATTGTGCACCTGTTTCGCTTGGGGAGCAACGGATTCTGATAAAGTAAGTTTTTATCTATTGATTCATGTGAAAATTACGTAGTTCCACGAGGGGTGCAACGGAATTGCATCTTTTGGATGCTCATCCTACGGCCTATGTCTGACATTCCATATAACATCATACAAATCACCAAAATGACGTCATTAAATTTTTGTTTGAATGTCGAAAATCTTCTTATATTGCCTTAAGTCCTCTTATAATATCCATCTCTGATCTTAGACGTCTCACAAAACGTTTCGAAATTGTCATAAAACTTCAACTGTTTTTTGAACAGTATTTTTATACTATGAAGTTTTTGAGATAAAATATGTTGTTTCTTATTCTATATAACGCATTTGAATTAATACTAAAACAATTTTTAACATTAGTCAATGTTGTATTGACCACACAGGAATGACAGGATGAATTGCAGGAATACGCATTTTCAAAAAGCAAGTATGCAAAATAAACACTTACCCGTTTAAAACGCTTTAAAACTCGAAAATCCTCTCCTTTCTCGGCCTTTCGACTGATTTCTTTTCCTATTGACTTTAGTAAGTGAAAGTACTATAAAAAAATTTCATTTATCTTGTTTTGGAGACTTAATATTTGTCTGAATTAATATGTCCCGACTCCAGAGAACAATTTTGAAAAACGTTTTCATATAATTATATAAATGCCAAAAATAAAATGCCAAAATTTCAGTTATTTTCTGACGTATACATATATAAAAACAAAATCGTTGTCTTAGCCAATCATAGCCTGCGTAGCAGACGGTTTTTTGGGGGGAGGACGCGGGCTGCAGAATTTAAGGCGGGTGGGCGTTTGAGGCGAAAAACCGTCTGCCGGGTTTCTATATGATTTCAATTGCCAGTCCACTGGTGATTGGCTAAAAAATCATTAAGCGGTCATCGGCTTGTTAATTAATAAATTGATTATTTATCACACTTATTGATGTCTTATAAATAAGGCGTGTGCTGAGCTAGTGTGGAGAAAGTGCTCCGTATGTTAAACTCGAATTATTCCTGAAGAGTTTGTCCTTCTTTCAAGCAGTAGGCATAAAAGAGCTGCTACGGTGAGAAAGTTGTTTTGACTTCTGTTACCAACTGGGTTTGGAAAAGTTTGTGTTTTTGTGCTGGCACATTTTGATCAGACCGACTAAATAAGCTAGGCGAGATATCACGATCGCAATTCATATATTTATTGTAAGAAAGACTTCCATGCTCAAAATGACGAGTCTGCACTGCTCAAATCGATTACAGCGATAGTTCTGGTAAAATATATTTCTGATCACGAAGCACGATGCAAAGCAACTTGTTTAACATTTGAACTTGACATTAATTTGAAACGGATATGTGATTCATATATTGCTAAATATTACTAAAACGATGCTTATAGTCCCAGAGTCTTGTTTATATATTGCATAGGCGTACGGGACGTGGGGGCAGGGGCGGCACCTGCCCCCCCCCAAAAAATTTGTAGATTGAAGTAATTCGGGCAAATGGTTCACGAATATTCGGGCAAAATAGATTTATTTAGTTTGTATTTAAACAAAAACAGAATTTTATAATTTACAGTACTGTTTATTTATATCGTTTGCGTCTTGTTGACAAAATTCTGGTTTTTAACATAAAAATCCGAGTTTTGGACCTAAAAAGAGATTGTAAAGTAAAGAGTTTCCGGAAAAAATTTTTAAAACCCCCCCCCGTCGACCAAAAAAATAGATACTTAATTTGTTAAATACAAATAAAAGTGGTTATTATTGTTATGAAGATGTTGTTATCGAAATTCGGGCAATTTGGTTAAGTTATATAAATTCGGGCAAAATTTTGGCTGCCCCCCCAAAGAAAGTTGTGCCCATACGCCTATGATATATTGCTTCATTTGCTGGCAGGCAAAGACAATTTTGTTCTATTTGTCTATTAGGCTATGACTATAGTCTCGCTCCATTAAAAATACATATTGCTGTCAGTTTGGCCCTGTGGTTTGGCTTAGTCGTTTCGCCACAACTTGTTATTCTTGAGAATATAATGAACCGCGGAGGGCATCGCAAGATTTCAAACATCGGTAACTCTCCTTCAACACAATTAACTCTCAGTTGCGGAGAACATGCAAGCGAGTTTATTTTAATATACGGAGCGCTTTCTTGTCCTTGACACTCTCAGCTTTCGGCCTTAAGGTACGTTTACACACTGCGATTTGTAGGCCCGATTTTAGGTTTCTCTGAATGTTAATGACGAATATTTTCAGTTGTTGATGTTGTCAGATGACGTTTGCCACGTATTTTTCAAATATCATTAACGTGCATCTGAAATCGGCCCGACAAATCGTGTAAACGTAGCTTTATACTGTTTACCGACTAATTAATAGCACACAACTCCTCAACACAAGTGCTTTTTACGAGGGTAGTCGCTCATATTTTGTACTTGTTTACTATACTTACTAATATATATAGCCCGTTGACAATTTCATAACATTATCATATGTAATATATACAAACCGCACAAGAGGTCTTTATCAGATTTAAAACATCGAGGCGCAGCCGAGTGTTTTAGATCTGATAAAGGCCGAACTGTAAGGTTTGTATATGACTTCTAAAATGACTCGTTTTGTACGCTCACTGGCGTTGGAATTTTGAAGATTGATGTTATCTACGCTGTGAAAATTGAAGGAGAAAATTTGAGCACGTCTATATCAAATATATAGATCCGCTACGGGTCATGAGTTTCCTTTGTATTTTGCCTATGAATAATTAATGAATTTTAGAAATTTATATATAATCTATCTCCTGATTGGCTGTCGCAATAAACTATTACGAGGGGAAAGGGCGGCATTGGAATGCATATAGAAACCTGGCAGACGGTATTTCAATCCAGCTGCTATGCAGGCTAAGCCAATCATGATGTTTCTAGTTACCAGTTTTCTCTTGGCTTGAACTCGCGCATGCGCATAACTTAAAAAACTTCCTGTCCAGTCCATGACAAAAAAAATGGCGGACGACTTGCATTCCCAATGTTTTCACATACCCGGGTGTAAATATCCGAGCGGAATTAGTACCCTCGCACGGCGATTCGCGCCGGCTCGGGGATTAGGTTAAAAATTAGGTTAAAAAAAAATTAAAGTATATTTGTAACAGTTTTAGAAAGCCATTGGATCAACAAAATGTCAAGCAATATGATAGTTATTTTCTTCAGTGTTAACGTGGCAATACACCTCATATTGGCTCATAATATAATGGGAACGTTTGAAGAAGTGGGCAGACAGTGCCTCAAGGGAGAGCATAGGCGTACGGGCCGTAGGGGCAGGGATTTAGAGATTTAAGTCATTCGGGCAAATGGTTCACGAATATTCGGGCAAAATAGAATTATGTAGTCTGAACATAAACAAGAACAGAATTTTATAATTTAAAGTACTGTATATTTATCTGGTTTGCGTGTTGTTGGAAAACAATAGTATAATTTGAACATTTCTGTAATTCAGTTGCATGCCTTTGCCTGACCGAAGAAGAATTGGCTCTTGTTGTAACGGCTGTAACGAGAACGGCGCATGAAAACCTATCTTCGCACATCAATAGACCAAGAACGCTTCAATTCTATCGCTCTCATTAACATTGACAAGCAGGGCCGTAGCCAACAGTGAACGGAGAAAATGCGAGTGACATTTGCATGTCGCACCAGTTATTTAAGAATTAGACTGAATGATTATTTAGTAACTTAGGGCCTGTTTATATGATCCCGTCTAGGCGGGACGGGACGTTTTCATCCCGTCTAGCCGGGAAACTCGCCTATGCGGGATGGCGTGTTTATATGGACAAAATACATTGCCGGGATGAAGCCAGAGGGATTTACGCATGCTCAGAAGAAAAGTTCATCCAGCCTGGCCGGGATAGAGTGTTTATATGGGAATTTTTCGTCCCGGCTAGGAAGTGGATCATATAAACACTCAATAGAGTTTATATTACAAGCTGGATCTCGGCAACTGTCCCGTCCCGCCTAGCCGGGATCATATAAACAGGCCCTTATATTCTGAACCATTAGTATTATTATTGAACAATGGCAATGAGTGTACGCGATTTTGAATGCATATTATCTGGGTATCAGAGTGGTCTCAGAGTGTGCGAAATACCCATTTAGAACCCTCATATTTTCAAAATATTCCGGAGGAGCATGCCCTCAGACCTTCCTACAGATTCTCAGACTTTTGGCCTCAGACAATTAGTTGCGCCATTGTTAACATCGTGGCTACGGCCCTGACGACATGACCCCCTAGTATAACCTCCTACTCACAGCTTTTTAAACGTTCATTTTGAATTCAAATGCAGAAGCAATGCACAAGTGAAAATTCAGCATATTTATTTGTAAAATACAATTAATGGTTATTATTGTTATCAGTATGTTATTATCCAAATTCGGGCATTTTGGGTAAGCTTTAACATTCGGGCAAAACATGAGGGAGAGGCATCTGGGTCGTGAATAAAACAACCGACTCACTCGAACGTTTCTTCAAATATAATAGCCAAATCGTATTGTTTGTTTCACCATAGACAATCGAATATGGTTTCACGCATATGGTTTCTCGAATTCATTTCATTGGCCACTGGTTTAACGTATTAAAAAGAAACGAAAAAAGATAAACGAACTGAGCTTGTAAAAATGCACCACATTTTCAACGATACGGCAGGAAAAGTAAACATTTTAAAACATCTACATGCAATCATGGACAAAACAGTTAATATTTTCCCCAACAGCGGGTAGATTTGAACTAATAGCTCTTGATAGCTCAATAGGTAGAGTGTCAGCCCGGTGCGCAGCCTCGTACCCAGGCGCTTTTAAGGAAAAGAAAATTTACACATTCAGTCAGGTTTCATGTAAAGGTCAAAGTGGTCGACCTTTGAGCAATAAATCTGGATATGTTCACTACTGAAATAATAAAGACTGGATATTTGAAATCATTCTGGTTACAGAATCTTGAAATTTGGCGCACATTTATTAAAGGGCTTATGCAACGAAAATTTGGTTTGAGTGAAACTCTCTTATTAAAGAGAACGTTTGAAGTTATGAAGATTGACGTTTGGAGCTTTTCCATATCCCACTTCGTTCTTGAGATATTAAGATGTGTTTGATATGTAAATAACATCACTGTGACATCACACTGCATAATGAATTGTTGGAAAATCACGAATACCTCTGAGATTATTTAACCAATCGCCTTTAAACTGTCATTTGTTTCTGCCTATCGCAGGACACCACACAAGTCATGCAGAGTTTCAAGTGATTTCATTCAATTATTTCAAAGATATTCGTGATTTTCCAACAATTCATTAGTGCAGTGTGATGTCACAGTGATGTTATTTACATATCAAACACATCTTAATATCTCAAGAACGAAGTGGGATATGGAAAAGCTCCAAACGTCAATCTTCATAACTTCAAAAGTTCTCTTTAATAAGAGAGTTCTACTCGAACTGAATTTTCGCTGCATAAGCCCTTTAACCTTGAAACCAAAACATTTAAACTCAGCATTGAAATCGATGCGTAACAAGCGATCAGCGATGGTGTTATTCGTTGTTACTTGAATATAATTCATTATCGTTGGAGCCGAGGGTTGGAGCAGTTCTGTCTAAAATCACTTTATATTTGAAGTTTATGCGCAATCATTAAACTCAAGCGAAGACGTCAAACAGCTGAGGTACAATCACTATCATATCAACGATAGACGCTGGTCAAGCCGTTTACATAAGCGAGATCCATTAAGCCGTGTAGTTGTCTCTCTAGTTACAATTACACACAGTACTATAGTACGGGTAGATTGACATTTTGAGCTACTTTCACGGGTAGATTAATATTATTTGTCATCGTACATGAACTAACACTAACAATTCACCTTTTCGACTCTAAAAACACGTGTTGCAAACACGTGACCAAAATGTAAACAAACGCGCCATGAGTTCGGACAAGCTGATTAGTGTTCGAACATAATATATAGTCTATTCAATATGGTTTCTATCAAAAGATGTGCGTGGGTACGTGCAAAAATGACTCTCGTTACCCACAACGTATGATAAAGAATGCAAATGGTGACCCAGCAAAGTTTTTCATTTTCCTGGGCCAAAAAAGAACTTTTCGCAAACACAGTTTTGGATCACCCCTCCCCCGCCCCTTGGCTACGCCACTGATTAAGAAAAAAACAGCGTTTAGTTCTCTTCATTATAAAGGCAATGACCACCACCAACAAAAAACAAAACAAAATACTACTTAGCTCACTTATTTACTAAGGTTCCGAAAAAAAAAGAAGAAAAAATTGAAACTTTAAAAAACATCATCCATTGATGTTATTTTTTCTTGTCTTTTTTCTCATGTATGTAAAGCTACCGCTTGCGATAAAGTTACATACCGCGGGATCAACTTACAAATAACTTATCTGTAGGTTGCGTTATTGCCATATCAGTAAGCTCTAAGCTATCAGCCCATCAGAGTGCACGTAGTGACTACAATGTAAACTAAATTAAGCCTAAGAAAAAACACAAACCACTGGATTGATATATAATTAAAATTGTAGTGAAGATCGTCACATTTCATCGTGTCAATCAGGTTTCTGTCATAATGATTATTTTGTTTAGACAGTTGAAGTTCCGACTGATGGCAACGGCAGCTGAATTTTAATGGGAATTTTTAATTACTTCGCGTCTTTGCGGGCAATAGCTGGACAGTTATCTTATTACGTACTTTTATCTGCAGTTAAACTCGTATCATCCACCTTATTATGAATCGGACATGATTCTGTTGGAGAGTCAGCTTTAACTGCGCCCTCTGTCTGATTTTCAGCAGTTTCACATGTGCAGTACTTGATTTCAGAACAAGCATTTCGTCTTCCTTTGCGAATACAGTTTGAAAAGTCAGTTTGCGGTTCTGTTTGTGATGTGGCCATGATTTAACTGAGTTCAATAATATACAGAACGCCGCTATATTCAGCTGCCAGCGTCACTCTTCAGTGATTAGCAACAACCCCGTTTTGACTCCTGTCAACGATATATACTATGCGCAATTAGCGCGATATCCTTTCAGTAGCCGAAGTCGATGATTAGGAATACACAGCAGTCACAGATTCGAGTATATTCAAATATGATTGCAAATAGTAGTTGAATCAATTACGTCTAAAAGAAACTTTTGGAGACTTCAGCAGTTTATATAGTAGAGTTCGGCTAGAGCAACAAATATCCTTCGTATTAACTAAATAATTACAGCTGAATGTCGAGCACAATTCAACTGTTATACTGAGAACTGGCGCTTGAAAAGTAATTCCAAATTGAACTTGAACAAAACAATTCCGTGATAGGTTGTAAGAAAACAGGATAACTTCGAAACTGTATTAGAGTAGAGTACCGTCAGACTTCGTTTTATCCAAACAACAGTGGAATTTTCTGTCTTCGCACAATATAGCCGGTTTGTGGATCAGGGAAGCCTATTCCGGTCCCTGCATATTGCTGAGATTGGTTCCAAATAGATGCAACATAGATCAAAGTCTGAGAACACTTCGTGTTGGAAAACAGGCCTTGAGTAAGAATTGACTAACTGATAAGACGATTATTTCAAGTGCAAAATCCCAGTGACAATGTCAATAAATGCTGCCTGACTCGAAGACAATGCAGGACAATATCTCTAATTGTATATGTCTGATATGGATCTGAAAAATCTATGCTCAAAGCAGATATTGCAACATACACTATACACCACAATGCCACAATACAGTTGTAATGAAAATGGCCAAATTCCACTTGAATGAACAATTATATTATAATCCAAGGATATCAAACCAACAAATGTAACATTAACGTTAGTTCAAAACATGTCGTAACCTGTAAGAATAACAGATAAAATTTGTACTCTATCCAGTATTTCCCCACAAACTCCGTAAATAGCGACCGCTATCGAAGCAAATGTTAAATAGATACCGGCAAATTATTATTGTCCAAAGCCAAAGGCCAAAACCAACGGTTGTTAAAATATAAACAGAACGTAGCACTGAGCTAAAATTAATTCATAGACCCAGTGATAATAATATACGTATACGCATTACAAGATGCTCGACTTTGTTATTACATCTGTTTCGTGTGCAGCCACTTGAAGAGATGAAAACACGATGTTAATCTAAACTATCCAAGAAAATTTCACAGCAGGAAATTCCAGTATACAAGGTTACATTCGTAGATAATAATTAAGACTCGTATATTTGTTTACAAAAGCAAAACTGTCTTCCACACGGGCCAGCAGACAACAGTACTGTGGCTGTATAATGAATTTGTAATTACGTCCGCTCGTGCTTTAATTTCAAATGCAGATGACCTTAAATCGTTTCTGAACTGACTAATGACAGCCCAAATTATCACGTCCCAGTACGAGTTTGGTATTTCTTAGTGCATTTCAAGTGTTTCCAAGTTTTGAACATATTTTCGGTGAAATATTAGCAAAAAGAAAAAAAACATAAATTTGGTTAAGTGTTAACTCGTGTAAATCAGTACGATTTGGAAATGCTGTAAGCGTATGGGTGCATGCAGACAATAAACTAGATTAGTCGAGGATCGAGTTAAAAATATCGAGAGTCGAGTATCGCAAACCAGAGTACAAAAGTGTGCCCTTGCTCATCTGTACGGGGCTTAAGGGCATTCCATGTAAACTCCACGCCGGAGATACGCCGACATTTACGGTAGTTCACGCCAGATTTTCAATGTTATAATGGCTAACTTGGCATGTCTTATATACTGTTAACATCATATTCTTGAAGTTATACTGTGAATATACATCTGCCTATATAGCGGAAAATTAAATATTCAAAATGGCGGCATGATATGTGCGCACGGGTGTGCGCACGGTAGTATTTTACATTATAATAAATAAAGAGGGCAAGAAATTGTTTTAAAAAATATTTTGTTGAAAGAATATAACGTATTTATTAGGAAAGGTACCATAACTTTTAAGTGTTTGTATATAAATATAGTTCCCTTATCTGTTCATCGATCCTCTTTAGAGATGTTGTTATATGCTTCGACCTCGACTTTTGCACAATGTTGTTTTGTATTAAATTACACACAACAATTTAGATGTTTCTCTTAATAAGTTTTGGCTTTATTGTTCGATAGCCATGGTTTCTTTAGCAAATTCTCGGACCGTAGACTCGTCTTCGTGCAGATTCGCCCATTTTATATGGCCTGTAGATTGGTGCCTTATTTTGACAGGCCAATAATGTTCGCCGTTGCTGTAGACACCCGGATGGCTAGGATAAACACTATTGCGCGACGATTTATACATCTCTATGATAGCATATCCTTTGGGAATGACACGAACGGTATCGGCTTTGTCGGTGTATTTTAGCCACTCGGGGATAGTTGCATCCGACCAGGTAATATACCGATTATGTTTAGGTTGTTTTCTTCCAGGCTCGGTTTCGACGTCAGAGACCGGTGTGGGTCAGAGGAGGTATCGTCAATATACCGTGATGCATTGCGGTTTCGCACATAGTAATACATATTGTAAAATTCATGAACAATTAATGAGCTAACTACCCAATAAATGAACCATATTTATGTCACATGACATCTTTGTAAACCCCAATACAGGTCAACAATCTGATAAAGCTATGTCCTAATTAGTATTCTTAACTATTGATACAGCTGTATCCTAATTAGAATGCATTTATTAACTTTGTTAAAAATGCTCCTGATTAATATTCATATATTGGACACGCACGAAACAAACAAGCATTTATTTCTTCCATAACACACATATTTGCTAAAAAGCACACTTTAGATTAAGTATTATTTCTCACTTTTTGTCATTCACCACAAAATTTATCGTACAATTATTGAAGACAGAATGCGTGCAAATGCTATCAGCATTTCTGTTGCTACGAGTCGTTTCAAACTCTGGTAAAGTCATTTCAGCTAAAACACTATCTGCCACATCAAATTGAAAATCTCGCAAATAAATTTGCTGAGCCAAAAGCTAACGCTATTCGGGGACATATGGCCCAAAGGCCAAAGGTACCGTTAGATCATCAACATTTTCATATTCAAATTCATCATCCTGACCATCTCCGCCTTTATCGTCAGTCCCTTTTTTGTTACTGCGGCTTGCTTACCATTCTTCGAATATTCTAATCGCCCATTTCGTGTTATACCTAGTATTTTTAGGTACAAATTCTTCAAGGAACGACCACTCCTCTTCGTTAGATTTTGGTTGGCGAAAACGACGAGACATTGTTCACTAAGCGGATAACAAACTATACGCTAAGGAAAAGCTATATTACACACACAAGCAGAACACACCCTGTTTATTTTCATTATGTTCTCGTTCAGCGCACATAGAGAGCATCTACAGGGTGTATAAAAAAAGGAGACCTTTAGAAATTATCCTATTGACTTTTAATTAACTTCTCCGTGCATAAAATTAGATTCAATTGTTTTTACGCACCAATGGGTTCAGTATAGTACTCAGGCATTCAAATTATAACAATATGGTGAATTTCTAAAGGTCTCCTTTTTTTTTATACACCCTGTATACAAAATATTCTCATTAGAATCTTATTATTTCCGCCCCATCTGCCAGCATTGTGTTAAAATCCCATAACTGAGATTGTTTGAAAACCACCTATTAGCGATATCATATTATAAAACCAACAACCATGAAACAACGCCAAGGCAGAAGCACAATAAAACAACTGATCCATTAAGTGGCCGAGTACTGCATAATATTAAGCTAATGACTTTCCACATTCATTACCTATTGTTTCATTTCACAAGTACGATAAAATACTCGCGTCAGATCTGTATGGGGATTTACAATGGCTCGCGCTGCGCGCTCGCCATTGTAAATCCCCATACAGATCTGCCGCTCGTATTTTATCTATTACTTATCAATTCGCTGGAGCGAGTCGTCGTTCATTCTTCGGTTGGCTGTCGCAGTGACAACGTCAACACAGAAGTGAATTATGTCCGAATTATGATGAAATTTCAAACTTTTGTCGCAAGAAAACTTTGATTTCACGATATATTAATTTCTTCGTTGCTCAAGTCCACTTTAAAAGAACGTTTGGTGTTCATTTTCGGCCTGCATCTTGCGTAGAATTAATGCTGCAAGCTGTCGCGGAGTACTTGTGATTCATTCGACGATACTAAAGTTATAAACGTAAAGGCATTTTTTGCTTTTTATTGTTAAGTCCATATCGAATACATTTCCAGTATTATTCCCAAGGCAAGGTAGTTAAATATTACTAGTAACAATGCATATTATTTTACATACCAATTAAATTATTTGATATGTAAAAATTTAACATGAATTCCATCCAATTATAATATTTTTAGCCCAGGATTACATGCTATGAATGAACATCTAAAGTTACTGAACTTGACAGACTCACTCCAAGCCAAAATGGACATAAATTATTTTTAAAGATGAAATCTCATCCCTCATAATTATACAACATAAACTTTGAAATATACAATAAAACAGGTGGGTTTTAACTAATTGCTACCAAACAGATGGCCAAAGTATCTGAGTTAACCACCATATGCTGCACTGTTGCAAATAATGAACACACCTATAAAGACAACCATCAACAATATTAAGGCTACTGCAGTGTATTTAATTATTCATCGACTAGGTTAGGTTAGAAATCAAAGCACAACAGGTTGTAATTAAAATCTTAAAATTATATGGACACAAATACATAATTTTTAAAATAATAGTTTATTTTTAAATGACTTAAGGTTTAGTATCTTTGAGATGGACTACTATATAAGGTTGAGGGTATTGGACAATAATCTAAGGAGTTGTGGATATTAATGTTCTTACCTTAAAGCAAAACAAATTTGTTGCTAGAGGGCCAATTTTCATGTAAACATTCCTATAGCACCAGAGTGCATTCTATGTGCAGGGGCGGACAGGCCAGTCGGGCTCACCTGGGAAAAGCCCAGTGGGCCCACCTGGGAAAAGCTCAGTGGGCCCCTTCTTATAAGGCTCCTTTGGGCCCCTTGAAATGGGCTTTTACATACGACTCAAAAAGTACGGGGCCCCCCTCTAGCCCAGGTCGCCCAGGCCCATCTGAGGTAGCCAGTCCGCCCCTGTCTATGTGAACTGCTCGGTGAAGTTTGATATGCCGGTTTTCTTACACAGATTTATCTCATTTTTTCAGCTTTCATACTCAAAGTTACATAATGGCTGGTTTCTGTTTAGTCGTAACTGTGAAACTATCAAGATGACCTGTGTAACAGAGTGTGGATATTTCTCTACTAGGTAGAGTAAAAACTGATTTACATAGAGCACACAAAAGACAAGACAGATCCACACTATTTCTCATTGTCGAACATGACTTAGTCATGACAGTTACAACCAAATGGAAACCAGGCCTAAAATGCAAACTGTCTATGGCACTGTAAAATGATAACAAAGCTTCAAAACTTTATATAATTCAAGGTTAGCTAAATTAGGTAATGCTAGGTTAGTATTATAATAATTTTCAGACATGGCATGTTCTATCCCAAAAACTTGACTTTTACCACTCCAGTAGTGCTTTGTCTACAATATAAAGAAAAGAGAAAAACATCTCAGTTGACTACTTCAATCTCAAAGAGTTGTTTACATAGTATGTAATACGATTGACATTGTGCGTACTGTGTATAGACCCTAATAAAGACATTATAAAATTTCGAAAAAATGATTTTCTCTAAACTATTAATGGTAATTCATATAAATTTGGGCCTTGAGATGTAGCCCGAAAATTAGGTCAATACATATGTAAATTAATATAACTAAAGCACATCGTAGAAAGAAAACAAAATTAAAACCGTGAAATATGATGCACATACTACAATAATTTCAACACGTACCTTTAAAAATATCTGATTTTCAAAGAGAAAAAACCATAGTTAATAGAAATACTAAACATGGTTAGGAAGGCCGGGTCACGTGACCAATTATGTTATTGTTTCGCCGCTAATTTATTCCGAGTGCACAATGGCTCATTCATCAATAGGAATTTATATAGGGCTGCCTTACTTTTTTTGCATTTTCCGCCGTTATGTGCCATGGTTGGGGCAAATTGTAGTATTTTTGGCTGTGGCTCGAACAGAAGACACACTGGTATTAGTATATTCTCTCTTCCAAAGGGGAAAGATGATTTATCGGCCAGAACTCGCGATGAGTGGGTGCGAGTTATAACCAGAAATCGAGAAATCGATAAGGATTTACGGCGTCAAATAAACGATAGAAATCTGCATGTCTGCGAGAAACATTTTGAGGAGAATTGTTTGAATAAACGTAAGTATAACAACGTTTTTCTTTTATCTAAATCATGAATATTCAAGCCCTTATTAAAATATTTTGCGAGGCTTTCGGCCGCCTCGTCAATGCTTCGCTGAACTTCGCATTTCTTGAACAATGTAAACAATTATAGATTGTAATTACAATGACACATTGTAGAAATTGTAGAAAATCTTTTATCTAGATCGTCTTTGCAAAACATTGAAACCGAGCTCTGTTCCAACCTTAAATCTACCGAAGAAATCGCACGAAGAATCGAAGCCTTCAACATCAAGACGGGTGATAGAAAAGAAAGACTTGGTGCCTTCGAAAGTGTAAAAGGACATCAATGATTTGAAACTAAAGGTCTCCAAGCTTGGTTTGAAAGGTTGGTGTCGAAAATCTGATGAAAACGCATTCACTTTAGACTATTTCGACGACAAGCATGCGTTGCCACTGTACTCTGTGAAAATAGATTCTGGTCTGGGGTTTACTGTCGCAGCCTTTGGTTGGTTTTTGCCAGAAAATCACCACATTTACCTGGAACATAAACATTCCGTGTCTTATGTCACAGTTTCATCACTATTATCCGAGATAAGAAGTTTTACTGTTTGCCCCGGCCTACCACCATCTCAAGAGTTACCTGCAACCGACCCTGTTGAAGGGATATCTGAAGTGACAAGGCACACTGTTCCGCTTTGTCCTGAGGTATACTACGATAAAGGTATCCAATACCAGGTTTCACTTTACCTGAGATCAGCTGATTGTATTATGCTGCAAAGGTCTGGTGAGGATGCTTGTGACAGCTGTTCCAAGGTCCTTACTTCAGAAGTTAAAAGGCAAAAGCAGTCAGCCACCAAAAAAGCAACATCAGTTAAAGAAAAAGCTCCTTTGGCCAGTTGTAGCAGAGAACGCCTAATTGCAACCATACAGCAACAGCGTATTGAATCGAAGGCACTAAAAGATAGACTTTCAGGCTTGGAAAAGGAGATTGAATCAAACAGCATCACTGTAAATGAAGCTCTGGAAGGTGACATCCATGCTATTTTGGGCAGCATTGACTTGAAGAAGACACCACATATGGACTTTTTCTGGCAGCAGCAAAAGAAATTGCTTTCTTCCCCAAAGTTTGGAAGAAGATATCATCCCCACCTGATTCGCTTTTGTCTCTCCGTTCATGCCAAGTCACCATCTGCATACAGAGAGCTTGCCTCATCCGGTGTCTTGGTTTTACCAAGTGAAAGAGTCCTTCGCGATTATAGGAACTTTTTCAAACCTAAACCTGGATTTCGTAAGGAAAATATCCAGAAATTATCTGATGACACCAATAAGCTCTTTGATTGTCAACGTTATGTGGTTTTATCTTTTGATGAAATGAAAATACAGTCAAACTTGGTGTTTGATAAACACACCAATGAGCTGCTTGGGTTTGTAGATCTGGGTGATGAAGATGTAAATGATGCTGTTTTCGATACCCCCACCGCCTTGGCGAGTCATGTTCTAGCATTTATGGTAAGAGGTGTCGCTAGTGATCTCAAGTATATCCTTGGATATTTTAGTACACAAAGCCTCACCTCTTTCCAGATAATGCCACTATTCTGGAAAGCTGTTTCCATCCTGGAGGTATGTTGTAACCTATGGGTGTGTGCAGCTGTAAGCGATGGTGCTTCTTCCAACCGCAAGTTCTTCGAACTGCATGCAGCTCTTGTTGGTGAAGACTTCTCTGTGGATGTTGTGCACCGAACTATCAACCTCTTTGCCCCATCAAGGTTCATTTACTTTTTCTCAGATGCCCCACATCTTCTCAAGACTTCCCGAAATTGCTTGTTCAATTCTGGAACAGGGAAGCATTCCAGGTTAATGTGGAATGGTTGTGATATGATTTGGAAGCATATTTCTGCCCTCTATTTTGCAGATTTAGACCATGGTTTACACCAGCTTCCAAAACTAACACCAGACCACATCAACCTCACATCATTCTCCAAGATGAAAGTCAACTTGGCTGCTCAGGTGTTAAGCAAAACCATGGCTCTCGCATTGCGAAGCTTCTACTCTGATGGAGAAGCTGAGGAGACTGCAAGATTCTGTGAGATGATTAACAGATTCTTTGACTGCCTCAATGTCCGGTCAACCACGGAGCACACCAGAAAAAGAAATGATTTCTTGGCTCCATATCGTAATCCCGATGATGAGCGATTCAACTGGCTTCGAAACACATTTTTGGTGTATCTCCAAGAGTGGCAGAATTCAACCCAACAGCGGGCTGGTGAGTTTTCAAAGGATGCCAGAGCAAAGATGTTCATGTCTCATCAGACATACCATGGTTTGAGAATGACTGTCCATTTCCTTATTGAGGTCACAAAGTTTTTGCTCTCAGAAGGAATGGAATATGTGCTCTCGGAGAAATTCTGCCAAGATCTTCTTGAAGAATATTTTGGTCATCAGCGGGCAAGGGGTGGCTACAGTGACAATCCAACTGTCCAAACTTTTGGCTACAACGACCTCACAATCACTGCTCAGCGGAGTATTGCGCCTGTTGTCAGAGGAAATGTAGCAGGGCGGCACAAGGGAGAATCGTCAAAATGGTTTGTGGTATCTGAAGAACCCCTTCCAAAAAGGAAACGTAAGTCATCAAAAAAGAATGAAACAGAATAACTTGTGCATGTGACACTATAATATAAATATATATTATATGTTTATATAGTAAAGATATCACCCTTTTGATAATTATGCCACAAATGCCCCCTTGGAGCCTCATTCTCATGAACTGGGAGTGAATAGAATTTCATCTTGACTTATTAGGGTGAGGTTTCCAGGCCAACAAAGTATTTGGTACATAATTACTGAACAGGTGTATTGTACTATGGGATGGTCTGTTATTTCTTCATATAGACAATTACTTGAGAGCAAACAGGAAAGAGACAATTGACAAGGCTTAACTATAGTAACTATGACCATTTAATATTTGTGGTATTGTTTCATATACACAGATCTCGAGGCATTAAAGTTGGGGCTGGTTGTTCAAAAGCTGGTTAACTTAACCCTGGGTTAACATAAAATTGAAAACAAACTTCCAAATAGCTTGTGTATAAACTTGGAAATATTTTTCTAGAAAGCTTGTCCGGATCATCAGAAATTTTATTTTCTAGAGTTTAGAAATAAACAGATGTGCAGAAATACATAAACCAAAAAAGTGGGTTAAATTTTAACCCTGGGTTAGCTCTAATCCAGTTTTGAACAACTGGCCCCAGAAGTGTCTGACAATTTGTTCATTTCACTTGGGTTTCTGTGCAGACTGTGACATTTTACTTCTATTAGTCTCTATTAGTGGTTAACATGTAGTATGCACTGTATTATAGTAAATTACTTCATGGCTATATAATGACTGGAAACAATAAAAAGAATTGCTTAGTAACTTAGTAAAGTATGTGGTCAAGTAAAGTATCTGTTATTGTGAAGTTAAATCTTTTTTCTATTAAAATCTACAAATCCTCTTTTTAGACCCTTTTTCAAATATACCCACCTATTCAATGCATTTGTGGAAAGATATTACCATTGGTTTGCTTTGCTTAATATTAAAACAATTGCTCTTCAAAGCATGTCTCTGAACAATTGCTCTTCAAAGTACATAAGACCCCACTAGGGACTTAATAGAGGATTTACAGTAATCTAAAATATACAGTATACTTATTTTGACCAACAATTGTAAATATGCGCGCACTAACTGGATCAAATTCTGTACAGTAAAAAAAGGTGAGACACAAGCAATTTCGTGTTGCATTAGCCATTATGATTGCATTAATATTTGTATATTATTTTATTGAAATGGTTTGCTGATCATAATACATAGTGACAGTCAAATAAAGAACCAGGAACAACCTCAAAAATGAATTAATGATGTTCAATATATACAATATTTACATTTTCATTTACCTCTGATAAACCATTGCGTTTATAAGATTGTGCATAATCATTAAAAATTTTACAAGTATAGAGAGAGTCGTTTTTTCCGACTCTCCCCTTAGAAGCCTGCTCTGCCTGCTCTGTAATTAAAATAAACTGTCGAGCATTGTGATTGGATGAAAGTACTCGCAGCGAGCTTGCGAGTTGGTTTTTGCGACGAGGGGAAAAGAGCCTTTAGTAACAAGATGAGACCTTTGCCTAAAGGTGGATTTCCAGTCCTCCCAATAAGCTCCTCACAGGTGTTACAGCTAATTATTAATTAATAAAATGTGATTAGATGAAGGTCCTCGCAGTGAGTGGAAATTGGTAATTTTTACAAGCTGTGCCCAGTACCGACAGTTTTACAAATTAGTAATTAACTCATTAGACCTGTGTTTTATCTGCATTTTTCAGTTCTTTTCTTAAACCTTTTTTCTTCAAAGCCTTCTCCTTCAGTTTGTACTTGTTCACTATGTCTCTAGCATGTGAAAAGCTCCGAACCTGAACATACAGTTTAATAAAGTTTTCCAGAGCAAGCTTGCTACATTCACTGGAGATTGGTGAATCCAAATCTGTAATAATGCTTTCCCAGAGACTTTTCACAGCAGGTGTTGCAAGAACCTGGTCTACAACTTTATCCGCAGGAACAGATAAATGAGCAGCCTTCTTAGATTTCAATTGTTGTCGAAATGTTATTTCTGTTGTTTTAGCAATGTTTTTAACTGTTTCAGTTGGGGCCCAAAGACCACCTCTCGACAAAGAGTCAATATATTCATCATCTTTGGTTTCAGCAAGTTTTAATGACTGAAGCAGAGACTGCAACTCCTGACTACGAGTAGAATTCCAATGCTTGGAATTTTTACTTTTCCTGTAGAGCGATTGCAGGACGTAACCAGAGACATATGCTAGGGGACCAATTTCTTCTGGACTCAACTCAATTTCTTCTTTCTCCTTGAATAATATTAATAGACTGTTAATGGGAATGTTGAAGGCTATTTGTAGATATAAATGCAAGTGTAAATTTTATAATCTTGAACGGCAGTGTAAGGAAGTAGAGATGATAACAAACAGCTGCAGATTGAGAGAGATTTAACTACTTGAAACATTTCAAACTACTTTCAAGTAGTTGAATCTCTTGGAGCTGGAACACGTTTTGCACATTTTGGTTTGCTTGCAAGGTCAAAGTACCATTAAGCTGCAATGTGCCCTACTTTATTATTTTACTCTGTCTAATACCGGACGATTTTACATTGCATAAAAATGATATTCTATCATATATCTTACCTGATCTATTTGTTGCGTGTTGCTTGCATGCTTGTGATAGATGACCAACTTTTGTGGTAAATGGATTAGCAACACATTGATAGCATTTCGATTGACACTAGGCGTAAAGTAGACTTTCCAATCTTTAACGATTTCCCCATAAAACATTGCTAACATCCTATCTTGGTTGAGCTTTCTGCAAAACAAACCGAAAACCTTGGTAATGAACTTGAGAAAGGATTCACTGGGTTTCAAGTTGGCAATAGCGTCGAGAATTTCCTTTGGATAAATATTTTCTTCCCGCAATTTCTCGACAATTTCAGCAAGGATTTTTTTAATCATGACCATGTTTATAGGTGGATATTTGTTCACAGCCGCTGTTTTCTCTTCATGTTTACTTCGACGATGCCGGGTTAAACCACCCTTAGACTTGCAAACTTTCTGGCAGTCTAGACATGGAAAATGCTTTGCTCCTTCTACCTACATATATACAAGAAACAGACAGGTTAAACACGTGCCAATAGAGTTGTATTAGAATATAACAAATGATATAATTGTAACTTGCCTCAGTAATCGCGTCCAACACTTGCGCATCAATTTCTTCAGCGTTCGACTCGATGAGTTCTAAGGTTTCTGCGAACTCGTCAACTTCTAAATCCTCTTCAAAGAACTCTTCGCTCCCAAGACCTATATCTTCTTCGCTACCGGAGTCCATTTTGTCCAAAATAGTCGCGACAAACTGAATATTTTCTAGTTTTCTCACTCAAGTGTCGAATTACTCAAATAGCCATAGTAACAAATGTCACTCGTATCCAGCAAGCTGTGCACTCGGATTACAACCGGAAGTATCGCGCAACATCACGACCAGTCACGACTCTAAGCCTTTGAAGTTTGCCGGCCTTCCTAACCATGTTTAGTATTTCTATTAACTATGAAAAAACTAAGTAGAAATCAGCAATTTTCTCGCCGCTCCTGCCAAAAAACTTGATTTCGAAAAACAAATTTAAAAAATTCCAGCGCAGTGCATTGTGGTATACTGACGATTCCTCCTCTGGGTGTGGGTGTAGTCACTTTAGTTTGGGTGGTGAAGGGATAAACATGGCAGTCGCCAAATAGGTCTCCAAGAACTTGCTTATCGGTTGGTGTGTCAGGCTTGTTATCCACCAATAAGTATCCACACGCTTTTCTCCTGGCTTTTCGGAGTTCGTATATGGAGACTGGTATTGCCATGACGACACCTGGGCTTGGTGAAGGAAGTGATGTCTCTCCCTGGATTGTAAGCCGTGAACTTGTGAAAGATGTGTACTGATGTTCTTTAAATTAGGCCGGCGGCAAACCGGACAGGTCCGAGGACAGGTCCGAGTGCTCCCGCAAATGATTCAAGTTTATATATAAATACAGTTCTATATATCAATGCTTTAACGGTTTGCAAGGATTCGGGGGAATTCTGTAGCGGTTCCCTGGGGGTTCTCTCGGGGTTCTGTAGGGGTTCTCTCGGAGTTCTGTAGGGGTTCCCTGGGGGTCCTATAGGGGTTCCCTGGGGGTTCTCTCGGAGTCGACCTATGAGAGCTTTAAGCGTCTGCTCATAAAAGTGCCGTGCTGCTCATTAACAAGTCATTTCCAGACTGTCAGTGGTAACGGAATGAGCTGCACATTTTGCGGAAAACAATTTAACCGCGGTTACAATCTACGGAGACACGAAAAGGAATACTGTCCACTACGCGAACAAGAAAGAAACATGTCTCAAACAGACTCGGATAGCCAGGAAAGGCATTTCCAAGACGATGTCTCGACAACTTCAACTCATGGGTCTGAAATTTCGATGAGAGATCAAGCATACTCCAATATTCTGCCTGAACTCCAAAAGGAACTTGAAAATATTTATATGCAACGTCTCCTGTGGATGAAACAACTAAAGAAAGATCCCGTACATAGAAAAATAATGCAGACAAAGGATGCGCTTGTGAAAAACGATGACTTTGATCCAGGGGAAGCTTTAGAAGCTGCTATTGATAAGAGGAAATTTCTTATAAAAAGACTTTTAAAGGATTACGATTTTGATGAGGAAGATGATGACGCAGAAAGCGATGATTAAACTCAGTCAAACGGTTTAATGCGGTTCGAGCTTTTGTTAAAGAAACCATGGCTAATGAACAATAAAGCCAAAACTTATTAGAAGAAACATTTAAATTGTTGTGTGTAATTTAATACAAAACAACATTGTGCAAAAGTCGAGGTCGAAGCATATAACAACACCTCTAAAGAGGATCGATGAACAGATAAGGGAACTATATTTATATACAAACACTTAAAGTTATAGTACCTTTATTTAAAGTTATATTCTTTCAATAAAATATTTTTTTTAAACAATTTCTTGCTCTCTTTATTTATTAGATAGATTTAGATTTGACGACGTGAACGTGAAGACGACGTGGATGGCGTCATTTGGCGCGAAAAAATGGCGTTGTCTTGCTAGCGACGTCGTCACAGCGATTTTCAGGACGTCAAAAACAATTTTTCACGTCGTGTCCAAGACGTCAGTTATTTTTCCCTCGAAAAAGGTACGTACACAATAAAATTCGTATAAATAATTTTTATTAGTCATCGCTTTTGTTATTTTAAAATATTATGCGTATTTACTGATTTTATTTATGCGCATAATTATAAAAATTGCAAGTTGTGCAAAATTTGTTTCCGGTTTCGCCAAGAGTCCAAGACAGCCATAATTTGATCGAAACGAAATACCATAGCAAACTACAGAATGATTCAGCTGCTTGCCAGTCTCAAGCAAGATGTTTTTTTATCTAATTCTTATATATTTTATTTGTATTATAAATGATTTATTCACTAATATTGTCTGCTCTGTTAACGGTTTTATAGCAGTTAAATTCACACGGTTTTGCTTCATTTTTATGTATTTTTTTTACAGTGTCGCTTGTATTTAAAGTTTTGTATGGAGGCTATCCAAGGAGATCCCCAGAAGAAGAAAAAGTAAGCAAACTAACAATTAATATTAACACAAAGTGAAAATTTTGGTATCACGGTGGTTGCAAATGTTTTTAGAAATGTTATGAAATGGTTAAATATGTGACAAAGCTCATAAAATTTTTAAATTAAAAAATATTAGAGGTTGGATAACTGCCAAAATTTTTACAACGTGGTTTATATTGTTAATTAAACGAATTGTTTTGTTAAAATAGTTTGTAAAAATATGTTACTTTAAAGTCATTATTATTAGGCAATTCTAAATTGCAATATTTTTATGTAAAATTTTTCAGGTCTGCTCTGAGCTGGAATGAGATAAAGGACCTAATGCTGCTAAAAGAGCTGGCAGCAGAGGGCGTGCTACAGCACAAATTAAAGTCAAGGGAGAGGGGTGGAAGAGTTGACAGAAGCGGAGGGGTTATTGGAGGAATTGATAGAAATAAATGAGGAAACCGAAAGAAGAGTTGAAGGAGAGAACGAAGTAAAGAAAGCAAATGTCGAGAAGGAGAAAAATCAAGCAGTGGAGATGAGGCAACGGGCGATGGAACGATATGGAGAGACAAGAAAGAGCTTGGACCTTCATATGGACCAGACAGGTTAGCAATAAGGCCATTTGGCAAAACAATGCTTTGAAACTTGATGGCATGTACTCGCTTATGGCCATTGTACATCAGTCGTTGGTTGTACTTTGGTCGAGCTATTCTTCGTACTGTCCCATCCACAAACCCAAAACAATTTTGCAGAGGGGCACCACGTCGGTGTACTGCTAGTGCATAATTGTTCAATTGCTCTGGAGCTAGAAAAGGCTGGTCCCAACTCTCAAGGCGATGGTGGTGAGTCTCGTAGATGGTATCTATCACTTTATTGAAAATGAGACACAACTCAGATGGACTTCGCCCAAATCGATGTGCCATATCGGTGTACCTACAAGAGTAGGCCAATCTCCTCAAGACAATACATAAACCATCCATTCCACTGCAGACTGTACCTTGCTCACAGATGACTTGCTCAGGAATTTGTAAACATCTCATGAGCGGTGCCAAATCTTTTTTCTGAAACCGCATCTCTGTTTCACACTCCACATCCTCCCAAGTTTCCAAATCAAACAATTCAAATTTCCAATGCGGAAAAAGCTTCTTGGACCGATTGTAATCGTAGAGTGAAACAAATTCTTCGTCGTCTATAATATTTTCAGCATGTGCAAAGATCAAAGCATCCCGAACAGCTTGCAGACCACCAACCGCCATGACAACTATATCTTTAATTTTATTAGTAGCTGCCTTCAATAGTAAAAAACCCATCACGACATAATGACGAATAAATATAACGACAAAACTTTATTTTGTTTAAAACTACAATGATATTAGTATAAAACATTACTGTCATTACATATAGGAACGAAATATTATAGTCACTTATCGAAATCAAAGACTGAAAGACAAATCAGTTCCACCATTTTGGCACGTCTATATTCCTTATGCATGAGAACGTTTGACAATTATAAATTATTCGTTTAAGCCTTGGAAACGTTTAGTTGTCCATACGTTTAAAATATAAAATAAACACCAATCAATAACAAGATGGCTTCGAAGTTCGATAGCACAAGTACTACAGCGTCGTCTTGCAAATCTAAATCAAATTTAAATGACAACACGACGGCGTTGTCGACCCAGTTCTCCCCGGTCAATTCACGTCGTCTTCACGTTCACGTCGTCAAATCTAAATCTATCTATTATAATGTCAAATACTACCATGCGCACACCCGTGCGCACGCTCGTGCGCACATACCATGCCGCCATTTTGAATATTTAATTTCCCGCTATATAGGCAGGTTAAGCTACTGACAATGAATACAGGCACAAACTTTAGTTAGACTTATCACTTCTTTTTTAGTGATCTCACGCCAATACGCCAACGAATTAAAAAACCCACGCCGGATATATATCCGGCGTGGAGTGCATGGAATGCACCGCTTATAACTGCTCCGCTTTTCTACGAAATCCACTTTCTAAACCAGATGTACAGTAACCTTTTGTCGGTACTTTCATATATGCGGAATTAATGGAATTAAGTTTTCCTTGCAGTTGGACTATATAATGCATGTATGCAATGAAGTGCTCTTATTTGTTACTTATAGCGATATATTTTTGCAGTACGTACTGACTCTTTAACTATTGCAAATAACAACACTGTTTAAGAGGCCATGCAGTATAAGGTTTGTGTTAACCAAGGCCAAGGGTTCGATGTATATATATGTATATATTTGTAATGCAACAGGTTATATTCAAGCTATATTCTAATGTAAATTCACCTCCTATGATCTATGCCGCGCGCTAGAATTATCCCGCTTTTTATGTGTTCCATGTAAGCATTGCTATTGGGTCTGTTTCACATGAACTAAATTCTACGATCAGAACTTGTTTTCTCATTTCCGAAATTCGACAAGAAACTAGGAAAGGACTATACATGCGTTCATGTTATTTCGAGGTTAGTCGAGGGAAAAGGTGCATGTATAGCAAAAACTGCATGCAAAATGAAAAAAAATCGACTTAAGGTGGCTCCCCACAATTTTTGAAATATGGTAAATTGCAACCTCGTCCCCAGGGTCTTGACGGTGAACGGACAAGACCCTGGAAAACTTGGCAAAACATCGGCCATCTCATTGGTCAATTTTCTAGAACACGGTGATTGGTGACTTCCGGCAATGGATTTTTCGTCGACCGGATGATTATATTAAATTGTTGGAGTTTTAACTCGTATTTTCTGATTTTCTCATGGAAAGTCGCGTATTTTCACAGGTATGTATCGATAATTCTGTAACATGTGCATCGAATTTGATTGTTTAGGTTATGTGGCTTCTAATTTGCTGTTTAGTTATCGTAATTTACGTATATATTGACCGGATTTTTGAGTCACTGCTTGAGAAAAGTCAATAAAAATATCGACAACATTTTGCAATGAAAGCAAACATTCACAATTAAAGACCATTTTGAAAGACCAACTTAGAAAAGTTATCGCCTCATGCATCAGTCAATTCTAGCATTGCCCATCCTCCCGGTCCCAGGCATTTGCACTTATTTTTTCTGTAAGTGTACAATTCCCTGGGGCTGGGCAGAAAAAGGGCAACAATGCCCCACCCCTGGGCAAAGAAATGATTAAATGCCGAGCCCCAGGGCACGCCAACACATAGATTTCGTCAGAATATCATGAGATAAAGTTTTACATTCTTAATTCAATGATGAATTTTGTTTGTGTATATGACACAAATACTTTCATCCATATTCATGGCAGCGCACATGTTCGTTGTAGCTGCTGCAGAAACCACAATAATTTCTGGTGAACAAATACCCGGCCCCGGGGATATTTTGCAAGTACTAATGCCTGGCCCTTGGGCAAAGAAAGTTTGCAAATGCCTGGGGGGGATGCATGGGCAATGCTAGAATTGACTGATGCATAATAGCAGAGATAATGTCTCGTATAATAATCATGTATAAAATCAACATCTTGATGTTAGGAAATGTACATCTTGATCTTGTTTACATGTACAATCAACAGATTGTAAATAATATAAATAGTATATACTCTTGTATGTTATATTTACAATATGTTGTTTGATTGAAGGTCTGAAGGTCAAGATGTAACAAATTATAAGTTTTTAATAGCATGTTTTCCTTAGTTATTGTTGTGTTAAAGCACTACTCATCTAATATTGTTTGTGGCATTTCTATTTCAGATGTTGTTAACATGGGCCTGAGAAAAAGCAAGATTGAACACAGTGACTGGCATGAACATTAAAATTTAGGAATTTAGTCTTTTACAACATAGTTTATATTTGAACTGAGTATCTATTAACATGTAATGGCAACTCATGAATGAAAGGAAGCTCATGTTTAGTGTGAATATCTAGCTTTTTTTGCCATGGTAGGTTCTACCATCAGTACCATGTGGGCCTCCAACCTAGATATATTCTACAAGTAAACCAAACAAAACTTCACTAACCACTAATCATTATTGTCCAACAATTTGACAAGAAAAATTATCTGGGTTCAGACCAAGGGAAATAACAAAGTAGGGAACATTGAGACTAATGGATTACCAGGAACCTGAGCAGATACTCTGGTCAACCCAATTATTTATGGCTAATACTGGTTAGCTTACTAGTATTAAAAGTCAGTAGCTGACCAAGTATCCTAGCTTGCTAATGCTGCAGTATATGCATTTGTTCACCAATACACCCTTCTTGTTTCAGAGCTAAGGTGCAAGACAGATAAATCACAGCATAATTTTGCTTTTCTTATGTTGGGAGATTTTGATCTCTGTATTCAGTCAGCTAACCAGCTAAGTGCCCCCAACTTTGCATGCCTCTCTTTCATTATGGATGTTTTGAGTTTCATTTATTTGTTTCTTCAATAAAATATTTACAATTTATGGTAAAAATTATAGTTTAAGATTCATATTGTATATTTCTAATGTTAATATAGTTTGGTACTTACATCACATATCCCTGTTACTTTCATTGTCATGTTAAAATGAGTATTATTCTGTATATTGTAAGTCTTGTAATTGTTCTAAATAGATATATAATATAGTTACATACTATTTTCAATTGTTGATGGCTCTTGGAACATATAATGTGGTTACTAGTATCAAGTACCCAAAATGTGCAGTCAGGAGGAAAGAACACAGCTTAGCCTATCCTTATGGGCACATCTCCAATATGGACACCTCTCTATAATATGGACAGTTTTCAATATCCAGAAGTAAAATATATTAAATTTCAAAAAACCCTCTATGAAAAGGACACCTAATGCAAACACTTTGCTGTGTTCCTATATTGTCCATATTAGAGGGGTTGGACTGTATACGAATGAACTGGTAATGGCAAATCTATGTACATCACATAGGTCGTTAGCACGGTGTGGGCATTGAGGTTGTGATGATCAGCATGTCACCTTCCATTACACATTGATTCCTTAAAAATATAATTATCAAGAGTTGTTGTTGTAACATATTTAACTTGGTGAGTGGTGACTACAGTATTTGAATAACAGAAACAGATATCACTCCAGAGAATGAAAATAGCAATTGTGCTGCATATGGAAAACAGAATAAAATTTTGCTCAGAAAATATAGAACACACCACTGATCGAGTCTTGTAGCATGTGAAAATAAAACTGAACTGAAGTCATCTTACCTTTATAAAATAAATACCGGCTTGGGAATGCATTATTACTGGGCCCATTAGAATTCGGTAGCTGTTTCCAATCATATAATTGCAACACTTGAATACAGAATACTGTCAGTCTTGTTTGAAGCCCAAATAAATATCGTTCATCGTCTTTAGACGGCCGGCCAAGTCATCGTATCTTGCAACTTGATGGCAATTCTATGTTAGAAGCTGGCAACAACCATATTCATACTCAGATAGATGTAAGGAACAAGGTTTGAGGTGTTGCCAAGTCGAAATCTTATATTTTGAATGAAAAAATATGATATTTCTAAGCCACCTTCCCGCGAAATCGCGGCAGTTTAACTTCAAACGATTACCGACAATTCTGCTGCTATGAGACAGACTTCTTTGCTCTGATTGGCTATCGGAATTGTTCCTAAATTGGTCAGCCAATGGGCGAACGTCGAAAAGTCCTGACGCTTCCGGTTTTTGCAACATACGAGGTAAACAACATCAAAGTACAAGAAAGAAATATGCTATTTATACGATTTTAATGATATTTAGGTAAGATTTTTCGTGTTAATGCGATCAATATTATCTATACTGATACAGCCCCCGTTTCTCCAACATTTGCTTAATTACTAAGTATCGTGCCAAAATGTTTTGTATTTTGTCCGGTGCAGCACCGGCGGTGCTGAATTGTGTCGAGCTAAAATATTTTACTGTATCCAATCTTTGTTGAATTTTGTTCAGTCAATGTTTGAAACCATACTCTCACATTGTATATCAGTCTACCAATGGAAGTGTATTTAACGATTTACCTGATTGTCTAACGAACTACAGTAGGACTCGCGTCTGTTTTGATTGTTGTATATTCATTTGCATATATGTTTGCACTGACCTATATCAAGGCTAGCCTGTATTATTCAATGTCTATCGCTGTAGCCTGTAATTATAAACACAAACGCATTTGACTAAAATGACTTTATTCATTAAGAAACTATTGTATATATATTTTTATATTTTAGTGATAACTGTTAGAAACATATTCGGCTTTTGAATGGAACTAACAATAAAAATGTACTTTGCAATTTGTCAAGTTATAAATAATGTTCGTGAACAAACTCAAGCACGGAAATTTTTAAAGTTCTGACTTCTAGAATGGCTTACGAGACCTGTTATCATTGGGAATGATATGTTATTTTTAATAAATATCGAACACAGGAATTTGATATCAGTCCGACACAAACAGCTGCAACTTGCTGCTACGCTAAACCAAAGGCTAAAGAATTGAACTGAACAGTGCGGTAAAATCTTGTTGAAATTATAAGAATACTCTCTGATAGTATTCAATAAGTCGAGAAATGAGATAGTATCGATTGAATAAAATAGTCATACTTTTTCCGGTCAGACAGTACAATATTTTAGGGTAGCACGGGTGGCGGAAGCGGTTAGCGCGCTGCCTCTTACCACTGAGTTGAGCCTGTTTCACAACAGGTCGAGGTCACTGTTGGTACTCGCATGAGATCGGCAGTGTGCTCAAATAACTCATGTAAGTTGAGATTCTCTCCTGTGCTTCGAGGGTTTTCCCCGGGTACTCCGGTTTCCTCCCTCTAATACTAACCCTTAGGAACTAACAATGGGGCCACAGTAATTGGCTGACGCTGTTGTGGACTCCCTGCCATTGAGGCGAAGTTGAATAAAAAAAAAAAAAAAAAAAAAAAAAATATTTTGTGCACTATAAATTATCAAACTATATTTGACTTCACACGACATAGCGACGCAGCGGCGATAATCAAGCAAATGCGGGCAAAGGGGTCTAAATCAGTATAACTAAGTAAAGAACAATTGGGTATAGATAATATTGATCGCATTACCACGAAAAATCTTTAAAATAGCATAAATAGCATATTTCTTTCTTGTACTTTGAATATCTTTGATGTTGTTTACCTCGTATGTTGCAAAAACCGGAAGCGTCAGGACTTTTCGACGTTCGCCCATTGGCTGACCAATTTAGGAACAATTCCGATAGCCAATCAGAGCAAAGAAGTCTGTCTCATAGCAGCAGAATTGTCGGTAATCGTTTGAAGTTAAACTACCGCGATTTCGCGGGAAGGAGGCTTAGAAATATCATATTTTTTCACTCAAAATTTAAGATTTCGACTTGGCAACACCTCAAACCTTATTCCCTACATCTACCTGAGTATGAATATGGTTCTTGCCAGCTTCTAACATAAAATTGCCATCAAAATCTTTTAGGAGCATATTTTGAACTCTTGGCCGGCCGACTACTTAACATGTGAACAAATACGATCAATAAAGTTTAGAAACCAAAGCATTTCTCCCAAAATCAAAAATGTTCCGCCAAAATTGGTCGCCTTCATGTACAGTGTACTATATATTATTCACCTCGACAGTCGATAGCCAACAGAACATGTATGAGCGCCATACTTCGAAAAATTGATAATATATGATGATAAATGGTGAAGAATCGAAGGTGGACATGTATATTCAACCGACTTATTAAATATGTTTTCGTAAAATTTGTTCAAACTTTGAGAAATAGATAAACTATATTTAACAAAACATTGAAAGAACAATACCAAGAAAATCGTAAGTGCGGGCGCTGATTCCAGTCAGCAACAGATGTGTTGCCGCTATTGCGCATGCGATAAATGTCCAAGAATCTTGGACATTTTTGCCAAGTTGTCCAGAGTCTTGTCCGTTCACCGCGGTCACCATCAAGACCCTGGGGACGAGGTTGGGTAAATTGATGATTTAGATTGATTTTTTTTGAAGAACTGTCACTTGTTAGCAAACAAAAATTGCACCACATATATTGAGCAACATTCTAAGAGTCGGAAATTGTTCACAAATATGACGTCATTATCGTCATTTTAGCTTTTAACGCATATTACTCGAAAAAAGTCCTGGTTACCCCTATTTTTTATTTTATAAAACATTTTCGTCTAGTACAATAGATCATCTAAATAAGTTTAAAAAAATTCTGTAGAGCCAATTTAAAAAAAATTAAACATGATTTTTCGTTATAAATATTTTTTGGCATTACAGAATTTTTTTAAACTTGTTCAGATAATCTATTTTTCTACAGGAAAACGTTTCATGGAATAAAAAATGGAGGTAACCAGGCGTTTTTTAGAGTAAAGTGCGACAAAAGACAAAATATCGGCCATATTGAAACGTCATTGTTACTATAGCAAAGGTGACACGTCATTTTTGTAAACAATTTTCAGCTCTTAAGGCCCAGACACACCGGACGCGATTCGGCAATTAACGCGATACGATTTTTCAGTTTTTAAAAGTAAATACAACCGTCTATGGAAGGAAATTTTAAAAGATATGCAGACCAAATAACTCAAACTGTTATGGCGCTTTTGAATATTTGAAAAACATAAAACAGGATCAAAGTTCTATGTCAGTGAAAATCGAAAAATCGCGCCGCGTTGTAGAATCGCGTTCAGTCTGTCTGGGCCTACAGTTTTTGTTTTGTAACAAGTAAAAATTATTTAAAAAGTTTGATCTAAATCGTAAATTTTCCACATTTCAAAAAATTGTAGGGCGCCACTTAGACCGACATAGTTAAAGAACCTTCTACGAAGGACCTAAGTGATGCAGAAATTTCTCCCAAACTCACGAGAATGGGAAGCGGCTTGCTGATTTCCTTTTAAGGAGTGGAGTACTAACGAATATGCCCAAAGACGTCTCGGAAGAACAGTTGTTTTGTCAGCGATACGAATTGGATCAGTCTAATTAACGAGCGTGAATGGAACGACTACCATTTCTGAGGAGCTGGAAGAACTAGAGTCGACCCAGGAAGATTAAGCAGACACGAAAGTAATTCTCCACTGCCACAACACATCGCACTATGAATTAGGTCACTAGAGGAGACTACGATTGTCGTTAAATTTTCGGACACAGACGTGTTTATATTGCTTCTGAGTTACATACAACATACATACATTATTCAGCTCACTCCCCATTGGGGCTTTTCAGTGACCGATTACATCAAGTATCTAGCTTACCTAATTTATACTTAGCCTACATTATCTATTTTTACAAATGTGATATTGCGGTGCCCCGGCCAAGTTTGGCACCGCTTTATATTGCGGTGCCCCGGCCAAGTTTGGCACCGCTTTATATTCTGCCTGTGAGTTTGTCCGTTTGTTTGTTTGTCCGTTTGTTTGTTTGTCCGTTTGTTTGTTTGTCCGTTTGTTTGTTTGTCCAGTTTGTTTCCATGCATCAATACGTTTCCTTAATCGCCTAGTAAAAATTCCTTGCACTTGCTCGGAATTTATTCATTGCTGCCGAGCCGGAGCGAGGCAGCACACTATTCTTGACGTGCGAGGGTTTCTCCAGAGTTCACTCGACGCAGTCCTTTGCGCGATCTATATATTGTCGACATCTTGATCTTGCGTCGGTATAGACGGAAAGATGTCACTTTTCCGGGGGGGGGAATAATTAAGCTTTAAGTAGATTTTTGAATTGAGGGGGTGGTACTGACTAGAAATGCGGTCTCATATGTCCGTATTTGGTTCCTATAACCATATTTGGTGCGCCACATGGAAATTTTGGAACTTCGTGCATTCTTTTCATTGTGCTGGCGACGAGTACGTAAAAGATTTTTTACCTCGAGGTAACTGATACAGTTTTTATATTTTTAATCGCTTACAAATAGCGTTAACTCGGTCAATATATTTTGTATACTGTGGTTTACCTAGTATAGCTTTGGGAGTTGATACAGCACTGAGATATAGCGTGCAAAAAAGGTTTAAAACCAGACCGTATATTCCCAACGTGCCCAAATATGTTTGATCTAAATTATATTTTACGGATTATTCTGTTTATGTGTGAATAATACAGTTTCAGTTTAACTAAAAACAGTTTCAAAGAAACAACCTTGCATTTTATATTGTGTATATCTCGCTTCATTAACATTTTGATTACCATTTATATCAAAAGCCTAACACCACCGAATCGTAATACTGACCTATTCTGGGGAAGTGATGTTCTTCAAGCTACATAACTTCGATTGACCTTTCTGTCCAGACACATGTAGTTTACAATGTTTTGCAACCGTGTAATTATGTAATGATATTATATTTCAATCTGTGGATAATTTTGGGATAAGTCACACAAATGTTTTGATGATGTTTTGTAGTTAACAAATGGTACTAAAGGATAACATTTTTTATACTTTTTAGTAACAAACAAAAAGGAGCATGGCTTCTGGTAAGTGATTTTCGATTGTTAAGGGGGGGGGGGGACTCCAGTGAAAATCAATACAACAGTAACTACATTTTAAAACTTTCACTAAATCTGTCAATATTTTTTAACAGGAAGTGGTGCAACTGACACATCACCTGAAGCATCTGGTAACCATTCATCTCCAGGTATATAAACATATTAAACTATATAATTTATGTTCTATTATTTTAATTAAATGATTTCATTTTTGATTAATTAATAAATCTGATTTTGCAGATTTAAGTCCACACAAATTAGATTGTTTTGTCCACAATGTGTCGCCAGTGAAGAATTCAGGCAAAGCTAAATATTTTGATCTCAAGCTGCAGACAGGCTCAACTGTAGTCAAAGGGGTGTGCTTCAGTCCGGAAAAGAAGAAGCAACTCGATGACTTGATGAACAGCCAGAAACCTGTGACATTGACTAATTACGAAATATCCAAAAAATTTGACATAACCAATGTCGTCATCAACAAATTCTCCAAAATCGAGCCATGTCCTACACCAATTGGATTTGATCGAATTGATATCGAAAACACAACAGTAAAACTATCAGCAATCAATACCATCATGCAAGGTCAGCTCATCAACATTAAAGCAGTAGTTCGGGAATTAGGTGGATCCAAAGTTATATCTAAATTGTCTGGTGGAAAGTTAACAAAACAGGAAGCACTCTTGGTTGATCCATTTGGTTGTGTGAAGATAGTTTTATGGGAGAGCTTTGTAGACACCATTACATGCAATGAAACCTATCACTTCAAGAACGTGCGTTTAAAGAAAGATCACTACAGCAGTGAAATCTTTGTAAATACGGCAATGTCTGGTACAGAGATATCACTAGCACCTCCTTTTGATGAACCACTTGCGGAGGAATCTGCATCGGCTCAGCTTACTGTCTTTTCCCAAACCAAAGTGGCTGCTGAAATCATTGGCATTTCTAATCTGATGAATCACTATACTTGCAAAGCCTGCAACAAAGGTTTGGGACAGAAAGGAAATTTTGGAAAGTGTGCTTCATGCAATTTAACTCAAAAGCTGGTAAATGCCAACAGACGGTGGAGCGCCAAGTTGTTTATTGAGATTGCCAACGAAGCCAAAACACTCCATGTGACAATGTACCACTCCATGGTTGTCAGGTTGCTGGAGATAATGAAGAAAGAATTAGATCTTGCAACGTGCAATGAAGACGACCTAACAGAAGTAATATTGAACTGCCCAACTGTCCAACTAACATATGACAACAATTCAAAAGTTACTGAAATGTCATCAATTGATATATAAAGGATAAAAAAGAAAAACAGCTTGACTGAAATATCTTAGTTGCGTTTAGTTAAATGTTATTTGTTACTTACAACCGTTTGTTGTATAATCTTTCAAAAATTGCAAAGTGCAATGAAAACAACCCATAAATAGACATTGAGATGTTGATCATATATAAACAATAAAGTAAAACAGCTTGACTGTTTTACTGACTATAATAGTTTACTTTAAATGTTATCTGTTATTTACGACCGTTTGTTGTAATCTTCAAATTATACTCGAACATATTAAAAAAAATAACAGCACACTCATGCTAGAGATTATAGAGATGCCTGCTCAATGACATCAGTGATTCCAACCATAGACTGATGTCCTTCCCAGGGTGTGCCTCTCTCCTCCGCAGAGGTTCTTAATTTGGTTTCGAAGAATGTACGAAATTTTCCGAAACCAAATTAAGAACCTCTGCAGAGGAGAGAGAGGTATGCCACATTCACAGGTTTAGATTGAGGTTTAGGTTGAGCTCAGAGGGGTTGAGCTTTATTTAAATGATTTTAACGCGAGTTCATACTCCAGATATATATACAGAGCTCACTGATCTATGCATGCGCCAAACAGTGCCATGTGGTCATTTTGCCATTGATCAACAATTTACATACTGATTTATACAATTATACTGAAATTACTGATACTGTGACTGGATGCAAAAGATAGAAAAACGTGAGAAAGATAGAGGTACGTATGGCTTTATTTCTTTCTGCAAATGTACATCAAGGTGATGAACTATTTAGTGTTCAATCTAGAGGAAAGCAATGTGCTTTCATGAGTTTATCAGCTATTTTAACGACACAAAATACACCAATGATCGAGTGGTCAAAAACAACATTAAATGATGTCTTACTACAAGGAGACAAAATGTATTTAGAAGCTCTTAGTAATGGGTTGATAGTCTTAGATCCTGGTGTAGAATTTTTGTCTATAGATAACTTACCAACTATAGTTGTGGCACAGCCCATTGAGGCACAAAATATAAACAATAATCTGCCAATTGTGGCACAGCCCATTGAGGCACAAAATAACAGTGATCTGCCAATTGTGGCACAGCCCATTGAGGCACAAAATAACAGTGATCTGCCAATTGTGGCACAGCCCATTGAGGCACAAAATAACATTGATCTGCCAATTGTGGCACAGCCCATTGAGGCACAAAATAACATTGATCTGCCAATTGTGGCACAGCCCATCGAGGCACAAAATGTCAAACGTGATGAGTTAGAAAGTCTAAGCCAAAGTTGGTCCATAGATTATAGAAAAGAATTTCAAGGTCGTGTTATAAGTGACCTAGAAATTGAGTCTCCCTACTATGATATTCATACAGCACTTGTGAATACGTTTTCGAATGATAATTTTGCTATTTTAATATTTCAAGGCTATATGATGGCATTAATAAAAGAAATTGATTTTTTCTATCTATTCGACTCACACGCCAGAGATTCTAATGGTATGCCTGATCCTAATGGCACTGCCGTTGTCATGAAATTTACTAATATTCTAGAGTTAGAGCAATATTTGTATTGTCTGTCAATTAAACTACATACTAATTTATTTGAAATTGTACCTGTGCAATTGAATAAACGTATAACATCTGAACAAGGTAAAAGATGCATAAGAAATAGGGAATGCCAGAAAAGGAGGCGTTCAGTAGAAACTGAATGTGATAAACGAGCTAGACTTCAAAAAGCTACTGAATATAAAAAAAGAAGGCAGGCAGAGGAAACTGACTGTGAGAAACAAATTATACTTCAAGAACATAGGGAGTATAGAAAAATAAAGCGGTTGAAGGAAACTGACTGTGAGAGACAAATTATACTTCAAGAACATAGGGAGTATAGAAAAATAAAGCGGTTGAAGGAAACTGACTGTGAGAGACAAATTATACTTCAATAATATAGGGAGTATAGAAAAATAAAGCGGTTGAAGAAACTGACTGTGAGAGACAAATTATACTTCAAGAACATAGGAGTATAGAAAAATAAAGCGGTTGAAGGAAACTGACTGTGAGAGACAAATTATACTTCAAGAACATAGGGAGTATAGAAAAATAAAGCGGTTGAAGGAAACTGACTGTGAGAGACAAATTATACTTCAAGAACATAGGGAGTATAGAAAAATAAAGCGGTTGAAGGAAACTGACTGTGAGAGACAAATTATACTTCAAGAACATAGGAGTATAGAAAAATAAAGCGGTTGAAGGAAACTGACTGTGAGAGACAAATTATACTTCAAGAACATAGGAGTATAGAAAAATAAAGCGGTTGAAGGAAACTGACTGTGAGACAAATTATACTTCAAGAACATAGGAGTATAGAAAAATAAAGCGGTTGAAGGAAACTGACTGTGAGAGACAAATTATACTTCAAGAACATAGGAGTATAGAAAAATAAAGCGGTTGAAGGAAACTGACTGTGAGAGACAAATTATACTTCAAGAACATAGGGAGTATAGAAAAATAAAGCGGTTGAAGGAAACTGACTGTGAGAGACAAATTATACTTCAAGAACATAGGGAGTATAGAAAAATAAAGCGGTTGAAGGAAACTGACTGTGAGAGACAAATTATACTTCAAGAACATAGGGAGTATAGAAAAATAAAGCGGTTGAAGGAAACTGACTGTGAGAGACAAATTATACTTCAAGAACATAGGTAGTATAGAAAAATAAAGCGGTTGAAGGAAACTGACTGTGAGAGACAAATTATACTTCAAGAACATAGGGAGTATAGAAAAATAAAGCGGTTGAAGGAAACTGACTGTGAGAGACAAATTATACTTCAAGAACATAGGGAGTATAGAAAAATAAAGCGGTTGAAGGAAACTGACTGTGAGAGACAAATTATACTTCAAGAACATAGGAGTATAGAAAAATAAAGCGGTTGAAGGAAACTGACTGTGAGAGACAAATTATACTTCAAGAACATAGGAGTATAGAAAAATAAAGCGGTTGAAGGAAACTGACTGTGAGAGACAAATTATACTTCAAGAACATAGGAGTATAGAAAAATAAAGCGGTTGAAGGAAACTGACTGTGAGAGACAAATTATACTTCAAGAACATAGGGAGTATAGAAAAATAAAGCGGTTGAAGGAAACTGACTGTGAGAGACAAATTATACTTCAAGAACATAGGGAGTATAGAAAAATAAAGCGGTTGAAGGAAACTGACTGTGAGAGACAAATTATACTTCAAGAACATAGGGAGTATAGAAAAATAAAGCGGTTGAAGGAAACTGACTGTGAGAGACAAATTATACTTCAAGAACATAGGGAGTATAGAAAAATAAAGCGGTTGAAGGAAACTGACTGTGAGAGACAAATTATACTTCAAGAACATAGGAGTATAGAAAAATAAAGCGGTTGAAGGAAACTGACTGTGAGAGACAAATTATACTTCAAGAACATAGGGAGTATAGAAAAATAAAGCGGTTGAAGGAAACTGACTGTGAGAGACAAATTATACTTCAAGAACATAGGAGTATAGAAAAATAAAGCGGTTGAAGGAAACTGACTGTGAGAGACAAATTATACTTCAAGAACATAGGGAGTATAGAAAAATAAAGCGGTTGAAGAACTGAACTGACTGTGAGAGACAAATTATACTTCAAGAACATAGGGAGTATAGAAAAATAAAGCGGTTGAAGGAAACTGACTGTGAGAGACAAATTATACTTCAAGAACATAGGAGTATAGAAAAATAAAGCGGTTGAAGGAAACTGACTGTGAGAGACAAATTATACTTCAAGAACATAGGAGTATAGAAAAATAAAGCGGTTGAAGAAACTGACTGTGAGAGACAAATTATACTTCAAGAACATAGGGAGTATAGAAAATAAAGCGGTTGAAGGAAACTGACTGTGAGAGACAAATTATACTTCAAGAACATAGGAGTATAGAAAAATAAAGCGGTTGAAGGAAACTGACTGTGAGAGACAAATTATACTTCAAGAACATAGGAGTATAGAAAAATAAAGCGGTTGAAGAAACTGACTGTGAGAGACAAATTATACTTCAAGAACATAGGGAGTATAGAAAAATAAAGCGGTTGAAGGAAACTGACTGTGAGAGACAAATTATACTTCAAGAACATAGGGAGTATAGAAAAATAAAGCGGTTGAAGGAAACTGACTGTGAGAGACAAATTATACTTCAAGAACATAGGAGTATAGAAAAATAAAGCGGTTGAAGGAAACTGACTGTGAGAGACAAATTATACTTCAAGAACATAGGAGTATAGAAAAATAAAGCGGTTGAAGGAAACTGACTGTGAGAGACAAATTATACTTCAAGAACATAGGGAGTATAGAAAAATAAAGCGGTTGAAGGAAACTGACTGTGAGAGACAAATTATACTTCAAGAACATAGGAGTATAGAAAAATAAAGCGGTTGAAGGAAACTGACTGTGAGAGACAAATTATACTTCAAGAACATAGGAGTATAGAAAAATAAAGCGGTTGAAGGAAACTGACTGTGAGAGACAAATTATACTTCAAGAACATAGGAGTATAGAAAAATAAAGCGGTTGAAGGAAACTGACTGTGAGAGACAAATTATACTTCAAGAACATAGGAGTATAGAAAAATAAAGCGGTTGAAGGAAACTGACTGTGAGAGACAAATTATACTTCAAGAACATAGGAGTATAGAAAAATAAAGCGGTTGAAGGAAACTGACTGTGAGAGACAAATTATACTTCAAGAACATAGGAGTATAGAAAAATAAAGCGGTTGAAGGAAACTGACTGTGAGAGACAAATTATACTTCAAGAACATAGGGAGTATAGAAAAATAAAGCGGTTGAAGGAAACTGACTGTGAGAGACAAATTATACTTCAAGAACATAGGAGTATAGAAAAATAAAGCGGTTGAAGGAAACTGACTGTGAGAGACAAATTATACTTCAAGAACATAGGAGTATAGAAAAATAAAGCGGTTGAAGGAAACTGACTGTGAGAGACAAATTATACTTCAAGAACATAGGAGTATAGAAAAATAAAGCGGTTGAAGGAAACTGACTGTGAGAGACAAATTATACTTCAAGAACATAGGGAGTATAGAAAAATAAAGCGGTTGAAGGAAACTGACTGTGAGAGACAAATTATACTTCAAGAACATAGGGAGTATAGAAAAATAAAGCGGTTGAAGGAAACTGACTGTGAGAGACAAATTATACTTCAAGAACATAGGGAGTATAGAAAAATAAAGCGGTTGAAGGAAACTGACTGTGAGAGACAAATTATACTTCAAGAACATAGAGTATAGAAAATAAAGCGGTTGAAGGAAACTGACTGTGAGAGACAAATTATACTTCAAGAACATAGGGAGTATAGAAAAATAAAGCGGTTGAAGGAAACTGACTGTGAGAGACAAATTATACTTCAAGAACATAGGGAGTATAGAAAAATAAAGCGGTTGAAGGAAACTGACTGTGAGAGACAAATTATACTTCAAGAACATAGGAGTATAGAAAAATAAAGCGGTTGAAGGAAACTGACTGTGAGAGACAAATTATACTTCAAGAACATAGGGAGTATAGAAAAATAAAGCGGTTGAAGGAAACTGACTGTGAGAGACAAATTATACTTCAAGAACATAGGGAGTATAGAATAATAAAGCGGTTGAAGGAAACTGACTGTGAGAGACAAATTATACTTCAAGAACATAGGAGTATAGAAAAATAAAGCGGTTGAAGGAAACTGACTGTGAGAGACAAATTATACTTCAAGAACATAGAGTATAGAAAAATAAAGCGGTTGAAGGAAACTGACTGTGAGAGACAAATTATACTTCAAGAACATAGGAGTATAGAAAAATAAAGCGGTTGAAGGAAACTGACTGTGAGAGACAAATTATACTTCAAGAACATAGGGAGTATAGAAAAATAAAGCGGTTGAAGGAAACTGACTGTGAGAGACAGATTATACTTCAAGAACATAGGAGTATAGAAAAATAAAGCGGTTGAAGGAAACTGACTGTGAGAGACAAATTATACTTCAAGAACATAGGAGTATAGAAAAATAAAGAGGTTGAAGGAAACTGACTGTGATAGACAAATTATACTTCAAGAACATAGGGAGTTTTGAAAATTAAAGCGGTTGAAGGAAACTGACTGTGAGAGACAAATTATACTTCAAGAACATAGGGAGTATAGAAAAATAAAAAGCGGTTGAAGAAACTGACTGTGAGAGACAAATTATACTTCAAGAACATAGGAGTATAGAAAAATAAAGCGGTTGAAGGAAACTGACTGTGAGAGACAAATTATACTTCAAGAACATAGGGAGTATAGAAAAATAAAGCGGTTGAAGAAACTGACTGTGAGAGACAAATTATACTTCAAGAACATAGGGAGTATAGAAAAATAAAGCGGTTGAAGGAAACTGACTGTGAGAGACAAATTATACTTCAAGAACATAGGAGTATAGAAAAATAAAGCGGTTGAAGGAAACTGACTGTGAGAGACAAATTATACTTCAAGAACATAGGAGTATAGAAAAATAAAGCGGTTGAAGGAAACTGACTGTGAGAGACAAATTATACTTCAAGAACATAGGAGTATAGAAAAATAAAGCGGTTGAAGGAAACTGACTGTGAGAGACAAATTATACTTCAAGAACATAGGGAGTATAGAAAAATAAAGCGGTTGAAGGAAACTGACTGTGAGAGACAAATTATACTTCAAGAACATAGGGAGTATAGAAAAATAAAGCGGTTGAAGGAAACTGACTGTGAGAGACAAATTATACTTCAAGAACATAGGAGTATAGAAAAATAAAGCGGTTGAAGGAAACTGACTGTGAGAGACAAATTATACTTCAAGAACATAGGAGTATAGAAAAATAAAGCGGTTGAAGGAAACTGACTGTGAGAGACAAATTATACTTCAAGAACATAGGAGTATAGAAAAATAAAGCGGTTGAAGGAAACTGACTGTGAGAGACAAATTATACTTCAAGAACATAGGAGTATAGAAAAAAAAAGCGGTTGAAGGAAACTGACTTTGAGAGACAAATTATACTTCAAGAACATAGGGAGTATAGAAAAATAAAGCGGTTGAAGGAAACTGACTGTGAGAGACAAATTATACTTCAAGAACATAGGAGTATAGAAAAATAAAGCGGTTGAAGGAAACTGACTGTGAGAGACAAATTATACTTCAAGAACATAGGAGTATAGAAAAATAAAGCGGTTGAAGGAAACTGACTGTGAGAGACAAATTATACTTCAAGAACATAGGAGTATAGAAAAATAAAGCGGTTGAAGGAAACTGACTGTGAGAGACAAATTATACTTCAAGAACATAGGGAGTATAGAAAAATAAAGCGGTTGAAGGAAACTGACTGTGAGAGACAAATTATACTTCAAGAACATAGGGAGTATAGAAAAATAAAGCGGTTGAAGGAAACTGACTGTGAGAGACAAATTATACTTCAAGAACATAGGGAGTATAGAAAAATAAAGCGGTTGAAGGAAACTGACTGTGAGAGACAAATTATACTTCAAGAACATAGGGAGTATAGAAAAATAAAGCGGTTGAAGGAAACTGACTGTGAGAGACAAATTATACTTCAAAAACTAAGTGAGTCTAAAAAAAGAAAGCAGTCAAAGGAAACTGACAGCGAGCGACAAAATAGACTTCAAAAAGATAGACTTTATCAAAAACAGAACCGTGCCAAAAGAGTTCTGCAGCCTCACAATCAAATGGACCAACAGGGTTATTTAAATATGTTTGATATCACTAAAGAGGGTGGTATTGAAGAGCAATGTTGGGCAAAAGCAAACATTGAGAAATTTCATAAGTCTATGCAATACATTGTCAGTCAGTGCACAGTTTGTCAGGAGGCATGGCCCTTGAAATCTAAACCAAAATCACTTTATGTGTGTTCACGATGTTCTAGAGATAAAAAATCTCCTAAAAAATTTTCATGTGAAAACTCCATGATACCTTCACATGTGCCACATGAATTGAAACATTTAACTCAGATTGAGGAAATGTTAATTGCTCGTGCTTTGCCAATCATGAGAGTTTATATTAAACCTGGTGGTCAACGAGGTTATTCAGGGCATTGTATTAACTTGCCACAAAATGTCACAGAACTTGCAACATCTTTGCCAAGATACCCCAAAGACTTGGCTGTTATTATTGTCAAAGTAAAAGGTAGAGACAACACATTCAGAGATGTGACAGTGCGAAAACAAAAAGTGCACAATGCCTTAATGTGGCTTATAAACCATAATCCACATTATTCTCAATTAACAATTAATGAAGATGCATTGAATTCATTACCTGAAAATGGTGTTCCATCAGATCTGATGACTGTTGAGACTGATAATGATATAGTCTCAGATGATAATTGTTCTCCTGATTTGGGTCCTCCTACTGATAACCCCTCAGAGGATATTGTTTATAATGACTCTACTGAAATGAGTAGTTTTTTACCTGTTGGTGAACAACAAAAACAGGAAATTGAAGCTATTAGAAATCAGCTTTCTGAAAATGAGCCAATGCAATGGCCCTCAGTTGAAAATGAACCATTAAATGAGTATCAGATATCACATCTGGCCACAATGGCTTTCCCTACGTTATTTCCAGATGGAAAAGGTGATCCTACTAATCAAGGACTTCTAAGAGACGTCCCTCTTCAGGAACGAATAAAGCATCTTTTAAAATTTGCTGAAATTATTGATGGTAAATGGGTCTACCGTTTTGCCAACCATCCCAGATTTTCTTACTGGGCTTTTAATATGATTCAAAGAAAACGAATCTTACAGCAAAGTGGAATATTCCTTAGACAAAACCCAGGTGAAGCACATCTCACCATTGATGAATTGCGAGAAATGGCTGCCAGTAACAATGCTAATTTATTTATGTCTAAGGTGTCTAGATATGTCGGCAATATTGCTGGTACTAATGCTTACTGGAATAGAGTAAGAGAGGAACTCAAGGCTATAGTAACTAGTGTTGGAGCACCGACATTATTTTTTACTTTTTCCTCTGCAGATATGCATTGGCCTGAATTACACGCTTTATTTAAAGCTGGTACTGATGGGGAAACTGGTAATTCTACCAGTGATGTAAGACGACAAAATGTTATTAACAATCCCCATATTGTAGATTGGTTTTTTACCCAAAGATTGGAAAGCTTTGTAAAACACTGGCTATATGAAACACTCGGTGCAAAATGGCACTGGTTTAGATATGAATACCAAGGTAGAGGTAGTATCCATTGTCATGGCACTGCTAAACTAAACAATGACCCAGGTTTGTGTCAACTAACTCAGACTGCTTTGAAAGGTTTCCTAGCTCAAAAATTTAAAGATGAGAATGATTGTTCTGATACAACAGAACTAGACGATGATATTGAAGCTGGCCAGAAAGCTGCTGAAACAGTATGTCAGTATGTTGATTGGCTATTATCAACTGTCAATCCAAATCCACCACATGAGGACATGTGGATAAGACCTGAAACTCATCCATGTCAAATAAATCATAGTGACATTCCTGAACATGAGAAACAATCAGATTATATAGATCTGTTAAATATGGTTCAACGACACACTCGTTGTAGTACAAGCTATTGTCTTAGAAAAAAATCAAATGAAACAGAGTTGAAATGTAGATTTCATTTCCCTTTTGATCATTCTCCTCAGACAAAATTAGAATTTGAAAAAATTCACACTTCAGGTGATAATGAACATTATAGAGCTAAAATTGTGACTAAACGAAATGATTCTAGGTTAAATAACCACCAACATCTTCAAATCCAAGGATGGAGAGCTAACTGTGATATTCAAATTGTTATTGATCACTACGCTTGTGTTGAATATCTCACAAAATATGCAGCTAAAGGTGAACCAAGGTCACCTATGTTAACACAGGCATTTAACTCTATTGTGCAAAATGTTGACAATAATACTGACCCTCGCAGAGCTATTAAGAAAGTAGTTATGAAATCTCTTGGCGAAAGAGATTATGCAGCTCAAGAGACAATGCATCATTTGTTGTCTTTGAAACTCCATAGCTCATCATTTAAAGTGATGCCAGTAAGTCTAAATGGTTCACGTAGAGTACGGGATACAACATGTATTGAAGACGGTGAATCATGCACCGATTACTCACTTCTTGATGTGTATGCTAATCGTGAGCAATATGACAATTCACATGATATAATGAACATGAACTTTGTTCAGTTTGCTACAACATACAAAGTTGTTAACAATGAACTGACAAAATTGCCAGAGAATATTATACCAAGAATATTCCCAACATATTCTCCTAATCCCAAAGGTCCAAATTTTGGCCTATATTGTAAATATCAACTTTTAAGGTATAAACCCTGGAGAACAACCCAAAACAATGCATGGGGTGACCAAGAACCAACTGACGAAATCCTAATTAATTCTTGGCAAGAATTCTTGCAAACACCTTACGGACAATCTAATGTCCCAGACTGGTTTGACAAATTACAAACTGTCATTCAGAGTCAAGAACCAGAAGATGAACCTTCTGAAGAACAGGAGAGAACTCGAGAAGAGTGGATGATATTGTCAGACCTCCACACTCCATTTGACAACTCTGAGCAAATGCCAGAGTCAACTCATGACTGGCATCTTGACAGAACCAATTATTCAGAACAACAAATCCATGAAATGCCTACATGGATAAAAACAAACAAAGAAGAATACACTATTCATGAGCAATATGACATTGTTGATGTCAACAGTTTTAGTGAAATGCAAAAACTTGCTTATGACATTGTTAAATCTCATTTTGAGGATACATCGTCAGAGAGAGATCCATTATGTCTAATTATAAATGGTGTTGCAGGAACTGGTAAAAGTTACCTTATTAATGCTATCAGAAACCTTTTACAAAGTAAATCTGCTGTTACTGCTACTACAGGTAAAGCAGCTTATAACATTAGAGGTGTAACTGTGCATTCTCTGTTAAAATTACCTATAGGATCAAGAGGTAATAAAGACCTGAAAGGACAAAGTTTGTGTAGATTACAAGAGAGTCTTAATGACATTGACTACATCATCATTGATGAATACTCCATGCTTGGCCAAGTTAACTTTGGTTGGATAGACAAGCGTTGCAAACAAGCAACTGGTTGTAATGACAGAGTATTTGGAGGAAAATCTCTGATTTTAACTGGTGATCCAGGTCAATTACCACCTGTAGCAGACAAGCCTCTTTACCATGCTAAACCATCAAACGCTGTTGGTGAACAAGGTTATCAAGCATATCGTATGTTTGACAAAGTTGTTAAACTCACTGTAAATCAACGAGTGCAAGGTATGACATCTGAACAAGTCAATTTCAGAGACTTATTATTACGACTTCGAAAAGGTGACTCAACAGTCAATGACTGGGAATTACTTCTGACACGTCAACCATCCAATGTCACTAACTTATGTGAATTTGAAGATTCTACTAGACTGTTTTATAGTAATGAACAAGTCGCTAATTATAACCATGAGCAGCTAATGAAACTCGAGCATCCAATTGCTCATATTAATGCTCGTCATTCATCTGCATTGGCCAAAAAGATATCTTCAGATGATATGTCTGGGTTAGAACCTGTTGTGTTTCTAGCAAAAGGTGCTAGAGTCATGTTAACCATGAATTTGTGGTCAAGTGTTGGCCTTTGTAATGGGGCCACTGGAACAGTTGTTGATATCATCTATCAGAACAATCATCAACCACCTGACTTACCTATTGCAGTAATAGTAGAATTTGAGAACTATAGAGGTCCTGTATTTAATGAAAACCAACCATTGTACATTCCAATATGTCCAATCACTGTCTCGTCACAGACAGAAATAGGTTTCCATGAAAGGCAACAGTTACCTCTAAGGCTTGCTTGGGCTCTTACAATACACAAGAGCCAGGGACTCACACTTCCAAAAGCATGGATTGATATTGGAAAATCTGAAAGAACCGCAGGAGTATCCTATGTTGCTATTAGCAGGGCAAAGACACTTGCATCTTGTGTCATTGAACCTATGACATATGAACGATTAACAAGCTTGAAATCATCAGCTAATTTACAATATAGGCTTGAAGAAGAAAACAGGCTAGATCAATTAGCACAGACTACAAACAGCAGTGCAGTGAGATAAACAAACCACTGAGTTTGAATAAGAGATGGGATTACAATCATGGATCCCTATTAAAACATTGTATGTACTATAAGTATATATATTCCCTGATGAAATGTTTAACACATTTCATTTTCAAATTAATTTTATCAATCTATTTTAATAAATTTGAAACTGCAAAAAACGATCACAAAACAACTTGGAAGCTAATAAACGAAGTAATTAATAAACGTAGAACAAAAACCTCACTGCCTTCCTCGTTTATATCAAATAACACCCTTCTCTCTGATCCTAAAGACATTGCTAACAGGTTTTGCAAATATTTTGCTAACATTGGCCCTGATCTTGCAAGTAAGATTCCTGAGACCCCAAACTCTTTTCTTTCTTTCCTAAATTCAAATAGCGAAGAATCTATTTCACTTCATCCAACAAATGTAATTGAGCTTTTAGAAATCTGTAACTCTTTTAAAACAGCTAAAGCTCCTGGTTATGATAATCTATCCATGTATGTAATCAAAAAATCTATTGACCTAATAGTAGAACCTCTTGTTAATGTTATAAATCTCTCTTTATCCAAAGGGGTCTTTCCAAGTAAACTAAAGATCGCTAAAATTATACCAATTTTTAAAACTGGAAATCAAAGTTTCTTTACAAACTATAGACCTATATCAGTCCTGACAAACTTTTCAAAATTATTTGAAAAAGTTATGCAAATCAGGTTATCATCATTCATTGAGCAATGTGAAATTTTGTATAGATTTCAGTTTGGTTTTCGCAGTAACCATTCTACTATGCATTCACTTGTTTCTCTAATAAATAACGTTGCCACGGCCATTGATCAGAACCAGATAGCTGCTGGAGTGTTCATTGATCTTTCAAAGGCTTTTGATACCTTAGATCATGAAATATTATTTACTAAATTACAACATTATGGTATAAGAGGCTTTGCACTCCAATGGATCAAGAGCTATTTCTGCAATCGTGAACAATTTGTTCAATATAATGAAACCTGTTCCTCCATGGAAAGATTAAAATGTGGAGTTCCGCAAGGTTCTATTTTAGGCCCATTATTCTTTATTTTATATATCAATGATCTACCGAATGCATTAGAACTGTCAAAATCTTATCTTTTGCTGATGACACTAGTATATATTATTCAAATTCCGATATCAAGCAACTTGAATTTGTTTTGAACAGTGAACTTCGAAAGCTGGATATCTGGATGAAGTCAAATAAATTGTCTGTGAACATCAGTAAAACAAATTATATCATTTTTCGGCCGAGACAAAGAAAATTAATTTAAATCTAGTTATCAATATAACAATCAAATGATCACCCAAAAACAATATATAAAATTTTTAGGAGTATATATAGACGAACATTTGTCATGGAAGGAACATATTAATTATATTTGCAATAAAATCGCCAAGTCTGTTGGAATTATTTACCGATCACGATATCTACTGTCATCCGCAACAAGATTATCCTTGTACTACACTTATTTATCCCTATCTTACTTATTGTAATATTGTATGGTCTTCCACTTATGTAACCAACCTCAATAGAATTCTCCTTTTACAAAAACGAGCTGTACGTATTCTTACAAATTCCGAATACCGTGCACACTCTGATCCACTTTTAAACAACTCAAAATATTGGATATATTTAAGTTAAATACATTTCACATTGGCAAGTTTATGTTTTTATATCAACATTGCATGTTGCCAACCTGCTTTGATAATCTGTTTACAACAAACAATCAAATACATGGTTATAACACCAGATTTGCCGGTAACTATAGATCTCATGCTTGTCGAACTAATATCAAGCAGTTCACAATCTTATACTCAGGACCAAATATTTGGAATTCTTTACCTACAAATATAACTGTGATAAACACAATCTCGTCTTTCAAGATGCAACTTCGTAATTTTCTGCTTAACGAATAAGGAACAGCTAACTCTGATATGCTATGACCATGTTTATCGAATATTCAGTAACAATATAAAAAATTATTGGAAAATCTATTTTATATTTTCGTAAATTTTCTCTCTTAACTTTATTATGTTTCAATTTCATTATATGTGTCTGTAACTTAATTCAATTTCATATTATATATGTCTGTAACCCTAAATTATACTGATTAATTAAATATTTAACTTTGAATTTTTGAGATGAGGTGGCCTCTTTACACAAGCTCTAAGCTTCTTGAGGTCTCCTCGCCGACTTTATTTTATTAATATCTTGTAAATAGCTAATCTTTCTTTTTTTGGGCAAATAAACCAATAATAATAATTACACTGACTGGTACCATCTGAACAGCTGGATTACACAGAAATGTATATTTACTTCAACAAAATGGTTGTTTCAAAATAATATGGATATATTACATTGTCTCTCTTATGGGGTGCAAACTGCTATATGAGGAATTATCTATTTCCAACATGTCATGTGGGTATGGATCCTGTGTAATGTGTTTCAAAGTTGTTTTGGAAAGAGACACCATTATGTTGGTTTGCTGTATAATCATGTATTTCGACAATTTACTGCACAGTACAGATGAACACTGATGGAACCAAATGTTGATTAAATACATGTATCAAACATCTACAGATGGGAACAAAGAGTCGAAGATTGTTCTGACAGACTGCACATGCCAAATGCATTATCAATATCTTATGAACACAGACAACCAGCTGTGATTGCCTCTATGATTTCAAATGAGTTATTCAAGATCCCATTGACAACTTTGAAGTAAACAGTGACTTCTATTAACATTTGATGTTGGTACCAAGAGTTCCATTAACAATACTACACTCAGATATCTTGCCTAATACTGTACAGTATATACTATTTACAATAGTATAGTGTTGTAGTCACAGTGTTGTAATCTCAATGTTTTGACAACAAAATAAATCAATACATACAGTGTATTGTTAGCAATTTCAATAAGTTCAATATTTAATACTAATTAATTCAGGAATTTTCCATGCAGTTTGTGCGTCAAGGCAGCACTTTCCTTGCGATAGTAACTCCTAGTTATTAATTATTAATCTTGTACTCTCAGGACCGACTGTTTGCTAGGCTTTATCTCTGGTTTTCTGCGTCAAACAAGGACAAAAATACCACTGTTCGAATCAGCGTGAAAAGTTGTATTTACGGATGGAAAATTTATTTCAAAGTTGATTTCTATTCTAGCGATTTATGGCCTTTGAAAGACAAGCCACTCAAAATAATCCATTCACGTTTTCCGAATTCCTTTTTTCGAGGAAAGTTTTCTTTCCAATTAATCTCGGACTCCCACTATTGACTGTTTGCTGCGCCTTATCTCTGGTTTTATCCGCCCAATAAGGACAAAAATACCACCGTTCGATTCAGTGTAAGAAATTGTACTTAGGGATGGCAAATGTATGACTAAACAACAGTATTCTAGTGATTTATGGCCTTTCAAACTCAGGCGAAATTGTATTGTTGACAAATCGCTCAAAATTATTAAACTAAACGCAGTACGTTTGATCCTTGATAACTTTGGTGTCGTTGGTTTTGTCTTTATCGGCCGTATACCAGTGGATTCGTCTCACTTTTCTCTTCATTTTGATAGTAGTTTGAACCCAAAATGTTTTATTTTGAGGGTTTTAAAGTGCAGTTTTAATAAGCAAAATTGTATTGTTGACAAATCGCTCAAAAATATTACACTAATTAAAAATGCAGTCCGTTTGATCATTGATAACTTCGGAATCGTTGGTTTTCACTTTATCGGCCGTATACCAGCGGATTCGTCTCACTTTTCTCTTCATTTTGATAGTATTTTGAGCTCGAAATATTTTATTTTGAAGGTTTTAAAGCGCAGTTTTAATCCTAACGCACGCACCAACTTGCGGCCGACAGGAGAAATGTTAGCGTACTATTTTATATGAGTTTACTTGTAGGCGGAAACGCCAGAAGTTTTATTTTGCAGGGCACCGCATTTTAGTACTGTGTCTGGTTACTTTCCTAATCTGTCTATCCTAACCCACCCAGTCAACTTTCCCTGTGGGAGGAAACCGGAGTGCCTGGAGAAAACCCACGACTTTCGACAGAGCGTTGACTTACTCTTTTCACATGAGTGTGATGAGTAAAGTTCTCAACGAGAATCGAACTCAGGACTCAGAGGTGAAAGGCGCTTGCTCTGACGACTGCGTCACCGAAGCCCCGTCGGCTTCACAGCGTGCAGCAAACCTGCCTGATGCATGGAAGCGGCCTGGCATCCATCAACCAAGTAAAACACAATAAATTCCTGGAGAGATTCAATGTCAAACATGGTATGATCCTCACTAGCTAGAATGACGTTGATATGGGTCTTCTTTCTCCTTGATAGCTTGAGAATGAACGTAAAACAAAGCAACGTTCGAGCACTTGTGTGGAAGCAGCCAGCGCAGCAAGCACCAGTCATCTCAGAGCCTGATGGTCATGGTTGGCAGATCAGAAATTGGCTGACATTCTCATTGATAATAGACCAACTCAAGGCTCAGATGATGAGCTGTCTGATGACTTTGAATATGATTTTACTGATACCGTTTAGGAGTAAGTGGAAGTAAGTGAACAAGAGGTTTCATAGATGGTTTCATAGAGGTTTCATAATATATTTATAGGTAAACTTCAAAGATCTTTTTGCACTTCACTTGGTTGAACTAGATTATCCACCAAACCCAGTATACTAATATATTTATAGTTATAAGGAACCTTACTGGGAACGCTATGGAAAATCAGCTCTTCCTCTTCTGTTTAATTGAATCACTTACCTAGATAGTTATGAAGTTGAGTTAAGGCACGTTCAAACGAGGCCAACATCGTCCAACATTGTTGATCGAACATCTTCTGACATCAGCCAACATTACCCAACATAGTGTTCAAACGAGGCGAACAATATTGCATTCAACAATGTTAGATGATGTTGCACCAACATGCTGCCTTCGTTTGAACGGGCCTTAACATCGCGAGGCTTAGCGCAGATTTATATTGAGTTACAACCTACAACTGTATAGACAATAATGAACCTGTATATGACCATGAGCTTTCCAAAAAACCTGACATGCGCATGCAGTAGATGTTTTAAGTGCCCAAATGCGACAGTTGCATATGGAGACACAAAAATAATACACAAATGAGTAAGTTAATAAGATTTATTTTGTTATCATTCTTTTCATTTTAATAATAATATTTTATATAAAAAGAGCATGCTGGGTGCCATAGTGATAAAGAATGCAGTCGTACAGCCACACCCACCAACGGATCAAATGCGGAAAACCTATTTTGGAACACCTTCGGGTCAAACTTCAAAATGATGGGTGTCCCCAAAAATCCCTATGAGAGGGGAAGGTTTCCCCCGCTGGCCCACGGACTATAATGGTATATGACGCGAGTTACCCGGGGGGCGATATCTCGATCACCACTGATATTTAATAAGGATCTTTGCTTTGGGTTCAATTTTTTGTCATACTGAAATATTCCGACGTCTTGAGTAAAGGGTCTATATTAGAGAGTTGGCAGTAAATTAAAAAATATATGCATACATTATGCTGAGTTTATAGCAAAGCACAAATACGGCCATGTGTTCAGAAAATAGCCAATTAAAATAACACAACAATAACAAACCAAAAACAATATGCAAAAAATATAGCCTGCAAACAGGTTGCAACGCAATTTACGGTTGTATGCCTGGATATAGTAATAGTAAGCATATAGCCATAACTATATAGGGTAAACAATAATAATACATGCACTTTTAAATATAAATTTCAATAAACGCCAGCGCCGACTGGCTGAGAGCAGTGTTTTTAATATGAATTTTGATTTTATAGGGTGCTAAAAGTTTTAATTTTGTTAAAGCAGTTGTTGTGGAAGTTACCCAAATATTAATTGAAAAAACGCGAGTCGCTTTGCAATTATTAAGAAATCCAGCTGGGTTGACAAAATTGAAAGCATTGTATTCAGTAAATAATATAAATAAAAGAACGATTTAAATGCTGCAATGTATGTAAACTAAAATACAGGTAGACTTAGCTTAAAAATATAAAAATCCATTATTATTGGAATAAGCATTAAGTTCGCATTTCACATTGGGTTCATTGAGTGACATCAGGCATTCTTATTCCACGTGCGTCTTTGTTCTAAGAAAGAAGTAGAGTATATTATTATATATACAGTATTAGTATAATTTCAGTAGTAAATAATGCCTTTCAAGTGTTTTGATTGGTTGGCTGAGCAGTAAATCCTTTTAAGAAGCGCATGTTGTTGTGCTCACAGATAATCACCACGACTTCGGTAAATAATTGTTAATTATATTAAGTAATCTAAAGGATCAACGAGAAAGAGTGTTTCAAGGCGTACCATGCAAGTATGAAATCAATGCAAATCACAAGGTCATAACGTGAGTGATTTTGTTAATTGTTATATTATATCCAGTGTTTGGATAATCCTGTTGGACATGCAAGAGGGTGTTGGACATGCAAGAGGGTGAGCTTTTCATGTGGCTTCTTAAATGAACAGAGCAGTTCAACTGAATATCAAAAAGCACCATTCAGTTCTGGCGGGATGGTGATAACCAATGCGTAAAGGACTTAAAGGTTGTTTACCATTTACACAAAAATTCCGCTAATTCCGATAGAACGAAAACAGAACACATGTATTTGGTTAATCCAATCGAAAAATTACGGAATAAACGGTTTTCCTAAAAAGGTTCTTCTTTTTCCAGTTGGAACGTTTCATACGGTCAACTATGCCCCATTTAAACGTTTCGCATGTTTCTTTACCAGTCCTACAGAGTATTTTATGACTTCCAGTGTCAGGCACCGTTTGAATAAATGGCATGCACATATTCCGAGCGGTGTTTTCCAATCCAAAATGAAAATTTTGCGTTCCAGTTGCACGGTTTGTAACCAGATGGGTTTTTCATGCTAATGGTAACTGGTAAACAACTAGACAGTGTCATTGATTTATACCAGAAACGGATAATCTCTGGACAAACTTGTGACAAAAAATGTTACCTCGTCTGATATTTCGTCTGTGTATAAAAGCGGGGAACAGACGGATCATCCGTCAAGACGCAATATCTGCGCAGGACCGTCTGCGTAGGATAGTTAGACGTGTGTTTACACTAAGACGGATGATCTATATCAGATGGATAATGCGTGTTGACGGTGAATAGGTGATCTATATCTAATATAATGCCTGTTTTCCACTTCAGCCATAACGAAACCAACTGTATCGTTTTCTTTTGCATCAATGTCATTAGTTGTGCTCTAGTGGTCCCAAAACAAGTTTGCAATGGGAAGGCTTAAATCGAGCAATTGTAGTAGACATTATTGATTTTGTTACACCCGAATCCAAATGCGAGTCTAACATTTCTGCAAACCAAGAAATCACATAGTCTCACCTTCCAGGCATTCGGTATTTTCGTTCAGTGAGGATATTTAGAATAACACCAATAGAGAAAAGATAAGCCAGAAATCTCAAAGGATCCACTAAGCGGACTTTAGAACGGAGATAGACAAGAAACTCGTGGAGACGTCCATTTGAGAGCTCCCGATCTGTGTGGTTCTGTAGAATGAAGTTGACAAATATATTATTAAACTAGAACCTCTCCTTACAGACACCTCTCTAATAATATGGACACTTCTCCATTGCTAACAAAAGCCTCATATATTGTCTTTAAAAATAACCTCTATATTATTACATGCATGGCTATATCGCAAAATTCAACACTTTGATTGGTTCCTAAGCTGCTGGAATCCAACAGTACGGACTGCTAAGCTAGACGCAGGCGAAAGAAAACGTATATAATTATCTTTCCTGTCGATAAAACTAAGAGTATGTTCACAACTCTGCCTTTTAACTATATACTGTAAGAACACATTAACGTTCTTGTTTAATTTCATGTAGTTTTGGCGCCTCTTCTCTAAGCTTTTGCGCCACCTAAACTCCCCGGTAGGGGGGGCCATGCCCCACCTCCTTCCCCTGCCAGCACGCCAAGAATATTTAGTGACTTCATCGTTGTGACTATCATAAAACGGAAACCTCTCTAATAACGACACTTCCCTTGGTCTTTCCGTATAAGAGAGGTTTGTTATACGATTTTTTTATATGAAGCACTGGCAGCGAGCTTTATGATATATTACTTACGGATCCAAGTTGATAATGGCTTAAAAACTGCTGTAGTGTAGGTTCGGATTTCGACACAGGAGGTAAATACTCAGAAGTGAATTCCCGTCTCCACCAATACTTGATTAACCTATAGTGAGGAAAACAAATATTAAAGTTATAGAGCAACTTTGAACTGCCAAAACTATAGTTAAGGCTATCATACACGCGGGAAGTTTCCCTGGGATAAATAGCAATGTTATGTAAAAGAAATCACCAAAATTTGAAGGTTTGGTCCAAATATACTACTACGTCGAATATTTCCTTCAATAACAAACAGTACCATAGAGAAATGAAAGAAATCAATGATAAAGATCAATGATGAAGAAAAAAGTCTTGTCCTTGTGCATGTAATTACGTCACCGTCGCCATATTGGATGAATTCAATAAACGTTTTCTTGTCTGCAATTCAAATTTCTTCCATCATGCGGAAAATCTCTTTGCACTTTGACTCCTAGCTTGCATGGGATTGAATGTTGTATAATATTATATGGTCACTAACAAAACGACCGTTAGTAATAATGGTAAACCAACTAAAAGCAGCAGTCAAGACCGTTTTGCTTAGTTTCCAGACGAAGGGCCTTCGCTCGAAACGTCGAAGTAGTTTTATCCTACTCCACCGCCGAATCTTCGTTAGACTAAAATATAGCATTTGGTCTTAAAGCATATTGTTATTTACTTCGCTCAACTCCCGATATATTGCTCAAAATATACACAAATTTTGACCATACCCTTGTAAGGCGTGCTCCTTAAAATATTCCCTTTGAAATTTGTTGTTTTGGGGCTAAAATTCTCTCTGAATGTGCTAAATGTGCTTTTGTTTGAAACAATATATGTAAACAAAGCACGCGCGTGAGCAGAACGGACTTGACTGCCACTTTTATTACCTGGCGTTACGAACAAAATCTCCAATAGATCTTGTACTCTTCTTTACTTTGGTGTAATGATATTTATAAAGTAGAGCTCGGATATAATGAGGAGGTTTCTTGAACGGATGCTCCTTGGCCATGAGATCAAGAACATCTGCATCACCTTCAAGTAGTTTGTATACTAAATGCACGAACCAAGGATTGTGTTGATATGAACCAAGAGCTGCGAACCACATTTGCCAGTCCAGTCGCGGTTGATGTGGAGCTGAAGAAGAAAAACTACCCTAGACACTCGTATACATAAACTTTATCAGATATTATACTGGCGGTCACTAGGTGGGCTTCTAGGGGTTCTTACTGAAAGAAAGCTAATTAAGCAAATTAGTTATATAAAAGATGAACCAGAAAGGCTTGAGGACTAATATTTCGAGCAATAAATTGGAAATAATGTGGGATGTTGTTTTAAAGTCTGATTGATATGATTGAGATATTTACAATCACTTATTGAGGATCAAATTGACTGATTAAAGAAGTTGGACGAAATTACTCTGAGTAACATTGACCTTGCTTGCACAGCAAGGTCAGTTGCTATGGCTGGCTTCGGCACGTTGTGAACCACAGTTGGTTGACGTTACTCTCTAACAGTGGCAGACACTGGTTGGGGGGGGGGGATGGGAAGCCATGCAGAGGCCGGAACTGGTATCTTTCCTAACATTAAATGACACATACCGATAAATGGTGAACAATCCGTTAGTGGACCTGGTTTGTACCGGAAATTGTATTCCTATAACAAAAATATGATCATTAATATGATCACAATAGTTTCCTTGTCAAAATGAATAAAAAAATGTAACATGGCGAGTAAAATCGTTTGGAATAAGCTAGAGTACAAAACAATTTGAAACTCGCGTTGGCGAACAAATGCATGGAAAAGAGAAAGCTTCAATATTCGCTTCAGTCTAGTTAAATTGTTAACACCACGGGTGGGAAAACAGCGGACCATGTGGTCCCGGAGAATTTTTTAACGATGTTAGGAGAAAGAAAATAGGAATTTTTCCAAAATCAAAAGAAAAAATCGAAATATAATATTAAAACAACCAAATGAACTATACAGCTTAACAGATAGAAAGTATACCCTTTGGCTTGGCTCCTTGTTCAAGTGGCTTAAAGTGCTTATAAACCCAAAATGGGTTTTTACTGATTCGGATAGAACATAAAAAGTTAGTTAATAAGTTCTAGATTAGTTTTTGGCTTAGACTTTTAGTTTCGGAGATATACAGGCTCAAAGTCGCTATTTTGGAAAAAAAGTAGCGTCTTCCGGGGGACTGGGTCCCAGGAACGTGTGTATTTAATTTTACTATAAAAACAATTACATTTGGATAAATCATCTTGAAAATTCGGCTATTTCTTGAGGAAAAAAACACATTTTTGAACTCAAACACATTTTTGAGTGTGTAAAGTAACCCTTCTAGTGGTTTGCATCGTCAATCGTGGAATATAGACGAAGGAATGGATTTAAATGCGATTTCAAAGTCGATCGTGGAGACGACCATGACACTTGATGACAGTAACTTATGTCTATAAATTCTGGGACATAGATGCCTCTTGCTTATAAAATTCTTTCGAAAGAAGAAATAAATGAACGAATGCAAGGGTTAAAAGTTTGTTGGAATGGAACTTAAACCTTTTACTGCATTTTATAGTCTTCATGCCTTCATGGACATGGGAATCGGTTGCATTTCATTTCTACACCTGCTTTAAAGTTGGTTCTCACTTTAGCAAGGAAGCTTGTTTCCCTACAAATTTTACATTCAAATTTGCCCAAAATTTGGACATTTTCAAGAATAGTAACTGGTTAACTGCAACTGGCCAACCCACAATCTAATGAAATTGGCCCCCATGTATATTCTCACAGAACCTTTCATAGAAAGATTGGTTGGCACATTGTCATCTTTGTCCATGTAACTGAAAGATGATCAATACACGGATATCATAAACTGGATATATAGATATATATATATGGAATTATTGTGACGACACTAAACATTAATTGCCACATAAATAGGCTTAGAATAATATTCATCTTTTGAGAATGTTTTAGTGGGGGAAACATATCTAATGTAATAAGCCCAGTATGTGATCTGTAAAACTTCATACTTTCTATGACTTCTATTACAGTAGCTTTGCCTGTGTGGGCAGAGCAAACATGCTTCAACTTTGTCATTAGATGTAAGATGTGTGGTATGAGAGTGATGTATGCTTTACTCATAGTGTACACACATCCAACTTTCTTGGCATGCCCACATAGCTGATTTAAGTAACTCGGAAAGGTGCTTCTCTGTGCAGGTAAACCGACTTCGTCCCCATGGAGGAAAATGGATGTTGACCCCCTCCCGTACCAGATGTCCTTGCACATTTTAGAAGTGGAATCTCTCCTTCCAGATGGGTAAAGTTCTTCCATAGTGGGAGTCTGGCTCTATTAACCCATTACCCAAAAAGCAGCTAAAGTTTAGCCGATCCAATCAAGCGCAGTTAACCCATTAATTGGCAGTACTCTACCACCGATGAGTAAAATTTGCCAATTAATGGGTTAAGCCAATCCAATCGATCAAGGGGCTGAGCTATTAAAAGTGAACTTGCCCCCAAGAGACAATAGAGTCACACTGCAACATATATTGATAAAGATGTTTAATAAATATTTAATTAAAAATGTTAATTCATCTTTCACTGATGGTTCCAGTTTACTTCACTGATAATCTAGATGAAATCACAAACAAATAGTTTAATGGGCTATACAATGTTGAAGTGTATCTCTCTATTTAGGGAATTTTCTGTTAGCCTCCCTAGGGTTCTTCAACATAGGTGGCTTAGGGACCAAGGCCTAACTGCAGAAATGCCTGATACTCAGGTTAAGGTGGTTCCACTAGTGGGACAGTGCAGCACTTGGTCATCAACTTTGTGCCAAATACATGTATCAATTAAACATATATCATCAGTATCTCACTGTCATATAAAACATGTGACATTGACCACATGTGTAGGATAATACAAGACACTGAAAGTCCACATATAAAGTAGGTTGAAGTCTAAAAGTAGAATGGCCTATTAATTTATATTAGTTAAATACCATAAAGGCATTAAAGTTGTGATAATTTCCACATTGAAACATATATGATATATTATTCTATAACAGCAGTATGTAATCTCTCAGAGGTAGAAGCACTTCGATCGATTTGTGCGTCAACAAACACCGTTGTACACCGGACATGTCCGGCGCAGAACCTTTCATCCATACTGGCTTCAATGACATTGTATACTAAGCAAATAATATGCACATTTAGGTGGCATGATTCAACGTTAAATATCCAAAGTTCATACGCGCGAATAGACATCATTGCATTTGTTAAAATCACAGCTTACCTGTATGTTGATTCCTGTCCTATGTTGGGACAACTGGGTATTTGTCTTTGTTTATAGATCGATAACTATGGCCTGTATTTGCCACCAAATGTCTCAGTCGATGAGTTTCGGTGCCCTCTTTTCTATCGGTTTAAAGCCGCAATAGGTGATTTATCATCCAAAAAAGGTGTCAGATAGCTAGATATATTACTGTTGGTACTTTCTGTGTAAGATCATGCACAAACGAAACATCGTTTAGACAAAATATGCAAAAAAACACAAGATATCGATATCTTCGCCATATATTTCTTAGTTGTTTATCAAAGTTGGGTTCCTGGGATCCAGGCCCCTTGGTGATATTTTGGTCGCGCTACTTTTTTTCAGAAAATGGCAAAATTTGCCTGTTTGAGCCTTTATATCTCCGAAACTAAAAGTCTAAGCCAAAAACTAATCTAGAACTTACTAACTAACTTTTCATGCCTTATCCGAATCAATAAAAACCCATTTTGGGTTTATAAGCACTTTAACAATGTACCCACTGAACATAATTTGACCAAATAATAATCCTAACCATTCCAACATATAGGTTTACTGTTTAGTTTCTGCATGTCAGCATGTGCACACAACGTCAGTAGTACTGAATTGTCAATAACTCACAGAAAATGTTTTCTTGAAAATATAATATATTTTCCACCCCTCGTTAACACGTTAGTCATGCGTAGTAACAGTTTAACTATTAATACGACAGCTATTCAATAACGCATTACTGGATTATCCTGGCCTTCATCTACTGTACATCACAGCTTAACTTGTAGATGCATACATACAGTACCTTCCAAGGACCGTCAAGAGAATCACTGCCTTCAATCACAATCTCAGGTCTTCCTCCCACACCTGTCATTCTTGAAACATTAAAATCAAAATGGAAAGAAATTAACACACCTTATACATAGTTCTTTAAAAAAATTCTCCCACGATAGCTATGGTTCTGACTAAAGGTCATCTTACACGAGGCGATTTTTGTTGCATCTTGCAACGCAACTTCACGCACAGAGTCTTGTTATGTAAAAACGTATTCACAGTAAGATCACCCTGCATTTTACTCCGACGAAATTTTCCTCACGTAACATACCTAGAAGCGTGAAGGAAATGGAGGAGAATGGAAAATATCGGCAAAGTGAAAAACAGTCGATGCTCACTGATTTTCTGTTAAGACATTTTAACATAACAACGCTCTATGTCCGAAATAGCGTTGCAAGTTGCAACAAATATGTGTAACACTGCGTTAAATGGACAAGTTAATATATCCCGTGTTAGAAGAAATTGTGAGGTGCCTACTGTTTTTCCTGCATTCTGATTTATCGAAATTGAGCCTCTAAAAAGTCAGAGTCACTGGCTATCTTTGGATATATTTTTGACATTTTTAAAGGTAAGCGATAACAAAAGCGATAAGAAATACACTATTTTTCTTCCAAAGGCAGCGTTTTTTCGCTGTTGAAATGTACATGTGTCAGTATAAAACTTTTTCCGTACGGCTCAACCACTTAAGTGTTTATTTTGTAAATTATTCGTTTTATCCTCATTTATATCGTTATATTCAGCAAAAACCTAGATGTGATATATTTTTAAAATCATTCTATTTTGTATTTGAGCCCTTCCAAAGTATTTTTCTCACGAAATTGTTTGTTTTTGTTTCGCTTCGATATGTTTTTGATACTCGTCGTGAGTGTTGCTTTTGCCGGCATGTTTTTAATAACCGGCCGCTTTGTCCTATATCCTTTTCAACTGACCTCATAACTTTCTGTGTTTGTTTTTATCATTGAAATTTCTACTAAAACAATTAGTCGCCTCAGGCTCGGTGATTACAAGCCTATAGTCACTTCGCCTCTGCCTCCGTGATTATACTAGGCTTGTAATCACCTCGCCTTCGGCGACTAATTGTTAATTAGAACGAGGGTGTTTGCTTCTTTCGGCCGAAAACGCAGTAGCAACGTTTCTGTATAGTCATCTATCCCTGACGGTTTGTGTGCGACAATTTTGATATTCTTAACTGAAGGAATTTAAGGTAATACCTTCTAAATAACCCGTAAGAATGAACGATTTCATAATATTCGACTTGACTATGCCACTTTCTTACAACAGGCCAAATACTCTGTTGTGTAGCCCTGTCAAGATTCGAATAAGGAACCTAAAACAAAAAAGATGTCCATATAAAATGTAAGAACTAGGGTAATGGTTGTTGGATGTCTCCTCCACTCTCAACGCTCGTGCATAGAAAACATTTGCTATTCACAATTTTCGTTATTACAAAAAGTGCTAAGTATCATTCCAAATAGGCGTACAGAGTTGCTACGATAAGGAAAAATGTATAATGTGTGGACAATAATTGAAAAGGGAAATATAATATATATTTACCAAGCTTATAGCGAAGATCCAGATAGCGACGCATGCCATGAAAAAACATTGAGAAACTGAACAAATCTTGACGAAAACATCCGTCTGTTGAAAGGACCTAAAGCAATAAAGCAAATCTTTGCAAAATAATTCAGTTTGGGAACCATTTTTCGACAAGAACACCTGGCAGTGTATTATACAAAAAAGGTCGAAAATGAGTTATGAATTGGATATCTATAAGTAAATGCGAGAAGTAAATTGCAAGGTATTTAAATTAGATTGGGTTCGAGTTTGAGGTTTCGAAATGAATTAAAGCACATACGGGTACCCCAAATTAAAGATTTTTGGTCCTAGAACTTCAAAATTATTCTAGTTTCAGGTCTGCATCAGAGTATGAGAATCATGGCGAATGGGCCTTATGAATCAAGTGTAACTATACCTTATGAATCAAGTGTAACTATACATATGTTATAAAGCCATAATGGGTTTGCAACGCAGTTTCTGCACAGAGCCATGTATATGTAGAAATGTATACGCACAGAAAAACAGTGAACATAGCCCGGGTTTCATTTCACCGATATTATTATTCACATCCATTTCTTTGTTGCCTAATTCTGGCATGTATAGCAAGAGAGATATCCGAGAGTAAAACGAGATTCATGCTCACAATTTCTTTCACCCAACCTTAAACCAGTCAAGCCCGCGAGCTGCCTTGTAGGCTAACAATCTCTTTGCGAATATATACTTTTTACCAAACATTATTCTGAGTCCGAAATTGCAAGTTGTAGCAAAAATTGGCGCGTGTAACATCGCCTTTAGTTCCGGAAGGAGCTAAATAGTTTTAGAAACTCGCTAAAAATAAGCGCCAATATATTATAGGAAAAGTGCTCGAAATCAAGCTTTCCTCGAGAAGGCCTTTCAAGTTTATTGTTAGGAGCTGGAATGGTTACGAAACTGTCTAGAACGCAGCCGTAATTAGGGCTTCGGTGGCGCAGTCGTCAGAGCAAGCGCCTTTCACCTCTCAGTTGTGGGTTCGATTCTCGCTGCATGGGGACTCTACTCATGTGAAAAGAGTAATTCAGCGCTCTGCCGAAAGTCGTGGGTTTTCTCGATCCGGGCACTCCGGTTTCCTCCCGCAGGGAAAGCTGACTGGGTGGGTTAGGATATACAGATTAGGAAAGTAATATCACATTTGTTGTAAAAATATATAGTGTAGGCTAAGTACGCAATATAGGTAAGCGAAATACTTGAATACTGAAAAGCCCCGACGGGGAGTGAGCTGAATAATATATGTATGTATGTATGTATAAACCAGTGATTATCAACTAAAACTTAATCTTTTTGGCATATGCATATCTTGTGGATAGTCTTATAATTGCGCAAAACCAATTACCTGATTAAACTGCGGATTATTTCAAATGCAAGGGATATAGCACCAAGCCAAATAGAGATAGGAACAATCATACTTAGAGCAGAACTGAATTGTGATTGAGAGAAATCTACAAATTAAAGAAGAGAACGCGTGAACAAAATAAGATCGACGTGATGTACTTAGGTCGCACAGTGGTTGTGGGCTTAGGAAATGTGTCTTTCACTGACCAGGTTGATCGATTAACTGCAATATGCCGTTTTTCTGATTGTGATAGTTCACCTTGAGTCGAACTCCGCAGGTTTTTACGAACCACTCCCATTTCCTCCGGTTTTTATGCAGGGAAATTCCTTTACCTCTAGAAAGAACATTTTGGAACTGAAACTACTTGGGTTATTTATTGTTATCGAGATTGATCAAGACCATGCATTTGCAGAATTACCGGAGTGTACAATATATATGCGTATTGCCTCGATTTTTTGAAAAGAGAGAGAAAACTGTAAACATTACGTAAGACTGATTAAAGTTCAAACGAAATTGAAGAGTAAAGTCCAGACTTTTGTTGATGGAAATTTCGACCTGACCGAGAGCAGCTGCGAAAAATGCAACTATATATTGACCTTATCGTCCCAATCAAGATTATCTTCCCATGTATTTTGTTAATCATTAGGTGGCAACGCGGCATAATCCGCCCCGCTCTTATCATTTTATGTGTCTTTGCTCGCCAAAGGAGATTATTGTATATCATTGGCTGTTCAATACTAAAAAGTGGTTAAAATATAGAAAGTGATATATCCTGACCTACTTTGGTGTAAATGATATCTCTTCTGTTGATTTTCATTGAGAACAAACGTTTAGTCCAATAAAGCAACACAAACGTCACAACGAATACTATGCATTTCTTGATAAAACTGACAACATTCTGGATATGACGAGACCTCTCTGTTGCTGCATGGATTTGGTTTCCTACAAAACAAAACAAAAGTACTATAAAACAGAAATTCTAAACTTATTGCAGTATTTATACCATGATCACCTTGAATACCTTTGTTCTCAGAGGGATTTGTGAGGTCTTAATTTCAAATGAGGAACGATTACTCATTACTACACAAAACGTCCCTTGTTTCCCACCGTTCTAACAGGTCGTATGACATGGGAAAAGAAGAGCCATCGTCTGTTCAGCCTGTCACGTAAAACTGATGAAAATTGAGCTATAGGGATGAGAGTTGACAATTGTTGATTGGAGATAAGGAGTCTTGACAAGTGTTTTATAGAGATATCGACGAAATATCATCATCTCTTCATGTAACAAAAGTGATATCTTACAATGTGAAGATAACATGATATTCTCAAAGAATTCAGTGCCAAATCAACCAACAGAAAGTTCGCAACATTGCTAGGCAAATCCTCTCAACTTTCTTGTCTTTTTAAAAAAAATATGGCTTCAGCATATGTGTTCGGCGAATTAGAAAAATTTGATAACAATTCCAAGAACCCCTTTCGTGAGCGAAGACTCTGAAGTTTTATTTATCATTGAAATCTTTAACTGTTTAATTTGTTCATTTTTGTGCGGAAAAACGCTGGTATATTTATGCATGTATACGTTTTAATTTGTTGAGTGTCTCAGGCTTTTCTGTGTGACTTGATCGTTAACCAAAATCAATATAACAAACAGAGCATTATCTGGCCGCTCGGGGATGCTAATTTTACTTTCTCGTGTTGTAAATATCTTTCACTCGTTCGCTTCGTTCACCCGTGTGAAATATGAGAGTGCGCAAATTTTCACGAAAGTCAACGAGAGTTTTGGCTAACTTATAAAAAAAATTGCACGAGAACTTTAAAGGCACGGCTACCATTTGTCACTTTATGAAACTAAATATTGGACAAAGATATTGTAGCTGTCCCGATATCAACATTTAAACGAGATGCATAATTTTACTAGACATCGTGAATAAGAACGTAAAATGGGGGAGGGGTCAAGAGATTTTTCAAAACGATAATAGGTGTCGGTCAATAATATACAATTATTTTGATGGTCGTAAGAGCTTTGTCTATGAGCGAATAGAGCATACCTCATAAGCCCTTTTTGTGGATTCAGGTGGTTGTCAGGATATTTAATATGTCAAATGTTGGGGTCTGGCACCCCTGTCGTACAATCTCGCAGTACAACTTACCAGAGAAAGATATATGGTCGTCATCCAGAAGAGAAAAGCATAGAGCAATGGCCAGCAAGTTGAAAAAGTTATAATTTCCAGTAGCAATAATCAACACTTGGAAAAAAATCTAGGAAAATATAATGAATTTTTTAGAATATTATTTTTATTTTAAAGATTTGTACTCTGGCATATTACGTTTTGTTGAAGTTCTCCGAATTAAAATATTGTATGAATTTAAATTTTCGCGCTGTTCTCCGCGTTGCTGTATTCGAAGAGAGTTTGATTGGTGCTTCGGTTGATTGAGGAATTTGATTGGTTGCTGGAAGATGCGCGTTGCCATGTTTGTATTATCTTGGATTATTGGAGTGATGTCATATTGCCGTGTCCAGGCTTTGTTGTTGTGGATATGACAGCAGGTGATCATTGGATGGAATTAAAAGTATTATGTGAATATTTTAGTTGAAGGAAGACTATGAATGTGTCGGTTAATCGTATTTCTGTCTATGCTGTATAGCAGGTTGCTCGACCTAGTAGTTTTGTTTGTGACCAGTTAAATGTGTGGCCATTGTCATAAGTATGTGCGGCAGGACGTGATCGTATAAGTAGTGTCTGTTCATTGCGTTCTTGTGTTCTGTGAGTCGTGTTTCAATCTTACTTGAGATTTGGCCGATGTATTGTTGTTGCAGGCATAGGTATAGCCCACACACATTTAATTTGCGATTCATATAATTAAATCCTGAAGTGAACAGCATTAACCTCTGCGATATTGAGTCGCGCAATTGAGTCACTTGCGTCGTGGACACCATAACATGTAAAGAATATAGGAATATTCGGGACTAAGAAAATCACCCATGTGGAAGATTGTATTTTAATCGGTGAAGCTATACTGAATAGAGATATAATTTAAGAACAGGTTCAAACCCACTTTTAGCACCAATTTCGTACACGCGGATAGGCACTGGTCGGTCTAAGAATACATTCATCCGGCGTCATCTAGTAAACGCGCACAGTATTTGCATGATTAATGGGATGTGTATCTAACTTTAATTTATTTTTTATTATTTTAATTACTCTTTTAATAATATATTTTATACTTCTAAATACATTTTTAACATTTGAAATGTACATATACAGGGTGAGTCAGAAAAAAGTGATGCCTTTGAAATTAAATACAATAGGGTACAATAGATTCTTTGAAAGAAAATGCAAATATGAAGTTCAATTTCAAAAGGTTCACTATTGTATTAAATTTCAAAGGCATCACTTTTTTCTGACTCACCCTGTATATTCATACCTGTTATAGTAAAGGTGGTAAATAAAATCTATTGTTCGAAACGTCGGGTCGTCGATGTAATTGCCCCATAGCGACTCTAAAGGAATAGAGCGGGAAGTGCGGGATAAATTTAGCCAAATGAGAGCGAAAAATTGAAGCTTGCTAATTTAAGTTCCGTAAGCAGGTCCCGGATGTAAAATCGTGTGCCCATTGGCTACATTAAAATCTCCCCAGCAACACTGCTTTAGGAGCAGCGAAATCGTTTTGATGAACGTGAAAAAAAGCATGAGAAGAAACACAAATTTAGCAAAAAACATTCCTGTGTGCCTTAATCTGAAAAACGACACGGTTGTTGCAAAGGAAGTGGTGCTAGGAAATGGGCGCTTACATTTACATCCGAAACTTACATCCGGAATAAGAAAATTTGGCCCCCATTTCACCTCAATTTATCCCGCAATAACGATTCGATTCCTTTATAATCTCTACGATTTGCTCGGGGATTACATTTATTTACTTCAACCAGATTAGTGAAGCATGTCCATGGTAATTAACATTAATTATTAGAACAAAATATAATTGTAATCCAGAAATTAAACCAAATTTTAGAAAGAAATAAGAAAATGATCACTGATAGTGTGACTTAATAATGTGAATCTGTTGACCCAAACTATATTTTTAAAATACTATCTATTGGAGTAAAATTCTATCATATACTCTATCTAGTCAAAAATAGGGTTTCAAAGTAAGCAAAGTGTTGTCAGTACCAAAGGCTTTAAAGTTGCCACAGGCTCATCTTGTTGACAATGATAGCTTAACCAGTGACTGGAAATTCAAATCTCACAGAAGTATTCCCGCGCAGTGCCACCTTTTCCGTTCAGAAAAGATTTAAAATTCGGCAAGCAAGCGTTATGTCCTTTTATTTTACATCCAATGGTTTCCCTTCCTCTGTGCATTGAATGACCAAGGAATTTATCTTCGCCGTACTCTTTGATTAAATACGGGAACAACGCTCTATCGTACATAATCCATTTACCATTTGTCTTTATTTTCATCAGTTCAGGAATTGGACCGCTTCTGGGAAATATCGTCGCAATTCCCCCTGACAGATCACCGACATTTCTTGGAGTACAGAAAACATGAACCTGGTTCGACATCAAACGAACAATATATCCTTTTTTCCTTTTAAGTGGCTCAAATAAGTCATATATTTGTTTCAGATTTAACCCAAACGCGTGTATATCCACGTCCCCTGAATCCCAAGGCAGTACAGAATGCATTTTAATTGCACCCAGACTTACACCACCATCAACCAAGTAACTAACGTTATGTCGGTCAAAATGGTCCGCAACTTCGAGTAATGTTGTTACTAGGTATTTATACAAATAAGGATACGCATAAAGACCTTTAGACGCCCAATGCCCACCATCCAGCATAAGTGTGTGCGAGTTTCTTTCAATACACAAATCTTTTCCGCTCAGGGGACTCGTTGGGCTGCAAAGTTCGATTAAGTTGCCTTCAAAATCTTTAAAAACGAATACTTTGTGTTTAACTGCAAATGGAACGAGCTCTTTCGTTACTTCACGTGACATCCATAATTGATTCAAAATTTTAAACTGACCAATCAAAAACATCATGCTAGGTCTTGTTCCGGTTGTGAGGTTATAACTCTTGGCTCGAAAGAAGAAATCTTTAAGGACTACTACATCAGCCATTTTTGGATCAAATGCTCCAGAAATATTTTGTATACTACTTGTTCTTGCCATAAACGACGACGATATTCCATCACAGATCATAACATTGTCCAAAAAACGCACGTACTCATAACTTTCTGAGAAAGTCCATCTACACAGTCGATAACGGCTACACTGCACGTAAAGTTTGTTCTCTGAGAGATAAGAACCTCCTACGAAATCCAACTCGGGGTATTTTTCCAAAGCATTCCATAATAAAGCCACATCCTCTTGAGGGCGATCCGAAGGAATTACATTTGATTCCAAGAATAAAAAGTATTTTGTTTTCACCTTTGGGATTATATTATTTAAGGTAACCGCAAGATTGCTTTCCTTGTTATCGTTCCAAAAGAATGTAGATTTTGGGAACATACTTCGAAGTCGCTCTAACCGGCTGTTTGGTAATATTATTCCACCTTTATCGTAGATAATTATTGATAGTTTCTCAGAAGCGAACACGTCCAGTTTTGACATAAACTTTTCACGGCTACCTAAAGCTTTGATAGCTCGAATTTCAAGTACTGTTGCTTTGTCTTGAGTATGTTCATCCCGTTTGATTCTTGCATGCAGTTTACTATTCTCCTGTTGAAGCCAACTTGCCAGATCTGTACACTTTACATGCAAATCTTCCAACACTTTAACTCTTGTCTTCAAACTAGTATTTTCATTGTACATGTACAATATTAGGAGGAGCAGAAACACCGATGCAAATTTCGATCGAATAATGCTCGGACAACGCCAACTTGACATGACCAGAGACACAGTTAGAACTTAAAATTGAAAACAAACTAAGTTACACACCTTTATGAGAATTAGGTTACTTTGTTGTACAAGTCGAAGTTCTATATATAGTCACTCGAAGTCTCGTAAAACGCTTTTGTTTACATGAACATTCTTTTTTATAACTTCATCCGTCGTCATGCGACGTCTCATATCATTTTCACAGATCAAATGATCACGCACGCATGATTTGGTCGGGTGATAAATTCGACGGAAATGCAACATACTATAATGCAGTAACCTTCAACACAGCCAGCCCAATCTCGACTTGGTGTTGTAATTTCAATGTTATAGCGGCCATAATTACGAACAAATTTATTCTAAATGTTAAGAATTTACAAGCAATAAAAACTTACCATGTATCAGTGAAATCTTTTGTTGTGTTATTTTTTCTTGGGGAGTTATTTTAAAGTAGTTTTCGGCGACTTTCTTCGACCATGTGTCATCGGCAGTTATCCCATGCTCAGTGTGATAAATAGGGAAGGCCGCGGATAGTCGCACGAGACATGCCGGCGTTCAAACGCAAATATCTCGCCTTAAATCCATTGCTCTTCGAAAAAATAATAATGAAGGGCGTATAGTGTGGAATTATACTGCCTTTGCCAATTTTCGTTTAGCCCACTTGGTATTGGAATTTCATGCAGGAACGGCTTCGAGGAAAAGTTGAAACGTCGAAAACATTGTTTGAAATCGCTCCGTATGCCGCAGGAATATACCGCACCGGTTGTGTAGTCCTGTCTTCCTACTTCGCTGTGATGCTCTATTTTTTCGAAGAGCAGTGGATTTAAGGCGAGATATTTGCGTTTGAACGCCGGCATGCCTCGTGCGACTATCCGGCCTTCCCTATTTACCACACTGAGTATGAGATAATTGCCGATGACACACGGCCGAAGAAAGTCGCCGAGAACTACTTTAAAATAACTTCCCAAGCAAAAATAACACAACAAAGGATTTCACTGATACATGGTAAGTTTTTATTGCTTATAAATTATTAACATTTAGCACAAATTTGTTCGTTAATTTCGTTTATTTACGCTATTCAAAATACATTAATCATTGAATGATATATTAAAATATTCAATATGGCCGCCATAATATTGTAATTGAAATTACAAACCTAGTCGAGATTAGGCTGGCTGTGTTGAAAGTTACTGCATTATACTATGTCGCATTTCCGTCGAATTTATCACCCGACCAAATAATGCGTGATCATTTGATCTGTTAAAATGATATGAGACGTCGCATGACGACGGATGAAGTTATAAAAACAATGTTCATGGAATTTAAGATTTTGATCTTGATTTTGTATACTTCGGATCTTTTAGTATCTGCGAATGCAGATATATTGCCATCGCCTTGTTAATGTAATGTTAATAGTGTGTTAGCTTGTAGCCATTCAGCGACGAGCTTATATATAAGCCAATCAGCGATCACCTTACAACCTCTTTGGCCTGGTACGATTATTCGCCATTATTGCTTCGAAAAGTATCTTGATTTTTACTTGAAAAGTTGACCCGTTTTTCTCGCTATTTTACTTGGAAGTTATCCTGATTTTGTCGCTATGTAAGCCGAAAACGTATCCTGATTCGGTAAGTATAGTTTAAACATGAATTCTGACAGTTTTACCTCTGTGAATTACAGCAGATTTTGTGAGTTGTATGGAGCCATATTTGGCGTCTTAGATAATATATTGTGTATATAATATTGTCTTATGTATTGTTGCATGTTCTACCACTGTCATTGTGCCTTAAGTTCTAACCTAAAGGTTTTTGTTTATAGATGAAAACAACAATCATGAGTAAATGTACTGGATAATTTTGTCTTTATATCTCAACAACGAAATCATTCAATGCCATTCTGTATTAGTTTTAAAAGTATAAAATAGAGAAGTCTAGAAGTTTGTACCTTGCAAAGTTTTATCTGGAGGCCTCGCAGAAGATTTATTGCCATACGGCAAATATAAAAATAGAATCGTTATCTTTTTAAAACGGCTGAATGTATCGCAATATATTTTCATGCCATTCTTTACAACTTTTCCGGTATCCTCTGTAAACCTCACAAACGATACGTGTCATTGTACGCCGCCGTGTGCAAACTAAAAGACCTAGAGGCTAGACCCTTGTCGCGGACATAATGCAGTATTTCTCCAAAACGACATGACATATTCCTTAAAACCTTCACGCCGTTCTTGATTAATATCCAAGCAATAAATTCTATCATTTTTCGACCATCCAAAATCATTGTCTTGCAGAAATTGCTTTCATAACAAACATGTTGTGTCGAAAGGGCGTCACCTTGTGGAGTGTTGTAAATTTAGAGTGGTGAAAATGCGGAGTGTTAAAAATGCGGAGTGTTGAAAATGCGAAGTGTTGAAAATGCGGAGTGTTGTAAATGCGGAGTGTTGTAAATGCGGAGTGTTGTAAATGCGGGGTGTTCTAATGAGGAGTGTTGAAAAAGAGGAGTGTTGTAAATGCAAAGTGTTGTAAATGTGGAGTGTTGTAAATGCGGAGTGTTGTAAATGCGGGGTGTTCTAATGGAGAGGAGTAGTAGTTTATTTAACTCAGAGATCCTAAGGATAGTGCAAAGTTTCAAGACTGCATTGCGTTTGTTTTGCATGAGCTATGATTTTTCACTTGTCTATAAATAGCTTGTCTATTTCAGTGTCTATAAATAGCTTGTCTATGGCTATGTTATATTAATACATATGAAGTACTGCCTCGTACCCAGGCGCTAAGTTGCCGCTATGACATTGCGTGGTCGTTGCGTGGAGCGCGTGGATAAATTGACGGGAAACGCCGGGAGCGCCTGGCAGAAAATGTGTCGATTTCTGGAGCGGGTGTCGATTTCTGGAGCGGTCTGCAGCGAACAATATAAACGAACACAATATAAAGGATTTTTTGGCTTTTGGCTTTAGTCGAAATATGGATGAAATTGATGAGTCTTTTAAAAGAATAACTGTTGAAGGTAAATTTGTGCAAATATCTTGATTATATAAATATTTAAATAGATTGGCCTGATAAATATTCATATATTCCATATTCACAGAGAGGTATTAATACTATAACATATTACATGATATGATGATAATCAATAGTTCGATCGCTGATACATACGAAATATTTAACTATTTACTGTGTTGAAAATAGTATTTGTTGTAACCATAAAGTTTTAATATCTGGGAAATATTAATTTAGTCGGTAAAATGCAATATTTACAAGCTTTTGTCTGAAAAATTTATATTAGAACAATGCTCGATTGTTGTTTGTTTTGCTTTCCAGATGACCGGGCAGCGAAATTTATAAAAAAAATGGTGTTATTATAAATTACTTCTTGATATTTCTTGATACAGATTCGCCAGATGAAATTTCTGAAACTGACAGAGAAAGCGAAGCACCTGAATTTCTTGGACATCAAGGACAAGGTAATATTATATTATAGTCCATTTTAATATTTATATTTCTATATCTAACTTACAATAAATTTAAATGTGTGTTTAAGTTTAGATGCAAATTATTGAAAATGGTATTATAGATTTATAGCTGCCTCGCACCCAGGCGCTTTGGTTTGCTATGCTGTTGGTTGTGGACGCGGGGCGGCGCTTTGTATACATAGAGTAGTTGGGCAATACAATTTTGAAACGTTTTGTATGTGTATTAAATGGAAGACCCAAAAACCCCTCTCAAAAAGGCTCTCCTCTTCAATTAGCCCCCCTCCCACCTGCTTCGTACCCAGGCGCTTGTGACCACATAGTGTCATAGCGGCAACTTAGCGCCTGGGTATGAGTCTGCCCCTCCCACGTAAACCCCTCTCCCGTTTCATAGAAAAGAGACACGGTCATGTGCATACAAGTTTAGTTCATGTTACCTGCATGTTTATGTTTTGCTTTTGACAATAATCTGTTCATAATAATTGTGATTCCTACTTGTGGTAAATCAAATATTTGAAATGCATTGTACACCATATTATTTAAAGACTAATAAATCAGCGTCGGCCACAGACATATAGAACAAATTGAGGGTTGCTTCGCGTGTGCCTAAAAGATATAAACAAAATCTCAAAAGGCTGGTTTAGCCTCTTTGAATAAAATTATATCATATTAGACATATTATGGACCTGATATAATCTGATGGGTAAAATCATGCAAATATAAGTCATCCACTTTAATACCTCACAGGCAGCTTAGCCCATTAACTGGCAGTACTCTAACAATGACATGTATAATCATCTGGCATTAGACAGAGTGAAATACTGAAGTAGGGCACATCTGGGTGCATTGCCAGCTAATGGAGAGACACTGGCAGATAGTTTTGTTAACCATTAACTGGCACTACTCTTCCAATGATGAGTAAAATCGTCTGACAGAGTGAAATACTAAAGTAGGGCGCATTGCATGGGATTAACACGACTATACATATTATACATGTACAGGGTACATTTGTTTATAATATGTATCTCCAATTATTTTAAAGATGTTTTGAGCACGCCCCATAAAACAAGAAGAGATTCTAAGCACTCATTAACACCAGAGTCCAAATTAGCAGCAGAATCAAAACCTAAACGATTTGCTCAACAACCAGGTATGTTTGTTTGTCTAATTTTACTACTGCGCTTTCTCAATGCCTATGTTTATTTCAGTTGCTCATATATTGAGAAAGAGCCTATTTTACAAAATATACTGGTTTGTTTACAGTATATGATCATTTGAGTAACAATAAGATTATGAGTGCAATTTGGAATAAATATTTTAGTGTTGATATAAGTACTTAAGTTTGCATTTCTAATTCAAACCTTAATTACTAGCATGTACATCTCATTGAATAAATTTTGATTTATGTTCATCAGTAGATAAGTTTATTTTTTTAGACCAAAGGAGTGAGTGCAAGTTTTGGTTATGCAGTCATTATTCTATTATCTTTTACTGCTGTAACATGAACTAATTGTAATTGTGGCCTAAAGAGTTATTATCAATTGTGATATATAGTCCATATTTTTCACCATGTATTTCGCATATACAGCACTTTTATATTTAACTTATATATTTCTAATAGAGTACGTTCTTTTTAAACTTTTAGCATCTAACTTGTCCAGTAGGCAATGTCATGACAGAAGGTCAATGATTTGTGAGCAAATTAGGAATTTTGTGGTTGGTCAAGACGATGATTCCACAGCATTTGTCAAGCAGTCAGATGTACTGAATTTGCTCAACCTGGCTGAAAGTGACAAAAGTCTTTTGTCACGTTGTGTGAAAGTTTGTTTTCCAAATTCAACAAAGAAAAAGAATCATGAAAATGAGTAAGTTATGTATGGTACATTATATAGGTATATATTATTGAATTAACCCATTAGCTGGCAATGTGCCCTACTTTAGTATTTTACTCTGCCTAATGCCAGACGATTTTACTCATCAGTGGTCGGGTACTGCCAGTTGATGGGTTAATATCAGGGTTCTGCTCATGGTGGGTGGCACTGGTGCATCATCAGTGCCACCAGTGCCCATGCATGCAAACATGTATTCTTCTGCCTGGTAGTCAACACATATCAAAAACAGTATGTGATAAAGAAACCTCTATCAATAGCATATTTTGTTTATGTAAGCCATGGGAAGTATGCATCTGGAAGCAGGTATGTGGCACCAACATAGTCCTGGACAGAACCCTCAGTGGTGCATTTATAGGGGGCTGGACAGGGGAGTGCAGCCCTTTTGGCCTTGGCATGCAAAAATTATATTCAAAATTTGTTACTAGTCTTAGACCATTAATTGTTTTTAATTCAAGGCAACACTGGTTAAAAATACCCAATAATTAGCATGTTGTATCCAAGAACCTACTAGACACACACTGACACACTGCTGGCCAGTGCAGGGTTTTGGTGTGCTCCTTGCTCGTCTGCTTGCCTAACAAAAAAACTGGCCGATCCACCACTGACAACCCTTGGTGTAGTCATTCTACTTTTGGTGTTACCCTCTGTTTGGTGAATATAGTATAGGTGCTCAATGCTCACTTATGATGTATGTTACAAGGATGAAACTACCTGGCGGTGTTATAGCCAAGGCGACAGCCCCCCCCCCCCCAGTCCTCCCCATGAATCACCACCAAGACCATTATCTTCAGAATTATGCAAAATGTCACCCCAAAAATGCTGGAAATCGCTTTTCAGGGACCCCGGTGGTGCATGGCCCCGGACCCCCTAGGGTATCTCACTAGGACCCCCTAGGTGGTCCCTCGCTCCCCAAAACAAGACCCTGGCTATGCCACTGCTACCTGGAAAATCTATCACAAAATTCAACTATGTACAGTATGCTGTATGTACAGTATCTGTCAGTTTCATGGATAATGCAATATGCTTGACCAATATTTTTGAACTTTGTTTAGAATTTTATATACCAACCTGTCATTTATTTCCTCACCTGCACCAAGACCTACTATTGTTAAAGAACTATTTACTAATAGTAGCAATGAAATATCAGAAGTACAAAGGCTAATTGCTGAACTGGAACCATGTTTAGTCAGTGAATGGGAAATTATTGTTGAAGCTATGGATGCTAGTAATATGAATGAAGCAAAGACGGCTGCCTTGAAATATCAATCTTATCTTGAACGCTATTTCGCATTGAATTCTGGGTTGGTAAAATTATATGAAAAAGATATTGAGAACCTTAAAAGAACACATTCAGAATACCCAATAAGTACTTCGCAACAGCAACAGATGTTAAAAGAGGTGAAAGAAATGGAACATTTCTGCTCTTTTGGTTTAAGGATGGATGGAGATATTGATTGTGTCATCCATGAGAGAATATTTCCCAGACTGCTACTGAATGTTGAGGAGAAGTGCCCATTACTATACAGCATATTACAAACTCTATTGGTATCGGACCCACGAAAAAGAGTTCACAAGTCTCCTGATTACAAAATGAAGTGTGGAGTAAATGCATTAGCATTGCTTCTTAGTGTTCACAATCAGAAGTTTTCCAATGATGTTCGCTTGGTGTTTGGTTTGTTATGTGTCACTTATGGAGCAGGAAAACAATTTGTGAATATGTTACATAAAATTGGTTTGACTCCACATTGGGATACAGTGTACGTATATGATTATATTAATTTGTTTATATAGAGTAAAATGTGTTATTAATTACCCATTGAACTGCAATTCACCCAAATGCGCCATACCTTGTTATTTTAGTCTAACACCAGACGATTTTACCAGTCAAGGGAAGGCTCTTGCACAATAATGGGTTAACAAAACTATCTGCCAATGCATCTTGTTAACTCATTAAGCTGCAATGCACCCAAATTCGCCCTTTGTTATTTTACTCTATTTAATGCCAGACAATTTTACTTATCAAGGGAAGGCGAGAGAGTAAAATACTAAACTAGGGTGCATCTGGGCACATTGTAGGCTAATGGGTTAAAATACTGTATGATGCGCATTTTGAAGTTTGCTCGCTTACTAAATTATAATGGTGAGCCAATCTAAAAATGATGATGTTTCGTCATAACAATGGCAATAGGCAGCAACATTTGGGCACTTGTCATTTGGAATAATTACTGTATGATGCTTACACACTGACATAATTACTGGAGTAATTATAGATGCTCTACTAAATCTCTGCAAAGCAGTTTTTGTGGCTACCCTAGTTGTTGCCATTGGCTCCAACTTGGGCAACAGTAGTGGTCATTTTGTTTATCAGGAAGAATTAACATGTACATTCAAAGTTCTTTTATTAATCAAAATCAATGTTCAGCATTCATACAGTACATGTTCAGAATGTACATGCACATATGAGACCCTAAACTTTATACTCAAGTTTCTAATGGAATTTATCTCGAATCCTGTTATCTATTTAGAAACAATTTTCTTGATCATCGCTTGAATCAACTAAAGGCTTCCATCTCAGAAAGATGTGTTGACTCTTCTCCAGTTATTTTGTTAATGGACAACATTAACATGTATCGCGGAAGGAAGCGTCATGACCGTTTGTTCCAAGAACTGGGCCCAAAAATGTGGAATTTTACTGGTCGTGCTGGAATTATTCCTGACTTGTCTGACATCGCAGATTTGATATCTTGTGAAGAGACCACAACTCAACCGCAAATTAATATCGCATCTCTGAAGGCCGATGATATATTTTTGGGTAAGAAATGACACCTTAATGTATTTATTAACTTTAAGGCTCGAGTCATGTATTTTCTTGAATGTAATTGAGTTTGTGTTTTTTAAAACCAGAAAACAAGATAATTAAATAGTATTCTACTGTGAGAAGTAACGTTTAAAAGCTGAGGAAAACGTTCGAAATTATAGGATGGAGAAAGATGTCCCGGAATTTGTCAGTCTGGGCCTGAGGCAGGGCTTGGCTCTGGGGGGCGCGGATCGCGCGCCCAGGTGAATTTGCGCGCGCGATTTATCGCGCGCGCGCGAAATTTTAATCAAACAAAATCGAGTGTCACTTGAAACATGAAAGAACTCTAATGTTTACATTAGCATTTGCTTGCTAAAATAGCTGTATAATTTGTAAAGCTGATTTGACATATTCTGCTTGATTTGTTATTGTTTTGTATACGTTTGTGTCTTAAATAGCCAGACTATTAACTTAAAAATTTAGAACTCTTGCTTGCTAAAATAGCTATAAAGCTGATTTGACACATCATACTTGATTTGTTATTGTTTGGTCTACATTAACGCCTCTTAAATAACCAGACTAATAATCGTGCGCCCAGCATGATTTGCGCGCTCGATTGTAATCGCGCGCCCAGCATGATTTGCGCGCGCGATTGTCCGCGCGAGCGAGTTTCTGAGTTGGAAAGCACTGCTGAGGTCATCACGTCACAGACAGCTATGCGTGTGAAACATGAGCAAACTTCCAATTACACTGTATTCAACATTTGGCTTTGAATAGGAATTCATTATTTTGTTTCGATTATATTGTTTTAAAATTGCCATGTCAATCCGCCCCTCTTTGAAGCACACATACCTGTATTTTGTACACTCCTTCCTGAATATCCAACATGTGTTCAGTGCCTGTATATTAATTTTAAACTCCATCTAAAATCTTACAGAGTCCATGTCTGAACACAAGATTATATGGGAGAAATGGTGTGATCGTTATTTTCTGCAATTGTTAGACAAGAGCTTAAACCAAATTCCTAATTCACCAAAGCTAATTGATGATATGAATGAAACAGAAGTCCATGCGTGGCTACAAAAGATCAACTTTGAAGAAGTGAGAAATCATGCACCAGTCAAATTCAGAGTTAAGATACCTCCTGTTGAGGAATTTTGCAAAAGCATGCAGTCCGTAAACAAGACTGATATATTCAATCTCCCGTTATCACTTGAAGACAATTCAACATTGACAGGAACAGCGTCAATACTTGAAGAGTTTGCCAACGAGTTTGGTATCCCTTGTGATAAACCTAATGGATACATTGAATTTGATTCTACGAAAAAGGAATTCGACCTTAAGGCAGCCAGAGAGCGATATTCGTTCATGAAATCCGTTCAGATGCATCACACTGAAATGGTGGAGTTTGAGAAAGAGATAACGTCTGGTGAGAAAGAGATTGTTCAGACAGGCATGCAACCTCCCGACTTGGATGGTGAATCTGATGACAGTGATATTGACGGGTCTATCGAGGAGGGCACAAGTAGGCGTTCCACTCAGGAAGATAATGATAACAAGTTCAATGCATTATTGAAAAAGTTAATTGAGCAAGCTCAAGAAACTGTAAATTCGTGTGATGATAGCTGCTTGGATAAAATGGTGCATGAACTTTCAAGGGGCAGTAAGAAAATAAATGACTGCAGGGATCGGTATGAAAGGACAATTTTTAATGCGGCAGTAGAAGAAAAGCAGTATACACTTGTCAATATTTTGTTGGCTAGTGGCATCAATCCTAATGCAAAGGAGGGTTGTGGTGCAACACCGATGTCGATCGCCGTAATAAATTCTGATTTTGAAATGTGTAAGCTTCTCCAGATGAATTTTGGTGAATATCAGGGTGAACTATTTGGCAGCTTTCCTAGCCCATTAGAAATGGCTATTGCTATGGAATTAAACGAGATAATAAACTTGTTCAATTCCTTCTCGAGGTATTTGGACAGCCCTATTGTGACTTTGATCCAGAGTGATGGTGCTGCTTTGCCAACTAATGAACATGTTGTTGAGGATGATGATATGTGCAACAGCAATAACAGTGATTCAGATGACTTTGCATACAAACGTTCCGAGTGCAAAGAATTTCCAACAGCAGTAGTTGGTGATGTCGGGACTTGTAAGAACAACCGGAGTGTTAAAAATAGGGATGGCAATGCCTATGGTTGGTGTGCTGAGATACCCGGCGATATGCATGCTAAAGGCTATTTATGCGAAGCAGCTTTTAAAACACTAGGCAGTGGTGGTTTCCATAAAGTTGTGAATGTGATCATGAAAAGACCCAGACTGACCACAGAAGCATTTAAAAAAAGGAAATTTCAAGACCAAAATCTAAATAGAATAAAAGAGAGTGTACGAGATGGAAGTCAATCGTATGGAATGGCTGCGGTTACAGAATTTCATTCATCCTCTTATTTTCCTTCAGCTGATGATTTGAAGAAATCATTAACCAAGTGTGGCAACCACAACGAAATTCTGCTGGAACGATTTAAGAAATGGTTGAAAGAAAGTGCCGACGTTGATGAAAGCCACCAGTATCATCAGCAGTTATTCACATTGTTTGGACCACTTCTCGACTTGTTTATCACTGCTGGAAAGCAAGGTGATGGTAATCTCCGAGAGATTGTGTGGGTAATCATGCTTCCGATATTCGCTCAGCTCAACTTCCGTAACTATTGGACTGAAGCTTTTGTCCATGTTGTAAATTTCAACGCTCTATGGCCACTGGCATTTAGAGAGATGATAAAGAGGAATTCGACTGTCAACCTGAGTGGGAAGAGCGGTCACAACTTGGACCTGGACGAATACGTTGAAACCCACATTGTACGACCATTGAAAACCTACGTTTCTGGTAAGAATATAGTAAGAACTGTATTCTTTGATATGGGTACAGTATAATGTAGAAAGACGCTAAAGTATCCTGTAAATTATGCTTTATTGTTCTTGAACCTGCCTTGTACCCAGGCATCATGTTTTGTACACAGCTGTGTTACCAGCGCGTGCGTGACACAGCGGTGTGTAAAACAAAGCAACTGGGCCTAAGGGGTACCTGAAATGAGTACGACCTTGTAAAAAGCTGACGAAAGTTATAGGATGATGAAGGTGTATTTTTTCTTTCTGATTTATTAATCGCATAGCTCAATAATGCTCAACTTTGGTTAAATTAACCTTTTTTGTGTAGGTCATACTTCTGTTCAAACGTGTCGGAGACTTATGGGGAATCTGAACTTGTTGTCTTCAACTCGCAGTGCGTATTCACACCCACAAGCCTTTGATCACCACCCAACCACCAAGCACAAAGAGCAAACGCCATTTCCTGATCAGCTAAAAGGGATGTGGTTTTGCTTGAAAAATGGTTTTTTCAAAGTTACAAGTGGAAAGGTCCCCTATCAGTATCCTTTAAAAGCACTGGCTTCAAATCTCCAGAAACCAGTGCTTAAAACATATGTTCAAGTAAAAGAAAAGGGAGAAAAGAAAGTGAGAGAGAAATTTGAAGAAAAACTGCACGACAGCTTTCCTGCATTCCGCAAATTTTCTTTTGACAGAGTATTGGCTGAAGAAAATGACACTTTTTAAAGTATTCACTACGCTGATCGTGTAGTATTGTATACAGGCCCTTAAACCATCTCTGACGAGAAAAATCGTCTGACGTTAGACAAAGTAAAACGCATTGCCAGCTAATGGGTTAACAATAGACAATGGCAGATAGACAATGGCAGCTTTGGTATTTTACTGTCTAACGCCAGACAATTTTGGGCCTGGCTCCACTGTATTCATCTTCATTATGTATTCTATGAAGTTTGAACTAAGACTCTGAAATAGATGAGCGAAATATATAATGAACTGTGAAGACTGAAGTTGAAAGAATGCAAAAGTCTGAATACGACATGGTTATCTGATAGTACGAATTTTTAAAAGCATGTGTACTAGACACCTTATATGTACATTATTTTCTATATAGAATTATTAATTACACCTAACAATTAATGCCTGAAGCAGTCAAAAACTAAATAGGCTGCATAACATTAATAGGTATAAAGCTGTATGTAAGCAATATACCCAATTGTCATAACTCACTCATCAATTTCCAACGTGTGCAAGAAAACCTCTTTATTTTCTGTCTAATGTCAGATCATTTGCAATTCACTGTCAGACTGCTTGGGCATTAATGGTTATTCAAATGTATTTACAGTGTCCAAAAGCCTACAAATAAGTGCTGTACATGCAATGTTTTAGTGGTGGATAAAGGTGGCAAAAACCTAGTGAGTATTTGAGTACTTACAAGGTTATCCAAATTTGTGTCTCTCCATTATGCAGCTCTGATGCATTGCTGCCCAAGGCGATGTGCATTGTGTGGCGGCCATTCACAACATGTGAATTCTCAACAAGAACATCTTTAATGATGAGATGCTGAACAAATGTTATCGAATCGGCATCAGTTTTGAACTGATTTCGACCTGATCCATAATGTGCAACTTTGTTAAATCCTTTGCTTTCCACATCATTCTTCGATTTGGATCCTTTGAATGTCAATGCCAGTTGTTTTGTCGTAACATTAGGTGTTAATTTCAGCATTTCTCCCACACAATTGCACAGTAAGATAGCTTCCTTGGTGTATTCCTTCGGTGAACAGGTGGGATTTTCACAGTTGTCACAGTTTCTGTTACAATTGACATCGGTGACGTCATTGAAATGTTTCATTATTAATTGTCTCCTGCATGTAGAAGACATGCAGTAGTGTATAACTGCATCAACAGATCTCTTGAGTTGCTCTATCTCCTGCAACTCTATGGATGAAGTACTAGTAGTATGAAGAAGTTGGTTTCTGTCTGAAAACCTAAACATAATGATGCAACATGAAGGTTTTCCATCCCTTCCAGCTCTACCAGCTTCTTGGTAATAATCTTCCAGAGACCTAGGTATGGTATCATGGATCACAAACCTCACATCTGGTTTGTCGATACCCATGCCAAAAGCACTGGTTGCACACATAACCATAGCTTTACCATCCAGCCAAGCTTTAGCATTATTCGCTTTTTCAAAATGGTCTAGCTTTCCATGGTAATATACTGCTGCAATACCTTTGGATTTGAAAATGTATGCAAGTTCAACAGTGTCTTTTGTTGATCCACAATAAACAATGCCACAGTGGTTGGGATGGTGTTCTTTGACATACTGAACAACATCTTCTTTTGAATATCTGTTCCTTTTCTTTCTTACAGCAAATGATAAGTTGCTCCGATTGCATGAAGCTTGATGGATATCTGGATGAGAGAGGCCCAATTTCTCAATAATTTGTTGTTGCGTATCATGTGTGGCAGTTCCAGTGAATGCTGCAATGGGTTTCTTAAACTGCTTCAGTTCAATAAGTTTCCCGTAAGCTGGTCTGAAACTGGTCCCCCAAGTGTCAACGCAATGTGCTTCGTCAATGACAAATCTGTTAAGCGTTTGGTTTTTAGCCATTGTCTCAAAACATGATGTTGCTTGTTGGGATAAAGCAAACTCTGGAGTAACATAAAAGAACTTGTACTTTGTATCTGGTTTCGTCAGTTCATGAAAAATGGAATCTCTCTCCTCAGGTTGTAAAGTTGAGGTCACATAGCACACTGGAACTTCATAACTTGGTTACTTGGTCATTTAGCAGAGCTATTAACGGAGTAACAACCACAGTAACACCGTTATTCATAATTCCAGGTAACCAGTAGCATATTGTCTTACCACCACCTGTTGGGATAATTGCAAGGCTATCTTTATTTTGCAAGAGAGAGTTCACAACATCTCTTTGATTCTCTTTAAATTGGTCATGGTGAAAGACTTTCTGCAGAACATCTAATGCAAGATCTTCACATGGTTGAATCCCACCTGTCAGCGTCTTTGTTGGGGCTAGAATGGGCAGTTTTGACACACTTGAAGTTGTTATATCTCTTTGGTGATCCTTAAAATACAATAGGATGATTTCAAACTTGATAAGTAAATTTGCGTAGTGATATACAAATATAACACTGACTGATAACAGACACATCTTATCCCACGAATAAATTGTTAACAGTGTGTGTAATTAGTTGTATTTATATATTTATCCACATTCAGGTTATATACATGTATACTATGATAGACTGTATTATTATGGAAGATTATATCAAAGAGCAGTTGATATGTGCAGTGTTAGTTGTGATAATGCATGGTTTCCCGTAATTTTTTGCCCGCGCTATGTAAAGGAATCCAAAATGGTGTCGGATCCTGGTCGTGTAGATTCCGGAACCCAATTTGTGGATTCAGGATCCTGGTCGATTTGTGGATTCAGGATCCTGATTCATGGATTCCGGATAAATTGGTTCCATTTATCTGGATTCAGGTTCCATCAAAACAGTGGTTTCCGGATCCCAGATTCCAAAGTGTAAATTTTGTTGGATTCTGGATTCCTTTACTATGCTATTAAAGTGCTTTGGTTTGTTTTATTGGTAAGTAAGGTGCAAGGGTGTGGCACTGTGATCCACATACTACATGTCGGCAGTGGCATCGCAAACAAAAGCACTTGAGCACACCAAGCATGCATTGCATGTACCATAAAACCTACACATTCCAGGGGTGTTTGACTGCAAAATATTTCAGTGGAATAATATACATTACAAAAAGTTTAACATCCCACACATGTACATAGGATATTAGTTACCTAGCTGTGAAGGGACTCATAATAGTAAAATGAATTGGATATCTCAGGAGTAAAGGAGCCTTTGCCCAGGGGTTGATAACTTTTTTGTGTGCCTGTGACCACAAAAACTATTTGAAAATGTGCCTGCAAAATATCTGCATAAATATGTGAAATCCTAACATGATGGGTCATTATAATTATACTATAGTCGGCTGAATAGACTCAGCCTTTATGGCTTTGTGTATTTTCTCCAATGCAGATTAACTACAATCAATAATAAAGATTAAAGTTATTTGCCATAACTGGGAGTTTTGACTTTTCTTTTGAATTTCCATCGATGACATTTAACAAGTTTTACAAAATGTGCCTGCGCCCGGGGTCCCGACATTATTTCAATGCATTCTTTGATCTTCTTGTTAGTTAAAACATATATATAACCAAATGCTTACTCGTTTAACGTAGAATGCTTCCATATTAAAAGAGACACAAATGGGATGATTCTTGTTCTTTGTGAACCAGCAATTAAACTTCACATTGAGACCCCCACATACTGTTTCAACAACACATGGTTTGTTACCAAAACTGTAAGGCTGCAATACTCCAGCATAGAATAGTAATAGGCACATAAATTGCACTGCTTCACGTTCATGCTTTGCCACACACAATAGACTTCTGCCAAAGGATCTTGCAGTAATTTTCTGGTATTGTTGTTCCTATTAATTAATAAATGACTATAAGGATGACTGAATATTATATGTCATTAAAAATGAAAATCACATTACGTGAGAGTCTCCTATTCAAATATTGTCATAAATAAATAAAAAAGTAGGCCCATATCTAGTCATACAATATAGAATACTATACTGCCTTTAATATTAAACAGGATGCAATATTCATATTCAATAAACACCCTTTCATACTCGTGGGGAATTGAGAGACGAAATAATAATACAAATAATCAGTGAAGTCACATTATATAAAATTGGAATAACTCAAAGAAAATACACACCTTTCGTTCACGACATCTAAAAATCGTTTCGAGACATTCCTTTGTTTCCTTCTCGTGCAAATTTCGGCAGATTCTCAGTGAATCATCACGGTCATTTTCAGTAAATGGGGCATTGTGTTTCGTACGAAAATGGTGATCGATGCCATTTTGTTGGAAAAAACCCAATTTTTCAACACAAACATCTTTTGGACACAATACTTTCCCCGATTTGAAAGCATTGTGGACTGGCCGTTCCAGTCCAGAGAGTAATAAAAGCACATCTTCGTCAAGATCTTCATTTTTATTCTCATTTTCATATGTCACGCCAGTCACTGAACAGTGAGCCGCCATCTTGAATGCGATTTCTGCCAGGCGCTTCCCGCCGAATTTTCCGAGTCTCTCCCACGCGCGTTACCCCGCGCGCTCCACACGCAACGGCGTGCAAGCAAAGCGCCTGGGTACGAGGCAGTATGAAGTATATGTTTCAGTACATGCATGCGAATATACTAATAATAAATATTATTGTAACTTATTGTATTAACGGAGCTTATTCTTGGTTTATAGAATTAAATCAACTGTCTCCTGCGATCGAGAGCGGCTAAACTACACGGAAAATAATTAATATATTTTATATCGGAAAGAGTATAATTTTCACAATTTAGTTTGTCTTTTCTGTGTATACTCAGAGTTGAAATAAATCTAAATTTATCCTTGATCATGAAGTTGAACTAGTTGGGCGAATATAACTGCGGTTTATGCGGATAAACTTAAAACTTTCATACGAAGCGGCGCACTTCAGGGTATATTGACTGTAGTGTAAACAAGGAAGTGTATTAAATCTTCAAAAGTACAAGCCTAGTATTTCACAACAAATAAATAAACAATTCCTACCGCATTCGTATATGAACAGATGTGTCAGAGTTACATATACAATTGTCAGTTTCCTAACTAATACGAGAATCTGCCTTCTTAATAACCTTGGTCCTTGGCTTTGCATAAACAAGCAACCTTATACAGTAAATGTAGCGAAGAAAATGAAATACAGTTTGTAACGACTAATGTAGGTTGATTGCATATGCAAATATTAATGTTTGATTACAGATTCGAGTAGTTTCTATAAAAACTCACATCAGTAATATAAAATGTTTATGAATCGTACAACTTACCAAGTCTATAAAGATCGCCGACAAAATCACACAAAATCACAACGCTGACAACGGCAAGTTGCAACGCATTCGACAAATATGAAAACTGTCTGTCTCGTATATATTGAAATTGTCAAAATATGAAATTGACATCGGTTTTGTAGCGAAAGTCGCGGCTCAAATTGAGTACAGTAATACCCTAAAATAGAATATCGTTTAGACGTTACTGCTGCAGCCCAATTCTCAATTTTCGACACCCACTCGTACATCGCCATGTTTATTTGTGTATTGAACTATTGAGTATTGATTCGATTCTCCGTTCTTATGGGGATTCGGGTGTTGCGGGGGGAATAATTACGATTTATAGTATAGGCAATTTAGATCGACAATTTATCAAACTTTTTCGAAATTTGCCATTAAACTGACAAAAAAATAACGTTAAATAAACAACTGTAGCTATTAAAATAATGTTTCAATGTTTCAAAAATATTAAGCCTTTGAATCCTATATATTGTAATATAAAACATGAAGTGTTAGCTCCCCCCGGATTGTTTACTCTATACATCTATCTATGCCTATCTGAGTCACTTATGTGAAACTTTGCACTAAAAATCACACGCTAGCCTCGTCAACTTTAAAGCTGGTTTCCACGAGGGGCGTGTGAATAACATATTTAAGAACGTATACAATTATATACATCACATACACATCATGCAGGATAATGTAACCACATCTACGATACGCTACGCAAAACACAAATATGTCTATAAGGCATGCAAATTTATAAAATTAAATTACAGGACAGTTTAAAAAGCGCTACACAAAATGTGTAGTGTGGAGTGTTGAAAATGTGGAGTGTTGAAAATGCGGAGTGTTGAAAATGCGGAGTGTTGAAAATGCGGAGTGTTGAAAATGCGGAGTGTTGTAAATGCGGAGTGTTTGAAAATACGGAATGTTGTAAAAGCGAAGTGTTGTAAATGCGGGGTGTTCTAAATGCATTCTTACGTTTCATAATCATACTTTTCCCGTTTTATATAATTTTCTTTGCGTTTTATTCTTTCCCCGTGTTTTATCCTTTGCCGCATTTTATCTCTTTTCGCGCGCCCTCGCGCTATTCAACCACTTTCCCACGTTTTGTCAATTCTTTCACGTTCTATTCCTTTACTGCTTCTTAACTCAGCATCCGCGTTTTACCCCTATTCAATTATCAGATAGGGCTAATTATTTCGATTGGATATGTCAGTTTCATGTCAAAACTTATAATATAGTAGACATCAATTAAATGAATTTTAACAAGAACATTAATAAAAAAAGAAGAAATCAAACCAAAATAAAGCAAGACTTTTCAGATCATTAATACACAGAAATAGACGTTATACAACCAACAACACTATGTTTGTTACCTGAAGGCACGCGATCGTTTGACCGATACACGTTTGGCCGACAGGACATTTTACCGAAGGACATTTGATGGACAAGACGTTTGGCTAACCCAGACATTTGTTTACCCAATATGTGTAATAGCACATATTTACAAATATATTTAAAACCGTTATGTATTATAGTGTAGCTAGGTTATGCATATACATTCTATTACAGAACTATCCTCAGAGAAACATGAAGATATAAAAATAATATCTCCAACATGATTTTTTACACTGCCGAAGTCAACTGTATAATAGAAGGTATATAAATATGTAACTTTCACCCACAATTTTCACATTATTTGCAATAGCATGTAGTCTAATAGTCCGAAAAGCTCGCGCTGCAGCCATTAGTTTATGAAACCCTTATTTAACTCTAGTTTAAATCCCTTACAATCGCTTCAACTCTTAAGTTCATCATTTGATAAACTTTCTTCGACGGGTCGACAGATATAGGCAGTTTATCGCCATTAGCATGTTTTAGTAAATAATTTGGAAACATTTTCCTGTCTGTAAAACATCCTGTCGTCCAAAAGCCACAAATTAAACCCACTAATCTAGCACTTGCATGTATATGCATTCATTTCACTGCTTTAGGGTAAAAATACCATAACGGACAACATGCCATATGAGCCAAAACCCGTATCCGGGGGGAAAGCCAGAAGATGACCATGCACACTAAGAAAAGACACAGCCTACATAGCTCTATCTCCTAAACCATTTTAAGCTACAGACGTTCGGTAGTGCTTATAGTGTTTACAATGACCACTTTTAGCGTATTAAACGTATTATGTCTGACAACGGTTAGACTGCATTATAGAAGAGGTTTTTGGTGAATTCGCAGGGGAACTGGAAGTTCAAATCTGATATTTTCCCAGCCATTTTAACTTGAAATTGCCTTGTGCCTACTGCCTACCAGTGAATGTTGCCTACGTAAGCGTACCCCCCCGGTTTACCGCCATATTGGGTGTGGCATCTGGCAGAGGCTTCGTGCCTTCCTCCTACTCCCCCTTTCTCCGCCTGCGTTCCCCTGCCCAGCGGCATAGTGAAATCCGTCATGTAAGCGTAATAATAATCGTAATAATAAAGCCTCTGCGGAGGAGGGAGACAATGTTTCTACATGCGACATTTGCGACATAACAAATCATCAGGCAGGTAGCATTTTAGTCAGTGTGTATCGAAATATTAACTTATCTTCGAATACTTCGATAGCTACAATAGAACTGATCATTAGGCTTTAGCTCTAACCTTTATACCAGGCTACCAGCGCCTACGAAATGTATATAAATTTCCGTTTGAGTATTTCATCTAATAACACCTTCTACTATTGATCCCATCGAACGAGATGCCGATAAAAATCTTGACATTTACCCATACACCATATACTGGCATCACTCCCATCATATATACCGAACTTACGATTAATGCTCAGCAACTGGACTCTGTAGCTCAGTTGGTTAGAGCGCTGCACCGGAATCGCAGGACCGCAGGTTGAATTGCTGCCAGAGGGCCTAAGTTGCGTTTTTCGCAACTGCTCCTGGCTAGGTCTAAGGAATGTATAAAAATTTCCGTTCGAGTATTCCATCTACTAACACCTTCTACCAGCATCTATAACCTGTTTCCAGTGTCCATTTCCAGCCGACAATCAGTTTATGATTTAAGACTTTATTCCAAGTGAAATGATTTTTGTCGGCAAGGGACGGCTTAATGATAACTTACGAGGCTTGATTATGGCTGTGTCGAGCTGAGAATTTTATATCAGTTCATGATTTAAAAGTTTACTCGTGGTGAAATGATTTTTGTCGGCAGTAGACTAGACATGCAGTCGAAGTTCTAGACTAGACAGTCGAAGTCTCGTAGTGTTCAATTTTCGTTAAAACACGTTTGTTTACACAGTCTTAGGAAAATCTATATATCATATGTCACTATAACACTATGCCATGCAATGGCTCAACATATATCACTTTATTATATAGTAGACAGTAAGATATGGAAAATATGCCGTGACATATTTTCCATATCTTCACTAGTGAGGATATCGATCACGTGATCATTTCCCGCCATTAGCTTTGTGTTTTGAAGTTGTCAATTTTACGATGACTATATAATAAAAAGAACATTACACGGTGGCTTGAAGATATGAATTTTATCTTCTCGTGTTGAAAACGATATTTTACTCATTCGCTGCGCTCATTCGTAAAATATTGTTTTCACCACTCGAAGATAAAATTCATATCTTCGCGCCGCCGTGTAATATCCTCTATATATGCCATGCAATTTGCATGGGAACTCGTTTGTCAAGCGAAAAGTTGCAGTTGATAATTAAGCCACTGCATTATACTATGTCGCATTGTTATAAAGCACACTTGAAATCTGATACGATTTGCTTGAAATTTCAAAGGCACCGAACCACAGTCCAAGCACACTACAGGGTATGTTTGAATCGTGCTAGAATGTGCATTTCAAGTGGATTAGATATTTTAACCAATAGAGTTTTCAGTTTTAAGAGGAAAATAGACAGGCAATTTGGACATGTCATTTTAATTAATATAGGGATAGAATAATGGGATCAATTGAAGTTAACGACCCCCTGCTCCAAGGGAGTCGTATACTTCAATGGCCATTGAAGTATACGATCCCCCAAAATAATAGCTTTTTATCATGATTCATGATTTTTATTCATCGAGAATTCGTTTAGCTTCTTTTTATATATTTGGTGGTTTCTAAAGTTCTCTGGCTTGCGACGAGACCGTGTTGCTTCAGGAAATCTATCGTCACTTCCATGTTGTCGCCAAAGATTACTTCTCGCAGTTCGTCGTGGATAGACATTTCGTCGGTGGAATAATGTTGCAGTATGATCGCCAAACATTTTAAGGCCTTTTATAACGCCTTTCCAGCAATGAGTCATCGAACAGATATTTACAAGATGCAGTTTGCGATCAAAATACGGAGACAAAATTGCAAAAAAAAACACCTCAAGCGCATATTATTGATCGTGTTGAAAGTCTTTTGAATTTGTTTCCTGGTCAAAAAATCAATGAACTGAGAGATAGAGAAATAGAGAATAAAGGGAAGTCATAAAAATTCCTTTGAAACAGACACAAAAACCCGTAAATTTAACGATATCATACAAGGGGGGTCGTATACTTCAATCCGAATATTTGTTATTGAAGTATACGACCCCATTGGCATAGGGGGGTCGTTAACTTCAATTGATCCGAATAATGTATTCTTGACGCAGTAAAATGTTCAAGAACGTTGTGTATATACAGGTAGTGAAAGCTAAATTGAAAATGAAAACTCCGTATAAACACGTTCGTATGAATATGTTGTTGAATATTTTCCCGCAAAATACAAGATGTGTTGACGTATTGAGGAAGTTGATCACGCGACATAACAAATCATTAATCAACAAATCATTAATCAACAAATCATTGACTTTGACTCTGTTCAATTTGACAAAGCGTTGCTAGGAAGATTTCAATGTAGCCAATGGGCGCTTACATTTACATCCGAAACTTACACCCGGTATAAGAAAATTTTGCCACAGTTAGTAAACTTCAAAAGTTTACTTTAATTTATCCCGCAATAACGCTTCTATTCTTCTATAATCTCTATGATTTGCTCGGAGATTATATCCATTTACTTCAACCAGATTAGTTAAGCATGTGCATGCTAATTAACATTTAGCGAACAAGGCCGAGTTGAAGCGAGGTGAGGCTGAGTGCACCTTTTGCTCAAATTAATGAGGTCGAGTCGTCTTAGCACAAATCATATCGAGAAATTAAATTTGGATTCGAAAATAGGAATTTTCCAAAGAAACATGAAAAGGATCACTGTAATATTACGATATGTTAAATTTTCAAAACGAACAAAGTGAATCTATTGACCAAGAACTACAGGGTAATACACGTCTGAATAATCACATTTCTATATGTCTCTAAAATACGATATATAGGGGTAAATTTCTATCATATGCAGTATATAATCTATCTAGTCTAAAATAAGGCTTTACAGTTACCAAAGTGTTGTTACCAAAGGCTTTCAAAGCCTGGACCAGTGACTGAAATTTCAAATCTCACAGAAGTATTCCCGCGCAGTGCCACCTTTTCCGTTCAGAAAAGATTTAAAATTCGGCAAGCAAGCGTTATGTCCTTTTATTTGACATTCCATGGTTTCCCTTCCTCCGTGCATTGAATGACCAAGGAATTTATCTTCGCCGTACGCCTTGATTAAATACGGGAACAATGCTCTATCATACGTAATCCATTTACCATTTGTCTTTATTTTCATCAATCCAGGAATTGGACCGCTCCTGGGAAATATCGTCGCAATTCCCCCTGACAGATCACCGACATTTCTTGGAGTACAGAAAACATGAACCTGGTCCGACATCAAACGAACAATATATCCTTTCTCCCTTTTAAGTGGCTCAAATAAGTCGTATATTTGTTTCAGATTTAACCCAAACGCGTGTATATCCACGTCCCCTGAATCCCAAGGTAGTACAGAATGCATTTTAATTGCACCTAAACTTATACCACCATCAACCAAGTAACTAACGTTATGTCGGTCAAAATGGTCCGCAACTTCGAGTAATGTTGTTACTAGGTATTTATACAAATAGGGATACGCATAAAGACCTTTAAACGCCCAATGCCCACCATCCAGCATAAGTCTGTGCGAGTTTCTTTCAATGCATAAATCTCTTCCACTCAGGGAACTTGTTGGGCTGCAAAGTTCGATTAAGTTGCTTTCAAAATCTTTAAAAATGAACACTTTGTGCTTAACTGCAAATGGAACGAGTTCTTTTGTTACCTCACGTGACATCCATAATTGATACAAGTTTTTGAACTGACCAATCAAAAACATCATGCTAGGTCTTGTTCCGGTTGTGAGGTTATAACTCTTGGCTCGAAAGAAGAAATCTTTAAGGACTACTACATCAGCCATTTTTGGATCAAATGCTCCAGAAATATTTTGTATACTACTTGTTCTTGCCATAAACGACGACGATATTCCATCACAGATCATGACATTATCCAAAAAACGCACGTACTCATAACTTTCTGAGAAAGTCCATCTACACAGTCGATAACGACTACACTGCACGTAAAGTTTATTCTCTGAGAGATAAGAACCTCCTACGAAATCCAACTCGGGGTATTTTTCCAAAGCATTCCATAATAAAGCCACATCTTCTTGAGGGCGATCCGAAGGAATTACATTTGATTCCAAGAATAAAAAGTATTTTGTTTTCACCTTTGGGATTATATTATTTAAGGTAACCGCAAGATTGCTTTCCTTGTTATCGTTCCAAAAGAATGTAGATTTTGGGAACATACTTCGAAGTCGCTCTAACCGGCTGTTTGGTAGTATTATTCCACCTTTATCGTAGATAATTATTGATAGTTTGTCAGAAGCGAACACCTGCAGTTTTGGCATGAGCTTTTCACGGCTACTTAAAGCTTCCATAGCTCGAATTTCTTTGTCTTGAGTACGTTCATCCCGTTTGATTCTTGCATGTAGTTTACTATTCTCCTGTTGAAGCCGACTTGCCAGATCTGTACACTTTATATTCAAATCTTCCAACACTTTAACTCTTGTCTTCAAACTAGTATTTTCATTGTACATGTACAATATTAGGAGGAGCAGAAACACCGATGCAAATTTCGATCGAATAATGCTCGGACAACGCCAACTTGACATGACCAGAGACACAGTTAGAACTTAAAATTGAAAACAAAGTAAGTTACACACCTTTATGAGAATTATATTTAGTTTAGTTAAGCTACAAAGCTACCTGTTTTATATGTTCCGTATATTGTCACTATACGAGTGTTCAATTTTGAGTCGGTATACAACTATTTCTGCTTGAGTTAGAGTTTTGAAATCCATTTTTGCTGACGTCAGCATTATTTTCAAAGGGTTTTAAAACCATGTTATACACACAATTTAGTTTAAAAAATATGCTTGATTAATGTTAAAAGTTACTTCTAATATGACCTGAAAAAGAATCTAAACATTCTGGCTAAAACTCGCTGTTATTTTAGCATTTAATTTTTGGCTGACAATATTGGCACAATTCTGACAACTGAGTGTGGGGATGAAAGGGGGTTTGTTTGGGTATGCTACTTTCGAGTCATAAAATCTACTTTTGAATGATTGAATACAGTTGAATGGAGACCCAATATTAAGCTTGATCCGAGGGCAAATCTGAGGCCCAATTCGCGGCTACCTTCACAGTGGTTTGTGAAGACAATATTTTAACCGATATTTCAACCAATTTGACAATGAATGGGAATTTTTATGATAGCTATATGGAAAATTTTGCATCATCACGTTTTGAGAACAAATACATACAACAAAAAAGAGTGAAACTGTGAAAGTAATAGAACAATGTCAAACCTTGATGATGTAAACAATGATGTTTGAATATGTTTGAATGGACGTCACACATGCAGTATTTAAGAAGTTAAGATCGATTATGTGTTGAGACTAGAATACACGCCGTGAATTCATGCGCTATTTCTAAATCACAAGACATAATCGATCATAACTTCTATTAGCTAATTACTGAAGGTACGAAGTCCATACTTTTAACTATATATAAATTGTTATATAGTGTTTACGCAAATTTCCATATTTTGTTGTCCGAATTTGTTGTGACTGCGATAATATAGAATTAAGTTTTCCGCATGCACTCAGATAAACCATAACAAATCAAATATACGTCGAATGCTTGGACAACAACAAAGCTAAAGACTGGAATGATGTGTAAACGGTGTAATATATGTTAGTTATAGAATGAGTAACATACCAAACGATGAGTAAAACCACCCAAGCTTCGCGAGAGGAAAGATATTGTCTTGCATGATTTCGTAGCACAATAGAATATTGTTTTTACATGCGACATAACAAATCATCAGGCAGGTAGCATTTTAATCAGTGTGTTTGAAATATTAACTTATCTTCGAATAGTTCGATAGCTACAATAGAACTGATCATTAGGCTTAGCTCTAACATTTATACCAGGCTACGAGAGCATCTATAACTTGTTTCCAGTGTCTATTTCCAGCCGACAGTTTCAGAAAATAAAACAAATTCCGAAAAATTGCATCTTGAAAATCCAAGATATGGATCAAAATCAAGACTTTATGGTTATAATATTTCGACTTATTTCAAAGCCTTCTTCAGGCCAACTAAGAAGACTTTTGAAATAAAGTCGAAATATAACCATAAGTCATAACATTTTGTCTTGATTTTCATCCATATCTAGTTATATTTTCAAGATGCAAAGTGTAAAGCAACAGTCGTACTCTGGTAGATTTTGCCATTTTGGGAAATATATTTTGTAATTTGAAGCGAGTCTGTGCAAACGTTTTGTATGTTAAACAATTTGTGGCCAACCATGCACAATGTATGAAGTGTTGGCCCGTTCATTTGAGAGAACAATGTGCATATATAGTCATAGATATAAAAACATACGTAATATATATATAATGTTATATAACATGACATATTGACATATCAATATAGATTTGTCTGAAGGACGTTGTTTTAAAGAAACACATTGTTATAAAGCAACACTTTAGCTAGAGTTTAGGCTAAATCATCATTATGAAATAGAATCGAAATATTACCTTGAATCTTGTTGGTTTGTTGATTACTCAAGTCCTGCGACTGAGCGCACGAGATGATTCTGTTACTTCAATTCGTAACGTAGTATACTTTGCTAATATGTTTCTAAAAATTGTCAGTTGGCTTTAATCATTCCTGGTGCTATATTTCATGTAAAAATCTTGCTGGTTTTCCTTGTACGTCGTCAGTGGCAGTGTATAATAGGCTGGACTATATAAGAGCTCATCACTCGTCTTCCGTTTTTGTTCTTGAGAGGTTTAATTGAATTTCCATAAATTTGAATCCTGAATATACATAATCGAATCACGAAAATAATCAGCAGGTAATAATTTTGTAGCAGGTGTCACGCGCTTTCATTTCCACTTCACTTTCATTTGTGGGGGCGACCCAAGCGAAAAGATAATGGATGTGGTGCACCACCGAACTAGGTGGGTCTGGGGGCATGCCCCCTCAGAAAATTTTGAAATCTAGACCCTATATCAGAGGAGGGTGGACAGCTGTCACGTGAATTTCTCGACCAATGAAATCGCGCTATTTTTCCATCGTGTTTGTCAAAATTCTTGGTCGTGTAATTTGCATTGCACGCAGAAACACTTGAAAAATACATATTAATATTTTAAAAAATCTATAAAAAAGCAAGCGTGGCTTTCATATTATATAAGGACTTGCGATATCTGCGAAAACCTTTGAGGTAAGTGTCATTTTTAAACTTATTTTGAGCATCAAAGTTTGCCGTGTCTTCGTTACGTGATGACTCAAGGCCGCGTCTGTTTACAACTTTCAAAATAAAATATCTAGAATTCCCATGGTTCGATGTTTCTATTTTTTGCAAAAAAGTCAAGATAAATGTATAAACTAAAAATCTGCTGGAGGGGTCCAGGAGGTCCCCCGGCAGTTTTCTAGATATTCGGTATTGAAGTGACCATACTCATTTCAACTTTTGCCAAAATGGCACCTTATTGCGCCTGACTACATTGCGCCACCAGCTTGTTTTCCCAATGAATCTTGAAACTTCTTTAATAAAGAGCGTTATTCTTTAGAGTAAGCGTTAAAGTACTTTGAATGAATTTTAGGAGATTTAGGAGTTATTTGCGTGTTGTTTAGAGATTTTATATCTGGGCTAGTGTCTGGCTCTGTCTGCAATTTTGTTGTCTGACGGCCCACTCGACTCGCAAATATCGAATATTTTGTCATTGTTATTCAATTTTTTTCCTGGAATGCATCCATGCTATTTCAATAACTATTGATCTACCTATGTGAGCAGTATTTTTAAGGGATACGTTATTTTGATCTTTTATGTAGGCTGTACGTTGTCATATTGTATTAATCCGATGCCATTTCTGTCAACAATCTTTGAAGTTGAACATCTCGAATCTCCCCAATTGACGCAGTGATTGCTCGTATTTTTCTGAAGAAGTGGACTTTACTGTTTAAAATAAGTGCTGAGTTTTAGAATAAAATTTGTTGTTTCTTTACAGATTTGTATTTTGGTTTGAATTCTATCATTGTATTGTTAATTTGCCTTCTTGGTGGATATTTGCTTTCTTTAATATTTCTCTATATATGTAGAGAATGAGCAGAGATATTATTATATTTTATGCATGTGCTATGTATTTTCAATAAAAATGGAACTGTATATTAATTACTGTAAAGTTTGTTTTGTCTACATTTCACCAGTAATTTCTGTTGCAAAAGATCAATCTGGCCAATAAATATTTAGTTAACTGTCTGTACTACACTCCTTACTAGTTGCACTATTAAAGTACATTACAAATACAGACGATCCAGGCAGTGCCAAGGGTCAGCTTATGAAATCATTTACTTAAGTGTATAAAATGCAATACGTGCAACACTGAACAAAGTGTCCACAAATACATATAGAATTTTCAACACAACATTTATATTGACGAGTTGATCACACGCAGCCTTTGAGATTTCTGCACAAATAAATCCATTAAACGGACTCAAAGAGCCTTGTTATACATCGATACACAAACACTAAACACATCCATAATGATGGCATTGAGTCTCTGGATCAATAGCGTCCATTTTCGCAGAATTTGCCATGGCCAGAGATGTTGACTTCACGGCAGTCAACGCATAAATGAGGCCGCACGTGGAAACATACGCTCATTACCCATGATGCTTTGCGGCCTGCTGTCCAACCTCCTCTGACCCCATATGAAATGGTATTTTAAGCCAATTTGTCATTTTTAGTTCTACTTTGGGAAACATTTGACAGTTAGTCAACTAAAGGATCACACTGGATTAAACCCTTAATTTTCCAACATTCTTTACTCCGAAATTCAAAATATAACGTAATTATATTTGTATTGAATAATATGACGGTATAATAAAATGACTATAGCTAACTGTATAGCCATGGAAAAAATAATACGCAAACGCAAATTTGTCTGTGCGTCGCTATTTTATGTCAGAAATTTTATCACGAAGTCGCGAGAAAAAATCCGATTGGTAGGAAAATACTCCGGCGCAAATTCTTTCGATGCGCCAAATTCTACAACAGGCCGATCGATCGATCAAGACGACGCATTTACAGTGCCAGTGGTGGAAAACTTGATTTTCACTAGATATTTTCGAGTTTATGTTTGACTTGCGTTGGTAACAAGTCATTTCTTGCAAGTCCAAGTCAAGTCACAAGTCATTTTGTCCAAGTCCAAGTTAAGTCACAACCCACAAGTCATCAGTCTCGGTAACAAGTGAAGTCACAAGTAATTTTGTCCAAGTCCAAGTTACGTCACAACTCACAAGTCTGTCTCGGTAACAAGTCAAGTCACAAGTCACAAAAATTGCGACTCGAGTCCGACTCGAAGTCTGACTTGTATAAAACAACAACTAAAGAGTTTGAAATTGTTCAAAAACATCCTTAACTGCCGTTACTATGGCAACAATGACATTTCAATATGGCGGATATTTTCGCTTTAAAGTGATTTAACTCGAAAATAACATCGGTGATCCCCACTTTTTATTTCATAAAATTATTTCGTTCAGTATATTTCATTATTTTCACAATTTAAAAAAAATTCTGTAAATTATTTGATTATTTTCAAAATAGGTAAAATGTAATTATTCGTTATAACGTATTTTTGCCATGACAGAATTCTTTTAAAATCTTTAAACATGTTAAACATAGTAAGAGAAAGCTTTTTTGGAATAAAAATGGGGATCACCGATGTTATTTCAAGTTAAATCACTTTAAAGCCAAAATATTTTGAAACGTCATTGTTGCCATAGCTACGGCAGTTAAGGATGTTTTTTTGAACAATTTCAAACTCTTTAGTTATTGTTTTATACAGGTCAGACTTTCTTTATTTTTCAACAAATAATAATTGTAGAAAATTTCGGATCTAAATCGGAAATCTTCCATTTTTTGAAAAGTGTAGTGAGCCACCTTAACCAATGAAAAAGATATATTCAAATACCGTTCTTCATTAACATAAATGAGTCGAACAAAACAATTTAGACATTTTGGCTTGTCAGGTTTTCTCAGGCATGGTCCGTAGTCTCAAAGACCAAAAATATCAAAGACTTTTTCTGTCTATTTTCAAAGATATTTCAAAGACTCTTGGCTTTGAGAGTATAATTAGCTGGTAAGAGTAAAGCTTTAACTATGATATTGTATAAGCTTCCTTTTTACCCGGTAATTTATGCGAATTCAAATTACGCGAATTACTAAGATGTAGTCACATCTTAGTCACATCATTGCGAGTGTAAAAGAGCAATTTTCACCAGGTAAGTAGTCTCGTCAAATCACAAACTAAAATGTGTCTCCTCTTCTAAATTTGTGAAAATCTTGCTGCAATCGATCTATTTTATTAGCTAGGGAATCATATCCATGAAATACTCACTAAAGTTTCAAGAATTTAAAATATTTTAAGACTTTCCATTGACCTTAAAATCCTACATTCAAATATATAGAATTTCAAAAATTCGAAGGATCGCTATGAACTCTGTCTGGAGACCTTGATCAAATGTAAAGCCGAATAAAATCATTCTCTTTCTAAAACGGCTGAACGTATCGCAATATATTTTCATGCCATTCTTTAGCATAAGGAAAATTAAATCAAGGAATCCAAACGTTTCAACTTGTCCGATATTATCCTCGCAGAAGATAGTTTACATGTCATTATACGCCGCCGTGTGTAAACTTAAAGACCTAGAGGCTAGACACTTGTCGCGGACATAAATCATAATGTAGTATTTATCCAAAACGACATGACATATTCCTTAACGAACAACGGTTTCACGTTGTTCTTGATTAATATCAAAGCAATAAATTATTTCATTTTTCGACCATCACGTCATTCTGTCTTCAAATTGCTTTCATAACAAACATGTCGTGTCGAAAGCGCGTCACCTTGTGGAGTGTTGAAAATGCGGAGTGTCGTAAATTTAGAGTTGTGAAAATGCGGACTGATGAAAATACGGACTGTTGTTTTATTTATTTATTTTATTTATTTATTTATTTTGCCACAATAGATATATACACTTAAGAACGAAACAAGACAGAAAACAAATCAATGAATACTTCGTGGCCGGGAGCCCACAACAGCTTGTAACGCCAAGTACTGTGGTCCCGAAAATTATGTTGTAAATGCAGAGAAATATGGAACGTTGAAAATGCGGAGTGTTGTTAATTCAGAGTGTTGAATTACAACTGATGAATATACGGGACTGTTGTAAATCTGGAGTGTAGAAATGTGGAGTGTTAAAAGGCGGAGTGTTGAAAATGCGGAGTGTTATAAATGCGGAGTGTTGAAAATGCGGAGTGTTGAAAATGCGGAGTGTTGTAAATGCGGAGTGTTGAAAATGCGGAATGTTGTAAATGCGGAATGTTGTAAGTGCATTTTTGTATCTGCGCTAGCGCAGATATATTGCTATCGGATGTGTAATGTAATGTAAGTCGGTTTGTGGGTTACCTTTAGCCAATCAGCGACAGTTATCTTATAAATGTTACTCTCTGATCTCTACATTGTGATACAACTGGATTGATGTTATATATTTCAAGATGGCGGACTACTCGCACTGTAAATATTGGAACGTTTGGCAATTATGACGATGGAAATTATACATCAAAGCAACAGCATTTCTATTTGTGGAAATATTTTGAACATGGCGAATAGTGAGAGGGTATCTTCAGTAAGTAATATAGAAATTTTTATCACTTTTGTGGAAATTATTTGCCAATTTACAAAAAAATGTTAATGACAGATTGACCTGACTTCACCTGCTATATATCAATCTCATTTGAATTAGGAAGCAAGGTAATCTTTTTTAACACTGCACGAATATCCTGCATTATTTACAATTTAATTTAGATATTTAATTTAGATTTAAGTTCACTCATAAAAGTGTTAAAATCACGCCATTTGTATTCTCAACACTATTTGGATGAAATTGACAATATGATATGACCCTTTGCTTTGTTTACATTTTGCTGGCAGGCAAATTCCGAATATACAAAAGATTATGTTCATTATGATTTCACAATGAATACAACAATAACAAAGCTCTGTTGGGAACTTTTTAAAAAACATGTGCCTGCCAGCAAACCATAAACAAGGCAAGGGGTCTACATACATGGTATTTGTTTGACTTTTCTATAGTCAACATCAAATCATATCTAGCTTACTTTTGATATTCGATTAGTATAATGATAGAGGGGCAGCTTGGCATTTCTTTCCCAAATTGTTGTGACCGAGTGCAAACTGGGGGGCTAGATGGTTGTACCACTCTTGCAAAAAAATGTATACAAAAAATAGAATATATAAATAATATAAATATAGCTGAAACTCAGCCATACCTAAGGGATCAACTGGTAGACTTTCTAATGAATTCTGGTTCTAACTGTTTTCAAGAGACACTGTCCCTGTCAAGGTTGTGTAGTTATTTGCAAAGTCCCACATTAATGTTGTAAGAAATGAAATTGAAATAGTTATTTTCCCTTGCATTGTATCTCTTAATTGGTACATTCATTCTCTTATTACTATCCTAATTTTAGACACGTACTATATTTGCCTTTAACATCTAATATATTATCATAAAATAAGGTAATGATTTAAATTGTCCCGTGCTATCTTCCTTTTGAGGAGAAATAGCAAAATATGAATGCAGTCTTTCACAGCAAGCTTGAAAATCTTAGATATTTGCGCAGATACATGTACGCTAAGCGTACCTATTTTTAAGTTTCTTTGCGATTGCGAGTTAAAAATCATGTTAAGATTGCAATTGTGTTTTTAGCGTTATAATTTATTTTTCAAATATTATGATGCAAAATATACGTATATTACACCTGCAAAAAAGACTGCACAAAACGTTGACCTCAAAACTTCAAACAACTTGAGTATAATACTGTGTGGCAAAACACATGTGTATTTTAACTATGGAATTAAGGACCACTTTAGTTAAGGGTATCCGAGGAACACCTATTGCTATGAATATATATTGTATATATTTGCGTCCTACACAAACAACTAGTAAACATCTAAGTAGATTAAAATGTGGCTTTCCACCAATCCGGCTTTTCGCACTTGCATTGTACATTTAGCTATTATCCCTGTAAAACCCTTCACTGAAATACCTTTATAATCAGCATCGTCGTATATTATAGTATGGTCGTTTGAATAATAAACAATTGTTGGAAGAGGTTTTCTGTGATATCCGGAATTATCAAAATCCAGGCAAGAGCTATTAAACGAAGCCGAAGGCTGAGGCAGAATAGCATTTCCTGAGACATCGATAATTTCGTATATCAGAAAAACAAAATAGATCGTATTCACGTGACGTCACAAAATTCAAATATTAAACCTACAAAGCTGGCTGTTTTGTATGTTCCGTATATCGTTACTACGAGTCTAAAGAAAAATTTTGAGTCAGTACAACTACTTCCCCTTGAATTATGGAGTTTTGAAAAATATTATTGCTGACATCAGCATTATTTTCAAAGGCTGTTAAAACTATGTTATACACACAATTTGTTTTTAAAATACTTGGTTAAAGTTAAGAGTGACACCTAATCCAACCTTAAACAAATCTAAACATTTTGGGGAAAAGTGTTCCTTATATTAGCATTTGATTTTTGGCCACCATGTTGGTGTAAAATTCGGCGCAATTCTGTACACCAATATTATTATTATTATTATTATTATTATAAAAATTAGTATTCCCCGTAGGGTTTTTCAATACTTATTTACAATAAAAGATTAACTATTTAATACTATTTACAAGATATGGAGTAGTAAGAAAGCTAAGATATATAATAAGTTTATAAAATGAGATATTAAGATTTTGTTCACCTTTCAAAGTATTGATTTAACATGCTACGCTTTAATTTTGTTTTAAATGTTATTAACGGAAGTTTTTTCAATTCTTTATCTACACTATTCCATAACTTCACAGCTCTATATCTGAAACTTCTCTGTCCTGTTGTGGTTGAGCATAAGGGGATGTGTAGTGAGTTATTGTTTCTTGTCACACGATCGTTTAATTCCATTCGTTTGTGAAATAGGTCAGCCAGATATGGAGGAGCTAGGCCGTTCATGCATTTATAAATCATAACCATGTCTCTATACAGCAGGTGCTCTTTAACAGGAAGCCAACCAATATCACGTAGAACTGGTGTAATATGATCGAATTTTTTACCGTTAGCTATAATTCTGCACGCAAAATTCTGGACAGCTTGTAATTTCTTTATGTTTGATGAGCTCGTGTTTGACAAGACTGTAGAACAATAATATAATTTGCCCATGACCACAGCGCAAATAATGTAGATCAACGTATTTCGGTCGAAGCAGTGTTTGACACGATTTATTTGGCAAAGTTTCGCCATACACGCTGATGTGAGATGACTGATGTGCTTATTATAAGTCAAATTACAGTCTAGGGTCATTCCAAGATCATTTGTAAAAGTGACAGGTTCAATTGTTTTATTTAAAAAATTCAAAGACATATTTTCTGGCAATGAGTTCAGCAACTGTCGTGTTCCAACTAGGAGAAACTTGGTTTTTCCGGGATTAATTAATAGCGCGTTTTTACAACACCATTCAGCCACAAGACGAAGGTCCAACTCAAGCTTATGTTTAGCTTCTAACACTTTTTCGATGGGGAATGACAGCGATATTTTGGAATCGTCAACAAAAGAGTTCAGCTCACTTGTTTGCGTCACTGTTGGAAGGTCATTTGTGTATATACAAAAGAGCAATGGTGACAAGATGGCCCCCTGTGGCACACCATGAGTAATAGAGAGGGCAGCAGATAAAGATGACCCGATGCGGACCTTCTGAGCACGTCCGGTTAGATAACTTTCAAACCATTTGACCGTTTTCTGAGATGCACCAACATCGCTCAATTTTTTTAACAGGATTTGATGACTAATACTATCGAAAGCTTTTGAGAGGTCAATTAAAATGAGTGCAGATAGTTTCTTGTTGTCCATCGCCTCCAACAAGTGATCGGTTGTTAATAAATTTAAAGTTTCGGTAGAATGCTGTTTTTTGTTGCCACTTTGTTGTGAACTTAATCGTTTATTACGGATTAATTAGAAGGCATGGAAATGATGATTCGTTCGACCTCAGTACACGATACAGGTGATAATTTAAACGTTTCATGCAAGACATAGCCAGTTGGTATTGGAATTGATACGTCGAAATTATTGTCCAGGGCTAATTGAGCCGTAGCGTTTGCGTTTTTTTCTCCAACAGTGACAAAGAATTGGTTGAATTCATTTGCAATCAGTTCTGGGGCTTTACTATAACGTTGTATTGGTCTTTCTTTGGTAGGTATGCTCCGATTAATGATTTCCATAAAGATGCGGCGTTGTTTTTATGGGGTGAGACTTCGCCACGAACAAATTCTTTCTCTGCTTTTTTTAGAGCAGTTTTGACTGATTGTCTTGCGTGTTTATAAGATCTCCAATCTATAATGTCACGTGTAAGTTGAAATTGTCGATGGAGTCTGTCTCTATTAATCATCAAATCTTTAATCCTTTGGGTAATATATGGACATGGACGATGACGAACTCTAATTCTTTTTACTGGCGCATAAATTTTCAAGGTAGGTAATAAAGCATCGTTAAATTTTGATAGTTTAGCATTCACTTCATTTTCAGAAAAAATTGATTGTATGAGCTTTTCATTCTTAAATGCAAGGACGGCTGTAAATAACGTAGGGTTACAGTTTTTATAACTACGCACGGTGATGTAGCTTGGTGGTTGCTTAAGAAGTTTTAAATTCAAAACCACGTACACAGGGAAGTGATCGCTTATAGAAATGTTGGTAACACCACTTTCCTGTACTAATTCCGGGGTCGAGGTCATTACGACGTCTATTAATGATCTACTAGTTCCAGTAATCCTTAAGTAATCACTTGCTTAAGATTCAACTCGGAAACAAAATTTGTCAATGCTAGTCCATCATGGTTTTCCTGTAAAAGATCACAGTTTAGATCGCCTAGGATTGTAATAGGCTTATTGAACGTTAAAGCATGGATCAACGAAGGTTTCAGGTAGTCCTCAAAACAGGAAACAGGACAGTCAGGCGGTCTGTAAGTGACACAAATTACAAATTACCTCAGCTTTTTATATTGAACTTGTATCCAAATTTGTTGAAACCAGGTTATGGAGGTACTCGACAAGTCTTTTAAGATGTGCGCCTTCAACGGGGTACGGATATACGCGCAAATGCCCCCACCACGTTTACCAAGTCGGTCAAGTCTGAGTAATTTATAACCTTCTATTTCAACTTCCACATTTTTAACTGATGTATTCAGCCATGTTTCTGACAACGTAATTATATGGTAGTTTTTTCCCCGGATAAACTCACGAAGTTGGAGGAAATGATTTCTGTTTTTTAGAGACCGGATATTTAAATGAATAAGTGTTAATTTATTTGGAATGCTCGAATTATTCGACGGATATGTCGATGAATTTTTAGCTAAGTTACCAGATGAAGGAACTTTACATTCTTCAATAGTACATATTTGAATGCAATTCGAGCTAGTATGTCCTCGACTCATAGGGACATGGCGACATTTACGGAATTGTGTGACTCTAGCTTCTATCGGATATGCGATTCTAGCCATTAAACATACGTGGAACAAATTCCCGAGGGGGTCTTGGTATTTTGCTGTGCAGAGCTGTTGGCGGGGACATTGTAGTGTTTTGTTCTTGGATACGGGGACATCCTTGTCATGTGGTAAACATGGTCTAGGTGTGAAGTGCTTCAATGAAGTGCTTCAATCTTATTAGGGTTGGATTAGACATAACTTCTTAACCTTAACCAAGCATTTTAAAACTAAATTGTGTGTATAACAAAGTTTTAATAGCCTTTGAAAATAATGCTGACGTCAGCGATAATATTTTTCAACTCCGTAACTCAAGGATAAATAATTGCATCAACTGAAAATTTTGGTGAACACTCGTAGTAACGATACACGGAACAATTACATGTATATAAAACAGCCAGCATTGTAGTTAAGATTTTAGAATTTGTCGCGTGATCCGTGAAAACTATATCTATACATTGCTTGTTATTAAATTCCTTCTATAAACAACGATTCAAATTCAGTCGCGCGAAACACTTATATCTGAAATATTGAATAAAAACAACAAAGTATTTCACACCACCACCAAAGTATTTCAAAACTTCATTAATTAAAGTTTTGATAACAACTTCAATCAATAGTGTTTTTATCTTCATTTTCATTAGAAGGTAGTTCGACCCAGTGTCGTTTTGTCTTTTATTTAAAGCTATCGCTCGCTAGGATATATTCGGGTTATGTTGCGCTGTCGATGTTACTTTAGTTAGAAAAAGTATTTTGTTCTTGATACTTTGTCCGTGTTTCGTAATCATACTTTTCCCGTGTTACATAATTTTCTTTACGTTTTATTATTTTCCCGTGTTTTATCCTTTCCCGCGTTTTATCTCTTTTCAACCACTTTCCCACGTTTTGTTAATTCTCTCACGTTCTATTCCTTTACTGCTTCTTAACTCCGCATCCGCGTTTTATCCCATGTAACAAGAATATTAATATCAAAAGAAATAAAATAAAAATAAACAATAAGTGGAAGCAAAAAGAAACCAAAAGACCACGTACGAATCCAGCAAAGAAAACATTGAGCAGGACAATGAAACTTCCATTTGCGCTAAACGTTCTTGACCTTGGGATCTTAATATTAGATTTGTCTTTTTTTTAGTTCATATCATTACTTCACAGGGCCGTCGCGAAGGTGAGGGGGGGGGGGGGTGTTGGTGGTGAGACTTTTTTAACTCTAGTTTAAATCCCTTGCTGTCTCCTGACTGATGTTATAGCTAAATACACGACTAATATGTAAGAATGTAAATAGGCGTAAGCCCCCTAGATGAGCTTATCAGCTCTTGGGGCAAACGTTTTCCAAATATGTTTAAATCCCTTACAATCGCTTCAAGTCTTAAGTTCATCATTTGATAAACTTTCTTCGACGGCCCGACAGATATAGGCAGCATTAGCATGTTTTAGTAAATAATTTGGAAACATTTTCCTGTCAGTAAAACATCCTGTCGTCCAAAAGCCACAAATTAAATCTGCTAATCTAGCACTTGCTTGCATATGCATGAATTTGTATGCATTTCATTTCAACTGCTTTGGGGTACAAATACCATGACGGACAACATGCCATATGAGCCAAAACCCGTATCCGGGGGGAAAGCAAGAAAATGACCACACTAAGATAAGACACAGCCTACATAGCTAGAGATATGTAGAATATTATTAAGAGCTATTTACAAGAAGCTTAAATCTAAATACGGTAGAATAAGGTAGAATATTTAATTATTTACATGATAAGAACGTTATTAGAGTATTTGCAGGGATATCAATTCACTGATTACTCCATGTCAATGATGTGAGCAGCGATTTTATTTCGAAAAGAAGAAAGAGTTTTACTTTCCCTAATTTCCTTTGGAATAGAGTTCCAAAGGTATGCTCCGTCATACATGAAACTGTTTTTCATATTGTTAGTGCGCGGTTTTGGTAAACTAAGGCCACTTGAAATGTCCCGAAGGTTGTAATTTGTTTTCTCACTTGTGTATGAAAAATGATTAGCGAGTGATTTGGGACCCATTTTATTTAGTACCTTATACATAATTTTTGCCTTAGCTTTGAGTGTTTTGAGTGGCTCCGAGCCCAATGCACGTAAAGCAATAGACGTTCGGGAGTGCTTATAGTGTTTACAATGATCACTTAAACGTATTATTAAAGCATATTAAACGTATTATGTCCGACAAGGGTTATACTGCATAATAGAAGAGGTTTTTGGTGAATTCGCAGGTAACTGGAAGTTCAAATCTCACAGAAGTATTCCCGCGCAGTGCCACCTTTTCCGTTCAGAAAAGATTTAAAATTCGGCAAGCAAGCGTTATGTCCTTTTATTTTACATTCCATGGTTTCCCTTCCTCCGTACATAGAATGGCCAAGGAATTTATCTTCGCCGTACGCCTTGATTAAATACGGGAACAACGCTCTATCATACGTAATCCATCTGCCATTTGTCTTTATTTTCATCAGTTCAGGAATTGGACCGCTCCTGGGAAATATCGTCGCAATTCCCCCTGACAGATCACCGACATTTCTTGGAGTACAGAAAACATGAACCTGGTCCGACATCAAACGAACAATATATCCTTTTTTCCTTTTAAGTGGCTCAAATAAGTCGTATATTTGTTTCAGATTTAACCCAAACGCGTGTATATCCACGTCCCCTGAATCCCAAGGTAGCACAGAATGCATTTTAATTGCGCCTAGACTTATGCCACCATCAACCAAGTAACTAACGTTATGTCGATCAAAATGGTCCGCAACTTCGAGTAATGTTGTTACTAGGTATTTATACAAATAAGGATACGCATAAAGACCATTAAACGCCCAATGCCTACCATCCAGCATAAGTGTGTGCGAGTTTCTTTCAACACACAAATCTTTTCCGCTCAGGGGACTTGTTGGGCTGCAAAGTTCGATCAGGTTGCCTTCAAAATCTTTAAAAACGAATACTTTGTGCTTAACTGCAAATGGAACGAGCTCTTTTGTTACCTCACGTGACATCCATAATTGATACAAGTTTTTGAACTTATCAATAAAAAATATCATGCTTGGTCTTGTTCCGGTTGTGAGGTTATAACTCTTGGCTCGAAAGAAGAAATCTTTAAGCACTACTACATCAGCCATTTTTGGATCAAATGCTCCAGAAATATTTTGTATACTACTTGTTCTTGCCATAAACGACGACGATATTCCATCACAGATCATGACATTGTCCAAAAAACGCACGTACTCATAACTTTCTGAGAAAGTCCATCTACACAGTCGATAACGGCTACACTGCACGTAAAGTTTGTTCTCTGAGAGATAAGATCCAACTCGGAGTATTTTTCCAACGCATTCCATAATAAAGCCACATCTTCTTGAGGGCGATCCGAAGGAATTACATTTGGCTCTAAGAATAAGAAGTACTCCGTTTTCACCTTTGGGATTATATTATTTAAGGTAGCGGCAAGATTGCTTTCCTTGTTATCGTTCCAAAAGAATGTAGATTTTGGGAACATACTTCGAACTCGTTCTAATCGGCTGTTTGGTAACAATATTCCACCTTTATCGTACACGATTATTGATAGTTTCTCAGAAGCGAATCGCCGCGGAACGTTTGCCTTTGGTTTTGGTTTTGGAGTCGTTTTTGCTTGATAATCTTCTTTCTCATGCTGATCTACAATCTTTGTAGTTTGACATGCAGGTTCCTCCCGTTTGCTCCTTGCACGTAGTTTATTGTTTTCCTGTTGAAGCTGGTTTGTTAGAACTTGAGATTCGTAATTCAAACTCTCCAAAGCTTTAACTTTAGTCTTCAAAGTAGCATTTTCGTTGTATAGGGAGAAAGTTACTAGCAGGAACACAAAGCTCACAACCAGTAACAAATATTTTGACGGACTCATGCGCAGATAACGCAAGCTCTTCATGACCATGGTTTAACTATGATGAACTTGTTTTGGTCCGCACCTGCGATTAATAAGGTTCAAGCTGGAAATAGAATACGTTAAGTTAGTTTAAGGACGAAATTGAAAACAAAATATGTTAGTTTAAAGTTTAAACATTTCAAACTTAAGTTATAGTTTTGATTTTCACCTTTGTTTATGTGATGAAACCAAACTTCCTTAGTACTGTACTTACGGTACGCTAAATCGTATCTAGAAAAGAGGACGTCAAAAGGTGAACAGATATTTTGAACAACTACCTACAGTACTAATTCAATGCTTTCAAGACTTTTTCTATTTATTCTTGCTGTTGTAGAAATATTAACTGTTTCTAAAGATTGGAACATTCATATTTTTAAAAAGAAGAGAGAAACGGAAAGAATTAGCAGCAAATAATTTAAACAGGTAGTGAGAAGTATATCAAAATGAGTCAAGCGAACATCTTATTGTAACAAGAATTAAACTAATAGGGGAACGACTATATGGGAGCTTCGGTGGCGCAGTCGTCAGAGCAAGCGCCTTTCACCTCTGAGTCGTGGGTTCGATTCTCGCTGGAGACTCTACTCGTGTGAAAAGAGTAGGTCAGCGCTCTGAAAGTCGTGGGTTTTCTCCTGGCACTCCGGTTTCCTTCCACAAGGAAGGTTGACTGGGTCGGTTAAAATATATAGATAACGAAAGTAATATCACAATTGTTATAAAAAATATATAGTGTAGGCTAATAAGCTACAATAGGCTAAAATATATATGCTAAAATATATAGTGTATGCTTATTGTATTTTTCAGGTAGATTGATCTAACTTAACCGCAGCATCTAAGTAAAGCTAAGTACGTCATACAGGTACAGATATACTGAGAAGGACCACGCAATGAATTATTTGCTTAGGGATTAAATTCATAAGACACGGACCGAGTAAAATGTTTAAGATATAGATAAGCGCCCCCCCCCCTTCCCTTTGGGCTTTTATATGAAATAGTTTACCAGAGGATAACTAGAAATATAGTTCGCTAGAAGTGCTCCAGCTGTTTTTCACATTCTGTCTAATTATAGATTAAAATCTTGATTTTAGCCGTGTTTTACATCTTAACCTTAATTTTAGCCGTGTTTAAGGACGTGTGAAGCCGTCTCTGACCAATAGTCAAAACGTTGCAGTTTATTTACTTCCGTCACTTTGTTTTCAAGCTACAATTTCTGGCTGCCTTAAATTTCGTTGCCTTTAAATATATTATTTCTATGACATTATATTGAAACTATTGTACACAATACTGTATTCACAGCACTAACAGCGATGATTAACAGCTTAGGATGAAACCGTATTTCGACATATATTAAGCCAAGGGCAAGGGTATAGGCAAGGTTTATTGGCCAAATTAAGGGCCTGTTTATATGATCCCGTCTAGGCGGGACGGGACGTTTTCATCCCGTCTAGCCGGGAAACTCACCTAGGCGGGATGGTGTGTTTATATCGACAAAATACATGGCCGGGATGAAGTCAGTTAAGTGCGTGACGTCATATTTTCTTGCAGAAAAGGGATTTACGCGTGCTCAGAAGAAAAGTTCATCCCGCCTGGCCGGGATAGAGTGTTTATGTGGGATTTTTCGTCCCGGCTTATAGGCGAGATCCCGGGAAGCGGGATCATATAAACACTCAATAGACTTTATATTACAAGCGGGATCTCGGCAACTGTCACGTCCCGCCTAGCCGGGATCATATAAACAGGCCCTAAGAGAGACAAGACGCTCTATTTAACAATTAGATTATGAGCTCAAGATTTCTATGAGGTGATAGTTGAGGAGGGCGAAGCCCGAATGAACTATCATCTCATAGAAATCGAGAGCGATATGATTCTACTAGTATGATTCTACTAATAAGCGTTAGTTGCGGGGCTGGAGCTATTAAGATACAGACAGCATTACAGAATAATAGTGATACGCGTAAATTTGATCGTGAGCAGAAAAGAAACTTTAAATACTGACAGACACACAAGCCAACCCAACTAATCATCAAAACTGGAGTTAAAACAGCCCAGGAATCGTGTAAAACTAAAAATATAGCTTATAGCGTATCGTAGTCTTGATTTTTTTCTCGGCATCTCGTTCGATAGGACTAATAGTAGAAGGTGTTTGTAGATGGAATACTCTAACGAAAATTTATATACATTTTTAGACCTAGCCAGGAGCAGTTGCGAAAAATGCAACTTAGGCCCTCGCAACTTAGGCAACTTAGGCCACTACGCCAGACAATATCAAATCCATTATCTGCATGCCGAATAAATTTCGCCGAAACTTGACAGAGATCTATTTACATAGACGACAAAAACAGTCGGTAAAACTCTGTGGTATAATGTATAAGCGAAATATTATTAGCTTTCAAGTAAACCAATTCGATAAATCACTTCTGACATTTTATTATTTTTATATAGAATAAACACAAACCCGTAAAACTATTTATTGTGCCACAAGATTTATTGTGCCGAAACTTCTAGCTTCGTTAAACTTTTCACAAAGACGCTCAGCATGCATTCAGCAAGAGCGTATTTATAATAACATTCTTTTGGAATTTTATAAAGGTCAAAGCCATAGGAAGCGTATCTAACATTTTGCTTTAGGGCCTTAGTAAAAGTAACACCAGTTGGCAGTTATAAATATAACCTAGATTTAGGGGCGGATTACATTGGTATTTTAAGCTCGGGTTGAAAGTTCAGCCCGACTGACCGTCTCCGAATTGATGGTTTTCATGTGACGTCAAGCGGCCATGCGGGTGGACAACTTCAAAGTTCCGATGTTTATCAGAGAAAATAATTTATGGGTATTTCTTTGTTTTAAGGCATTTTCCCACCAGCAAGGGCAGACGTGAAAACCACCAATTATCCTTGCAAAACAATTACATTGACCGGGATGAAAATCGTCATGTAATCAACAAGAAATGTCAGCCCGGGTCGAAAAACAATAATTTAAATATGTGATTAAATGGCTTTATTTTGTGTTTTCAATCTCCAATGCAACCACGGTCTCGTACAAGTCAAATAGTAGATATAATCAGCATTTTAAATTATTGAAATAAGCGGAATGGCTCTATTTCGAGACTTTATGAAACGTGCCACGTATAAATTATAAAAAATTTCAGCTCGGTTAACCGGGTTGAAATTCAGCAGGAAAATCTTCATGTTATCAGCTCCGAACATTAATACAAACATCAATAATCTCATTAAGCGAGATGTTTCGGTATCCGCAAAAGCATATCACAGGCTCTTACTTATACGGACTCCCAATACTAGCCAATATGTCGCTATTTTTCAGAATTGCCTTATAGTTCTTAAACTTATCGGTAGGCCAATGGATTTGAAATTTATACACGCGTGAAAGCACACTGGACATGTGTATACGTGCAAAGACCACGAAATGAAGGTTGAGTTGTACACATATACTATCAAATATATATATGCGATATGGGCATTGAAGAGAAAGATATTGAGATACAGCTGTATATACAGTGTAGGTACATTGTGTATTACAGATATTTGGTGGTTTTTAGTTTTATCTTCAGAGACCATGCATAATTGAATTAGCTATAAACAAAATAAAACAATTTAACTTACCTATATCACGGCTATATGATAGTTGTCTATTTGTGATTTGCATCAATACTGCAGATATCACGCTGTTGGAGACACAGAATACCGCGTTCGTGTTTCAGTGGAGAAAGAATCAATTAGTGTTTAAGAATAATTTAAATTGTTGTGTCGCCACGAAAAAAAATGCATGCCTTCTCATAATTGCAGCTTGCATTGAAAACATTGCGTAACTGGATCACGTATAAATTATAGTTGACCTGCGTCACAGAATAGGAAATGACCAGAAAGGCCACTCAGCAGTGCAACGTGACACCCTATTTTTATGCAGTTATCTGGCCAGAATAATGGCGGACCAGCCAGTTCAGCGTGTTTATTGGTCAGAAAATGCAATTGACTGGCTAGAATAATGGTAATGAACATGCGTAATGCGACATGCACAGCGCCAAAACTTCAAAGGTTCGGCCTCAAGTGGCCCTTCTAGTCATTTCCTATTCTATGCCTGCGTCTAATAGGGCAAATCGTAAAATCTCTGATCCCTATTGGTTGCCGCTACTCAATTCGTTTGCAACCGTAAAATACTGAGTTATTATTCGTTGTTACTTTGAAAATGGGAATACATGCTGAATAAGCGATATACAGGGTGTATAAAAAAGGTGATCCAAGTTTAGCATGTCGTGCGTTTATTATTTAGTTCATATATTTACTTTTTTCATACCAATAAAGATCAATCTTTTAGCTGTCAAATGATACCTTTTTTGTGTCATTGCGATAAAAAATGGCCAAATACGGCACGATAAAAAATTGCCGGTCGTAACGCATTTTTCCACCATTGGGAGTTGAGTGCGAAGTTTTTGTCTGCCTATATTGAAATTATTCTCATTTCGGATTCAAATATGACCGGGAATATGACCGGGAATATGACCGGGAATATGACCGGGAATATGACCGGGAATATGACCGGGAATATGACCGGGAATATGACCGGGAATATGACCGGGAATATGACCGGGAATATGACAAAACAGGCGAGTCGTGACAAAATGGCGCTTTATCTTCGGTTTTACTCGTAAGTTATCGGTGAGCTATCGCCATTTTAATGTGACGTCATTGTGGACAGGACAGGACAGACACTTGTTCAGTGTAGCAACGTGGTAAGCCTATTGGGCTTACCAAAAAAACTATTATCAATGGCGATTAAACTTGGTACGGGTAACATTATATCCGTGCCATGCCAAAAATTGAGCGCAGTGTATAAACGAGCCTTAAGATAGCTTTCCGTCATCATTCATGCCACGGTCTATAGTCACAAAATAATAGTCTGAAAATATATCAAGGTGATATGTGTGTAGACATCTGTAAAGATCTCGGTCTAAACCCGATTGAGAGGCGCGAGGGGCGAACGTTTGGCAATGGGAAGGGACGTGTTTCATCCCGGTTGAGTTTCCCTTTATATGAAAGGGGAGAAGAGACATTTGCCGGGACGTTTATAGGGGCGGGATAATATTGGGATTCGTAAAATAGTTTTTCATCAGAATTGATGTATATAATTTATGTCATACTCATATATTACTGACCTTGTAGTAATAAAAAGACACCAAAGAAAAACAGCAGAAAAACGTAGTGGCCGAATAACTATTATCGGTCAGGCTGGATGGAGCACTTATATATATGACAAAAAAGGTTGTTGAAACCAGGATCCCCAGGAGATGGAATTTTCACCATCTTTTCAGTCTCTCGATTGTTATTCTGTTTCCGCCATATTGATATCGCGCGAAAAAGCGAAACGAAAAACGAACATTCCGCAGGGTAATAAATTAGCGCGTGCGCAATAAAGATGGATATGGCTTTGCAAGAATAAAGTCAGCTCGTTTCACCAGTGAGATGAAGTCTGTTTTTCCAGAGAGCGAAAAATGTGAGAGAATTCACTGAGAATCGTGAATGCGACGGTTATTCACCAAATATTTCGCAGCAACAATTTCTCGCGAAAAAATTACGTCATCGTCGAATCATTCGATTTAGGTTGGCAACATTCGGCGCGTTTGTTGCTGCCAACTATTTGTGTAGATAACTGTCTAAAGGTTTCCGTAAAAATTACTTTCATATTTCAGAACAATCACGATGTACACATGATCAATGGCGACAATCGGAGTTCCGATCGTGTTATCAACATGCACACTCACAATAAATTATAGCATTCTATTTCGATGGTATACCTATATTCCTCGCTCAAGCGCTTTTGCTTTTTTACGCGAGACTTTTGAAGAGTTTATATCAAACAAAATAGAACATACCTGTAAGTAGAAAGCAAAAATACGGAGCGATCGAATCGGTGCGAAGAATAAGAACGGAATTGGTCCTTCAATAACGAATCTACAGTCCAAAATAGTAAATTAGAGAAAATTAGCATTAGAATATAATTATCTAGCTAGAATATTCTTATCATTTAACAGAGATTCCTGTCTGTCCGCTTAAAGTGGATATATATAAACCGAAAAACACTTTGTGGCCAAAGAGAAGAGCTCTTCCCTCGAAACGTCGAAGTACATTTAATATATTTCAGGTAGTTAGATCTTTCCACCAAGCTCGTGAATATTGTCCATCGTTATATCACCCATCACTGAAAATAAATTCATGCTTAAACTATGCTCTAAATTTTGGGCATATTGCATTGTTAAGGGCCTATAACTGCAACTGCTCCTAAGACAATTCGTAAAGATGTATCTCTTTTTCACTCGATATTTGCATCCTCGAAATAGAAGTCTTAATGTTGTACATAATCTCACTGAAAAGCTCCAGGGGAGTGAGCTGAATAATGTATGTATGTATATACATGTAAAGCCTACTTTATTGCATCACTTAAAATGTCTACAAACTTCCGAACAGTTTTATAACAGACCGAGACTGAAAAAATGCAATTGATTAAATAGATCAAAATGGATTTCTGTTCTCTCACTCTAGCTACAATTAAGCTCTTAATATAAATTGGATAAAAGGCGCTGGTTGTGCTACCTATACCGGATTATGATTTTTCCCTAATAATTATAGATCCTTCTATGAATATAAAATTAACTCTAATTTATAGATACTAAACTTTAATCTAGGTTATACTACGAATCAAACGCCAATTTCCGAATGCTTGAAAACATTACTACCCAGTCGATAGCGCTTTCCGGTCCCAGATACAGTATGATTGTTGATGATTTTGGGCACCTCGCTTGACAGAACAGAATGTTAAAGCTTTATGTTGATGGAAATTTTGAGCGCAAATTGGACTTGTACCCACTTGGATACCATACACTGGCATCACCCTAGCATTTATACAATCCATGTGCTCATCGTTACTGCAGCTCTTGACCACTAGACTCTGTAGCTCAGTGGTCAGAGCCCGGTGTCACAGCGGATAGTGTTCCCCCGCGGATAGTGTCCACCCCCGGACAGTATCCGCTACCGGATAGTGTCCCCTTTAATTAGATTGCCGCGGATAGTGTCCCCCACGTCAAAGTCCAAAACAAAAGCTCAGATTTGTGAGGAAATTTCTTTTATATGGCAGATTCTGCTAAATAATAAAACTATAAAAGGAGAACAAGAAGAAGAAGATGACTATATAAAATTAAACTATTTCCTATGTATACAGCATATAAAAGTTCGGAAATTAGTGCTGTGCAAACTCCGGGTTTTTCACCTCCGGCTCCGGCCAAAAAAACTCCGGCTCCGGCAGAAAATTTCCAATTTCAAAGTGGAAGCACTATCTTTGTTTTTGATTTTAACACTTTGCATGAAGCACGGTATTGGTTGCACAAGACAAGAAGCAGTCGCTTAAACTCACAAACGCAAAGTCCATGTGGTTGAAACTTTTTGTAATTAAACTTAATAAAGGCAAGTTTTCCGATGTTCCCTGGCAAAAGGGCGCACCGTTTTTTTGTTACAATGTTCCCCGCCAGAGAAAACACTCGCTCAGACGTTACTGACGAGGGAGGACAAGACGAGATTGCCAGCCGTTAAGTGCCGGCCATTCGTTCTTGTGGCGATACCAATATCTTCTCAGCTCTTCGAGATTAGCCTTGCCATCAGGAGAACAGACTGGCAATACCGGCTCCGACAGGTAGGCTGTTACTCCGTATGTCCACCAGAATTTTCTTCAATCTTCTCGTGGACAATGTCAGACAGCATTGTGAGCAGCGATCCTTTGCGCCCGGTGTACTGAGGGGGGTTCCCAGCGGAGGCAGCATTAGCGGTCCCATCTACCTCCGCAGTTGCAGTCATCTCGGACATCTCCCGAAGTACCGCCTCACGAACGGAAACGTGGTCCTCCGTGTTGAACAGAAGTAGCTTCTATAACAGTCAAAAGAAAAAAAATTAAATTTAAAACTGGTTCTGCATTTTCAGATTTTCTTGCAATATTAATGTAACATATAAATATTAATTGATAATTTGATTTCACAGATTACCACACAGCTTAGTCACTGACTCTGTGACTCATCAAACTGTATAAAGACTTGGTCAAACACTCAAACATTTATTAAAAAAATGCTCAAAAACGCTTAAAGACAATTAAGGCACTCAAGACAGAAATTGATACTTACCGTTTGCCTTGGATTCAAGAATGTGCCAATTTTCCAAGTTCTGGCCTCGTCATTTATCAGACGCTCCTGTATGCCCTCCTTTAGGACCAAGTGCTTAGGCCAGTCACTGGGAGTTCTTCGTCCGTTGGATTTTCTAGTTTTTCGATTGATCTAAGCTGGAAGGGTAACAAAGATATGATAGAAGAATAACTCAACAAAGGTAAATCTGCCAAATCAATATTCAACAATAGACATAGACGGATAGACCATAGTCAATTGTGACATTGTTTGGTTTAAATTAATGTGGTTAAGGACTTAAGGTCCGGCGATTACTAATTACTTACCAGTGTCTGAGCATAGGGGATGCACTCGCCCAAACTCGACTCCTCCTTGCTGACTTGGAGTGTGGCATCTTCAAATGGAGTCAGTACTCTTACCAGGCCATCTAGGATGTTCCAAAAATTGGCACGGTTTCCCAAAGAAGCTGGTAATGGTGGAAGGTCAAGCTCAGGCGCTCTACGCAATAGTGCTGTTACCGCATCCTTGTTCTTAACAAATGATCTACAGTAAGTCAGCAACAAAATGTAAATGATGGCATATATAGTTTACTGTTTAATTTTCAATACATTTATATACATCATACAATATTACAACAATACAACTGTAACACTAACGAGTGATCCAATACCAACACTCCAACAGCTGTGTACCTGAACATGGCCAGATTTGAGTCCCAACGGGTCGAGACATTTTTAACAAGGCCACCGGTCTCCTTTGGTGTACCATCCTCACCACGCAGTAGCGCATCTTTAGCCTCTCTAAAGGCTCGAGCAACTGGCATTTTTGACTTTTTTTTGACTGACTTTTTTGACACTGACACAGGAAAACATATCAGTGACAATACATATATATATCAATTATAATAATTATAATTATACATTAGATCCTAAGATTTAATATTATTTTATCACACTATTTACACACACACACGACACAAACGACAACACAGCACAGCAACAATCACATCAACACAACAACAACAACAAAAAAGAACAACACACAAGGACAATAAAACACAAATGACAACAACGCTTACTGATTAAAAACTAAAACAAAAACCTGCCCTAACTAGAAAGAAATGAAGCAAGCAGTGTTTCAGTTAATTTTAGCTAAAATTAATAGATTTTTTTAAGTCAAAGTTTGTTGTGTTGTCCCAGAGAGTGACAGTTCTGGAATGTGTAATGGAATGTTTTTTCTTCCTATATTATAAACCGGAACGTCCAGTTGGTTAACATTTCGCGACCACTCACTGACCACACACTTCATTTTTTTGAAGGACGACGATAAGTAGGCAGGTGCGCAATCGTTCATGCATTTGAACGCTAATAGAGCATCGCGACTGTACAGATGTGACTTCACTGGAAACCAGCGCAGTTCCTTCAGTATCGGGGTGATGTGGTCGAATTTTCTTCTGTTGCCTAGGCGAACAATTCTTGCATTGATTGCCTAGGCGTATTAAAACATGGTAAAATTGTATTAGTTCTAATGTTCGGTACTTCTACCGATTTACTCATTCATTATTAATTATGAATATCGAACACATGCCAGTTAAACTAAAGATAGACAAAAATTACAAAATTGTCAAACTCAAAACATCTTGGGTCAAGGTATATAATCTCGTTGTATGCTTTAACCGACAAAACGTCATCGAGACTAATCGATTTTTATTGAAATCATTGTGCAATGGTTCTGAATATGTTTATTTACTTTGTTTTTGTAATAATTTGCTCGCAATGGGTTCTTGCGTCATTGACACATCGCTGAACATCAGGTTTCATTGCATCCTATCAAAAATAGAAAACCACGAAGGATGGTTATTTGGGATTTAGGAAGAGCTTAAAAACATTGTGTAACAATTTGCAATTTTGCAAAACTACATGGACCACCATATTTAATATTTACCCCGACTATAAGGTTCAGTAAGTGCGCAAAAGAGCCCGCAGATCCTACATGCATGGGCGGTAGAATAGGAAAACGATCGTCATCATCATCATCGGATCCGTCACGAATATCGTCTGGTGCTTCAAGATTCACATCGCTGTTCAGGGCAAGTGTAACGTTGGCAGCGTTATCTGATACTCCAATGTGGAATTTACCTTCTGCACCTATCCAGTTGTTTCGCACCACCTGCAACTAAGGAGGTGTTTATATTAGCCCAGAGCCCTACACAAAGGGCTAGCCCTAGCAGTAGGGCTGATTTTCACGTTTCACGACGTGTTTACATGAGAAAAATCAGCCCTACTGCTGAAAAAATCAGCCCTTTATGTAGGGCTCATATAAACATGGTTTAAATGTCAAATAAATCACAGATTTAGAGTATTAGCAAATAATTCAAAGAAAATGAGTTTTACCTACCGACTTTCTTATGTTGTAGGAATGCGCACTATTTAAAAATTCCTCAACTACCAAAAGAGAATTTTTAACTTCAAAGGCTGTTAAGTCCGAGTTCTCAACCACCCAGTGAGCCGTCACCGTCATGTACTCATGGTTTTGCCCTTCGCTTTTCCACATGTCCGTAGTCAAGTTGATCCCGCTTTTGGACGACTGGATTGACTTCTTGATTTTCCCTTCTAAATCGGTATAAATTTCTGGGACGACTACGTTTGTCAGCTCTTTTCTTGAAACGATAGAATATCGCGGCCCTAGTACTCGCATTAGCTCGCGAAACCCTTCATTATCTACAACCGAATATGGTCGTAGATCAATTGCTACCATCTTGCCAATAGCATTGGTGATCGCTTTGGCCTTGACACTTCCTTTTTGCAACGGTGTGTTGCGAGAGAACGTTTGCTGGATACTCAGCTGTGTTGTTGAGCTAGTTGAGGGAGACCCAGATGGGCTACATAGTTTTAGATGCTCCCATAAATATCCATTTCCCCAAGACTTGGATTTTGCGGTCGAACTTCCGCGACTGACAACTTTCCGACACGTTCTACAAGTAGGCTTTGAAGCATCGATTTTGTCTTTTTTAAAACTATCCCAGATGCTTGATGACGAATTACTGGTGGGTTTTCTTTTTTCAGCAGTCGCCATAATAGGCCATATGTTTTTCTTCTTCTCGCGGAGCAGGAGCTTTCATTTTATTACGCACAAACACGGCAAAGAAACCAGATGAAGTCAGACAGACAGACACGATTCTTTGTGAACAGTTCTAATTAGCTACATTGAAAGGTTTTCCATTGTCTGATTGTCTAGGCTGACTTCGGCCCCGTTTAATAACACTGTATCGGATTACATCAGAGAGAAGCGATTTTTATACCGGATTGGGCTGTTGTTTACACTACACCACTGCAAACCGATACGTGATGGAGCAAAAATCACTCCGCTTTGGAAGTGGTATGAAAAGTGATCCGGTATAGTGTAAACGGGGCCTTCATCTGGCTTCTTTGCCGTGTGTGCAATAAAACGAAATAAAACTAAATTTTGTATTTCGAATAAAACGAAGTTTGTAATAAAACGAAAACTTCGCGAGAAGAAGACAACTGCTGAGAGTTTTCGTACCGATCATTCTGACAGGACTCGAATTTAGTCGGACAAAAAGCAATATCATATCATAGACATTTGCCTTTTCTAAATAAACATAGTAATGTTTCATAGTAATGTTGACAATTGCAAACGTAGCGTCGTAGTGTCTGATAAACTTCTCAGGCTGTCAATCATAAATTAGAACGCGCTCTCGCGCCATGCAGACGACAGCTATGACGACAGTCATACATAGAATACTATATTTAATGTTTGTGGCAAGCCTACACACTTATCACTGCGAGTATTTAATTTTTCGTCGATGGATCCAGGTTTTTTCGTCGATGTTCGACAGTAGTTTGCAGCACAAATAAGTGCTGCCGGAGTTTTACCGGAGTTGAACAAACTCCGGCTCCGGCAAAATAGGCCAAAACTCCGGCTCCGGCGCACAGCACTATCGGAAATTGTTCAGAATGCTGGTGGAGTGCATTCGGGGCTCAGTATTTCTTTGGGGGGAATTAATCCGCGAGTGGGGACATATTGTCCGGGGAGACACTATCTGCTAGCGGATACTGTCCGGGGGGGGGACTTTCTGCACGGGACACTATCCGCTGTGACACCGGCACCGGAATCGCAGGGCCGCAGGTTCAATTCTTACCAGAGGGCCTATATAGTGCTGCCAGTCAGGTCTAAACTATATATATAATTGTCGCTCGAAATTACCATCAACAAAAACCCTTCAACATTCAGAGACAGTATGATTAATCTTCATTTAAGACCTTACGTCATAGCAACACTGAATTTCTGAAACCATTCAGGCAACTGATGCGCAAACCATGCCATTGGAGTCGGGATACACTGTAAACAAAGAAAGTATCTAGTTAAATTAATTTGATAATTGAAGATGAGAGTTTATTACACAAGTATAGGTAATAGCATGACTTGACGATGGCTTCATGACACGTTGTATAATCCTGGCCTAAGCGCGCAATGTTCGACCCAGGGCACACTGTCACCTGCTGAACGATGTGATTTAGTGCCCTCAAACTTGAAACTTTTTCAGGTTTGTTGCAATTGTGCAGAAGGAAATGGCGAATGATTAAATGTCCCATTATGTAATAAAAATCGGCCTAATTTACACCCAATCTTCAATTTAAATCAATCCCGCAGGTTTATATTAAAATTTGACGTTTGGTCCCTCCGTGATCTTCTCAACATGATGAATAATATTAAATTACACATTGTGTATAAAGCGATTAAAATCACGTCGCTCAGCAGGTGACATTATGCCTTTAAATAGCGTTTACAAACAACTTGTTTCAAGGAATTAAACCTACTTGTGATTCGTAATGCCAGTTCAACGCTGTCAATCCCCACCATGTTGGACATCCGCTGGTCAGTTTAACAACACCAGAAGCAAACATTAACCGAAACAACAACCATTTGACCAACCAGAGTGATATTGAATCATGAGGAGAACTGGTCAGAACCCTGGAGGAAAATAGACTTCACTTTAGGTTACAATGGAAACACCTAGTATACAATTATAGGTAATGGATGCACTGGAACTATAGCGTAGGTTTCGGCGGATCAGCTGTTCACAGTTATCCGAAAATTTAACCAGAGTTATGGAAAATAAGCATTGTTTTGGAAGGTCGACAATAAAGCCACGTGTTTTATAGCCTGTGTAGGCAGCGTAGCAGGCGCTTTGTTCCGGGGGAGGGAGGTTAGGAAAGCGTTCGTTTCTTCCGGTAAGGGCGCTAGGCTTCGCTAGGCGAGAAAAAGTGAGGGGAGAGGCGAAAGAACGCCTGCAAAAAACCAGTTCATAAAAGAGGCAATTCTTAATAAGTATAATTGACACTTTTAGTTATTACTTCTTTGAATAACCAATGAAAAAATATCCTGAAAATTAACGTTGAATGAGATTGAGCATGGCTTATCACATGTGTTTGTATTTCGCGGGAAAAAAATCATAATTGCGCCGCATTGTGATTGTCATTATTCAATGTTGTGGTGAGCAATGTGATTGATCACAAGAGAATTAACTCGTAACACATAAAAGGTAAAAATGTATAGCAATTAATTTAGTGAGCTTGCACGGTGCCATGAATGACCATGTGATTTTCAAGTTCTCTGGGAACATCAAACACGCATGGTAACGCAACTGTTACTCCTGACAATATTTCAAAATCTCGCTTCAGAAGACCTCGTAATGTTGCTAATCCAAATCAGTTTTGTCGCGTATGTCAGTGTAGCATTTAACTGAAAAGAATTGTTTCTATGAAGTTTAATATCGTGGATAAAATTTACGGTGAAAATGTTGTCCAGGTCTCGCTTTGTCAGAATTTATACGCTTCTCGGGATTTCAAGTTCTCAATTCGCGTAAACTATAAGTGACACGCTTTAGTGGACTGCAAGCTTTTACTGCCTACTGGATGCGATCACAGGTCGTTAACAGAGGGATAACGTTAATGTGCATATAAACCAATGGGAATTTAACAGAAGGTATTGGACACAAAAGTCTCGTTTACGAACAAGATTCTCGCATGCGTTACTTTCGCCTTTTCCCTAATCTTTTCTCGCCCCCTTTACTAACGCGAATTTAAGGAACATTTTCAAAATGGCGATCCAATTCTTTCAAAGTCACCGAAATCATAAATTATAGTTTAAAATGATTTATGATGGTGTACAGCATAGTTCGAAAGTACAGTATAATATACAGTACAAATAATATATATAAACCCATTCAAAGTACAAACCTTGCTTTTCTTTTAGGTGCCACTAAGAGACATAAAAATCCAGCTTCAAGTAACAGTATATCCCTAAAAATAGAAATGAAAAATCGCATCATTTCGAAACCACCGTCTGTTTCTTCTGAAGCAACATATAGCACATAACCACATAGCATATAGCCATATTTAAACATAAAGAGTTTGAAATCATTCAAAGTTTATACACCTGTACGGGTAGCATAGTGCATGGTTAGCGCATGTGCAATATACAGATATCTGATCATATTTTCATCAATTTGCATGCACGTCAGTCACATGTGAGAGCAGCGCTTCCATTTTCTCTCTCTCACGGAACTACGGTCTCCTCCTGCACTGCAGTAGTAACACTTGAGAAATAAGAAATGGCCTTTACTATAGACCGTTAGAGAAAACAGTCTATACAGAAATGATAGGGTTAACTTTAATAAAGATTTTAAATAATTATATAATTTACTTCTTCAGTTATACAAGCGCGCCACTGCGTAACATTCTATATGAAATATCTATTGCATGCTCACCATTGAAACCATAGAAATGTTTGACCAACCTAAGAAATAAGGAGCCAACATGTAAGAAATCGATTAACTAGACATAGAAGCCCTACCCAAAATTACAAAATAGAATGTATGTTGAGGTTTAAAATCTATATAATATACTACTAATATAGTTTATATTACTAGAGTTAAAAAGTCAATGCAATTATAAATTACGCTTTATAGCAGCACTAACTATATACTGTATGAATGGGTTTACAGAATTCAGCTTGAATGAGCACTGAACAGCCAAACATCCGCTGTGAATGCAGGCATAACAATAATATTTAGTATCACAAAAACCATTATTTATAGTAATGGTTCTATCGTATTAGAACAGTTTTATAAACTGTAATTAAACTGTAATTGTTCTTTAAACCTTGACAACCCAAATGTTCCAAATCATAACTTTTTCACGCAGTTGCCTTTTCACTAGAACTACGACAGTTGTCGCTAACTGTAAATTGAGGACAGAAACAATGTCATAAACAGGGATGCCTGAGCGGTCTAAATACGGGCTCTACCTAATAAAAAGACAATGTAATAATGTACCAATCTGAAATGGATACTGTAATAAATAGCTTAAGAGACGTTTTTGCCAACACGCGGACATCAGGCGTACATATACTCGAGACGCTAAAAATGGCATCAGGCGTTCTTGCTTGAAATCGCGAATATGAAATTGCATGAGTTGCTGTTCTAAATTTTCTCCAACACAAACTGTAGCTGTCTTAGAAATCCAAAACAACTTCAGAAATGAAGTTCAGAAATGAATTCAGAAATCCAAAACAACTTTACCTTCCTAATTATAGAACAAATAGATTTAGAAATACGTTTATTAAATGGAACTTAATAGTATTATATAGATTATAGTAGGTAAATAATGGGTAACAGTTTTATTGTAAATATTTTCCTATTTAGGAAACGTAGTTTATTTTAAATTTCTACTTTTAAACTCACAACAATGTGGAAATCATGTAATTCAGCCTTTGGGCTGCGATATGATCTTAATTAAACGGTTTATCTATCCATCTATCTATCTGTCTTAGGATGTTCATATTACGTACTTGATACAGTGAAAAATATAGAAACCACATGGTTAAGAACGATGTAAAATCACGCCAAGCTCTGCTGGAGATACCCAGTACACCAAGACAGATGCCAATAATACACAAGAAACTCATTGATGTCTGAGTGGTCAAACCAAGGTCACGAACAAACCATAATAGCGTTGGCTTGTGGAGAAACATCTCGTAACTTGAAGCTTTGGGATCTGGGAATAAACAAATTGACACATATACATAATAATATCAGACATATTTTCGCTCGCTACTCTGGTTTTGAGTAAATGAATGCAAAGACACTAAACGAGGGCACTAAACTGGAGTGTCGAAACGTTGGGTCGTGAATGAAATTCGACCGGGCGTTGAATTCATTTTCTTAAACCACAGTAGCGATCGAAAACATGAATGATATTCAACCTGCTGCTGTTTGCTGTGGACGAACAAACTTCAAATACATATTCGTATAATATACCTGAAAATCTCAATATTGATCTTCTGAGAGCAGTACAATTTATTGAAATATAGTGCCAAAAGTACTACTATTTGTATTGTATACGTGTACTACATATATATAGTCATCTGTGTGAACATCAGGCGAGGTTCACTGCTACCAATAAAGCACTTGCAGGGTTTAAATCAATTGACACTCAAATAATGGGCGGCAAATTTGAACACCTAACTGATTTTTGGTCACCTCGATAATTTTTTATCAAATAGAAACCTGCGTGTGAGTTACTGTAGCCCTCCCCCATTCACAAGAAAGTTGTTTAATGTTAGCAAGAGCTGAATCTACTGGAAGTGGCAGGTTTTTTTTATTATCGTATGCTTTCTTTCACGACTCATTCGACATGACGAGAAGAAAAATGTTTGCAAAGAAAAAGAAAAGCAAAGACTGTCATAAACTTTACAATGATGCATTTTAAGCAACATAGTTTCACATATATTGATTATGCAATACCTTTTCTCAAGCGATTTTTTGCAGGAAGCAGGCCAGAATCCCCATACAAACCTAGAAAATTGTATATACAAAAAATAGGTGCCTTGTGTTATACATACTGTACTGTGTATCATATTATTAGTAAAATTACATAGGTGATTATTGAAAATTCTCAATGCTGATTGGTTGTGCTATCTCGGATGAATACGCGATAATCACCTAAAGCGTTTTTAAGCCGCTTTTATCGTAAATATTCAATTAAAATATTTTTGAAATGTGCATTTTTTATTTTTTCCAAATAATCACCTCATTTTTACTAAAACAATTAATTTTACGAAACTATAGTTCTGTTGTCTATCGCTACATGATTGAAGTTCTACCCATCATCTATTACTACAAATCAATAGCTACCATATCAACTTGATTGTTGTACTAAATTGCTACCAGTGAATGTTTCATAACTGTTTTATTGTACAAGTTGTACACTAATAAAGTTTAAGTTCGAAACGCACTTGTACATATCACTACCCCTGTATCCCATGGGATATTCTATTTGGCTACTCAGGAGTACAAGAGTAATATTCACTGTTTGCAGAAAAAGTGGGGAGAGCAGCAAAACACCGCACCCGGAGGCACGCAATTTCAATTTATAGGCAGCTCAGCGAAAGATCTACCACGTATACGTCAATTATATTTACTGACAGGGATATTTTCAAGCACTTTGGTCTAGCTCCGTTTTTCTCAGAGAAGATTGAGTTTCTTAAGGTTTCAAACTGTGTAGGTTCCGTAGCACCTCGTGCCAAAGGCACGAGACGAGCGCCGCAGGCGCGAGTTATTTAGGGGGATTCGGGGGCACGCTCCCTCGGAAAATTTTTAAATCTAGAGTCTCTGAAATGCCATTTCCTGGAGTTTGGGGGAAGATTTTACAGAATTTTGATGGTCATAATGCTCTACAGTTTGAGCCTGGGGGCTCACTTGGTCGAGGCCCCCAGGTTCTTCACGTGGGAGTCATTATTTTGTGGTAACATGAAGTACTCAAGTACAGATAGATGTATATCTGCTGGCCATGAGCAGCGCAGATGACTATGATGCCAGCATGAGTAAATATTGTCGAAAGTTTCGTCGAAACCATAAACATCAGTTTTAGTCGACGTTTTATTTTCTCTTGGTTTCGTTACAATTGTCTATTGGGTGTGGAAAAGGATTTCCTGATATTTTCTTCCTTTTAAAGCTAAATGTTTACATTTTTCATAATTTTATCTTAACAAATTGTTAACAAGAATAATTACAGAAGAAGATTGAGTTTCAAAACTCAATTCAAGATTGAGTATTTTTGGCTTTTTTTGCCGTATAACGGAGGTAGAAAAGTGCTTGAAAATATCCCTGATTTACAATACACTTCAGATGTTACTGGTCTCTCTTTTGCTTTTTGCTACTTTCCGGTGTACTGTACGTTATGTTTGATGGATCATGGAATGGGGTTGGACGAAGCAGCGAAAGTCTACAGTCACTGAGATTGACATCTTCTACAGGCTGTACTCATTCCCTTCAGCACAGGGGTGCCAAAATGCAATTTACCTTACCAATAATAACGAGTAATGACAACACCTTGAGACCGCAATAGATTGAGGTTAATTTTAGAGCAAATGAACATTTTAGAGAGCTCTGTCAATCAAATACTTGCATCAAACTGGTGGTTATTTTCCTTGCATGATACCAACAAATGCGAGAAATACTAAAATTAATACAACCGAGCAAAATTCATAATTCAAAAATAATGTAAAATGTTTATCAATTTTACCTAAACCAATAAATTTAATTCATATCATGATATACTGCATGCAGCCTTTTAATATGTGTTTACCCAGGCTAGACCACAAAGCATCACAATTAAGATGGCATTGTTACAGATGAAAAGGTCAATTCCAGCTGCAACCGTGCACCCACTGCAGCTTTCAATAACCAGCATTCTTAATACGAGCTCCAACAGTGCACCCAAATTCACCGGGATAAAATTTTTGTGACATTATGAAAGGAACCAAACAAAGAATGATTTTAAATGTGCAAAGCTGAAGAGTGTTTTTAATTTTATACATTCTAAATGAATGTAAATGACTGTATAAATCACGCCATTAGTAAGTTATAAACTTGTAAGCTACAGTACATGTATATATAGTAATTTTTCTATAGTGTTGTGTGTCTAATGTAATCTTTGTAAATTTTTGTTAAGACTTCAATTCTGTTGTCCTTACCATCAGTTAATTGAAGTTTCCTCTTCATGCACTTTACTCCTTTGAAAAATACCCTGAGTTGGATTTCTTATTTTCTATTACTTTCGAAAGTTATGAGTTATACGAAAACCACCTAAAATTTTAACTTGCCAGTTGAAACTGTTTAATACATGATAAGTGAGTGGCCTAGCTAGACCACATGAGGTGACATGCCTCAAGAATGTGAAACTTGAAATTTGATATATACGTAGACAGAGAGATGTGTAACTAATTGTAATATTGTCAAATAATAGAGTTTATAAATTAGAATGAAATAATTTCCTTATTCTGTTGATGAGACACAAAGAATCTCAATGTCATTATTCAAAATATCAATGCAAAGACATATTTATATGTAGGATCAACAATTTAACAATGTTTATTTTATGTCACATGTGTGGGGAGCTGCCAAGGAAAGCCAACTCCAATGTAGTGGGTATCAACCAAAGCAACCATTGACAATACAATTATTTGGGTGCAGAAAGTTCTAAATTTGATCTCCTATGTAAAGATTTATAGGATTGCTGCCCTGCTTACATCAGGCTCACTTGCTGTGCCAGCAACAACATTGGAAAGGAGGAATGGGGGATTTGCACTAGGAGTCTAGGATTAGGATAATTTGTAGTATTTAATAGGAGCTTTTCAAATTATCAAAGAATTGCACAATCAGTCGATCGTGAATGGATTTGACTTGCATTTGGTGTATGATATTTGTAAAACTTTAGCTTACCAGTTATTACAAATCATATATACACATACCTGGGATTTGGACATAGAGTGATCCAAATGCAAACAAATAAATTGCAGCCATGCTCCACAAAAATACATCTTTAACAAGGCGTTGATTTGACATATTTTATTCTACTTTCTATGGCAGGTCACAAATTAGATGACAAATAGATTTTCAGTGATATTCAGAAAATGTTAAAATAATTATTAAAATAATTTAAAATAGAATTAAACATTTTAAAACAATATAAATAACACGTTGCTCTCTGTTAGTTCAATAAGTGAGCCCGCATTCACTTGCACAAAACGTTATGTAAGGAAACCTAGGAAACCATAATCATTAAAACAAGTGAACGCAAAACTTTGAAAGTGGAAGCATAATCTTTTTAAAAAGTAACATTTGTTTGTACATTATGCTGCTTTCATTTAAGATCGAAGCATAGGCGGCCCAAAAATTCGGGTTTTTAATCTTTTCTAAAAGCTTTTCTTTGATATATTCACTTGATAAAGCAAGAAAACACGCGCGTGAAAATATTTCACGCTCGCGTGATGTTCGCGCGCATGCACTCGCACACACAAGTCTATTCCTCCACTGATGGTCTATTCCGTCTAATATATTTAAATGACAAGGTTGGTAAATTTTTCAACCCAAACTCATCTACAACTTCTACAAATGCAACTATTTTCCACAAATTACAAACAAAAACTCTACAAAAACTACATCACTTTAAACACTAGTAATTTTACTACATTCCCAGAAAGTTTTAACTTCAAAAGTAATTTCTAAGGCCCCGTTACACTATACTGGATCCGCATCGTCACGACATCAATTTAAGCCGTTTTACGGCATACCTGACCCTGGGCTTTTGACAGTTAGCTGATTTTGTTGAATCGATCATACTATTATATTTAATCGCACTTTTTTTGACCAATTAGATTGCAAGAATGCCATTTATTTCAAAATGAATATAATAAATGAGTTAATTAACCCATTGTGTATTAGCTCCCCCCCACCCCCTTACCTATTTATATTTATTTCAGGCAGGGGTGGAAAAAATCTTTTATTTTCTGGGACCGCAAGAGAACATAAAAAATTTTTCTGCAAGTAATTGATAGATCTTCAGTTAGCATCTTTCGGCCTTTTGAGGCAGCAAATTCTGGAACGAACTCCTGAAAAACGTAAAAAGTATTGAAAATAGTAACGTTTTAAAGTTACTCAGAGAACTTAATTCCAATGAACAATGACGGGAAATGCAATTTTAAAGTTAGCGTTTATCTCTGAGTACAGTATATTATTGATATTGACACTTATTGTCCTTAAAGTAAAACAGTAAAAGAATACTTGGACTCGACAGTTTCAGAGTGAAGAGCTTGTGCAATAATTATGTCGTATTCACCTAAATCAGGCTTAGAAGTAAACGTCAAACTTGCATTTTTCATTTATAAGATTTATTAGAGTCAAACCAGAATATGATCTTAATGGTGCCTGTGCCAGACAGGCCCAGAGCCCCAACCCCCAAACTGCCACAGCAACAAAATATTAATCTTGACTCAAGTTCACTGAACACGATTTGAAAATTGTGCACTGTGTGCCAGTGCACACAGCAGAATATTTAGCCTGCACTTTTGATTGCTAAGTGACCTAAGTGGATGACCTCCCACTAAGTTGTCCTGATCTATTCTGCTACCTGTAACTTCCTGTGGCAGTGTGGCGTGTGCACTCTGCCACTATGCACCAATCTTTCTGGCTTGGTTACATTTTATATTTTAAATTGCCATTGTAGTTGAACTTTTTGTAAATTTTGTAAGTATTGTCTTGGACTCTTGGACGTCTTAGTGAATACTGGGTAGAAAGAAACGATAATGTGGATTGTGCAATGTTGCATATTGACAATTTTGATATATTAAATGACGAAAATGACTATATAACTCAAATCAGTAAAAGATACCTTGGTTTTTCGCCTATGATCGTGTAAACTACCAACGATACCTATCTGCATATTGCATTATTGGCTTGAAATGAATCTTTTGGATTGTACACACCCAGGTTAGCATTTAGGTATTATTAATTTTTAGAGCAGTTTGGAACTGTTCATTGCCTCTCATAACCACAAGAGGAAGGTCTTGTCAGCTTGTCCAGTGGCGTTACTGCTCCAGATGATGTGGCCTCAGATTTGTCAAGTGCTTTTGACAAAGGAAATGGAGCAATTGCTGGTCGAAGAACCTGATATATTTTCAACTATTCCAAAAATGAAGCTTAAAACATTTGATGAATGGAACAAGCCTGTATCGCGAATGACTTCGAGAGGTCAAGATGTGTCATTGAAGACTGACAGAAATACCTTTGCCAGGCTGCTCGTGATTGACCAGAAAAGATCAATCGATGTGCAACAAATGCTTTCCTTTGCAAAACGACTAAAGCAAGGTTACTTCAATCATTCCAATCTGAATTCCCTGATTGTATTGTTGATGATTTTCCTGATGCCAGTTGCGTCCTTATTGATGCAATGGCGGTTCTTCAATCCACAGTCCTCGTGCCCGAAACCTATGGAGAACTTTCTCAAGATATTCTTGTTAGAGTACTAGCTGTAGCCCGCAAGTTCAAGGCGTCCCGTGTTGGCAAAGCATAAGCGACCCAGCGCGAATGCAGCATTCGTATCTACGCAAAAGATCAGAAAGTTTTCAAACCCAGGAAGAAATTCCTATCAAACGGCAAGAATAAAGAAAATCTGGTTGCCTTTTTGCTGGATACATGGTCGAACATGGAGGGGCGCTATTTGGGTGAACTTTAACTATTCGTCACATCTGGGTCCGACTGCACAACGTTGTCGAGCACAGCTGAGATTTTACACCACGATATGGTCATCGAATTATCGAACTGTGATCACGAAGAAGCTGACACGAGGCCGATGCTCCATGCGGCACATGCAGCTAATTGCGGTCACCAAACCATTGTCATCAAGTCTCCAGATACAGATGTCTTTATTTTGGAACTGTACTCAAATATCTCTCTTCCAGAAACGTCACTGCTTCTTTACACTGTCTCTGGTGAATACAGTAGAATATTATCGTTTGATGTAATTTCATCCTCAATACCGCCCGAGCTTAGTTCTGCTTTACCTGGACTCCATGCATTTATTCATTAAGTTTACTCAACCCTTATGTTGTCATCAATATTTTAACACTAAGCATTTTCTGCAGGCGTTGTCAGAGTTGGGATCCGCGGAAGAGGCTGGTGATAAAGCTCTCAACACACTTGACAAGTTTACGTGTTCTCTCTTTGGTGATTTGGAAGCTCAGACCGTGAATGACGCGCGTTATAACCTATTCACACAGGGAAAATTTGGTGAAGATTGTTTTACATAATTTTATCTTTCTTTAATAAAGAAGTATTGCGCTAATATTGCGTGTAATTTAGCATTGTATCTGAATTGAAAACTGTGTGCATCAAGAAATTACATAGATTTCTTTCAGAATGGTATCAGCAAACTGCGAATAAGAATAAAAAAATTTTCGAAACACTGAAAAAACTAGTAAGAAGAGAAAAGCCTTACTAATTTGATCTTTGTTTTGGACAAACTTTTGATTGCTGTTTGAGTTTATGAACGTAAAACTAACCATCGCTTGATGTCCACAATGCGCTAAATTCCGTTGAGGCAGAAATCTGCCTTCCCTTGATGCACACACTGGAACGCCCAATTCAAGGTACTATTACGACGGAAACATTTTACGCCTTTCTCCACAATCTCTCTACAGGAGATTTACTGACCGAAAAATAAAGTTACAGTTATTAACTATTTGCAGATCCTTACTCAGCATTTTTTCAAAACTTTGGCCAGCGATATTTCAGTAACAATTTACCGTACGTAATTATCGTAATATAGTTTTTTTGTCCACTTTTGATACTATATCTGACAGTATTGTCAAATTTTCGAATTTCCAATTTTTTTAGTTTTCTCATCTACCGAGACGTCATACATAGATAAAAGCAATTTTCTCGAGACTTGCATGTTTACCAAAGTACAACATTGGTGTTTTACCATGGAAATGGATCAACTCAACATAAAATGAAATAAAAATATTGTCTCCGTGAGGGGGAAACGAAACTTGCTTTCCAGCTTCATTCTGGTGAGTGGCTGATGGCCTATTATGAGAATTAGCTTTGTTGACGTTGTACAACTCGAAGTTCTAGTATTATACTATGTCGCATTTCCGTTGAATTTATCACCTGAGAAAGCTGGCTAAATAATGCGCGATCATTTGATCTCTTAAAATGATATGTCGCTGTCGCAAGGCGACGGACGAAGTTATAAAAACAGTGTTCATGCATGGAATTTAAAATCTTGACCTTCTATACTTCGGATGTTGAACTCACTATTATGTTCTTAATGAATGCTGGCTGTCAAAACTGCACGTCTTGAATAAATACTTTTGTTACTAGGGTTTTTACAGGCTGGGGATATCCACAAGTAACGCCCATTTAAGCTAAAACGATGCTGGTTATAGATACTTCAACTAAGATTGTTTTGCAACAATTGTCAGATGTACAATCTAAGCGAAATAAATATGGCGGGATATTCTGTACAGTAATACAGTGTACATACATTAGAAATTCAGTAACTCTCTTCGTGGGATTATAGCAAGTAATGAGCGTCTTTATTATACTTACTAGAAATACATGCATGCAGTAACCCCTCGTCATTAGAACCAAATAATTATTTTCCCGAACAACAGTGTTACCACTCCGAAATTTCACCAAACCCCAGATTCGACCCAGGGGCGCCGGAGCCACGGGGGCAGCGGGGGCAGCTGCCCCCGCTGCCTTTATAGTACGGGGGCACGCGGGGGCAACCGGTTGCCCTTTTTCTTAACAATAAAGTGCATTGTAATGAATAAATTATTATTATTGTGACCGGACTAGCCCTCATAGGTTTAATAAGGATTATGACCGTGCAATTTAACTAGATTACGTCAAAATACAGGAAATGGCATTTCAGAGAGTGTAGATTTAAAAATTTTCCGGGGGAGGATACCCCCGATGCCCCCCTACAAATTTTTCGCGCCTTCGGCGCTCGTGCCCTTTTCATGGGGTTGCCCCCGCCGCTTCGGCTACCTTCCGGCGCCCCTGATTCGACCAAAAAGATGAAAAAATACGCCAGATTTCATAAAAAATACCCCAGGTCAAACAAACAAGCTGGATGTGGTGACCAATAACGCTGTTTGGCTCTGATTAGGGACGCGTAGGCTACTGAAGAGCTTGAAAATGATACTTTCGGCCACTGCAGTCCACGAAATATCGTAAACATTATATTAATGATTAATATTTAATAATTATAGGATTCAGGCCCTCTAATTAACGCTATGTATATATATTGTCAAATAATATGGTCAAATCGAATCGATTAACATGGCGATTGATGAATTGATAATATATTTTGTGCCCTTTGTACTTTGCCACCCATGCACATTGCACATGCATTCAGGCCCGTAGCTGGGGGGTCTCCAGGGGGGGCAAGCCCCCCCCCCTAGCGGAAAATTATGCCCCCCCTGTGCCCCCCCTAGCACATATAACAGTAACGTAAATTTTCATTTGAAGAAGTGAATTTGTTATATATATAAACTTTTAACTATTAAGTAATACATTACTAACGCAATACAATGTGATTTCCGGAAAAAAAATTTTCACCCCCACATTTTGAACTTGCGGGCCTTTAGTTGGTTTACTATAATTATATTCCTAATTAGCTCTAAAGAGATTGTTTTCGTGACCTTATACGGTAAGGATATCCATATTTAGACAGGTTTTAAACAAAGTCGTGTGCGTTTTCGAAACCAGGAATTTCACTTGCGTTTTCGGGCAAAATACCCCAGACTTTTGAACCAAAACCCCAGAACCCCAGAAAATTGTCAAAAACCCCAGATCTAGCGGAAAAACCCCATGGCTGGCAACACTGCCGAACAACCCAAAAATTATTGTAACATGAAATACTAAATCGTTTACTGTAACCATGGTAACACGCAAGCGCCACGGACACACCGTATTTTAAATACTCTATATTTCTTTTTTTTTCTGTACAAACGGTGATATTTTTACTTTTAAGAATAAAATTACCAATTGTCCAACTATATAAAGTAGGTATGCTATTTTGTTCTTTTTTGGCTTTGATTTACTGTAAAATTCAATCTTAATGTTTTTTGAACAGTATTTTTATACTATGAAGTTTTTTAGATAAAATATACAGGATTAACTACGCAATTTCAAAACCACTAACTATAGTGCATGCCAATTGTCAATTGACGGCAAAACTGCAAACGCAAGTATACAAAATAAACACTTACCCGTTTAAAACGCTTTATAATATAACATTTCTAGTACGCGCGTGCTGATTGGTCGAGAAGCGTGTTTCTATTTAACTGTATAGAAACACGGACATTTTCCTGCCAAAATTTAAAATCATAACAAAACAAATTTAATGCGAATTATATAACTTTGAATACTACCTATTTAAAAACAATTTTAATGCTTTTACACATTTTTGACTGTTAATTTTCAAACAGATCGAGTTGTTTTCTTGCAGCGAAATTGACGAGCAAAGGTCAGCATGCGTACGTAATGAGAATTTGTAAATTAATCGAGTTTAAAAAATGTCTTTTGAGTTATATTAAAAAAAAAATAGAAAACATTTTTTCCTGTGTTTCTATACACTTATACAAACACTTGTTCGTGGGAGTTTGGGAGAACTCGAAATAACGTGGAAAAACTCGCCCTACGGGCTCTCCCAAACTCCCACGCGTGTTTCTATAAGTGTATAGAAACACGGAAAATGTTTTCTATTTCTTAATTAAAATTCGGCTTTTCGACTTCTTTCTTTTCTTATTGACTTTAGTAAATGAAAGTCCACTAAAAATTTTTCACTTCTCTTGTTTTGGAGACTTTTATATTTTTAATATTTGTCTGAATTAATATGTCCCGACTCCAGAGTACAATTTTGAAACTCCAGAGTTTTCATATAAAGCATTATAAATGCCAAAGATAAAATGCCAAAATGGCAGTTCTGTTTCTGACGTATGCATATAAAAACAAAATCGTTGTCTTAGCCAATCATGATGTTGCTAGTTACCAGTTTTCTCTCGTCTTTAACTCGCGCATGCGCATAACTTAAAAAACCGTTCATGACAAAAAAAAATGGTGGAGACTTTGCATTCCACAATGTTTTCTCATACCCGGGTGTAAATATCCGAGCGGAATTAGTACCCTCCCACGGCGCTTCGCGCCGGCTCGATAATGTTAAATTGACTACTTGGTCTGAATAATCACATTTCTATAATATATCTCTAAAATACTATATATACAGTAGGGGTAAATTTCTATCATATGCAGTATATAATCTATCTAGTCTAAAATAAGGCATTAAAGTTACCAAAGTGTTGTTACCAAAGGCTTTGAAATTACGACTTGGCCAGTGACTGAATTTTCAAATCTTACAGAAGTATTCCCGCGCAGTGCCACCTTTTCCGTTAAGAAAATATTTAAAATTAGGCAAGCAAGCGTTATGTCCTTTTATTTTACATTCCATGGTTTTCCTTCCTCCGTGCATTGAATGACCAAGGAATTTATCTTCGCCATATTTTCCAAACAAGTAGGCGAATAATTTTCTGTCACATGAAATCCATTTACCATTTACCTTTATTTTCATCAGTTCAGGAGTTGGGCCACCTATAGGAAATAACGTCGCAATTCCGCCGGAAAGATCACCGACATTTCTTGGCGTGCAAAAAACATGAACTTGATCCGGCAATAAGCGAACGATGTAGCCTTTCTCCTTTTTGAGTGGCTCAAACAAATTGTAGATTTGTTTAAGATTCAATCCAAACACGTGTATGTCTACATCTCCTGAATCCCAAGGAAGTACAGACTGCATTTTAATTGAACCAAGACTCATTCCACCGACAAGACGGTAACTAACGTTATTTCGCTCAAAGTGGTCGGTAACTTCCATTAATGTTTTTACTAAGTATTTATACAAATAGGGATACGCATAAAGACCTTTAAACGCCCAATGCCCACCATCCAGCATAAGTCTGTGCGAGTTTCTTTCAATGCATAAATCTTTTCCACTCAGTGAACTTGTTGGATTGCAAAGTTCGATTAAGTTGCCTTCAAAATCTTTAAAAATGAATACTTTGTGCTTAATTGCAAATGGAACGAGTTCTTTTGTTACCTCACGTGACATCCATAATTGATACAAGTTTTTGAACTGACCAATCAAAAACATCATGCTAGGTCTTGTTCCGGTTGTGAGGTTATAACTCTTGGCTCGAAAGAAGAAATCTTTAAGGACTACTACATCAGCCATTTTTGGATCAAATGCTCCAGAAATATTTTGTATACTACTTGTTCTTGCCATAAACGACGACGATATTCCATCACAGATCATGACATTGTCCAAAAATCGCACGTACTCATAACTTTCTGAGAAAGTCCATCTACACAGTCGATAACGGCTACACTGCACGTAAAGTTTGTTCTCTGAGAGATAAGAACCTCCTACGAAATCCAACTCGGGGTATTTTTCCAACGCATTCCATAATAAAGCCACATCTTCTTGAGGGCGATCCGAAGGAATTACATTTGATTCCAAAAATAAGAAGTATTTTGTTTTCACTTTTGGGATTATATTATTTAAGGTAACCGCAAGATTGTTATCCTTATTATCGTTCCAAAAGAATGCAGATTTTGGGAACATACTTCGAAGTCGGTCTAACCGGCTGTTTGGTAATATTATTCCACCTTTATCGTAGATTATTATTGATAGTTTCTCAGAAGCGAATCGCCGCGGAACGTTTGCCTTTGGTTTTGGTTTTGGAGTCGTTTTTGCTTGATAATCTTCTTTCTCATGCTGATCAAAAATCTTTGTAGTTTGATATGCAGGCAAACTTATTTTTTGTTGAGCAGGTTCCTCCCGTTTGTTCCTTACATTTAGTTCCTTGTTTTCCCGTTGAAGCTGATTTGTTAGAACTTGAGATTCGTAATTCAAACTCTCTAAAGCTTTAACTTTAGTCTTCAAAGTAGCATTTTCGTTGTATAGGGAGAAAGTTACTAGCAGGAACAGAAAGCTCACAACCAATAACAAATATTTTGACGAACTCATGCGTACATAACGCAAGCTCTTCATGACCATGGTTTAACTGCGATGATCTTTTTGTGGTCCGCTCCTGCGATTAATAAGGTTCAAATTAGAAACAAAATAAGTTAAGTTAGTTTAAGGACGAAAATGAAAACAAAATATGTTAGTTTAATGTATTAAACAGTTCAAACTTAAGTTATAGTTTTCATTTTCACTTATCACTTATTTACTGAGACCGAGGGAAACAGCGTGTTTTGTGGCCCCGAGACCGCCGTTGTTGCCCGAGGCGAAGCCGAAGGCAACAACGGCGGTCTCGGGGCCACAAAACACGCTGTTTTCCCGAAGTCTCAGTAAATAAGTGTTTTATTATATAGCAAGTGTCAAAGTCTCAATAATTCACCTGGTATTCCGTCTTTATCTCTTAATAATAGATTAATATCTACCTCTGAACGACTTGCAAACCGACTGGCAGACGCGAGCAGCTCGGGCATCACTTCCGGTTTTATTGTTGACTGGTCAACAATTGTTTCATTGTTTTATAGAAAAACGTAATTCATAACTGAAAAAACAAACGACCACGCAATGAATGATTTGTTTAGGGATTAAATTCATAATATACGACTCTCATGCATGGGGGAAATTCGTTTTCCCGTGTAAATTTTTCCATGTGTCTTAAACGTGGGAGAGGGGGAAAAACATGTGGAATGCAGTAACAGCATTCTTGCTCCTGGTATATAAACCAAGGTGTGATTCGAAATTGGCGTACCTGGTAACCAACCCTCCTGCATCCCATCCTCTTCCCTATTACACCCAGTGCTGTAGAACTAAATTCATAAGTGGGGGAGGGCTCTCTAGGGTGAGAACATTCGGGAATGGATGACGTCATAATTAACCCCCAATCCCATTATTGCATCTTTATACGATATTCATGCCTGAAATAGTCATTAGGGATTCTTGGAGAATGAAACATTATATACTTTGGAAACATTATATATTTTCAAGCATTCCTACAAAAAAGAAATGGGCTCAACCCCTCCCCTCTTAATTTTTGCTTATAGAGTATAGTTTATGCTTTACAAAAACTTAGTAGGGGCTGAGAAGTTCCTGTTCCGTGTATAGTTAATATGGCTTATACAGTACCTCAAACATGACTCGGTAGTCGCCGAGAAGTTCATTCTTGCTTATCGAGTATAGTTATGCTTAAATTTGGAAATTCGCTAGGGCCGCAAGTCTCTCAGGTTTCGTCTATAGTTATGGCTCATGCGTTGCAAATGACTCGGTAACTGCTGAGTTCATTTTTGCCTGTAGTTATTCTTTACAAACAGTTGTCACGTAGTGTGTAGACGCTACACATAACCTATACAACTACAGAAATTTGTCTCGTCAGGAAGACCGTCATTTTGGGGTTAGACTCGAAATTTTAGAAGCTCTAAATCAATTGGCGAGACCGCTTCAGCCCCTGGTAGACGCACGCGACGTTAAGGCCGTATCTCATGAAAGGTTCATCATATATACCGATTTGTTTTCTACTCAATAATGTTTCACCCAGACAAGTTTGTAAAAAAAGAATGCTTTGCCCAACCATTGTTGGAACTAAGCGAGGGCATCTAATGCCTTTTATGCCCTTAGGGGCTGCCTAGAACCGACAATGGAGTGGGCGATCCATAGTGGGTTTCGGATTATTACAATTTAAATTGTTGTGTCGCCACGAAAAAAAAATGCATGTCTTCTTAAGGCTGTTTTCGACTTCAAACGTATCGTAACGTACCGCAGCAATTTCCTTTGTCCCGAACTCGTTAGTTCTACCCAGTGAACTCTAAGTAAACTGGAACGCTAACTCCTATGATCAAGTCCTATGATTCGTTGAAGCCAAGCTAGTTTTTCTGAGGTTTGGGCTGTATATGAAATTGAAGCTATTAAAAAGTTATATTTGATATAAAAACCTCAAGATTTTAGGTAAAATGGAAATACTTAAAAAATACAAAAACAACCGCAATTTTGTAAAATACGGCAAATTTTCCCTCAAAGTTTTAAGTATTTCCTTTTTACCTAAAATCTTGAGGTTTTTATATCAAATATAACTTTTTAATAGCTTCAATTTCATATACAGCCCAATGTTCGGCGTTAAGTATTTCAACTCAAACCTCAGAAAAACTGGCTTCATATGGCTTCAATTTACCCCCTTCAGTTAGCGTTCCAGTTTATTTATAGTTCAATGGTTCTACCCGAGTGCTCAGGAAACAAAGAAATACGCTACGTTTCGGTACGATACGTATGCAGTGGAGAACAGCCTTAAGGCTTTTTCCACTTCACCCGTATCGTAGCGAAACGTAGCGTACTTCTTTGTTTTCTGAGCACTCGGGTAGAGCTAATAACTTTGAGAAAAGTTTGAAGTGGAAAACGGGCTTTCATTGCAACTTGCATTGAAAAAATTTCGTAACTGGATAACGTATAAATTATAGTTGACCTGCGTCTAATAGGGGAAATCGTAAAATCTCTGATCCCTATTGGTTGCCGCTACTCACTTCGTTTGCAACTGTAAAATACGGAGTTATTATTCGTTGTTACTTTGAAAAAGGGAATTCTTGGTGTGCATGTTACGTCATCGCCGCCATGTTGGATGAATTTGACAAAAGATTTTGCTTGTTTGCATTATTTAAAAATAATCCAACATGGCGAAATCTCTTTGTCCTTTAAATCCCTCGAGATTGGCTGAACACCACCTATAATACATGCTGAATAAATTAAATCGCGATATACAGGGTGAGTCAGAAAAAAGTGATGCCTTTGAAATTTAATACAATAGTGAACCTTTTGAAATTGAACTTCATATTTGCATTTTCTTTCAAAGAATCTATTGTACCCTATTGTATTTAATTTCAAAGGCATCACTTTTTTCTGACTCACCCTGTACAGGGTGTATCAAAAAAACTGCAAATACCATAATTTGTATGCACGAGATCATACATTAGAATTTCAATGGCTGTGCAAATAATTACGCTTCTGGGATTTGAAAATACGTTTCCCAGGGGTATCAAAACAAGCACACAAAGTGAATTAAACTTATGAGTTCAAATCCCAGAAGCGTAATTATTTGCACAGCCATTGAAATTCTAATGTATGATCTCGTGCATACAAATTATGGTATTTGCAGTTTTTTTGATACACACTGTACAGGGTGTCCCAAAAAAGTCCCCCTATAGAAATCACTCTTTTGTTGTTAAACGTGTGTTGTTATTTATACCTCTGGGAATTTAAAATAGCTTCTAAAACGAACAGCAACTCAAAAATGTCAAATTACAAATTCGTCTTACCGTTAGTTCGAGTAAGAATGGTTCAACTGACTACAGAGCAACGAGTATTTGTCGTAACAACTTATAGGTCGCGTTAAATTACTTGGACGAAGGGAAGTTGTAAATATTTCCGCCGTTCATGTACAATTCAATTAAATTCCCTAATGTATAATAATGCACAAGAGTGATTTCTAAAGGGGGACTTTTTTGGGACACCCTGTACAGTATAGGGTGTCCCAAAAAAGGTAAACCCTTTGAAATTGAAATTAGCATTGCTGTCAAACAACCTGTTGTATTCAATTCACACATAGGTATAATTAAGAAAAACTTGAACTGTGTGTTAAAGCTTTTTGTCTTCGTTTGAGGACTGTTTTAGATGACGAATTGCCGTCCACAAAGACATTTCATATCAAACTTGACGAGTTAAATTCAACGGAAATTTGACATGTAAAACAGGCCTCAAACGTTGAAATGCAAGTCATTGAAGCCTACATTGACAGATTTTGCTCGCCCGAATTAAATCACAAGGGAGTTTATGCATGTTTCTATTTCTCTTTGCAATGCCAATGAAATTAACTATATATAGAAATAGGAAAACATTCAAACCATTAACATTTAAATTTCTTCAAAACTTCTTCACTTACTTCAGTCAGGGAATCTTCGGTTACATTACTTTTTGTACATATAACTCCTTTTGGTAGATTAACAGCATAGTCTGCAGTACAAAGCTTCAGGCGTAATACGGCGTAATGAAGAGACTGTGTAACGGAAATGTAGTGTAAGGTCCTGATATTGTACAGTAACAAAGATAAACTATTTTGAACTTATATATACTCTAACTTTAAAGCAATATTATTGTCATATAGCAACATGCAAAATCATAGTTCGACCACCAGCTCAGACCAGCTTTACCTTGCTGGTCAGTGTATTGTTAGAACTTTTGCATTATAATGTGGCTCAGAAAATCAGTATCATGCACTGTCGGGAATTGCTGTTCCCCAACAATAAGTATCACAGAGTTTGGTTTTTTATGTTTTTATTCACGGTTATGTATCACACTACTCTTTCTCTAGTCTCTGCGCTCTCTCGTACTATACCCCTTCTGCTCTACTTGCACTCCCATACTTATCTTGTCAATCAGCTGTCATTTTACTTGGATCACATTACTCGCCTATGTCGCAATGTCCTGCTATAAATGTTCTATAATTAAGAGTTCAATTTATGTTAATACAACAATGTCATTAATTGATGAATAACTACCAACTTCCCAACACCCTCCCCCTATTTGCTACACGAAGGGTGCAAATATTATTAAATGTCTTAACAAAACGGGTTATAATAAAGTTTAAATGTAAAAATATCTTGTTCTTTCAAGATCAGATAAGTCAACTATTAGGTTTCTTACTGGATTTCTTCCTCCGCGATATTTTTCAATCGCGTCGTCGCAGCTGCAGCAGCGTCGTCGCAGCTGCAGCAGCGTCTCGCTTCGGCCTTTACACTTTTCGATTCGTTTCGCGGCTTTCCTTAGGTCTTCTTCTTCGATACCTCGGTAGTCTTGCGTCGGGATTTGATTAGGTTGGTGGAGCATTAGTGAATTGGGTGTTAACACTGGTAATTAGAGGTCGTATTCGACATAGCTGAGGGGTCTGTTGTTTAAGGCCACTTCGACGTCGAGCAAAAGATCCCAAGTTAGTAAGGTACTCCCACCTCATTAACATGTTCATGGTTCATATGGTCATAATGGATTACTTTCGGAGTTAGATTTTTAATAGAAGATAGTTTAGACTTTAAAATTAAATTGTCTTCCGAAAGTTTGCAAATTACTTTGCAAACTTTCGGTTTGCAAAGTTTGCAAAATACATCCGACATCATCCTGATGTCGGATGACACCTTCCAATTCCTTCAATTTCATTTGGAGCGAGCCAGAATCTGACTTATTCTCTCTTGTGGCATTGAATAGCCGGGCTTCCAAAATTGACATATCAAGTTTTATACCCTCTATATCTGCAGTAATACCACTGCTACAACTAAATACCTCGTTTCCATTGATGCATATCGAACCTCGAACAATATTCTCTTCAATGTTGAGATCACTATTATTGGCTTCCACTGCGTCGTCTGACTTTGAAAGAACACCATTTATTCGTTTCACCAAATCTCCAGCTTTAGCTCCATCGAAATATATTGCTTCAATCTTCGTTTGCCACGTAACTTCAAGTTCTTCGCTAGTGAAACACCACTTTCCGCCGCTTGGTGATCGCAAGATTGCACGCCAGATTGCACAGCTTCTGCAGTCTCACGTTGGGTTTATGCGGTCCACTTTCGCTCGACTTTTTCGCTTGTTCTTCGACTATTTTCTTCTCGTAATATAATTTCAACTCTAATTTCTCCTTGTCGTATTTAAGTTTATCTTGGTACTCTTCGTCTCTGACTTGAGCGGCCAAGTTCTCCTTTTTACGCAGTTTATTTCCTTTCGTAGTTGTAATTACCGTCTCTAACTCAGAGATCGCCTCCTCGATAGGTATAATATCGTTCGCTTTTCTATCGTCTGTCCATGCGCGAACCTCTTCTGGTTTAAGGCCGTTTCCTAGTTTTGCTTCTTGAATACGTATCTTCAAATCATGCACTTCTTGCAGTTTTCCGTTGTCGTTCCAACTCGCTGATTTTAGCTTTTTTTAATTATTATTATTATTATGGTATAATACATATTTGCGCACACATATGTGAATTGCAATATGTTTACAAAACTAGGAATTACAAATACGCTAAAAATTTAAAAATAGTAAAAAACTATCTTACATTGAGATAATATTGCTAAAACTATTGAAGTTACGATAAAATAGTCAATTAATTAAGATACTTTATTAACTAGGTATACTCGTTCTCACACAACATATATGCCATTGCAGGAAAGAAGCTATTTTTGTATCTGTCTGTGCGGTATTTTGGCAGAGAGAGTTAGAACTGTTTCGAAGGTTTACTGTGACACATTGTCCACGATAGATAGATAGATAGATAGATAGATTAGGTGCATCTTCATACCGATGTTCAGGAAGAATTATCCTGCAAGCTCGTTTTTGACGTTTTTCGAAGTCCTCCGACAGATATTTTGGAAGGGAGTCGTGAAACACTTCGCACGCATATTCAATAACTGGCCGAATACAAGTAACGTAGAACAGAAAAAGATCTGTTGTGGTAATTTAGCCCGTTTCAATTGTCTCAAAAAGTATAAACGAGATGAAGCCTTTTTGCATACATTCTCGACATGTGTGTTCCATTTAAGATTGTCTGAAATGGATAGACCTAGAAGTTTTGCACACGGAACCACATCAATATCTTTATTGTTGATAACGACAGGGTCGAAATCTGCTTTCACAGTTGAAAAGCCAATTCGCAGTTCTTTGCACTTAGATTCCTTTAGTTGCATACGGTCAAGAGTAGATTTCGAGGCAAACTCATCAACATGAACCTGCATTGCGCTAGGTTGATCTTTGTTTACGACTTCGGACATGGTTGAGTCGTCAACGTATTTCTAAAGGCCAGGCTCCTAGCTTTGTCCCCTGCGGGACACCTGTCGGTACGGTTTTCCATTCAGAAAAACATTCGTCGCTCAATTTGACTCTTTGACTACGGTCTGTAAGGAAAGTTAAAATCCAGTGCAATACAGGTTTTGGAATATCGTATTTTAACAGTTTAGCCGACAGAATATGATGGTCTATCATGTCGAAAGCTTTACGAAAATCGAAGAGGATTACTCGATTTGTGGGGGCGTTGCCGTCATTGCTTTTGTTCCAAGAGTGCAGCATGCTAATCAGGGCATACGTTGTGTTTGAGTTAGGGATGGTCCAAATTGCATTGTGTCGATCTTAGCCAATACTGCAGGTTTTAAGTGTCGTTCGACTACAAAGTCTTTGGCCAGTTTTGAGAGAATAGGCGTCAGAGATATTGGACGCAAATGATTGTTAATATCGGTTATGGGTTTCTGTTTGGGGATAGCGACAACATCGGCCTTCTTCCATGCTTGTGGGACCCAACATTCCCGATATGAGCAGTTTAAAATCTCTTTGACAGGAAGCTCGAGGAGATCTTCATTTTCTTTTAGTACCCATGTTGGTATCCCGTCGGGACCGTGGGCTTTCTTTGGATTTAGCTTTGAGAGTTTTTCAAAAACATCCCCTGCAGTTACTGTTATGATGAGATCGTTTGGTACATTAAGTACCAGATCATGATAGTTGTCCGGAGTCAGTGGTTCAAACTCCGCCATTAGAGACAGAAAGGTGTTATTGATCTCATTCGCTACGTCAATCTTTTCTGTTTTAGTATGACATTCGCTGGGTCTTAAGGCCTTAAGGATTTCCTCGTTATTTCCACCAGTAGGTCTCATTCCGCTAAGCTTCTTAACCTCATTCCACCAAGAAGATGGTTTACATTGTTTTAGATGTTGTACACTGTTCACGTAATACTTTGTACGGCAGATTTTTCTCTCGCGATTGACCCTATTTCTCAGACGTTTGAATTGGGGAACATTCCCCTGATTGAGGGCCTTCTGGCGTTCTGTGATTAGGGTCGAAAGTTCTAGATTCATCCAGGGAGGTTCATTGCACCGAACTGTACTAGAATGCAATGGAAGAATGAAGTCCAAGCCAGTTGATACAATAGTTTCCAAGAGGGATATTTTTCCTGCACAAGAAGATACCTTACCAAACATATTGGAGATGTCCAACAGTTCTAAATATTTACGAAATCCAAGGCGGGAACTCGGCCGCAAATCGCTTTTCCTCACCACTAACTTCCGTTCCTTTTGAAGCAGGCTTCGTTCTTTCGGCTTAAACTCAACAGACATATGGTCGGAAAGGTCGAAAGGTGCGTACTTTACCGGTTGATCGTAAAACTCGTGGAGATTAGTCAGGACAAGGTCAAGAGTGTTTCTACCTCGCGTGGGGAAGTTGATAAGTTGACGTAAATTATAGTTATATTTTAATCGTGAGATATTTAGTTTATTAAAGTCACCCAAGATAATAAAACCACAGTTGGAGAAGCGTGATTCCAACGTAGTCAGGCAACTTGATAAATAATCTAACATTCCAGGACCGTCCGCGCTAGGGGGATGGTAAACAGTTCCGATAATTAAGTTATTGAATCCTCTCGGTATAGTCTAGGCATGCGCAAATTAATCCAAAGTACTTCAAACAAGTCATTAGATATGTCTTCTATCATCTCAAAATCTTTCGTGTCTTCGATATACATGCAAACACCGCCGTGTTAATAATAATAATAATAATAATGGTTTATTGAACAATATATCCACATAGTGGCTCTTCACTTGTTCACTACCTAATATACAAAAGATAATAATTTAAAATAGAATATATATATATATATACAATTAAATGGAATATTGAAGAATATATTAACAATATAAAAATATAAAAATATAAATAATTACTTAAGACGCTCTAATGCCCTGGTGTAAATGATCTTTTTAGTGTCATTACAGAAAGTGTTAAAGTCAGGGCAAGATCTCACATTATTGGGTAATGTGTTAAATAGGTGTGAAGTTTGGTCCTGAAATGTATTGCTAACTAAGGGTCTCTCCAACTGTATGCTGTTACTAGATCTTAGGCATCTGTTATGTTGGAACACTTTCAATTTCAAGTAGTTTGACCAGTTGGGGTTATGAAGAGCTTTGTGGGTGGTCTTGAGTAGGTGCCATTCACGCTGTTCTTTTACAGGAAGCCACTTGAGTTTCAGGATGTCTTCAGAGGAGGCATATCTGCCAAGTACAAAGCTGGCTGCGACTTTTTGAACCCTTTGGAGGCGTTTCATTAAATAGTCTGGGAGAGAGTAATATACAATGTCGTTATAATATAGCTTACTTAGGACAAGTGCCTGTACTAAGTTCTTCTTGATATGGAAAGGCAGCATATTCTTTAATTTTCTTAGTGTTGTTAGAGTAGCATAGCAAGACGATGCGACGTGCTTGACATTTTCTTCCCAATTCAGGTGTTGATGAATATGGGATCCTAGCAGTTTAGTAGTAGCGACTCGTTCTAAAGGAGTACCATTTACAGCAATGTCGATATTTGCAATATCTAAATTATGGACTTTCGATAATTGCGAAGTAGATAGTAACATCACCTTTGTCTTGCTTGGATTTATGACTAAGTTCGCCTCTCGCGACCATACCTCCAATTTAGCCACACTTGCAGAGAGATCAGTGACCGCAGTAGATTGAAGATCTGCTGGCTTGCAGTGTTTGTAAAAAGTGGTATCATCTGCATATTGATGACATAGATGACGTGTTGACCGTTAATTCTGTCTCGACGGATAAGATTATATCCCTGTAGATTGATTACGTTGTCGTGTATATGGTTCTGCAACCAAGACTCTGCTATACTGATAAATTGGTAATTTTCACGTCGAACAACTTCTCGAACTTCATCGATTTTAGCGGCTAGGGACATTACATTAGATAAAAAGAAGGAAGGGACGTGGGCAAATTTTGGGGTTTTACATGACTCGTTCTCGGAGGAGGTAGTAGGAATTTCAACAAGGTTTTGCAGGTTCCTTCCGATACTGGCCCTACTCATACCAATGTCGACCGTCTCCGAGTAGGTGTTATCCGAAAAAAACCCATCTCTCAATTTGTTATTTTGGTTGGGATTACGTAACTGATCGTAGTAGGGGATTCGTAACTTACTGTTGGGACATTCACTATTGTGGTAATGGCTATTGATGTTTCTTTTACGTTTTTGGAAAGCTTTCGTTCGATTCGTCTGTTGATGATTTCTGTTAGTGATACGGACGGGGATACTTTGACAAACGGGAAAATGTTGACTGTTTCTACTGGTCACGGCGCTTCTTAATTGTGAATTCAACAATGGACGTAAGTCATCCACCTGTTGATCATTATTTTGGGCATATTTTCCTTTTCCCACGTCAGCATATATACCAACAGTAGACCTATTAAATAAGTAGGTCTACTAAGATAGTAGATAATGAAGCCGTGACAAATCTCGAGACGTCTTTCATTTAATCGGCTGAAGTTGGCCGCTATCAACGCTTCGCTGTAGTGATAACAAGGAAATATTATACGCAACGCTCTTTTTTGTATCATTTCTATTTTCTCAGTGAGGTGTTCAGGGATGCTGTTGGACCACAAAAACACAGCAATATTCCAAAGTAGACCGTACAAGTGAAGAATAAATACATGTGAGGTCATTGCTTGGCATACCAGCCTTTTTAAGCACTCTAATTATATGTAGACGTTTAGATGCTTTACTAATTATTTCGTCAATGTTCTTGCTCCACTTTAAGTTATCCATTATGGTCATGCCCAATACTTTATGAGATGTCACTTTCTCTAAAGGAAATCCGTTAAGCAGTAAAGGCACCAGGTCAGGCGTACGCTTTACTGGGCAAACCAGCATCTCTTTACATTTCTTAGGGTTGAGGTTCATGTTGTTATCTTTTGACAATGCGGAAATGGTATCTAGGTCTGTTTGTAAGACGGAAGTTGATTCAATCTTAACTACCTCTGACAATGTCACATCGTCAACAAACTTCCAATGGTTTGCTGTAAGAGGAGATATAACTGCGAGGTCATTAATCATTATAGCAAACAGAAGTTTCGTTCTCTGTGGGATACCGGCATGACAAAGTCCCCAATCCGAGATAAAATAATTGAACTTAACAGCTTGACGTCGACCACTAAGAAACAAGATTTTCGCATGCGTTACTTTTGCCTTTTCCCTAATCTTTTCTCGCCCCCATTACCAACGTAAATTTTAAAATGGCGATCCAATGATGGTGGTTACCATAAGTTAATTGAAGTTTCCCCTTCATGCACCTACCTCATGGCTTTATTACGGCATGTTTTAGAAAAATAGTGGCCTAGCTAGACCACATGTCTAGAGCTGACATGCCTCATGATCAAGAATGTGAAACTTGAAATTATATATAAATACGTAGACAGAGAGATGTGTAACTAATTGTAATATTGTCAAATAATAGAGTTTATAAATTAGAACGAAATAATTTCCCAGAGCGACGCTGCACCACTTTACAACCTTATACACGTCAGGTATGTGTAAACAAAAACATTGCTCAGCATATTCTGTTGATGAGACACCAAGAATCTCAATGTCATTATTCAAAATATCAATGCAAAGACATATTTATATGTAGGATCAACAATTTAACAATGTTTATTTTATGTCACATGTGTGGGGAGCTGCCAAGGAAAGCCAACTGCAATGCAGTAGGTATTGATCAACCAAAGCAACCACTGACTGCAACTGACAATACAATGTGTGTAGAAAGTTCTAAATTTGACCTCCTATGTAAATACTGGGTTTGGTGGATAGTCCAAGTGAGTAGATATATGGGGGATTTGCACCTTTTTTGAACACAGGGTTTAAATTATTACTACTGTGAAGCTGCCACAGGATCCACCACATGATTCACCCTCACTTTCGATCTCTCGCTGAAACAACTATAAAAAATTACTCGGATAGAAAAATAGGAAATAAATACCAAACCTTAAACATTTGTCTTAATATTGCTATACGTTGAATACCATTTCGCTATTTTCCCCGTGAGAAATAATGTGTGCCGTTCTCAATTTATACTGGTAGCAATAATGCTTCAGTCATTTGAAACTACGCCCCCCCACCTCCCCCCCCCCCCCACACCCCTGGGACATAGCGGGGGATTTAACACTAACCAAGTGTTAAAAAACATTAATTCCCCCGCCCCTGGGGCAAACTGGTCTGTTAAAACCCCCGTACAGTATACCTAAACTTCAGTATACCTAAACTATAAATACAAGACAAATTCCGCATCATGCATGCATTTGAGTTACCTGTCTTCCGCAACTTCCAGATTGAATACACGAATCGCGAAATTCGGCCAAAAATCACAGTTAAAGAAAAACATGTAGCTGTGACTGGATGATTTAAAATATGCGTATTAAAGTATTCAAATGTTCAGTCATGCATTCGTGATTACATATCACAACAATAAAAACACGAATGCATGACTGGACATTTTAATACTTTAATACGCATCCAGTCACAGCTACATGCTTTTCTTTAACTGCGATGTTTGCCCGACTCAGAACGCGTCATTTGGATGCGCACCCGAATTTCGCGATTCGTGTATTTCCGTCAAGTATTCGAAGTCAGTGTTTAAATACTGTATATACCTATCAATTACATGGTCCTACCTACAGATTAGTCACCAAGTCTGCCTCAGCTTGCTGTGAGGTTTTTAAGGAGCGAAAGAAAAACTGAGATCTGGAAACGATCGAGCAAAATGTTTAATAAGTCCCCGGTTATCCTCGGTGCATTTATATAATAGCGGATGTTAAATCCCGGGTCAATTCCCCGGTGGTTTCAAATGACTGAAGCATAATCTTGACAACATTTACATTGTAAATACTGAAAAATACTGCCCCACATTTATGCCTAACCCGTAACATTGCATATTCTATCCGTTAAAATACAAATACTAACTGGTCCAACAATGAACGCCATGAAAAGTGGACGAAAACAATTTGAAAAAAATAGGCACGGAACAATTTTGGACATGGAAAAACGTGTCAACAGCCGGTACGAGGTATGCACAACATTCTTAACGTGAAACCGCGAGCCAAGGATTCGAAACACGTTATACAATTAATTTAATAGATTTTGTTAAACGCATATAAAATTTAAAAGTAATGCACGCAACGACATTCAGTAATTCCAAATTTTAATAGACTTTTAATGTTTCATATGAGCCTAAAGGCAAGCGAAATTCGCATCCTGAAACACCTTGTATATAGATGAATAAGGTACCGATAGATAGCCCATACTTCATAGAAATTTTTAGACTGGCCCAAATTCGTGGTTGTATGTTATGGGACTTGAAACACACAAGTCCGCTACCCTGACATTCAAAAACGTATCTAATTAAATAATTCCAAAATGTAATGTTTCACAGGGCCTTTTTTAAGAAATCGTTAGTGGGGGGGCAATAATCGAAAGGGGACCTAACAAGTAGATGACCGTCAACAAATTATTCGTATTGTTGTCGACGGGGGGGGGTTTTAAAAAAAAATAATCCCGAACTATACTACATATTGCTATTTTTCATATATACTATCTAAACCGAGCCAGGTTTGCTTGTGATAATACCATAAATTTCCTCTAAATTGTAAACTTTGCTTATATTTTGCACACAAGGGACCTTCACTGGGGGGGCAAACATAGCTTACTGGGGGGGCAAACATGGAGGCTGGGGGGGCATTTGCCCCCCCAGTACATTAGTTAAAAAAGGCCCTGATGTTTCACACGCGCTCAATTCCTCAAAGGCAAGCGAAGTTCACCTTCAGAAACGACTTGTATATAGATTAATTTTATATCAGCAGAAAGCCCATAGTTCACAGATCTTGTATATGTAATTTTTTAGACTGGCCCAAATTCGTGCTTGTATCTGATGGAGGCCTGCTCTGGGACCTCAACTCGCCTTAAATCGCATCGGTTAAAAGTCCCAATTTTCCTTAAATCGCAATATTTCGCCTGAAGTCGCCTTAAATCGCATTAAATCGCCTTAACTCGCATTGCTTAAAGTCCCAATTTTCCCTTAAATCGCCTTAACTCGCATTATCTCGCGGCGAGTTAAGGCGAGTTACCGTCCCAGAGCAGGCCTTGATGGGACTTGAAACGCAGAAGTCCGCTAGCCTTCATTCAAAAAGCATCTAATTAAATAATTCCCAGGCTTTCTGGCAGACATATGCAAAAAAGTAGGATAAAAGTAGGACTAAAATTTTAGGAAAAGTAGGAATAAAGTAGGAAATATAGAAAAAAGTAGGACAAAAATAGGAATATTTGGTGATTAATTTGCATGAAATACCACATAATTATTATGTGATTTTCGCTGATAATTCTGGACTGGAGGGGTGTTTTTGAATTGAAGAAAATGTTTGATATTTCCAAGGAGATATTTGGGATTTCAAGGAGATCTTTGTAATTTACAAGGAGATCGATGGAATTTACAAGGAGGTTTTTGGGATTTTCAAAGAGATTTTTGGGATTTACAAGGAGATTTTTGGGATTTCAAAGAGATTTTTTGAATTTCCAAGCTGACTTTTGGGATTTCCAAGGAGATTTGTGGAATTTCGAAGGAGATTTTTGGGATTTCCAAGGAGATTTTGGGGATTTGCAGGGAAAATTTTTTGGATTTCCAACGAAATGTTTGGTATTTCCAACAAGATTATTGCGATTTTCAATGGGATCATTAGATAGATTTATGTGGGAATTGTTAAGATTCTTAAAAAAGTAGGATTTTAAGAAAAAAGTAGGAAAATCAATCCATTTTTAATAAAAAGTAGGAGTGTGAAAAAAAGTAGGAAAAAGTAGGACGGCAAGAAAACCTGAATTCCAAAATTTAAATGCAAAGGCAAGCGAAGTTCACCTTGAGAAACGGCTTGTATATAGATGAATAAGGTATCGATAGAAACTAGAAAGCCCATACTTCTTAGATATTGAATATGAATTATATATATATATATGACATTATATATGAAATGAGACCAGGAAATTCGTAATCAAAAATATAATTTTTAATACAGTATTTATTATATAGCAAGTGTCAAAGTTCAATTTTCCTGTTTGCCGATTGGACAAAACCATATCACGTGCCGGTCCACAGAACGTCATGTTCACTGCACGCTTGCAACCGGTCCACAATGAAACAGTTATTGACCGGTCAATAATAAAACCGGAAGTGAGGCGCGAGCTGTTCGCGTCTACCGGTCGGTTTGCAAGTCGTTCAGAAGAAGATAATAATCTATTATTAAGAGATAAAGACGGAATACCAAGTGAATTATTGAGATTTTGACACTTGCTATACAACGGCGGTCTCGGGGTCACAAAACACGCTGTTTCCCTCGGTCTCAGTAAATAAGTGATAAATATATATTAACGCTTTTACACACGAGTGGATCACGAGTGACCACGATGACTACGGATGGACCACGGATGGACCACGAGTGACCAAGGATTCAAGGATCGATGGCCATGAGTACAAAATTGGGTAAAAACAGGTTCGGCACTTTCGGGGTAGCAGATTGTTACAAAAGGCGAAAAACGTTTTGTTTTTGTCGTTCTCTGTTATTTTGTAACGGGAATAACACTCGGCAGGAGTAGAAAATCATCTTTACTGATTAATACATGACAGAATAAGAGAGAACGACGAAAACAAAACGGTTTTCGTCTCTTATAGCAATCTACTACTCCGAAACGGTTTTTTATACTAATGGTCACGTGGTCCATCCGTGGCTACTCGTGGTCATTCGTGGCCCACTCGTGTGTACTTTTAGAATAGATGGACAGCAATAAATAACAGCTTTATTTATAAAGTTTGTGTTCAACCATCCTGATATTCGTTTATAAATCTATAAAAGGTATAAGAAAATTACAATATCAATGTTGTGTCGTAATTCTACTGAATAACATTTCGCTCAAAAAGATCACATTGACAATTAAACTATTTTATACATGATACGGGCGATTAATTTCAGACCATAGGTGGAAAATGTTTTTTTTTTCTTTCTGGGAACCTGGGTTTCAGACTCAAAATTTATAATTAATGAGGTTCAATGATCATTGATTAATTTTGACATTAGACTGATTGGAGTGTTGTTTCCTGATATTCATGCAGTGGTGTTCATTTTGATATAGTGAATACAGAATACATTACAATTGCTAGTCTAGACTACAGCATACTTTAGTTTTGTTATTACTCATCAGTTAATTATTAACTTTAGAAATTTCTGTGAACATTTTCCTGCAAAAGTTCAGATCCAAAAACATTTCTGGGAACTAGGTTCCCAGGATCCGATACTTTTTCCACCTCTGTTTCAGACTATTGTGATTTTGAGGCTGTCGCCAGCAGCAGTCAGTAATGATATCAGCATGCATGGTTGACATATGCTGTGAAGTCTTACTCTGTATATTGGTGAACAACGCGTACTATTTTGTATGCAATCTGTATAAAGCACAAAAGAAAGTATATATTTAGGAAGAAATTGACAATTGCATAAAGCATTGTCTCAAAATAATTGTGAATGTTAACTAACACTACAGGGCTCATTGGCTGAAAACTACTTACCAAAGATTAATATTGAATATCATCTGGCCGCCGCGGTTGCCGCCACGATCCCCCCTGTTTATGCCAGTGGGGCAATCTTTTCGTAGGTGCCCCACTTGTCGGCATATGTGGCACCCTGTTAATACAAAAAGTTGAAATTATAGACAAACTGATTGTAGATAGACACTGGTATTGGCGTCATTTATTATTGAGGTAGGGAGACCCTACCACTAGGTTTACCCTAGCAGGCAGGGACATCCTACCGACAGGGGTTATGCTTTACTTATGCGTGGTTGCTAAGCTGGTTGTGTTTAAATCTACTGCGTACAGGAAATTTTGGCGACAAGTTGTATAGCTCTTGTGTATTTCAACGCTGTGGTCTTCCATGTGGTCTTCTACTTTGTATACAATTGTATCAAGGCATATTGTATGTATTTAAGAGCGCCAGCAGCAGCTTGCGAATGATAGAAAATTGTTGACATATGCTTCAAGTCTACTCTGTATATTATTGGAACTGCGTTATTGTGTTACACTCTTATATATAACATTAGGCTATAAAACCCAAGTTCAACAATCTCCAAGTTCAACAATCTCCAACAACTGTGAAAGATGAAAATTGTCTAAGACATATGCTTGATTTCGAAAGGTGTCGTTCGTTTTTATATACACCCTGGTACATGTAGATAACAAATTAATCAGGCTATGGATGTAGGCAAACTCTGAGGCACTCTAGTTAATGTTGTGATCATGATACAAGTCTACCATTTATTGGGGATTTGAGTCTGTTGATAAGAATAAACACAATCTTTTACAGGGAAGTTCTCATCAGAGAGTATGCGAATTCTGTATAAAGAGTTGGATAGTCCAGTTATGTCCACATTATTTTGTGTGGTATACTGCGTTATTTAATAGTGTTTATTATATACAATTTGGAAGCTCTGGATATGAGGTATTCTGCAATCTGATTGGTCTCTCTACTAGCAGGATATTTGCTCATAATATAGCCAACCACAATGCTGCAATCTGATACTATTGTCTACTAGCATGATATTTTAGGATATCCTACTAGTAGAGCAACATCCTACTAGTAGGGCTGAAAAACAAAATGGCTTCCAGGATTTGTAAGCATGAATGATGAAGTTTTGCTTCAAAATAGCACGCCTAAGAACACAAAAAAAGACAACAAAATTTGGAATGAAGGTTTTTGACGGTAAGCCAAATGTAAATGTGTATAAATTTACTTAAAAAGAAATTACGAAAAGTAAAACATGTAACGCAAAATAATCGCTTTTTAATTTGCATTTGCCTGATTTTGGCCATAAAAACAAAAACAAAACATGAAAACATCTTTAATCTGATTTCGTTTCTCTACCAGTGTGATATTTGCTCTATAATATGCCAACCACAATGCTGCAATCTGATTGGTTGTCTAATAGCAGGATATTTTAGATACTCTACTAGTAGAGCAATATCCTACTAGTAGGGCCGAAAACAAATATCAGATTTGTAAGCATGAATGATGAAGTTTTGCTTCAAAAATAGCACGCCTAAGAACACAAAAAAATAAAATTTGGAATGAAGGTTTTTGATTTGCAAGCCAAATGCAATGTGGGCAAAATTTATACTTAAAAAGAAATTACGAAAGTAAAACATGTAACGCAAAATAATCGCTTAATTTGCATTTGCCGATTAATATAAAAACAAAACATGAAAACATTTTTATAATTCGGTTTACCAGCTCAAGGCTATATACTTAAAAAGAAATTACGAAAAATAAACATGTAACGCAAAATAATAGAATGGAAATATTTTAATTCGCTCAAGGCTATATTATAAGTGAAATAATATATCTGCTCGTCGAGGATTTAATTAGACAACGAGTCCGAGTTGTCTATGAGCGAATAGTCAACGAAGGCGAAGCCTGAGTCGACTATTTAACAATTAGACAACGAGTCCGAGTTGTCTATGAGCGAATAGTCAACGAAGGCGAAGCATGAGTTGACTATTCGCTCATAGACAACGAGGACGAGTTGTCTAATTGTATTAGTATACACCTTGTATAGATATATTAATTTCTGAGAAAATAATCCATACACCGTGTAATTTTTAAAATAATTTAATTCAGTTGTGTTATTTAACCATCACTCGTGAGCGGCAAGTAAAAGCAGATTTATTAATAAAATACGGTTTGCTGATATTTAAATAATTAGACGAGTCTGGAGTTGTCGATGAGCGAATAGTCAACGAAGGCGAAGCCTGAGTCGACTATTTGAACAATTAGACAACGAGGTTCGAAAGTTACGATGAGCGAATAGTCAACGAAGGCGAAGCATGAGTTGACTATTTCGCTCATAGACAACGAGGACGAGTTGTTCAATTGTTTAGTATACACCTTGTATAGACATATTAATTTCGAGAAAATAATCCATACACCGTGTAATTTTTAAAATAATTCTAATTCAGTTGTGTTATTTAACCACTCGTGAGCGCGCAAAGCAGATTTATTTAATAAAATACGGTTTCTATTTCGTTCCTTGCCATTAAAAATCTTCTATGCCATATTTTGTGGCCTTTTAGTTTTCTCAGTAGAATTTCTATCAAACTCTCCAAAATTCCTCCGAAACGTTCGTTCCTGCCATTAAAAATCTTCATGCCATATTTTGTGGCCTTTTTTAGTTTTCAGGGGTAGAATTTCTTCTATCAACCACAAAATTCCTCCGAAACGTCTGCAAAACGAGAGTTTACTGCCATATTTTTCAGGTTTGTTTTCATTTTTTCCCAAACGTTGTCCATCACGAATGGTCAACGGTTGAGTAGCCAATCAGAATGTAGGATTTGTAATGACAATGGTTGGGTGTGCTTATAATGGCTGATAGCCAACTCGGCGAAGCGCCTCGTTGGCTATCAGCCAATATCCGACTCGAGCTCATATAATATTTCTTACATATCCAGGCCAGCTAGTAGAGAAAAGTAGAAAAATGGCTGGCAGATTTGGACAATTTAATGAAGAGGAAATTCAAGTTTACTTGAAAAAAGTACGCCAAAATGTTCTGTTCATATCCAGAGATTGTGTATATAATAAAAACAGTTATTCTACTCACACTTGACATCATGACTATTAGCCGACTGGCGCTATCGCGCCTCGTCGGCTATCAGCTCATATACTACCTTAGGAGTTCGTAGAATAACTGCTAAATAGACTAAATTATAAAGACTTACTTTGAAGCCTCCATATTATTCACAAAAGAAGTATACGCCAAAATGTTCTGTTCATATCCAGAGATTGTGTATATAATAAAAACAGTTATTCTACTCACACTCTCATCGTATATGACTGATAGCCGACTGGGCGCTATCGCGCCTCGTCGGCTATCAGCTCATATACTACTCGAGTTCGTAGAATAACTGTTAAATAGACTAAATTATAAAGACTTACTTTTGAAGCCTCCATGGCTATTCACAAAATATCCTTTAAAATAGAGATAATCACGTTATTTTTATTAGAAATAAAAATATATATAGTTTTCGCTTACCTCAAGGTATCTACTACAGCCTGTTTCACGCAATAAGCGATTATCAAGTGGCGAGGGATTTCGAAAGGATTTTCCATTCTTCTTTTTAAAAAATACGCTAGCTATTAACAACACGCTACTTGATCATTCCGACCAACTCAATGGCCTCAAAAATCAAGACAAGGAAAAGGTATCTGCACTTGAAATAGAAAACCATGAACTTAAAGTCCAAAACAGTGCTTTGGAGGAAAGAATGAACAATTTGACTTACATACTGGCCGACCTACAAGGCAAGCTTAAAAACGCTGAAGAGGAAAGAAGCCTAATCACAGTCATTAGACTATTGAACAATAATAATGAGTCTAACGATTGCGCGGGGGACCAAATTGACGCTAGTTTAGTAGTCGAACAAGAACAACAAAATCAATCTAATGAACATTTTCAGGCAAATATTCCAGTGAAAAATTCTTATATTGTTCTCAACGTGGAAGAAACAATCAACGAACCCTCAATCAGTGAGTCTAGCCAGCAATATGCTCATCAACGTGAAAATACAAAACGAGCACAAAATCTGACTACAACAACAAGATATAACGAGCAGAACCCAAATCGAGCACAAAATTCTCCTAGACCAACAAAATATGACAAGCGAAACAAACCGTTGCTATTCTCGGAGATTCGACGATCAAACACATGAATAAAAAGCGATTGCAAAATGGCCTAAGCCACAATATCAAGTTAAAGACATTCCCTGGTGCTACAGCTGCTGATATGGCCCATTATGTCAAGCCGGCATTAATTGCAAAGCCGGACGTTATTATACTACATGTGGGCACTAACGACATCAAGAACAACTCACCAGAAAAAGTGGTGCAATCCATCTGTAACCTTGGTAAAGGAATCAGGAAGCAGCAAAACAAAATCGATTTGATTCTTTCATCAATCATCACCCGAAATGATGACCACTACGAAGGCACAAAATGTGTAAAAATGTACAAAAATTTTAATGATTTATAAAAACTGGGTATGTATAGACAATAGCAAACTGGTATAAATACCACAATAAGAAGCAGATAAATGCATTTGAACACAAAGGCTCAAATTTTCACACAAAAAACATAAAGAAAAGAAAAAAAATAAAAGAATACTAGATACTTAGATTATTCTAAAGTAGAAATCTATTGAGCAGAAGATATCCCATTCGATCATTCATCACTCGATCAATGATAATGATAATGATAATGATGAATGATGTTAATAAGACCAAGGATGATACTAAGACCAACGATGATGAAAATGTGAACTCCTAGACCCAATTACTCCATGCAGTGTTGTCACCTGAAAGGTTTAAAAAAACTCATAGGGAAAAAAAATATTTATAAGTTTGGTAAAGCAGTTTGGTAAATCAATAAAAATTATCTTTTCTGTTTCCTTTTGATTTAATTATTGACTAACGAAACTCGACTCTGACGACTCCATGGTGACAAACTCCTGAGGTTAAAAAATACCAGGTTACGATTTGATAAAAAAGGATAGAAACCGCAATGGAGGAGGAGTGGCTATCTACCTAAGGATGTTATTCCCTATACTAATAGAGCTGACTTAATTCCAGTTAATGCAGAGGCAATTTGTCTTGAATTTAAAAACCGAAAGCTAAGCCAGTTCTAATTAGTACTTGGTATCGTCCACCAGACTCTAATATGGAATTCTTTAATGATTTTGAAAATTTCATAAAAGTGATTGACAATGAAAACAAAGAAATAATCATAACAGGTGATTTTAACTGTGACATGCTGGACAGCAACTATAGGAATAACAACTCCAAACGATTGGATGACCTATTAGATATCTACCAACTACAGCAACACATTGATAAGCCAACCCGAACAACTGACTCGACAAAAACACTAATAGACATTATAATTACAAAAAGTGACGACACCAAAACATCTGATTCAGGAGTGATTGCTTTGGGAATAAGTGACCATGATCTGGTGTATATTTGTAGGAAAATAGGAGTACCCAGAGAAAATGCCGAAAATAGTAGAAACAAGGCAATTTAAACATTTTAACGAAAACGAATTCCAACAAGATTTAGCACAAGCGTTTAACTACTTTACATACAATTCTGATCCAAATCTTGCCTGGCAGGAGTGGAAGGACATATTTTTGTCTATTTCTGACAACCATGCTCCTATCGTACTAGAAAAGTTAGAAACGAGTATTGCCCATGGTTGAATAATGAAATTAAAAACTTAGCTATCATCGAGATTTCCTTAAAAAAGGCAGTGCGATTAAATTCTACTGCTTATACCGAGGCTTATAAAGATGCAAAACCAAGTTACAAACTTATTAGGGATGCAAAAGCACACTATTATAAAACAAATCTGGAACAATGCAAAATAGTAAATATAGCTTGAGATTTATCAATCATTTACTCAACAGGAGAACGACTACAACAACAATCAACCAGATCACAGTTAATGGACAAACAATTACTGGTAACGATAATATAGCAAACGAGTTTAATAATTATTTTTGTGAAATAGGCCTAAGCTTGCACAAACTATACCAGCAAGTAATGTAGACCCACTTCAATATATTACTGCTAATTCTAACAAGTTTACATTTAGACAAATTTCACCAATAGAATTATGCAGAAGACTAGATGGTATAAAATTAGGAAAGCTGCAGGACTCGACAAAATCACAAACAAACTGTTAAAGGCTGCAGGCTATACCATATGTGAAACCTTGCTTTATATTTTTAACCTGATCCTAGACGTTGGTATACTTCCAGACGACTTAAAACAGGCTAAGGTTACGCCTATCTATAAGGAAGGTGACAAAAATGAATGCGGAAATTACAGACCTATATCCGTCATATCGGCAATTTCAAAAATGCTAGAGAAAATAGTTTATAACCAACTTCTCAATTTTCTGAATGACAACAAAATAATTACAAAACGCCAATCTGGCTTCCGTAAATATCACTCTACTGAAACTGCTCTTTTGCAAACAACCAATGAATATTTAATGAATATGGATAAAGGCTTAATAAATGGTGTCTTGTTTCTTGATCTCAAAAAGGCATTCGATACAGTCGACCACAAAATCCTTCTTGCTAAACTTGAACTATACGGAGTTAAAGGTGTAGCCCTTAACTTCTTCAAATCGTACTTAACCAATAGGAGTCAATTATGTACAGTCCAAGGTACAAATTCCCAACTGAAAAAGATAAGTTGCGGAGTCCCACAGGGATCAAACTTAGGACCGTTATTATTCTCATTGTACATAAACGATCTTCCTAACTGTCTCGAACAAACAGAGGCATCTATGTTTGCAGATGACACAAATATATCAAGCATTGGTAATTCACCTGCGGACATAGAAGTGAAACTAAACAATGATTTGCACAACGTCAATAACTGGTTAATAGCAAACAAGCTTACTTTAATGCTTTAATTATGCTAATAGCCTCTAAACGAAAATTGAAACAATTCTCACATGACCCATGTATACTGATTGGTAATCATAACATCAAACAGGTAACCAATAAAAAAGTACTGGGAATTACTTTAGACGATGAATTGAGATGGCATAAACACAATGATCTTCAATGCAAAAAACTATCCAAGAGCATTGCCTTATTAAGACGAGCCAAACGATTTGTTAGCCAAAACGTGTTAATTAACATGTACAACTCACTAGTCTTACCTCACTTTACCTATTGCTCCAATGTGTGGAATGACGGCAGTCGTACACATACTGACAAGCTTTTAAAAATGCAAAAACGAGCGGCTAGAATTATCACAGGGTCAACTTACGAAGTAAGATCGAAAGATATATTTAATATTTTACACTGGGAACCAATTGAAACCACTCTTAAGAAAAGAGAAATGATAATGACATTTAAGGCCTTACAAGGCCAACTGCCAGAATGTATGACTAACATCTTTAAAATTTGCCAAAATGATATGTACCCGTTAAGAAGTAATGACTGTAAACTTTACTTGGAAAAACCTAAAACAGACTTCTTGAAGAAATCGTTTTCATATCGAGGTGCTGCATCATGGAACAATCTTCCAAATGATGTTGCCAACAACTACAAAGAGCTCTCCATAAGTAACTTCAAAACTTTAATCCACAACTATTTCACCAATTTGGAGAGAAATAGTGTATGACAACCACCTGTGGGGCGGATTCTGATCCGAAGGAGTAATTTTTGGGTCTGGGAGGGTTAACATAACATACTATTTCTAGTTATATACGTGATTCATTCTAAGTTTTATATATAGTGTTCACTGCATGGGCTTTCTTTTTTTATATAGTCAGTATGTATAATAGATTTTTCATATTTGTAAATATCCTAACGGCCCCTTGAAAAGCAGTTTAATCTGAAGGGCTACCGTTTTTAAATAAGATGAATAATAATAATAATAATAATAAATAGTATTGGTCGAAACGTGGGCGTGTGGGCGTTCAGACATTCCATGTGTTTTTCACGAAATGCCAAAGAGTGCTCGATATCATATAGATAGAGCAAATATATACGCACATTGCGTGAAACAGGCTGTAGCGGATACCTTAATTGAGGTAAGCGAAAAACGTGTTATCGACAACTAAAAATCATAGTGTGTCAAGCAAGTTGCCGATTTTACATCATTGTTTATTTTTGTTGTCGACAACAATGCAGTTTCCCGTTGTCCGCTTACCTCAACGATTACTTTGTCTAACGATTGTAGTCGATAATAAATAGTTATCGATTACTGAGTCTGTGGAGGCCCTAAGACGTCCTCTGTATTATGGTTTTCCCTATTCTACCCGTGACGTTCTTCTTTTGGTATTTTTACTTTTATTGTCAGCAATAAACTCGTTTTCTGACACTTTTTGAAATCTAAGAGCGGCGGCCATCTTTGAGCGGGACAAAAAACGATAACACGCGACATATCGTTTATATGTCCTCCTGTTATCAACCTCATAAAGGCACAAGTATGTGATAAATATATAAATATCTAAATATAGTTGAAATGGTTAGTTCTTCTTACCGGCGTTTTGGTGACGAGGCCGCGGGCTTCGCGACCTCTGACGTTGATGAGGACGCGGGTTTCGCGACCTCTGACGTTGATGAGACAGCGGGCTTCGCGACCTCTGACGTTGATGAGGCCGCGGGCTTCGCGACCTCTGATGTTGATGAGACAGCGGGCTTCGCGACCTCTGACGTTGATGAGACAGCGGGCTTCGCGACCTCTGACGTTGATGAGGCCGCGGGCTTCGCGACCTCTGACGTTGATGAGGCCGCGGGCTTCGCGACCTCTGACGTTGATGAGACAGCGGGCTTCACGACCTCTGACGTTGATGAGGCCGCGGGCTTCGCGACCTCTGACGATAACGAGGCCGCGGGCTTCGCGACCTCGACCTCCTTCCCCTCCTTTGTCTTTCCTTTGAATCTATAAATTTATAACATTTTAATTGTAAGACTTTCTAATTGTAAGGTTTTATGACGTTTTTATCAGTTTGATATTTTACGCAAATCATACTTGTCTTCACATGTTACATAAGGCCGGGCTCCACTTGCACGTACGTACGCACAATTGCACGCACGTATGTGTTTATACTTCGTGAAATTTGATTGGGTAAAAACTTGACGGCCGCACAGAAAGTAGAATACAGTTCTACTGTCATACGTACAAAAAGTTAGCCGCGACGGTCAAGATTAGCGATCATTTTCGAGTCACAGAGCATGCGCAAAATCGGCCGCGCTGGCCGTACGTGCAAGTGCTCTGTGACTCGAAAATAAATTACACACGTTGTTGTGTGTAATTTAAATAAAATCAAAACACAAAACTCTGCTGTTATTTATTTCTCTCTACTGACAACAAACATTCCGTACAGCGTCGTGCGAAACGTTTTCGTATCTCAGAGGATACGTCACCTCATTATTATTCTTACTTCCAGGCGTGACGTATGAATACTAATAATCGGTTCAAAGGGTACGACACCTCCAGGTTGTGCAACCTCAGAGGGGTACGTCACTTTCCAATATGGCGGCTTGCATACTAATTACTTCCGACCCTGTATGTACGTTGTTGACGTCATATGGCGGGAAAATTACGATGGATGTACGTTGCTGACGTCATATGGCGGGAAAATTCTGCTATATGGGGGGTAAAGAACTACTCATGAGGCCTTTTTTCGACTTTTGTCTTTCCACGCCACGCCGCGAAGTCGCGATGACGTGTCATCAGAATGTCAAACTAATACCCAAATGTCAAGATTTTGGTGGCATCTCACTCGATTGAATAATAATTGAAAGGTTTTGTAGATGGAAAATTATTGAGTGAAAATTATATACATTTATTAGACCTAACCAGGAACAGCTACGAAAAATGCAACTATAGGTCCCTGGCAGAAATCGAATCTGCGACCCACAAACTTTATAAATAAAGCTGTTATTTATTGCTGTCCATCTATTCTAAAAGTACACACGAGTGGGCCACGAATGACCACGAGTAGCCACGGATGGACCACGTGACCATTAGTATAAAAACCGTTTTGGAGTAGTAGATTGCTATAAGAGACGAAAACCGTCGTTCTCTCTTATTCTGTCATGTATTAATCAGTAAAGATGATTTTCTACTCCTGCCGAGTGTTATTCCCGTTACAAAATAACAGAGAACGACAAAAACAAAACGTTTTTTCGCCTTTTGTAACAATCTGGTATGCCGAAAGTGCCGAACCTGTTTTTATCCAATTTTGCACTCATGGTCATCGATCCTTGGTCACTCGTGGTCTATTCGTGATACCATCCGTGGTCCACCCGTAGGTCACTGTGGTCACTCGTGGTTCAGTCGTGTGTAAAAGCGTTAAATATATTTATCACTTATTTACTGAGACCGAGGGAAACAGCGTGTTTTGTGACCCCGAGACCGCCGTTGTATAGCAAGTGTCAAAGTCTCAATAATTCACTTGGTATTCCGTCTTTATCTCTTAATAATAGATTATCTTCTTCTGAACGACTTGCAAACCGATCGGTAGACGCGAACAGCTCGCGCCTCACTTCTGGTTTTATTATTGACCGGTCATTAGGCGGTCAATAATTGTTTCATTGTGGACCGGTTGCAAGCGTGCAGTGAACATGACGTTCTGTGAACCGGCACGTGATACGGTTTTGTCCAATCGGCAAACAGGAAAATTGAACTTTGACACTTTGAACTTTGAAAATTGAACTTTGAACTTTGATACTGTGTTAAAAATTATATTTTTGATTACGAATTTCCTGGTCTCATTTCATATATAATGTCATATATATATACACTGACGAGCCGTTGAACGGCGAAACATGCATGTCTGCAGATTTGACTATATTATAAGCTATAATGCAAAAGCTCACTTCCCTTGTGGTCGTTTGAGCACTCTGGCCCCAAGACACTTCACGCATGTCTGGATGCGCATGTGTCTGAGTATTGTACCACATGCGCTTGGTGAGGGCAAGAGTATGGTGTATAAATACGAAGTCACTCGCTCCTAGACTGCGTTACAAGCTGCACTGACGAGCCGTTGAACGGCGAAACATGCATGTCTGCAGATTTGACTATATGTATATATATATATATTTTCGCTTACCTCAAAACTTGTCTGCAACAGGCTGTTTCATCTGTAAAAGAATCATCAGGCAGTTTACCTGTAAAAGAATCAGATGAAACTGCCTGATGATTCTTTTACAGATGAAACAGCCTGTTGCAGACAAGTTTTGAGGTAAAAATAATAATTCTATAATTTCGCTATATGTTGTCGAGCACTCTTTGCGTTTCGTAGACCTAAACCTACACACATATATATATATATATATATATATATATATATAAAATTCATATTCAATATCTAAGAAGTATGGCTTTCTAGTTTCTATCGATACCTTAATCATCTATATACAAGCCGTTTCCCAAGGTGAACTTCGCTTGCCTTTACATTTACATTTTGGAATTATTTAATTAGATGCGTTTTTGAATGTAAGGCTAGCGGACTTGTGTGTTTCAAGTCCAGTAAGATACAAGCACGAATTTGGGCCAGTCTAAAAATTACATACACAAGATCTGTGAACTATGGGCTTTCTGCTGATATAAAATTCATCTGTATACAAGTCGTTTCTGAAGGTGAAGTCATCTATATACAAGTCGTTTCTGAAGTCGTTTCTTGCCTTTGAGGAATTGAGCGCGTATGAAACATTACACTTTGGAATTATCTAATTAGATGCGTTTTTGAATGTCAGGGTAGCGGACTTGTGTGTTTCAAGTCCCATAACATACAAGCACGAATTTGGGCCAGTCTAAAAATTGCATAATCAATATCTAGGATGTACAGGCTTTCTATCGGTACCTTATTCATTTATATACAAGCCGTTTCTGAACGCGAACTTCGCTTGTTTGTAAGTGCGTATGAAACACTACACATTGGAATTATTTAATTAGATGCGATTCTGAATGTCAGGGTAGCGGTCTTGTGTGTTTCAAGTCCCATAAGATGCAAGCACGAATTTGGGCCAGTCTAAAAATTTCATATTCAATATCTATGAAGTATGGGCTATCTATCTGTACCTTATTCATTTATATACAAGCCATTTCTGAAGGCGAATGCCAACATATTTTGTTTTTGTGTACAATGACAGATTCGTCAATAATTCGAATTTGATTGTGGATGAATGTTGTGCACGTCGCACAAGAGTTCGATTTTTATGTGATCGAAAGTTGGGGTGGTGGACTGTGGCAGCTTCACACTAGTTAAATTATTTATACATAATTGCACAATCAGTCAATCGTGAATGGATTTGACTTGCATTTGGTGTATCAACAGTATGATATTTGTAAAACTTTAAGCTTACCAGTTATTACAAATCATATATGCACATACCTGGGAGTGATCCAAATGCAAACAAATGAATTGCAGCCATGCTCCACAAAAATTTGCCATGACATATTTTATTCTACTTGCTATGGCAGGTATCAATATTCAGAAAATGTTAAAATAATTATTAAAATCATTTAATAATAGAATTAAACATTTTAAAATTACAATAATAACCTTCAGTGATAATATAAACACGTTGTTAACGTTGTCATACGTTATTATCTTGCCATCTTGGAAATTTGGAATATTCCAATAAGTGAGCCCGCATTCACTTGCCAAAAACTCTATGTAAGGAGACCATAATGGTTAAAAACAAGTGCACACAAAACTTTGAAAGTCGAAGCATAAAAAATAGCATGTTTGTACTGCCTTCAATTTAAGATCGAAGTACCAAAGAAGACATATTGTACAAATATGCGGTTACTTTAACTGCTTTATTATTTTTATAAGCGAATGTCTAAGGAAGATAGTTGTATTCAGGACGTTGTTTTATCAGATGTTCACGTTTACACGACATTTACTCCAATAAAAGAAGGAAACTATGGTATGAGGTCAATGATATTATAGTTAATTCAGCAATACATTGTAATTTAATTATCCCGTTGTGTACTAGCTCGTCTTGCCCCCCCCCCCCCATTACCTCTTTATATATATTTCAGGCATGTGTATAGTGTGTAGCCGTAGGGAGGGAGGGGCTAAATGCCCAAATAGAAATGGAGCTAATTGATATGCCTCAATCAATATTCTACGGGGGGGGGGGGGTTATTGCAGACACATTTGAGAGGGAAGCTTATTAAATGGGGGGAACAGAGGTTTAATTTTGACATAGCTGAAGGGGCTGATTGCATATTGGAGAGTTTTCAGCCTGTTTAATCAAGCTGAAATTTCAGCCTGGCCTAGCGAGAATGACCTATGCCAGACTTCATTCTTTGCAAAGTATGCTCAGAAAAAAATTCCAAAAGGTTTGTGCCAAATGTCTATGAACCACTTCCGGTCATCAGTTTAAACAAAGGAATTCATGTAGGCTTCCATGCTTATGAGAACTAAAAGTTTAAAACTTAAGTTTAAACTCAGCCAGGGCAGAAAATTATCCATGTAAATCAGCTGCTATAAAATATGTTGTAAGTAAGGTAATGTGAAATTCAAGGACAATAAACAAATCTATAGTCATGAGAACACAGTTAGTGATTGACTGAGAATGCTACAATCGCAAATATTTACAGATTGTTTCAAGTCACAATGAGGCCCGAACCCAATTCCGATTGTTAAAACTAAAAAAAATAACACAATTTCTTCACATGGTAAAATAATTTCAACACATGCATAAAAGACTTAATGCACTGCATATTCTCCAGCTTGACAAATATTGACAGCATCTAAAGAGTTATAATATTATATTTGACATATTAATTGGTTAGACAATCGAGAAATAAATATTTAATGAACTTTTACCAATTCTGATTGTCTACCAATAACAAAGTAATCGGTCTGATTCAGATTCTGATTAGTTGTGAACAGGGAAATACATTTAGGATGATATGGCTAATGGCTTGGTAATCTTTCTTCTTGTAAAAATGACTGTACTAATTAGATAGAGGGACTTACTTGAGAGATCTTACATAGAGCTGCTCCAGATTAATCGGTTATTTTTTGGCACTCAATTATTCCCAACAATAATCAAGTCATTGACAACAACCATATGCACAGCATGATATTTACCTAAGCTTTCTTTCTGGAGTTAAGAGAATGCAAAGAGATTTCTGGTGCTCTCATTGCAGTCAGTTTAAGATAGGCCTACCGGTATTGAAAAATTTGAAATATGTCAGATTATTGCAAAAAACACCCAGGATACAGGCCCGTAGCTGGCTCTCAATTTTTGGGGGGGCTCTCGTGGATGTCAGTCCGCATTTCTCAACAAATTTTTCCATTTCCCAAAGAAATTCTTTCTTTTCTTGTCAGGGGAGGGGGTTAATACTGACTATTACATTTCTAGTTTATTGATTAAAACTTTACAGTTAACATATATAACATACTTTTTGCCTATAAATGTACTTTTTCAAAACAAAAATTACGTTCCGGTTATCGTGGTTGGGGGGGGGGGGCACAATTTCAATTTTATTTCCGGTTGGGGAGGCCTTGCCTCCCCTCAGCTACGGGCCTGCCAGGATATAGTAAAACCTGTCGAAAAATGCAAACTCTCATTTGCTGATGAAATCACATTGTTCTCATGAACCAATCAGATAACTGCAGATAGCAATAATGTCGCTGTGTCAATTTCGTATTGCCATTTGCAAACTTTGTGATGTTTACTTTTTAAACGTCACATTTTCTCTTAATTAATTATGTCACATTTTGTGATGATTTAATTTATTCAATATGATTAAGCATATTAATCTATAGTTGTCAACGATTTATCGATTATGGCATTAACACTTGTATATAACAATAACAAAAATCTCTTGAATCAACACATTTTGTTGCCTGGAAAACCCAACAAGGCTAGGTCAGGTTTATGTGAAAAGTTATTGTCCTGATGTGTTCAATTGAAATAATAAAGTGGGTCCGTGATAATTTATTACTTTCAGTGAGTCTGCATACGGTTCTTCAGTATGCTGATTGAAATTGTCAAATACAAGCTAGACAGTATGCATTGTTTTCCTTATTAAGTTTCAAACCATTGACGATAAATCCCTACAACAGCACTTCACTCCTGCCTATAAATTCAAATAATGGCTATAAATACAAATAATGGTTTGTTAAGTGCATGTTTTGGTGCGAAATTCAATTTTTAGAAGTGATGTCACTTCTTTTCACGGCGCCCCCTTTCAAGGACTTTGCAAAAATCTAACCCCATTCCTAACTATTTCCCTAACCCATACACTAATGTTAACCCTAAACTAAACTCCATCTCTAGTTCTAATTAACTTTAACGCTCACCTATATAAAACTAGCTAGCCATAATCTGTTTGCATGTGTTTGCATTAATTAAACACATGGTGAATAATAATATTTAAAGTGGCTGTCAAGTCTGTTCTGCTCGTGTCGTTGACATGGGCGTGGTTTGTTTAATAATCTTAAATTTTGCACAAACACATACATGTTTTAGACAAAAACATGAAAAACTTTGTTTCTTATCTTATAAGCACGATAACGTCTTGAAGTAGTAGCATAAATTGGTCTTTGCTCTTAATTAAATCTAGACAAATTTTGAAATTTGTCGTTTTGGGTTAAATTTTCGCTTTAGCAGTTCAATTTTACCTTTCGCCATGTATTCTGAATGTGTAATGAGCTAATGTGTGGGCCCACAGTTAATTTAGTTATCTAGTGTTTAAAACAAAAGTATCTAAACAAAACATGCGCGTGAGCAGAACGGACATGACAGCCACTTTGATATTCTACAAGATTATGTTGTGGACTTTATATGAAAACAGATATTATATATCTAATGATCTGGCTGGGGTACAAGTCCCAGTAAAGCAATTTGAGACTGTTTGTGCAGTATGTGAGCCGGTGTCACAGGAAATTTGCCCCCCCCGAAAATTTGCCCCCTCCGGGCCGTATTTTCTAGGAAATTTGGCCTCCCCTTCGGAAATTTGGCCTCCCCCCCCGAAAAAATATAGTTCACTTTATCTTTAGGCTCGGAAATCGTGAAGCTTCTACTAAAACCAAGTTTCTAGAAATGTTTCTCAACATTTATAGTTAGTTTGCGTAATTTATAATAAGTAGTACTTACATATATATCAAAGTTCAGTTAATAAAGCGGCGCACATGAGTTTATAAGTTCTTATATAGATATCAAAGTTCAGTTAACAAAGCGGCGCACATGACTCGCAAAGCCAATCCTCATCTTCGTCAGGAGTTTCGCGTAAATTCGTACATGGTAGATGGCCCTGACGACGGAAACATCCTTGCAAGCAATTCATCTTGTTTGCGTGGCCTTCTCGATCACTCTACAGCCTGCATCTCCTGATATTAAACTGTCAATTAGAGAATGAATCAACGATCTAGCATTTGTTAATTTTCCTTCTTTTAGCACTCTCAAGATTCTATTTCACTGCTCCAGAATCTGACCTTCAACAAACTACATATGAACAAAAGTTGGGCCACAAAGAAAATAAAATAGAGTGTGACGAAGATGGTGACATTCTTGTGCGAAGATTTAAAGAAAATGAAGTTGAACAGAATGTTATAACCATTGGTAATTAATTTGAAATAAAAACTTGTAAAAATTCTGGGTTAACATACAGGATGTATAAGTATTATCATGGCAGATTATTTTACTCTATATGGTTGGATTAGAACAGGAGGGGACTAGAGGGTAAGCCATCGATAATTAACCTGGAACAATAAAACCATGCACCTGGTGTCATGCAAATTGAAGTACTAGTATTATAATTATAGAAACGCGGTTCAGGCCTCGGTGAGCTAACAATATTTACTTGGTTATTTGGTTTTGAATTATGCTAAAATGAAATTAATATTATCTTTATTGCAGAACACACCCTGGCAACTCCTATATCAAGTGTTGGCACACAGGCTAGTAATCAACAGAACTGAAAATACAATCAATGGACACTCCTAAAACGGTTAAAGTCCCGTACAGACGAGCAAGTTTTCCTTGACAAGTTTTATTTGCCCGTGTGTACGGCAAAAAATTGACAAGTTTTCCTTGACAAGGAGCCTTGTTAAAAAGCTAGTCATGCCAGCTTTCGAACAAGGGAAATTATTCGTGTGTACGGCCGACAAGGAAAAGTTGACACGGAAATGCGCAGTTCAATTTATTTATTTTTTTTCTTTGCCAACATACTAGCTTATACATTCATTGGCTGGGAAACCACAACAGCTATTGCCGATTACAGCGGCCCCAATAGTTATACGAAAACAATTTACAAGGTATACTAAGCACACACAATAAACAATACTTGAACAATAGTCATTGCATTAAGTCTAAAAACAACATGTCAATGGAGAGTTCGTTAAACTCCGGGCGGAATTACATTTTATACCCGCACTTTTCCACGTGCGGGGATCCTCAACATCGTATGTATTTTCTAATGCTAAAATATAGTACTTAAAAAGAAGATTCTTGAATTCTGAAAATGTTCGGTCTTTAGATGTAATATGATTAGGAAGTGTGTTCCATATTCTTGTTGCTCGGATTTTGTAAGATTTTTCATAGGTTGACGTTTTGTATGTCGGAATTTTATATTTGTGCGAGTTGGGGTTAAATGATCTTGTCTGTCTTTGACCCTGAGGTTGAGGAAATGGAAGGATTTTTTTAAGGATTTTTTTATTTATTTAGTTCGACACTGCACACTTATTTTCGATCTAGTCGAGCGACCATTGCCACTATAAACATGAAGTATCCACTTGTGTCGTTGATACAAGGGCTCGTAAAACTTGTCAAGGAAAAATTGATCGAAAAGACTTGTTTGCCGTACACACGAACAAGTAAACTCGTCAAGGAACTTGTCAAGGAAAACTTGCTCGTCTGTACGGGGTTTAACAGCTTTATTCAAATAATTTTTATTCATATTTAGACAAATCCAAACATTGGTCTTTATTACTTTATATAACTAAGGCATATCTCTGTGCTTAATCACGGAACTAAAGCCTCTAAAGAACTTAGTAAATGGTTTTGGTAGATGGGATACTCGAACGCAATTAATATATATATATACATTTTTGTAGACCTAGCCTGGAGCAGTTACGAAAAATGCAACTTAGGCCCTCTGGCTGCAGCTAGCGCTCTAACCAACTGAGCTACAGAGTCCAGTTGCTGAGAGTCAACCGCAAGTTCGGTATATAGGATGGGAGTGATGCCAGTATATGGTGTAAGGGTAAATTCAAGATTTTTCTCGGCATCTCGTTCGATAGGATTAATAGTAAATGGTTTTGGTAGATGGAATACTGGAACGGAAATATATATATACAGTGGCGTAGCCAGCCCGCCGATTTGGGCCCGCTATGCAAATTTCAAATCATCATTCATTTCTTTAGAAATTGATTGTTTTCACCGTCAATGAACACGAACAAATTTCCATAGCGGGACTAAATCGGCAGGCTGGCTACGCTACTGTATATATATATATATATATATATATATAGACTATAGACGATATAGTAAAAACCGTTTGCAGAGTGCTCAATGGAGAACCAGAGCATAATATAGTTAAAATTCAGAGATTCAACAGTTTTGAATAGACATTTTATTACTAGTTAGTTTCGTGCTACACACGTATGTGTAGTACTCTTCAGACAAAATGATCTAATGACTAAGTTGTATATACACGTAGGATTATAATATCGATCTATACTATCGTTCTTGGCTATTATTGGTTAATTTGAAATTTTGACCGTTGGCATGTAAGGTTATACTTTATACTATATACATAATATCCACTTAAGTTTAAAGTGGTTGTCAAATAATGTACAAAAAACATGTCCCGGAAGGTTTAATTATTGTAAGATATATAAGATTAGTTTAAAGAGCTGCGTTAAAAATCATGTTACAAAGTTCCTAAATAAGAATTTAGTGGCGTGTCTGCAAAGATGACACTAGTTCGTTGCGTTTGTTCAGAGTGGCCAGAGAAGGTTCGCAAATAATAAAGTACTTCTCCACAGACATAAACTACATTTAGAGGATCCGTTGCTGTAGGGGCGGGCTTGTTTCAGAACTTTCCATGTGATGTTGTAATCGACGCGGTTATCTTGTTTCAGATGTGTTTACTTAATTCAGTAGCATGTTTCTTTTTTGCGTTTTTAAATGACGTCTTGTGGTTGGCGAATCTGGTTTTGAATGCGTTTGCGGTAAGACCGACGTATGTTTGATCTGGTTTCCCGTCACTGGTCGTAACTGTTGCTTGGTATACAACTGCCTTTGTAAGGCATTTACCAAGACATTTACCAAGACATTTACCAAGACATTTGTAAGACATTTACCAAGCAAAGGAATTTCCCAGTAACCATGCATTGCATAAAATCTTCAACAGGAACACTGTCAAAATTAGCTACACCTGCATGACTAATATTAAACAAACTATTGACGGACATAACAAATCCATTCTCAAAATGAATGATCAACATGAAAAACCCCTCGACAATGAATGCAACTGCCGAGCTCGCGACAACTGTCCTTTGCTTGGTAAATGCCTTACAAAGGCAGTTGTATACCAAGCAACAGTTACGACCAGTGACGGGAAACCAGATCAAACATACGTCGGTCTTACCGCAAACGCATTCAAAACCAGATTCGCCAACCACAAGACGTCATTTAAAAACGCAAAAAAGAAACATGCTACTGAATTAAGTAAACACATCTGGAAACTTAAAGATAACCGCGTCGATTACAACATCACATGGAAAGTTCTGAAACAAGCCCGCCCCTACAGCAACGGATCCTCTAAATGTAGTTTATGTCTATGGGAGAAGTACTTTATTATTTGCGAACCTTCTCTGGCCACTCTGAACAAACGCAACGAACTAGTGTCATCTTGCAGACACGCCACTAAATTCTTATTTAGGAACTTTGTAACATGATTTTTAACGCAGCTCTTTAAACTAATCTTATATATCTTACAATAATTAAACCTTCCGGGACATGTTTTTTGTACATTATTTGACAACCACTTTAAACTTAAGTGGATATTATGTATATAGTATAAAGTATAACCTTACATGCCAACGGTCAAAATTTCAAATTAACCAATAATAGCCAAGAACGATAGTATAGATCGATATTATAATCCTACGTGTATATACAACTTAGTCATTAGATCATTTTGTCTGAAGAGTACTACACATACGTGTGTAGCACGAAACTAACTAGTAATAAAATGTCTATTCAAAACTGTTGAATCTCTGAATTTTAACTATATTATGCTCTGGTTCTCCATTGAGCACTCTGCAAACGGTTTTTACTATATCGTCTATAGTCTATATACGCTCCTTTTATGTCGAGCACTCTTCGTAATGACCTTTGATATGGAATCAACAACCTTTGACTATTCGACTAAGAATATACCACTACCAACACAGAAGGATTATACACGATCACTAATCGAGAAAACGGAATTACTCTGCAGACGGATGAGATGGCGAGCGTTTTTCTATCTTAACCCAACACCATATGCCAACCGAAAAGAAACGTACGGCTTCAATTCAACAAGATCACCGCCACAAATCCCGCAGATGCTTAATTTCGAAAGTAAACTAACAACTATGATTAATAACCTTAAGTTTAGAAACGTCAACTGCAGTTTCCAGAACCAATTATATACTGATGCACGAGATATAAAGAAATCGAACGATCTCCTTATTCCCGCTGACAAAACAACCAACTTTTACAGGATGGAGAAAACTTACAACGAACTTTTACATAAGAACGTGACGAAAACCTATAAGAAAGTCAACGCTACAGCTATTGCCTCTATTGAAAATGAAACCAAGTCCATAGTAGAACAACTGAACCTTGATGATCGAGTCAATGTTACTGCTCAAAGAGTAGCCTTCATAACCTTGAAAGACCACAAGCCAAACTTTTCCAACAACCCGACATGCCGCCTTATTAACCCTGCCAAATCTGAACTTGGAAAAATTAGCAAGCAAATCCTCGACCGAGTTAACAAGAAAGTCACTGCCGCCCTCAATCTGAACCAATGGAAGAATACATCAGCTGTTTTAAACTGGTTCAACAACATCGAGAACAAACACCAATATTCTTTTATTGCCTTTGATGTAGTGGACTTTTATCCCTCCATCTCGCTTGATCTTTTAAACGCTGCGTTGAATTTTGCTTCTAGCTATGATAATATTACGGAGAATGAGAGACATATCATTATCCACGCTAAGAAATCCTGCCTATTTAACTCAAGTGCGCATTGGTGCAAAAAATCATCAAACGACCTATTTGATATCACCATGGGCAGCTATGACGGCGCAGAATCTTGTGAATTAGTCGGTTCTTTTCTACTTGATCTAATAACCAAGAAACACGGCACAATTTTGGTCTTTACAGAGATGACGGTCTCGGAATTAGCAACAAATCATCACGCCAGATTGAAATGATCAAGAAAGACCTGTGCGCAATTTTCCAAGAGCACGGCCTCAAAATCACTATCGAAGCCAACAAGAAATCTGTCGATTTTCTTGACGTAAACCTCAATTTGACCAGTGGAAAACACATGCCTTATACCAAGCCTAATAATATACCTTTGTATATCCACAACAAATCCAATCACCCACCTATAATTATCAAGAATATCCCAGAATCCATCAACAAACGCCTCTCCGATATTTCATCTGATGAAGCATCATTCAATCGTGCAACACCGCTATATCAAAAAGCTCTTGAGCATAGTGGGTATAATCATCAGCTGAAATTCAAACCCTCAACACCATCAAGTGTTCCCACTAGTCAACGTAAGACGCGACACAGAAATATAACATGGTATAATCCACCGTACAGCAAGAACGTTGCCACCAATATCGGCCAGACTTTCCTTAGAATCCTTGATGAGGAATTTCCAGTAACCATGCATTGCATAAAATCTTCAACAGGAACACTGTCAAAATTAGCTACACCTGCATGACTAATATTAAACAAACTATTGACGGACATAACAAATCCATTCTCAAAATGAATGATCAACATGAAAAACCCCTCGACAATGAATGCAACTGCCGAGCTCGCGACAACTGTCCTTTGCTTGGTAAATGCCTTACAAAGGCAGTTGTATACCAAGCAACAGTTACGACCAGTGACGGGAAACCAGATCAAACATACGTCGGTCTTACCGCAAACGCATTCAAAACCAGATTCGCCAACCACAAGACGTCATTTAAAAACGCAAAAAAGAAACATGCTACTGAATTAAGTAAACACATCTGGAAACTTAAAGATAACCGCGTCGATTACAACATCACATGGAAAGTTCTGAAACAAGCCCGCCCCTACAGCAACGGATCCTCTAAATGTAGTTTATGTCTATGGGAGAAGTACTTTATTATTTGCGAACCTTCTCTGGCCACTCTGAACAAACGCAACGAACTAGTGTCATCTTGCAGACACGCCACTAAATTCTTATTTAGGAACTTTGTAACATGATTTTTAACGCAGCTCTTTAAACTAATCTTATATATCTTACAATAATTAAACCTTCCGGGACATGTTTTTTGTACATTATTTGACAACCACTTTAAACTTAAGTGGATATTATGTATATAGTATAAAGTATAACCTTACATGCCAACGGTCAAAATTTCAAATTAACCAATAATAGCCAAGAACGATAGTATAGATCGATATTATAATCCTACGTGTATATACAACTTAGTCATTAGATCATTTTGTCTGAAGAGTACTACACATACGTGTGTAGCACGAAACTAACTAGTAATAAAATGTCTATTCAAAACTGTTGAATCTCTGAATTTTAACTATATTATGCTCTGGTTCTCCATTGAGCACTCTGCAAACGGTTTTTACTATATCGTCTATAGTCTATATACGCTCCTTTTATGTCGAGCACTCTTCGTAATGACCTTTGATATGGAATCAACAACCTTTGACTATTCGACTAAGAATATACCACTACCAACACAGAAGGATTATACACGATCACTAATCGAGAAAACGGAATTACTCTGCAGACGGATGAGATGGCGAGCGTTTTTCTATCTTAACCCAACACCATATGCCAACCGAAAAGAAACGTACGGCTTCAATTCAACAAGATCACCGCCACAAATCCCGCAGATGCTTAATTTCGAAAGTAAACTAACAACTATGATTAATAACCTTAAGTTTAGAAACGTCAACTGCAGTTTCCAGAACCAATTATATACTGATGCACGAGATATAAAGAAATCGAACGATCTCCTTATTCCCGCTGACAAAACAACCAACCTGTACAGGATGGAGAAAACTTCTTACAACGAACTTTTACATAAGAACGTGACGAAAACCTATAAGAAAGTCAACGCTACAGCTATTGCCTCTATTGAAAATGAAACCAAGTCCATAGTAGAACAACTGAACCTTGATGATCGAGTCAATGTTACTGCTCAAAGAGTAGCCTTCATAACCTTGAAAGACCACAAGCCAAACTTTTCCAACAACCCGACATGCCGCCTTATTAACCCTGCCAAATCTGAACTTGGAAAAATTAGCAAGCAAATCCTCGACCGAGTTAACAAGAAAGTCACTGCCGCCCTCAATCTGAACCAATGGAAGAATACATCAGCTGTTTTAAACTGGTTCAACAACATCGAGAACAAACACCAATATTCTTTATTGCCTTTGATGTAGTGGACTTTTATCCCTCCATCTCGCTTGATCTTTTAAACGCTGCGTTGAATTTTGCTTCTAGCTATGATAATATTACGGAGAATGAGAGACATATCATTATCCACGCTAAGAAATCCTGCCTATTTAACTCAAGTGCGCATTGGTGCAAAAAATCATCAAACGACCTATTTGATATCACCATGGGCAGCTATGACGGCGCAGAATCTTGTGAATTAGTCGGTTCTTTTCTACTTGATCTAATAACCAAGAAACACGGGCACAATTTTGGTCTTTACAGAGATGACGGTCTCGGAATTAGCAACAAATCATCACGCCAGATTGAAATGATCAAGAAAGACCTGTGCGCAATTTTCCAAGAGCACGGCCTCAAAATCACTATCGAAGCCAACAAGAAATCTGTCGATTTTCTTGACGTAAACCTCAATTTGACCAGTGGAAAACACATGCCTTATACCAAGCCTAATAATATACCTTTGTATATCCACAACAAATCCAATCACCCACCTATAATTATCAAGAATATCCCAGAATCCATCAACAAACGCCTCTCCGATATTTCATCTGATGAAGCATCATTCAATCGTGCAACACCGCTATATCAAAAAGCTCTTGAGCATAGTGGGTATAATCATCAGCTGAAATTCAAACCCTCAACACCATCAAGTGTTCCCACTAGTCAACGTAAGACGCGACACAGAAATATAACATGGTATAATCCACCGTACAGCAAGAACGTTGCCACCAATATCGGCCAGACTTTCCTTAGAATCCTTGACGAGGAATTTCCCAGTAACCATGCATTGCATAAAATCTTCAACAGGAACACTGTCAAAATTAGCTACACCTGCATGACTAATATTAAACAAACTATTGACGGACATAACAAATCCATTCTCAAAATGAATGATCAACATGAAAAACCCCTCGACAATGAATGCAACTGCCGAGCTCGCGACAACTGTCCTTTGCTTGGTAAATGCCTTACAAAGGCAGTTGTATACCAAGCAACAGTTACGACCAGTGACGGGAAACCAGATCAAACATACGTCGGTCTTACCGCAAACGCATTCAAAACCAGATTCGCCAACCACAAGACGTCATTTAAAAACGCATTAAAGAAACATGCTACTGAATTAAGTAAACACATCTGGAAACTTAAAGATAACCGCGTCGATTACAACATCACATGGAAAGTTCTGAAACAAGCCCGCCCCTACAGCAACGGATCCTCTAAATGTAGTTTATGTCTATGGGAGAAGTACTTTATTATTTGCGAACCTTCTCTGGCCACTCTGAACAAACGCAACGAACTAGTGTCATCTTGCAGACACGCCACTAAATTCTTATTTAGGAACTTTGTAACATGATTTTTAACGCAGCTCTTTAAACTAATCTTATATATCTTACAATAATTAAACCTTCCGGGACATGTTTTTTGTACATTATTTGACAACCACTTTAAACTTAAGTGGATATTATGTATATAGTATAAAGTATAACCTTACATGCCAACGGTCAAAATTTCAAATTAACCAATAATAGCCAAGAACGATAGTATAGATCGATATTATAATCCTACGTGTATATACAACTTAGTCATTAGATCATTTTGTCTGAAGAGTACTACACATACGTGTGTAGCACGAAACTAACTAGTAATAAAATGTCTATTCAAAACTGTTGAATCTCTGAATTTTAACTATATTATGCTCTGGTTCTCCATTGAGCACTCTGCAAACGGTTTTTACTATATCGTCTATAGTCTATATACGCTCCTTTTATGTCGAGCACTCTTCGTAATGACCTTTGATATGGAATCAACAACCTTTGACTATTCGACTAAGAATATACCACTACCAACACAGAAGGATTATACACGATCACTAATCGAGAAAACGGAATTACTCTGCAGACGGATGAGATGGCGAGCGTTTTTCTATCTTAACCCAACACCATATGCCAACCGAAAAGAAACGTACGGCTTCAATTCAACAAGATCACCGCCACAAATCCCGCAGATGCTTAATTTCGAAAGTAAACTAACAACTATGATTAATAACCTTAAGTTTAGAAACGTCAACTGCAGTTTCCAGAACCAATTATATACTGATGCACGAGATATAAAGAAATCGAACGATCTCCTTATTCCCGCTGACAAAACAACCAACTTTTACAGGATGGAGAAAACTTCTTACAACGAACTTTTACATAAGAACGTGACGAAAACCTATAAGAAAGTCAACGCTACAGCTATTGCCTCTATTGAAAATGAAACCAAGTCCATAGTAGAACAACTGAACCTTGATGATCGAGTCAATGTTACTGCTCAAAGAGTAGCCTTCATAACCTTGAAAGACCACAAGCCAAACTTTTCCAACAACCCGACATGCCGCCTTATTAACCCTGCCAAATCTGAACTTGGAAAAATTAGCAAGCAAATCCTCGACCGAGTTAACAAGAAAGTCACTGCCGCCCTCAATCTGAACCAATGGAAGAATACATCAGCTGTTTTAAACTGGTTCAACAACATCGAGAACAAACACCAATATTCTTTTATTGCCTTTGATGTAGTGGACTTTTATCCTCCATCTCGCTTGATCTTTTAAACGCTGCGTTGAATTTTGCTTCTAGCTATGATAATATTACGGAGAATGAGAGACATATCATTATCCACGCTAAGAAATCCTGCCTATTTAACTCAAGTGCGCATTGGTGCAAAAAATCATCAAACGACCTATTTGATATCACCATGGGCAGCTATGACGGCGCAGAATCTTGTGAATTAGTCGGTTCTTTTCTACTTGATCTAATAACCAAGAAACACGGGCACAATTTTGGTCTTTACAGAGATGACGGTCTCGGAATTAGCAACAAATCATCACGCCAGATTGAAATGATCAAGAAAGACCTGTGCGCAATTTTCCAAGAGCACGGCCTCAAAATCACTATCGAAGCCAACAAGAAATCTGTCGATTTTCTTGACGTAAACCTCAATTTGACCAGTGGAAAACACATGCCTTATACCAAGCCTAATAATATACCTTTGTATATCCACAACAAATCCAATCACCCACCTATAATTATCAAGAATATCCCAGAATCCATCAACAAACGCCTCTCCGATATTTCATCTGATGAAGCATCATTCAATCGTGCAACACCGCTATATCAAAAAGCTCTTGAGCATAGTGGGTATAATCATCAGCTGAAATTCAAACCCTCAACACCATCAAGTGTTCCCACTAGTCAACGTAAGACGCGACACAGAAATATAACATGGTATAATCCACCGTACAGCAAGAACGTTGCCACCAATATCGGCCAGACTTTCCTTAGAATCCTTGACGAGGAATTTCCCAGTAACCATGCATTGCATAAAATCTTCAACAGGAACACTGTCAAAATTAGCTACACCTGCATGACTAATATTAAACAAACTATTGACGGACATAACAAATCCATTCTCAAAATGAATGATCAACATGAAAAACCCCTCGACAATGAATGCAACTGCCGAGCTCGCGACAACTGTCCTTTGCTTGGTAAATGCCTTACAAAGGCAGTTGTATACCAAGCAACAGTTACGACCAGTGACGGGAAACCAGATCAAACATACGTCGGTCTTACCGCAAACGCATTCAAAACCAGATTCGCCAACCACAAGACGTCATTTAAAAACGCAAAAAAGAAACATGCTACTGAATTAAGTAAACACATCTGGAAACTTAAAGATAACCGCGTCGATTACAACATCACATGGAAAGTTCTGAAACAAGCCCGCCCCTACAGCAACGGATCCTCTAAATGTAGTTTATGTCTATGGGAGAAGTACTTTATTATTTGCGAACCTTCTCTGGCCACTCTGAACAAACGCAACGAACTAGTGTCATCTTGCAGACACGCCACTAAATTCTTATTTAGGAACTTTGTAACATGATTTTTAACGCAGCTCTTTAAACTAATCTTATATATCTTACAATAATTAAACCTTCCGGGACATGTTTTTTGTACATTATTTGACAACCACTTTAAACTTAAGTGGATATTATGTATATAGTATAAAGTATAACCTTACATGCCAACGGTCAAAATTTCAAATTAACCAATAATAGCCAAGAACGATAGTATAGATCGATATTATAATCCTACGTGTATATACAACTTAGTCATTAGATCATTTTGTCTGAAGAGTACTACACATACGTGTGTAGCACGAAACTAACTAGTAATAAAATGTCTATTCAAAACTGTTGAATCTCTGAATTTTAACTATATATATATATATATATACATTTTTGTAGACCTAGCCAGGAGCAGTTGCGAAAAATGCAACTTAGGCCCTCTGGCAGGAATTGAATTTGCGGCCCTGCGATTCCGGTTGGTAGATCTACCAAAGCCATTTACCAAACTATTCCGTATTCCATCTACCAGAACCATTTACTATTAATCCTATCGAACGAGATGCCGAGAAAAATCTTGAATTTACCCTTACACCATATACTGGCACCACTCCCATCCTATATACCGAACTTGCGGTTGACGCTGAGCAACTGGACTCTGTAGCTCAGTTGGTTAGAGCGCTGCACCGGAATCGCAGGGCCGCAGATTCAATTCCTGCCAGAGGGCCTAAGTTGCATTTTTCGTAACTGCTCCTGGCTAGGGGTGCACCGGAACCAATATTTTAAGATCCGGAACTTCGTTTGTTAGCCATATATGGTCATAGGTATCAAGAGCTGGGGGGGGGCAAAAGTTGGAAAAAATAAAATTAAATATTGATTATTATCGACGTAATAGTGTAAATTATAATTATAGTATATGAATATATGAAATGATTAAATTATCTCTACGTGCTTGTTATATGAATTGTTAATTATACTTCACATGCAGTTGTTGAAATTAGACTTTTCAGTCTGTTTGATCAATTTTATTTAATAAATAAATTCGATATTCCAACTCTCTGAAAATAACAGAGTTCCGGTTCCGGCCATGCTTTTTCAATCAGTTCCGGCCGGAACCGGATCTCGCAAAAAATCAGGGTTCCGGCCTGAACTACCCGGCCGGAACCGAGTTCCGGTGCACCCCTATTCCTGGCTAGGTCTACAAAAATGTATATATATATATTTCCGTTCGAGTATTCCATCTACCAAAACCATTTACTATTAATCCTATCTAAAGAACTTATATAACACGTATCATATGTCATTTGATCTTCTGTATATATATCCGTTTGTATTTCAACAGCGTAATTCCTGATGATGACTGGAATCGAAACGTGAATAAAATGTTAACCGTTTTCGGAGTGTCCATTGTTTCGTATTTTCTAAACTTACACATTGGCAACCGTAACTTTTGGTGCTGTACTGTATATGTAATAGGGATATGAGTATGGATACATATTGTAAGAATCAATATTCTGCCACAATATTTAAGCAAATCAACTGAAGTCAATCATACTGTATACATTATAAAAATATATGTACAACGTGCAGCAAGTGGCTTTATACAAAGAATGGTTATTGACTACAACTTTCTTTTGTTCACTTCAACCATACAGCTTCATGCTTACATTGTAGTTAGCTAACTACAACTACTATTAATACTACTATACTAACTACTGTACTTGCTATTGACTGCAGCAACTATGTTAAAAAGTAGCAAACTATTTCGCCTAGTTCACTACTACCTGCAGTGGCGTAACTACTATGGGTTCAGACCGGGCGAACCCGGGGGCCCCCAACCCAAAGTGGGGCAGCCAAGCTCAGACTGTAGAGCAAAAACAAATTGACAGGGAAGACTCTGAGAAACGAAAAATGCATGAACGCAACAACAAAATATATAATATTTCATGATATATTAAAATGTCGTTTTCTGACCGTCAGAATTCTGTAAAATCTCCCCCCAAAGTCCAGGAAATGGCATTTCAGAGACTCTAGATTTAGAAATTTTCCAGGGGGGGCATGCCTCCGCACCCGCATAGAATGCTCATGCCTTCGGCGCGAGCTTGTGCCTTCGATACTCGTATTAGGGGGGGCCTTCAAAATTTTTGAACCGGGGGCCCCCTGATATAACGTTACGCTACTGACTACCTGTAATGCTTGCTGTTGCCATTAACAAATGTATCAATATCAAACTCATTAATAATTCATGATGCAATAGTTACATACAGTAGATTTAATTGGGCTGAAGTTTTGGTCGTCCCCCCCCCCATAGGATGTTCCAGTGCCTGGGCGTATGTCATATTATAAGTTATTTTTCAATTATTATATAGGTATGGCGAGGCTCCTTGCTGCTTTGTGATTTTCTTATCCACTACGAAAAGGAGTAAGTTAATTGTTATCTACCTCACCAGGAATCTTCATAATCGACAGTTGCATCAAATTAATGTCAAGTTTCTGTCATGTTTTTGTCATGTTTTAAAGGTTATTTGAGAATAAAATGTAGTTCCTCGTATTATAAGAGTTTCTAAAATGATATCATATAATAGTAAAATCTCTTGTCATCCATCTTGAACGAAATTTTGAAGTCAAGAACAGGATTAGCATTATAAACGTCCTCTCCATAGCCGGAAAACAATGAAACGCTCGCTAAAATGTTGGTATTAATACGGTACTTTTTCTTAAGGTTTGATGGTTGTATAGCTTTGGAGTTAGGAGGAGGAGTAGGTCTTTGCAGTATTGTCATGGCAAGGGTTGCTAAGAGAGTGTTTTGTACTGGTAAGGTCTCAATGATGGATATTCTCGGGGCACAATGTCTTCTTAGTGGGATACAATTCCAATATAATATGTGAAGAGAATCTTCTTGATTACTCACTTTTAGCAGTCGAGTATCTAACTCCCTCCATCCTTATCCAATGTTGTTCATGCTTTACATGCAACCAATCCGCTGGGATTCAAAGGAATCATTTGTCAATCCAACCAACATGGCGGTGATAACATACAGTGAGAACCTTCTATACGACTTATACCACATTGTTGACCAACATTGAGACATTACGATACTGTAGTCATAATTAGGGTTGAAGTAATATAGGCCTCCGAAAATTACTGATGTTCTACAGTATAAAATTTGAAACAAATCCCTGAATTCAGATATTTGGAAATTGTGAATGTTATAAATAAGGAAATTAATCCAAAAATTAATCTCTTTAGATATTCATGATGTTTTAGAAGTTTGCGAGTCAAACAAGATCAGAAATTGTGACCTTTTTAAACATTCAACCACAGGTACAGTTTGTTTATAATCGTATGTTCTCTTTTACTATAAGGGACTTATAAAAACTGAAATCCTATGGAGAAGTTGCAACAAAATTCTAAATCTTTAACGTGGAACCTCAAGAAAAGACGTGTTGTATTACATAATTATATATCTATATTCTGTTTACTATGATACTATATATATATATATATTGCTTTTAAAAGCTAAACTGAGTTTTTCGCGTTAGGTTTGGAAACCTTTTAACGGCATTTGAAATAATACTGACGTCATCAATACGAATTATTCAAACCTCTTTAACTCGCGAAGTAATAATTGTATCGACTTGAAATTTGTTATGAATACTTGTTATACTGACATTCAAACATGTTAAACAGCCAGCTTTATAAGTTACACGTTAAAGATTTTAGAATTTTGGCAACAACTCTTGGTAATTGACAAAGTTGACGCGTAATGCGTAAAAAGCCAAGTTACAAAGATGCCAATAAGCAAATTTGTTGCCATAATATAAAAAAATTTAATGCATGCCTAGCTGAAACTTGTAAAAACAGAAGGATGGAAGTTTGTTGTCGATCTAAGCCTCCCCCCCAATATTTTTTCGGTGGTGTTCGCCACCCCTGTAGGTAAATCGTCAATTAATTTTTTGTTTAAATTTAGATAATGAAGTCATGGTTATAAGAGAACTGGATTTCTTTCGTTCTTCGCGTGTTTTAGGTTAGATGCCTTTCATATGGTTTAACATCAATATACCATAAGCAGCTTCGACCGTTAATATGTACAATGAGGTTTTAGGACCAGTTTATTTATACAAATCTCTTGCAAATCTCTTGCAAGTGTGATAGATATTTTCTATAAAGATGCATGAAGACTAATTAACAATTTAGTCGCCGAAGGCGAGGTGATTACAAGCCTATAGTCACTGAGCCGAAGGCGCAGTCACTATAGGCTTCTAATCACCGAGCCTGAGGCGACTAATTGTTTTAGTAGAAATTTCAATGATAAAAACAAACACAGAGAGTTATGAGGCGAGTTGAAAAGGCTATAGGACAAAATTCAGCGCTTTTCGCAGCGGCCGGTTATTAACAACATGCCGGCAAAAGCAACACTCGCGACGAGTGCGAAGCGAAACAGAAACAAACAATTTCGTGAGAAAAATACTTTGGAAGGGGTTAAATACAAAGTAGAATGGTTTTAAAAGTATATCACAGCTAGGTTTTTGCTGAATATAACGATATAAATGAGGATAAAACGAATAATGTACAAAATAAACACTTTAAAGTGATTGAGCCGTACGGAAAAAGTTTTATACAGTCATGTACATTTCAACAGCGAAAAAACACTGCCTTTGGAAGAAAAATAGTGTATTTGTTAACGCTTACCTTTAAAAATGTCAAAAACTTTGTATCAGGCTCAAAAACAGATTTTTGTTTTAAGTTCGACAGCTCTCGAAGAAACCATCGAAGCAACCAGTGATCAGTGACTATCACTTTTTAGAGGCTCAATTTGGACCAATCAGAATGCAGGAAAAGCAATAGGCACCTCATAAATGCTACTAATAGAGGATAGAGAGTAAATTATATAGGCTAAAATGTCAGAGAGGCTACTGGCATGAGATTGCCTATAGTGTATATAATATCAATAGTAGAAGGTGTTTGTAGATGGAATACTCGAACGAAAATTTATATACATTTTTAGACCTAGCCAGGAACAATGCAACTTAGGCCCTCTGGCATGAATTGAACCTGCGACCCTGCGATTCCGGTGCAGCGCTCTAACCAACTGAGCTGCACAGTCCAGTTGCTGAGCATTAACCGCAAGTTCGGTATATATGATGGGAGTGATATATAAATTGTCGTTGGAGTATTCCAACTACAAACACCTTCTACTATTAGTCCTATCGAACGAGATGCCGAGAAAAAATCATGATATATAATATCAATATACGGTAAGCAAATCAAATGGTGTCTCACGTGTCTGTAGCAATATTCGAGTCAAGAACAATCGCATGCATATACCGTGCGCGATTCTCATCGAAACGAGAATGATGATTGTCTTATCCAAGAGCCTCTTTTACATGTTAAAATTTAGATCACTTGTGATAGGTCGAGGAGAAGTCGAAAACACTGTTCACAATCCGTGACAGGATCGCTCCAATATAGGAAAGTGGCATTATAATTATTGTAAAGTATTGTCCTAATGCGCGATCTTAATTTTAAGATGGCGCGGATGGTGATCATGGGTGGACAGAAGAGGATAGAAGTGATCTTAGAAGGGTATCTGTGATTATAGCATCGGATGGTAAGAATACAAAGTTTTTCCCAACGCACACTCCGGTGCAAAGGTGCTACATGGAACCGGGTTGCATTACTACCTGACGTTATTTGTCAAGGTTTAATATGTTTCTCGCCTTTCTACATGCCCAACAAAAAGGTGTACACGTATGTCAAGTTATCATAGAAATAGGTATACTAAAGAATGCGCACTTCTATTCTTTTAAGGGAAATTTGGCCAATCTCAGGACTGGTCGGTTACAGCGAATTTTGCTAAAATTCATTCAACTACCTGTATTACCTAAGGAGTTTAGCCTTGTTTAATTCAAAAAGAATACAAGCAAAAACTCGAAATGTATAAAAATTGGGGGGAATGACCCCAACGACGATGTTGTGCAATATACCAATGCCGGGCAATCATTCGTATTTGGCCATATTTGTTCTTTTGTGTGAGACTGTTGTCGTAGCGGGAAATCTCGCACTTTTTCGATATATTCACAACCAAAATGGGTTGGTTGAGGGTTAGGATCAGGTTTTGTTTTAGGGTTATAAAGGATTAGTGTTAGACCTGTTCAAGGTTAAGGGTTATAGGTTTAGGTTTGGGTTTTGTATCATGGGTTTAAGGCTATTAGAAGAGATTAAATGCATATGGAGTTGTGTCTGAAATACAGAAGTCTCGACCAATTAGAGCTTCAATCTATTTAAAGAATATTATTTTACAATTTTTTAGTGATATATGATGATACTCTGACCGACGCCTTTTTGAAAACCGTGGAGAAATTGTTTGATCTTAATCCCAATGTTGTTTTGTATATTTCTTTGGAAAAGAGGTGAACTTTCAATTTAAATGTTCGTATAGTGCAACCAATATAATGGTTTGTATAAGCCAGTTCCTAATCTCGACTGTGCATCCAAATGACGCGTTCTGCGTCGGGATAAAATTGAAGTTGGATAATAACTTGTAGCTGACATTGGGAGAATTGAAATACAGTATGCGTATCAAAGTATTCAACTTTTCAATCATGCATTTGTGTTCCATATAGCCACAATAGAACTGTTCATCAAATAATTTTATACTGAAATAGTTGTCTCCTGTGCACTTAAGGGAATTTTTTAGTGATTTGAGCTCATTTTTTCTTTCACTAACGTTTTGCATATTTAAATCACATTACAGTTCAATCGCATTGATTGAAAAGTTAAATACATTGATATACATATTTAAATCCTTCCAGTTTCAGCAGCATGTTATCATTCAACTGTAATTTTATCCCGACGCAGCCCGCGTAATTTGGATGCGCATTCAACATTACGAACTGGTCTAAATGCATGGTAATAGCTTGGTTTCGATTGCAATTTGAATAAATACGATCACAAGTGAGGTCTTCCAAGATTGATTATTGATTGAACTTACGATCTTCCGTGACCTATCCACCCCGGACGTTTTTTGCATCCCAAGCGATTTTGTTCTTGTATATAGAAACTTGAATACAATAGTTCCCTGTTGTTATATGACCGCCGCAATGTTTGTTGTTTTGAAGCTACTGTAACTGCAATAGCCACTTCCCTCGAAATCTTGAATGTGAATTGCTTATGTTGATTAATAATACATTTTTTTGCGCGGTGATAGTTTCACATGTTTGCGTTGTTGTACTCTGATTACAATTTTCGCACTGTCATTTGGGATTAACTGAACTTAAAATGGCAATAACATTCGACAGACGTTATGTATATTAAAAGCTATGTTATTTTTGTTTTTTTAAAGCAGTGCGCTTTCTCTTTATAGGATAAATTTTACATTACAAGCCCTAGAAGTGGTTTCACCTGCTTATGATTATTTTGTGACTAATCTGGAAGAAATAACGACAAAAATTGAGCCTGCGATGAAAGTAGAGAAAGTTGCAACAGAATTTCCGCAGTACTTCCAATATGATAGAGTAAAACAGCTGGTAAGATTCAAAACAACTAAAGAATGCGAGTGGATGCAAAATCTAAGTTAAACTTATTCGTAACTCGGCTATTGCAACGTGTTTTACACCAGTCTCTCGTCAGTTCCCCCAACATCCCATCGTGCATAATAACCCTGGCTACAGAACATGCTAATCGTAAGTGGCGGCGGAAGTTTGGTTTGGTTGAGGGGCTAGTCAAACTTTAGGGGGGTCCGGGTCATGCTCCCCCGGAAAACTTTGAAATCTAGAGTCTCTGTAATGGCATGTCCTACATTCTGGGTAAGATTTGACATGCAGAAACAAGGTCATTTTGTTCATTTTCCCTTTCAAACAGCGACGAATCTTACACCTTCGTATTAACTTCTCGCAATCTGATCTATATTTGGGAGGCTTAGCTCCCCACTTCTAATTCTGGGGGGAATATAGCCCCTCCCCCCTGTTTCGCCGCCCCTGCTAATCGTTTTCTACTTAAATAAAGTACGCTGGCTTTTATCAAAATATTGGTTTATTAGTGTCTTCTCTCTTTTAGGAACTTTGGAAAATTCATCACAAAAAGGATAGTCATTGCAGGGCACTTTGTCTTTGATATTCAACAAAGATGAGAACATTTTTATCAACAGCCTTAATTGCAAGTCCGTGGTGTGAAGTGTAAAGTTAGAAGATCTTAGGTGGCTCCCCACGATTTCTTATGAAATGGAAGATTTACAAATTTATAGATCGGAATTTTTCCACAAATATTACTTTTTTCAAAAGAGTACATTCGACGTTTCAAACGAAAGCCCTTTCTTTTGAATATTGAATTATTTTCTAGCTGGAAAATATTACAAATTATTGACAATATCCTAGCTGATATTTTGGAACGACATAATCTATTTAAATTACAAGAAAATTGTTTCACGTTACTGATCCACTGGAAATGTTTTCAAAATACTTACTATGGAAATTGTATGGATCCTAGTTGGCAATAGTATGAAAATGGCAATTAGTATAGGAAATAGCACGGTTCGAGAAGTATTAATGAAAAATTGCACGCGTGTTTGGCGAAATATTCGTAATACCGCGAGTGCGAAGCATGGAAATTATCTTAATTAGTAAAATATCTGCAATCAGTATAGTATCTGCAATAATAAATAGAGTTTCACGTTTAATTGTATATTTGGATACATACAATCGACTTCGACATCGAACTTTAGCAATAGGGAGCTTTAGCAATGACTACGAGTACGACTACAAGTACGAGATTCGTCATTTTCGCGCCAAACGCCGTGTTGTTTGTATACGCCATAAATCTCGTACTCAAAAGGCCGACGACTACGACTTTTGCGAGATGGCGTAACAAACAACACGCGAAAATGGCGAATCTCGTACTCGTAGTCGCTTCCCTAATGGAACAGCAACCGACAATCTCTCTCTATGTCAAAAGCGGAATTAGAACAACAATTGGAACACCAAAAGGCACGAAAAGGAACGGTTAGTGAATTCTGTGAATAGTGTATCGAACCATGCATGAAATGATTTTTAATAGTCTTCAAACAATATTTAATCATCGCTATATAAAATGCCTTAAGTTTGTATCATTTCGTCTAGTACGATCTTCGCACATGCGATTTGAAAAGAAGCTTGATGACGCTAGATGAAAGTGGATCAATGCTAGTTGATCCTGAAAAAATCCTGAAAGAAATCTCGAAACGAATTGAAAACCACGTCAAATATAGAGGGAAGGGCGCATCTAGGAAGTGAGTTAATAGCATTCATGTATACATAATGACATTACTTAATATTTGAATTGAATTATTGCTGTATTGAACTTGCTGTCTATTTTTGACGATGCAGGTCTGATGTGATGATGTCCTTGATATGAAGTATATTGATATAATTAATAGTGAAATGTTTATACCACACATTTTATATTACAAGGCTAAACTACATGGTCTTTTCTTCTGTACAGGGGTTATTATGATGGGATTGCTTTATCGAGACAAGAATCACCAGTTCGCACCGCAGTTGATATATATTTCTATTAATTACTATATTTTTGACTTTATTCATTAGAGAAAGCCATGGACGAGGTACAACCAAAATAATTTGCATCTCCAAAACGAAAGCAAAAGAAAGGTGTGTGACATACATTTCGTTCAGCATTCATAATGAAATCTTTGCCCAAGCATACTAATTTGTCTCCTTAGCTATTAATTGAATCACCACTATACAATCAACTCTCGTTATAGCGGACACCCTGGGGACCGTCATTTAGTGTCCGTAATGGCGAGAGTCCAAAACAGCGGGATGCGATGAGAATATAATGTCACTACAATGTATTACTCCTTTTTGCTCATAATGTCCAGTTTATTGCAACTTCTAGTTGAGGTTTACTGTGATACATGAGTGCAAAGTACAAGTCAAAGTAAAATGCCTCGAAAGTAGTGTAAGTAAAGCGGGAAAAGATCGGAACATTCTATATTTTTCTGTTTGTCAATTTTGTCGACAGAAATGACGACGCACGGAGTCTTCAAAGTACGTCCGCTGATAAATAGAAACAGTAAAATATGTCACTGTACAAATAAAAAGTCATTCCCTTTTATATTTTGTCGAAAGAAAAATACGTCCAAGGTGTCCGTTGTAACGAGAGTAGAACAATAAAAATGTTTATTGAGGACCACATGAAGTGTCCGCAATGCCGTAATAGCGAGAGTCCGTAATAGCGAGAGTTCTTTCAATACATTTAGTAGTTTGGGTCGGAGATTTACAAACTGTACTTAATAGCGGGGGGTCCGTAATAGCGGGGTGTTGACTGTAAGTTAGTTTCTAATAAACGCTTGACTTTTCAAAGCTGAGTGGGTGGGTTAGGTTGACTGATTTGAATGAATATTACAATGTACGTAATTATTGTTTCATAGATAATTCAAGTGGTTGTATCCCTGCTTGTAAAATGCAACTAACTTACCAAGGTATGCTTGCCATGTAATGACATTTTTATATCATATCCTCTGTGTCTACATAAAAATCAATTCATGTTTCTTTTGATTTGTAGGTGATGTTGAAGCTACTGTAGTGAACCTTCTTGCATTACCTCTACGTGTGAGTGATGTCGTCCTTGTCTCACCTGCGAGTAATGCAGACTTAATGCCCAAAAGTTCTCTCGATGTAGAAGTTAATGTCCCTGTCCCAATTGCGAGCGATGCAAACTTGCCGCCAACCAGAGTGACGCAAGTCCCCAAAAATGAAACGCCTTGTCCGTTTATCTTGCGGCGTGGTTGGTGCCTAAAAGGTGAACAGTGTGACTTTTCTCATCGAAATATGGTTAATAATGATCAAGCTCGCCAGCATTCCAACGATAAAAGAGGCTCCATATTTTGTCCCTTTCTACGTAAGAAGGGCTACTGTCTGAAAGATTCCAGATGTGAATTTTCTCATGCCGATCCTTACTCGTGTCCAACTGGAAATCATCCGGTAATAAATGATAACTTACAACGCCCCCAATTACAACCTTTTTTAGGAAGTCACGATCTACAAAATATTCCGACTTTGATGCGCCAACTCGAAACAAGATTACAGAGTCTCGAGTATACTCAAATGCCTCACCCCCCTTATCACCGGTATTCAGTGTTTCAACCGCTGTTCCCTTCACCAAAATCAATGTATCCACAACCACTAATGGAGACCCCAGTTTATTCCCCTCAGCATTTACGTCGCCCACGCGACATAACGAACAAGCAGTATCCCCCAAATTACCCTCCGAGGCCATGGTTATCCCAACCCTGGCCAACACACCCACCATTTCCACGCCGTATGTAGCCCGTGATAACAACTTCCCGCTCCCTACCCTACTGGTGGCCAATGTCCGTTCTATAATTAATAAAATAGACGAACTAGAGTTGGTAGCTCAAATTAACCAAATTGAGGTCATATGTATCACTGAATCTTGGCTTAACACCTATGTTGTTGACTCAATGATTTCGTTATCGAACTTCATTCAATTCAGAAATGATCGTACATCCTCCTGTGGTGGCGGTGTTTGCATTTATATTAAAGAGGAAATTTACTGTAGGAGGCTCGAGCATTTCGAGGATCCAGCCATTGAATCCCTATGGTTACTACGTAGACCTAAGCGTTTACCAAGATCTATATCTGCTCTTTTAATTGCAGTCATTTATCACACCACCTCCTCTGGTGCCAACGAAAACTTTGAACTGTACAATCATATCCAGCGTAATGTTGAATCCTTCCTTTCTTTGCATCCTGATGGTCTCGTTTTTGTGACTGGGGATTTTAACCCCGTCAGTACATTATTTGATGGAAAACGTTTGAAAAGATTGTCCGGCTTAACTCAAATTATTAAAGTCCCAACACGTCATAACGCCATCTTGGATTGGTGTCTCACAAATGCCAAGAAAATCGTTTTTGATGTAAGCCAGCTTCCCCCTATTGGCTCAAGCGACCATAATGCCATTTTAATAAAACCCTATAAAGATCGTTTGGAGAATTCGTGTAATAAACGAGTATGTAAAAGAGATTTAAGAGATAGCAGTATAAGACATTTTGGTCAGACTATTACATCTGCCGATTGGACGGAGATATTCGAAATTCCTGATTCTAACTTGAAGTACCGGAGATTCAATGAGGTAGTTTCTACAATGATGGATTGTTTTTTTCCAATTAAATCAACTAGTGTTAGGGAATCTGATAAACCATGGATGACGTCATCGCTTAAGTCCTCCATTAGTAAGCGGCAAAAATCACTTCATAAGTACGGAAGAAATTCTCAAGTATACAGATTTTGGCGCAATAAAGTGCAACGGGATGTTAAAGTGGCACGTAAAAAGTATTATGCAAATTCCGTGCAGAAGTTGAAAAGTGCAAACCCTTCCAGATGGTGGAAAGAGGTTAAATCCATAGGGGACCTCTCTTCTCGGGAATCTTGGGTACATCAACTACTTTCTGATGCAAACCCCACCTGTGAGGACCTTGCTGAGTCATATAACGGATATCTTGTTGGACTTACTTCGCATTTTAAACCTTTGCTAGAATGCACCGATGACCAAGAGACAGAAGTTCCCAACCATCTACTCGTAAATATAGGGCAAGTTTACTCAGTGTTGCGACGTCTTAAAACGAAGAAGTCTCCTGGTCCAGACGGTATCCCAAATAGGATTCTGAAAACCTTCGCTTTTGAATTTGCCCCTGTCATAATGGACATTTACAATTCATCAGTGCTTCAGGGAGTCTTCCCCGATCAGCTAAAAGGTCTTTATTAAGGACTCAAAAACACACGTCTGAGTTTACATCAATGGATAAAAAGGATAAACTATTACTATGTTAAAATATATGACTATTTGCAATCTTATATAAATTTTGCATGCACTAATTGTTAAAAATATATTAAAATATATAAAAATATATAATTATTTTATATGTGAGTATTGGTATAGTTATTATATAAAGTTAAACAAGCACCGGTTTATGAACGCGTTCTTGTATCGTTCCGTTTTCACTAATGGTAGTTCGAAGTTGTGTCTCCTAGGCCTAAGAATCCTACTTCGTTTTTCTGGCAGTAGTTCCTGTAATGCATTACCTTCATTAAGAGTTATTTTGTCCCACAATTTTTTGTCTCTCTTGTTACTTATCTCCAAAATGTTCAACTTTTTAGTTATGTAACCATTTCTATGTGCACGATTAATTAATTTATCAATTTGGTTAATATATTTACTATTAGATGCACATCTCCATCTCTCTATTGTCGCTCCTATTCCAAAAGTGTCACCACCCCAGACTATTGAGGATGATTTAAGACCTATATCACTCACAGCTCAGGTATCTAAAGTGATGGAAGGATTTATGCTACAGTCGCTCATGTCGGAAGTGGGTCATAAATTGGACCCAAAGCAATTTGCTCTTCCGGGAAAGTCAACCACTCAGGCACTAGTTTACCTCCTCCACGTGATCCATGCTGCTTTAGATCAAGGTCACTGTTCTGTAAGAATCTTTTTTGCTGATTTCAAAAAAGGTTTTGATCTCGTCGACCACAACGTGATTATTGATGAACTTTTAAAATTACAAGTGAGTCCTGCCATTATAAGATGGATAAAGTCGTTCCTTACCTCCCGCGAACAGTGTGTAAAAATTGGACCATCCACTTCCTCGTGGAAACCCGTTAACGGTGGCCTACCTCAAGGAACCAAACTTGGGCCCTTCTCTTTGCTATCTTAGTCAACTCCTCCTACAGGACTGGAATGGGCGGATAAAGTTTGTAGACGATGCTACTGCACTGGAAATTGTTCCACGTTGTTCTCCCAGTTTGCTACCTATCCTCGTAAATGATATATCTCAGTATGCCTCAAGTAGAGGAATGAAGCTTAACAGTAAGAAATGTAAGGAGATGACAATATCCTTCCTCCAATACCAACTTCCACTTGATAATGCGATCTACATAGATGGTTCGCCAGTGCAATCAGTATCCTCCTTTAAACTGCTTGGCGTGCTGCTGCGAGATGATCTATCTTGGTGTGATCATGTTGACTATGTGATTAAAAAAGCAAATTCCAGACTCTATGTATTGCGGAAGTTAAAAAAGGCTGGGTTAAGCGATAAGGACCTTGTCACTATATATTCCTCCTTCATCCGGTCCCGAATTGAGTACGCTTCACCAGCGTGGTCAACGCTGACCCAAGGCCAGTCTGACCTTATCGAGTCGATACAGAGAAGAGCATTGCGTATCTTGCTTCCCGAAATGTCGTATCAAGACGCATTGAATTATACTGGTCTAAAAAAGTTAAGTACACGTAGACATAATTCCTGCGAACAATTTATCCGGAAATTGAAACTTGATAATGGTCCTATAAATCCTCTTAAGGATGTTGTTGCAACTCGTATACGTCCAGCTACTCATAATTATAATCTTAGGTCCGAATCAAGCTGGTCACTCCAGATGAACACAGAACGATTTCAAAATTTCATAACTGTTAAATATAATTATTAATGTATAGTAGTACTCGTGTATACCCAATTAATTTGTGGGCAGATTTAAACTGACTTTTCAGAATGAACATTGAACGGTTTCAACTCAATTTTATTTGTAAATTTTATTTTTAATGTATTTACTTATAATCATGTAATTCAGTTTCTACTGCAATGTGATTAATTAAACAGATTATTATTATTATTATTATTATTATTACACGAGCACTGAGGGTGAGGAATAATATTTGCGTATTTGCATATTTCTTGTATCCCTATTGTACATAATATAGGAAGTTCCACAACAGGTTTTATGGGGTGAGATTGGAATTTCACAACATGGGAATGAGAGAAATCCGCAATATTATAGTACTAAGAAAATCTGATGTACCAAGCGTACGAAAAATTGAGCTTGGCATTAAGGGCCTGTTCATATGGGGAGAAGTTATCTCGGTTAGCGAGAAAACATTTCGACAAGCTTACAAGCGAGATCTCGCCTTGTTATGAAAATAGTATGAAAAGTTACACTGCGTTCATATGAGACGAAAGTTTCCCTGTGTACCGAGATCTCGCTTGTTGACAGGCGAGATCTCGGTGACCCGGGATAATGTTTTTCCCATATGAACACAACATATCCAGAACTTTCCCGCTTAGCGGGAAAACGTTCATTTCCACAACATCAGAATTCCTTGCAATTTAGTAATAAGTACAGAAAATTGAACAAAGGTTGTTTACGATTAATCCAAATACGTAACGTAAGTTCAAAGCAGCCATATTTGTTTTTAAAATGTATTTTACAGTTTTTTAACTTTTCCCGCCTTGCGCGTCACACCAGTGCTACGTCACAGTCGGAAACTTTACCCGGTAATCGGGATAACGTTTCTCCATATGAACAGAACAAATTATTTGGCTAGTCGAAATGTTTTCTCGCTAACCGAGATAACTTTTCCCCATATGAACAGGCCCTAAGTCATGCAGTTCAACTGTTCAGTTGTTCAGTTGGGCGCTTTTGATGTGTCATGAGCCCACAATCTTTGCATACAAGAATGTGTACTTTCTTGATATTTGTCTCCGCTCGAAATCCAAAATGGATGCCACGGAGGCAACAAGACAACTCTGGAAATATCTCAAAAACGGTAAGATGCTTACTTATTTTACCATTGCCTATGCCAGCTAAAGTACTTTTCATATATAACCTTGTCGAATTTGCCATGCGAAATTCAATCATCACTAAAACTAAAGTATATTTGTCATGCATAATCTGATATCTGACTTCTGTGATTTTGGCATTACACATACGGCATTAATTACATATATATTTACTGCCATGAACGACAATACCTATCCACGCCATCATATTTTTGAAAGAAGTAGTGAAAATGAGAGCCAAAGCACTGACTAATTAACATTAGAGTAATAGAATTTAGAAGCACTGGCATTATTAAGTTATGCTAGAAATAACTTACAAACTCCTACCTCTACCGCTCTCTTGAACAGAATACTGATTATTTCATATATCATCATCATCATCATAAACATTATTTAAACACGGAGAAAAAACCATCAGTACATAAAAGATTATTGCAATAAATATAATATATATACAAGCTTATAAGTTTAAAAATATATACAAAAAACTGGAAGAGAAGAGGAGAGATAAAAGGGAAGAGTACTGTTCTACCTGGTTGCCGTGTGGGAGTCGGTTCGTCTAGAATATAGTGATTCCAGACTACTTTTAAACGCCGTGAGAGATGGCGATAATCTAAGGGACTCTGGCAAGTTGTTCCAAAGAAAAGCTCCACTATAAGAGAAGGAGCGCTTTAGATAATTAGTATTAGGTTTAGGAATATTCAACTTGCCATTAGAGTTCCTGAGAGAATACTGACACCTTCTAGAGGTAAACATCTCATGTAAATACTGAGGATGCATATCATATATTACACATGTTGACCCAAGAAGTTGGCGAACTGGCATTAAGTTGGCAAAATGACTTGCTGGTTACCCCTATATTACTGACATTAGATATTTACAATCCATTTGACATTGGGAACATATAAATATAATGGTGATATGGCACATAAATATCTTAAAACTTTGCACCTGGCCTTTCTCTGAAATATGGCTTAAAATTATCTTTATTAGTCAAGCTTCATGGAAAAATTTATTGGTATGCTGGGGAAAATGCACACAGTATAATTTTACACACAGTGTAAAACATGTAACAAAACAAATCAACTGCATAACATCGTATCTGAACTGCATAAGATAATAAAACAAATTAATTGCAAAATAGAACAAATCAACTGCATAATAAAACAAATCAACTCCATAACATCGTATCTGAACTGCGTAATGACAAACATGAACTGCATAACATCGTATCTGAACTGCATAACTGAACTGATTAATTTTGGTCCTGATCACCCCTCATAATCATACTTAGGTGTTTTGGTGGTCAGTCAAGAGGAAAGTAATGTGCCTTCGTGGGGAATCGTTTCTAGTCTTTAGATCACTTAGCACCAGTTGTTAGTTTTTCATGTTTCACCGAAACGCATAGTCATAGAGGAGCTTTTCTCACGAGATATTGACCATTGCACTTTACTGAAAAGTAGCATTATACATAAATAAATGATACACGCATATAGCTTCGACTTCATTCTCTGATTTCTTTTGAATTCTATGCAGTCTTCACTAATGTTTGCAGTTTCTGTCTGTTTTCAAAAGAATGAAGTCAATGCTACGCGTGTGTAATTCTACGCATTTTGTAATGCAAAATTGGTCTATATGACTATGTCGGTCTGGGTCAGACAGTTGACACCATGAAGTATAACGCCAGCCGTTGAGGCTATAGTACAACATCACCTATGATTGTGACAAATACTTATCTGCCAATTGTGGTGGAGCCCATTGAGCAACAAAAGAGCATAATGAACCTGATCGCTTAACGCATGCATGTTCATTTGCCTGTTGCCAATCAACTCACATTCTCAAATAGCTCTGACTGCAACACCTGCCTAATTCGCAGTGTTATGATAATGTAAGCATGGAATGGGGCAATGTGACCAAGCATTTAATAACAATTGCTCTAGTTTAGTACGGAATTGAGCCAAAGGACGGCTTTTGTGAGAAAATGGCCAGTTAAAAGTGTAGGATTAATAAGAATGATTCATGTAACAGCACGTATACTTTTTGTTGTTTATTTCGAGAAGGAACCCACATGAGAATGTTCAACAAAATTAAAAACACAAAGTTTATAAATTTGCCTTGTTAGAGTAAAATAATTCATTATGCTACACATATCACATCTTATACAAACAATAATATGTTATTCTAAACTGATTATCAGTGCGAAAATACTTAGTTCATTTGATATCACTACATATGATCATATGTTCTAAACAAAATTATCATTGAAGGGGTCTGCCAGTTTCATTTACCGTTATCGATAGTGTCCGTTGCAAGTTTTCAATTCAGTTCACAGTTATTCGTTCTTCAATTCTTTCGCATATTCGCGGAAAATATTGGCATTGAAATCCATCCGTGTTTTGATCCCGCCATTGTTACCAGGTTTAGAATCCCGATAATCTTTGCGATCAAGATACTCTTTAGGGACCTTGTCCCACTGACCGCTGTTGATATTCTCGACTACCTTGTAATAGGATTTAAATTCACCACGGAAAACGCCATTCACAAGAGCAGTTTGGACGGCTTTTGGGTATTGATCATAGCTTGGAAAAACACGTTTTGTTGTTTTGACTTTTTCATCCAATATTCCTTTGAAAAGATCCACGACTTGTTTATCTGTCAAGCTTTTCTCACCAGAAAGAACTTGGTCGAAGGAGACCTCTGAATTGGGTATAGATTTCTCAAAATATTCACGCGCATCCCCTTGTTCCATGTTAAAACCTACACCAACGGTTTTTATTCCTTTGTGGTCCGTGTAAACCTTTGTCTTATAACCTTCAAAACCTGCGATTGTTTCCGCCGTTGACTTGCCTATATTGTGAAAATATTGGGAAATATATATTTTAAACTTCAGTGGTAGTGGCAAGGTTTTACAGAACTTTATGTGTAGTAAGGACGTTTTGTGGGAGCTGCCTCTTTAGAGAAAGTATGACAATATTATATTATTAGAATTACTAATTAATCTACGTGCATTGGTAAAGCGTATATGCAATGCAATGTAGTAGCAAAATAATAGTAGCAATATTCGTGAAAAACATAAGAAAGACACCGATTGACAAGACACTCAAGGGCAAAAAGATTTAAAAAACAGAAAGAAAGACCAAAAGAACATGATTAGTTGAACCAAAAAATTCATTTCCTATGTGATTTTTGTTAAATTTTACGCAAGAACATTTTGATTCTGTAGCACCTGCTACCTTAGTGACCTTAGCACCTGCTCACAGCGGTATATACATTACCTGCTGAATTTTTACCTATAACTGTCTTGTCATACACATTGTGATTTCCAGTAGAATAGGCATAGTTAAACATATTGTAATTTTTCACAACCAAAGATCTCTATAACGCTACAAGGCATCATAGATTTTGTCAAGGCAATTCTACCAGACACCCCCTAACGAAAAGGTGGTAATTTCGCCCATGAATGTTTGACTTCATATTGTTAACAGATTTTGTTTAGATTAAGTCAATGCAGACACACATTTGTAATAAGAAAGTGTAGTGTTTTAGCTCAGATGATACTTGTGTAAAACTAATTAATATTTATGCACTTTCCAAATAAGTATTGCTCAACTTGTCTGAGCGAGAGATGTGTATATCGATAATTACGTCTCAAATCCCACCTTGGCCATGATTAGTTCATGGGAGCAAGGCTCTCATGCCAAGGAAGTTTCGTGACGTATTTATTGAAAGGCTGCCTTATTGGGTGCAGGTGGACATGTTATGGAAAAATAAAGTTGAGCACAGAGAAAGCGTACTGTTTCAGGAAGGTAAGAAAACTTACACCATCATGATGTCCATAAAGGTTTCACAGTCATTTACAAAAAGTGAAGAAGAAAATGCAGGAAATGCATGGAAGTGGATAGGACATGTGTTTAGAATGGAAAATAGCAGTAATTATGTAACAACATTGACGTGGAAATCAGCAGGGGACTGCGGGGAGAAAAAGTGTGAAGAAGTAAAGGAGTAAATTGGGTTGGAGATCTTAGAACGAAGCCAAATATATATCCGGAAATAGAAGGAGAGAGTGCTCTGCACTAGGTGAGGTAAGGTAAAAAAATTTGAAAATTGGTATAATGGTGCATGTACAGTAGAGACATGTAAACTTTAGAACTCAATATGAGTCGTAGAGAATTGGTTCATTCATGCCTTCGCCAGAGGCGGCAAAGGTCGCCTGGAAGGCCACAGGTCTTGTCGGGTGAGAATGGAAACAATACGAGGACTTCCATTTGCTATTTGTAACAAATTGGGAAAATATGTGGGCGAAAGGCAAGCAAGCGATAAAAACATAAATACAGCAGTCAAAGTAACTTACACAGTAACTTACATGCTATCAAGTTTATATAGGTATTTTATACAATACGATATAGGAACCCCGTGTATACTCAAACATGGTAAAGTCAGGATGGAAATAATATATCAGTCTATTTTCAACATTTCATTAATTCAACAAGTATAATCAGTTAATGTTCTATAATATTGTGAATGATATGATTTCTAGAACAATTCATAAATTTTAATATATCAGTACACATGTGTTTCCTTATTGTAAATGGTGAGGGACTTTAAAAGACAGGGGCAAGGGGATTTAGAACGGGAGGACTTAATATAGAGGATTTACGATATCCTTAACAACTGTCTTCACCTGCAATTACGAATCACATGCATATACAATGTTTTTGCTTTATTTTATACCAGTTCCTTTGCTACATTTTACAAGTGCGCAACATTTTATTTGGCCATGTTGTATGGAGGGTTGTTGATGGCCTTTGCTATACTAGGTCATCAGTGGGTCATAACTGAGTATTTCTAATCTAATGACCATATATTATTGGGACAGTAGTAAAGAGGATCTATCTCCCGAGTTGATATGTTAGTCAGCTATTACCGTTCGAGAGACTTGCATTAATTTATTTCTAGTTTACTGTATAATGTCTCAGTACCTTTTAAAGGATCATTGGTATTCTGTACCACGGGCTTCATTACAGGCTTTGGTTCAGGCTTTGGTGCAAGCTTTGGTGCAGGCTTTGGTGCAGGCATCTGTACCCCAGGCTTCGATATTATAACAAGAAAAATGACAAATCGTGTATACATATATGCAATTTGTTAGATTTTTAGGTATGTTTTTCTTTGCATGGCCGAATTTTTTACTTTCTATTAAAACGAAGACTCTCATTTACATTAAGTTGAATTCGCGAAGGTAAAAGAGTTTTATGTCAGAAACTGGATAATAAAGAATTGTACAAGAATGAAAATAGAATAGAAGTTCATTTTGGTGCATTTAATAACTTGCCTCTTCCAGTTTAATTTCCTTAATAATTTAACATGTGAATTGATGGAAATATACTGTTTGAAGTATACGTATATATATTTAGGCTTATCATGCAGGAATGTCGATTTCATTGGGCATTGCCAGGAATTCGCTTCATGATGTGCTGTTTTGTTTATAGTGAAGAATAAATGACTGATTATGTCATTTACATTGAATGGATTCATTCTTCGTGTGAGCTCATCTATTTTTCATTAAAATATTTTTGAAAATAAAACATGACATGAAAATTCGATTCTATAGGCTCTATAATAACGCACCATTACCATTATACCATTAGGATTATACCTTTTTCGCTGGGGCTGGGATCGTCCTTGTAGTTTTGCGGCGCCAAAACCAACCTCTTCTTGTTTTCCTGTTTAAATAACATCCTGTTTTGAAACTAGGTGAATACTTAATATTAAAAACTATTCGAAGCAAACATACTTAAAGTTGTTTTGGTTAAAAACGACTATAATATTTATATTTATATTATTATATTCATTTTAAAATCAATGGCGTTTCTTGCAATCTGATTGGTAAAAAATAGTGCGATTAATTCCCAAATCGCGCTATTTTGAATTTTGCTCGCATCATCTTGAGTATTAATCGCATCATTTTTAAGCCAATCAGATTGAAGCTCTGCTCCACAACAACCAATCGGATTGAATGATAGAATACAACTAGCCAATCAATTTAAAGAAAACTGTGATCGGCCCGGCAAATGACCAAATCTGTTCACAATAAATTGTCAATACTCTAGACTGCATTACTTCCGATTTTTGCAAAAAAATCAAAATAAAGGCGACTGGAGTCAAACTTAAAAGAATATCAAAGAATTTTTCACAAACAAAACTGGCCAAATTATATATCAATTAAATTTTGAATGAAACATTGTCAAAATGTCAACAAAAACAAGTTTCATTTAAGCAACAGCCAAAACTGAACACAAAGCCATAAGGTATTAAAATATGGAATAATCGATAGTAGTGTCGATGTTTAAATGCACAAAATCACAAGAAACGTTTATCAATTTACATGTAAAGTCTACAATATCTTTGGACTTACTAACTACCAGATAGACAAACTAGACAGGCAATCCAGGACCTAGGAAAACGTATCGTGTGCCCCAAGCGAGTGACAACAGAATGGAAACAAATTGCTGATGTCATTGACGAGCAGATCCTGATAGATGTGCATAAATCTATACAATGTGTATCTCCGCCACAATACCATACCTATTTCAAAGTTCTCGAACATGGAAAGAACACAAGTGGAGATGGCTATTATGTTATTCCGAGAGTAATAACTGAAGTAGGAAGGAAGACCTTCAAATTTCAAGGAAGTTTGTTGTTCAAACTTCCGAAAGAACTAAAGACTGAAAAATCTATTGTTATTTTTAAACAAAATTTAAAGCATTTGTGCAAATAATTTTTATATGTAGAACATTTTTAGCAGCCTTGAACTTTGAATATTAATTGACTTAATTTGACTTTCTAGAGACATTTTTCTAATAGAGTTTTTTATATTATTTGTAAACGCAGGTCCTTGTAGGATACCAGCCATTGAATTCAATAGCTGAACAAGTTAACTTGTTAAAATATAGAATAATAATAATAAACTTACTTTTGTGGTCTTTATTTCTAAAAATCCACTAATATTTTGCTTGTTATGCCGAGTCTTTTTGTCAATTTGTGTTCTGAAATCAAACTTGTGAATCACGCGTTTGATTTCAGACCAAATTGCACTCCACTCAGTTCAATTACCATTATTAATGCAAACCTTTGCCCTATGACTGAAGTGTAAATCAAAAGCTTTCGATTTCTCTCCAAAATAAACTACATGCACTACACGTTCCCTTGCATGCAAATCTCTGCCCCAAATTTCATTACGGACTCTAATTAATATTGATCAATGGCAACTGAGAAATAGTTGTTACAAAGTCTTGCGAGGGTGGAGCTATCATATTCTGCTGAAATAAAGCCTGTTTAATTCGTTGTTGTTTGCATGTCTCATTGCCTATTTGTCAGTAGAATTTATAGTTATACACCTTAATGAGTAATGTTTATTACAGCTAAATCATATATGTTAATTAGTTAAATTCTTCGGTTTATCTATAACCCTCCAGATCCAGTGTATGACCGTTTTAAAATATCTATTTTATTAAAGCTTTAAAGAACGGGGTGGAAAATATTTGGCCCCAAATAATAAGCTTATACCGCACAGCAGGTTTTTTTACATTCGGTGTCCTAACAGGGGTTCGCCTTGACCACCAGCCCCCTCGTCGGCTGCAAAATAACACAAATTAGTTAACCTGTATAAACATTGGGTGTTTCTTATCGTTAGCATGGAAATATAGTGTATAATGCAGCGTACGTGATATAATTTTTGATTAAGGCCCTTAGAATGAACAAAGAGTGACTGCATAGAGCTACTCGTGTTTTTAATTTTGTTTTCACTGATCATGAAACATTTTATCTTTCATGGTTGCTGTCCTCCATCTACGTGTATTTCTAACTGGAATTTCCCCACCCATAATTTACTTTACAACCAACATGCATGTGTGAATTCAAAGAAAATTTTTGTATAATTAATGTCATTAACATTATACCAACAAAGTGCTGCTGCGAGGAAAAACGACGATCTTTCAACATTCCACGAAAGACCTGCCGTTTAATCAGTCTCTTTAGCTTTGGAAAATTCAAATTGCACTTCATCTATTTATAAAGATGATGAAATATGTTAAACAATAATTACCTTGAACTTGGTTTTCGTACGCTTAGCTTTCTCACACTGGGAGTTCTCACACTGAGAGTTCTCACCCTGGGAGTTCTCACACTGAGAGTTCTCACCCTGGGAGTTCTCACACTGAGAGTTCTCACCCTGGGAGTTCTCACACTGAGAGTTCTCACCCAGGGAGTTCTCACACTGAGAGTTCTCACCCTGGGAGTTCTCACATTGGACGGTGAACGCCTTGACCATGCCCATCCTCCTCGCCTACAGAAAGACAAGGAAACAAATTTAGTGTTATTTCTTGTTTCAGTCTAAGTGTACATGCCACAATTAATATTGTTTTTCGCAAAATAATTGACTAAATACACATGCAGTTATACTCATTGTATTCCAGGCCATGATTATTTCCTTTAAGACAGCTCAATATGCACCGTAAATCTTTATTTAGCCCCCGAGAGTTACATGTATTTCTATGAAGGGGAAGAAGAAGGAGGAGGGCTTATAAATTTCTTTCTTCAAGAAAGTGGAAGGGTATATTATGAAGAAGGGTTATGGCTGGCGTATTAAAGATATATAGACTAAAGCAGTTCACTTGGCACTAAAAGGCTGTTTATAGAAATCGTGAAAATTTAAGGAATTACAACTGTGAATTATAACTCATAACTGTGTCTGATATAATATTCCACCAAGCAATTACCTCACACTAGGACTTCGAATGCTTGGACTTCTGATACTGCTTGACCACCCACTACGACGTCGACTTAAAAGATATCGCGATATAGACAATAAATAAACTAGTTTGATTTAATTGCCTAATAGAAAATATATAACTTGCACATTCTATAACCACAAAGAAGGAAAATAACCAATATGCATTGCATTTTAGTAACAAGTAAATAATATTATACACGTATAAAAGATAAAGTTTATAGACTTGGAGTTACTGTCGCAAGGAAGTGCTGCCGCAGAAGCCTTAAATGAACACTGCATGTCTACCACAAAGGCTATGACCAACGTGTCTCTATTTATACTCGGTCTAAAAACAGACAACTAAATGTAGCTGCTCGTCTTAAAAGATCTCGCTTATATAAACGGCTTATATTAGTACAGATAGAAGGTTTAGGAAGGTTTAGGTGGATGGATATTTCGAGTGAAATAATATATACAATATTTTTAGACCTGAACGGGAAAGGCTGCGAAAAATGTAACTCTAAGTCCTCCGACAGGAATTGAACCTGCGGCCCTGCTAGAAAAAACATATTGTACTTTAACTTACCACAACCCGCAGTACCCGCATCTATATATATACATGAACTTGCGGTTAACGCTTGGCAACTGGACTCTGTAGCTCAGTGGTCAGAGCGCTTCACCGGAATCGCAGAGCCGCAGATTCAATTCCTGTCGGAGGATTTAGAGTTGCATTTTTCGCAGCCGTTCTCGTTCAGGTCTAAAAATATTGTATATATTATTTCACTTGAAATATTATAGTTAAATCTTGGTTTTGAAACGAATGGTATTGAATATGATATTGATAAGGCCTTAAATTTACAATAATGAAACAACGTTTTAAACGATTATATTTGTTTATTTGTTTATATTTACGTTTAACTTCAAAACGCTATTATTGAAAAAACTTTTATCCCTTTAATTTGTGTCAAACTCGACTGAAAATGATCAAATATAGTATCGACCTTGTTTGCCCAACATATCCATACCACAAAAACAGTGAACTAAGGTCAGGACTAAGGGATTTCAATCAAAAGATACCAAAGCTAAAGACGGTTAATGACATTCACGTCGTATGCAACTATCATGTCTTCACAAGCACTCTGTGTGTGTTTTTTCTATTATTTTGCTTAACAATTTTAATTTAATAAACGTATGATTTACTTAGCTTGTTTTGTGGTAATATCTGTGTGTTTTGGGGGTAATATAATGATACAAAAACATCTTAAATCGCCAATAAATAGATGACACTGATACTCATAGTCATAGACTTTTATCATATATATATATTGTAAAATAATCTAAACAAATTAAACGAATGCATAAAAGTCATATTGTTTCACAATATTGTTGGGCATACTTGTTTATTATATCATCTATTTTACTGCCGTCAATTTTCAGCCTATTTCGTTGAACCTGTCCTATAATGTATATCATCTACTACTTAGGATGACAAAGTGGGAAAATCTTGACAAAACAGGCCGATAAAATCTTGTCAAACACTTCCATCGTCATCAAACTCTGTGGGCATACGTATTTATGTCTATTCTATCTTACCAACTTATAAAATCCTTTCGTTCCTTCTTCCATAAAGAAATAAACCGATTTAAATAGCTTCCTCCGAACTCCTGAGTTGATCTGTCTTGACATCAACCGTGAGAAATTTAAATTTTTCGAAATTCGTAACCGCGCCTCTCGTTAATAAATGACACGTGGATATATTTAGAAACATTGTCCTGAAAATGAGCAGAAAGCAGAAATACAATGTGAATTGAACGCCCTAGGCTTATATTCGTTCGTAAGCATTTTTCATGGGCTTATACACTGGGGAGCTTATATTCGGGGGGGCTAATACATGGACTACATTTTGTGTTAGTAATATTTATTGTGAACCAGAATAATAACATTCCTAAAAGAACGAAAATAAATAACATGCATATCAAACAAGTTAACATATTAAAGATAAAGTAATCGTTTTTCACATTACCAGAAATATGGGACATTTTGCGACTGCGTTTGCTCAGCGGGTATTCACTTTATAATAGCATTCTACGGGGAATTTTCCTACGGCAGACGGCTTGCAAAGCCATAACTTCCCAATTTTCCTACCAAAATGTTCGCAAGAACCCAGTCGTTTTGAATCTGCGAATATATTTTAACATTGCGCACGGTAAAACAGCGTCAAGACGCTTCAAACACGGGGCGCAGGCTTATTTCGCCATAATTTTATAGTAATGGATGCAAAGTCATGCGAATTTGAGGCCAAAAGTACCGCACTTTTTTATCACTTCCATAACAAACATCCACAACAGGAGATAGCGCAATATCGCAGGAGTATAAAGCTGTGCGTATATTTTAAGAATGTTATATATAAAGCGAGAAACGAGAAATTTAAGGGAAGAATGCATGTTTTTATCCCGCGATTGTAGTATGAAATCCAAGCATGACCTGACACCTGATACTTGCTGACCTTTTGTCTGTACATGTTTTGCCATGGAAAATAGCTCGAAATATATGCACGCAAATTACTAATTCGACACGAAACCAAGTCACCAGATCACGCAAATATCTCTGTTTTTCTGTAGTAAAAGACTGGAAACTAGCCTTGCTAATACCAAATAAACATGGCTGCTCGAAGCAGCATATAAAACTTTATCAAGCTTGTCTTTGCGCAAAAATTTAGATTTAAAGACGCCATATTGACGACTCTTAGAACTACGAAAAAGGCGAATTTTCAAACGATTTTGGAACCAGTTTGCCGTGGAATAACCCTCGCTTATTTTAGCTAAATTAACAGTTCAAACATCACCAAATTCATAGCGAGCTCCGCACTTTACATCGCTCGAGAGGATGTTGGACTATTCGACGAAGTTTTATCTCATGTGCGACCTAAATTACTATAGATTCTATTGTATAATGCGTCGAATTGGCAGTGAAATTGCATCAATCTCGGGAACCTCCTAGACGTGGGGAAATGCTGGCTATTTTGGTCTACAAATATTGCTTGCATCGAGCTCCGCAATCATGAATTATTTAACCAAATAGGTGAAATTTTGATATTTTTGTCAACTCCAATACATTTTATAGCAAAATTTGGTCGCCATATTGGCGTAATGCGCGCATGCTCGTCGCCATCTTGTCCCATATTTCTGGTAATGAATTGAGTTTTTCAGTTATCCACACAGTCACAGATCACTCATCTATAGAATCATTATACTGTTGGCATCGCCGTCCCCGTCACTGGCATCAGTTATAATCTCTTCGTCGTCTTCTTCACTTGCCCCGTCACTAGCATCAGTTATGATACCGGTATCATCTTCATCGTCTTCCTCACTTGATGTTTGGAGATGAAATTTATCCTCTGGCAACGGCATGAATATGATGGGCTTATTTTTGGAATGGTTTGAGCGTTAGTGAATATAGTGGGCTTATACATGGGGGTGCTGATATTCGGGTGGGCTTATAGTCGGAGGTTTACGGTATAATACTCATGCACCGTTAAATCATGAATGTGATAAGTTCACTGATAACTAGATAGATTAGTTGTTTAAATCCACGTGTAATTTATGATCAGGAGGGTAACGGAAAAATATTTTAACGAGAGGCGCAGTTTCAAATTCAAATTTCTCACGGTTGATGTCAAGACAGATCAACTCAGGAGTTCGGAGGAACTTATTTAAATCGGTTTATTTCTTTATGGAAGAAGGAACGAAAGGATTTTACAAGTTGGTAAGATAGAATAGACATAAATACGTATGCCCGCAGAGTTTGATGACGATGGAAGTGTTTGACAAGATTTTATCGGCCTGTTTTGTCAAGATTTTCCCACTTTGTCATCCTAAGTGGTAAATGATATACATTATAGGGATGGGTTCAACGAAATCGCCTGAAAATTGACGGCAGTAAAAAGATGATATAATAAACAAGTATGCCCAACAATATTGTGAGACAATATGACTTTTATGTATTCTTTTAATTTGTTTAGATTATTTTACAATATATAATAAAAGTCTATGATTACGACTATCAATATAAAACGGCTTCCATTTGTTGGCAATTTAAGATGTTTTTATTTAACAATTATTTGCCGAAGGCGAAGTGAATGTCGGTGAATAAAAACCGAGACGAAGTCGAGGTTTTTATTCACCGATAGTCACCGAGCCTGAGGTGAATAATTGTTTTAGTAAAATTACATAGGTGATTATTTGGGACAAAATTAAAAATGCATATTTCAAAAATATTTTACTTGAATATTTACGATAAAAGCGGCAAAACGCAACCAATCAGCATTGAGAATTTTCAATAATCACCTATGTAATTTTACTAAATCATTATATCACACTAATACAACCCCAAACACATAGAATGCATAAGGAAAGCTAAGTAAATCGTACGTTTATATTATTAAAGTAAAATTTTTAAAGCAAAATAACAGAATAAACACACACAGAGAGCTTGGGCCACTTGTGGTCTTACTACTTGTTCAAGGGCGGACATTAATTCGTAAAACTGTAAAAGAATTGAAAAACTCAGAAAATTGAATTTTGAAAAGCCCGGTATGCGACTGCAGTACCAGGTTATTGGAGCGGTAATCCCATTAAAATAAACATGGCTGACAAAACGAAGTTTCGGGTTGTTTTCGGTCTAACAAGACATTTATAATTGCATGCTCAGATTAAGTTATAAAATGTCCTATTTTCAGTCATGTTTTGCGGCCTTCCATTTTATCCTGTAAAACGTTTTCTTGACGCATTTGAAAGACGCATTTGAAAATTTTGAGAGATCGGCACCGATGAAATCATCAAGCACTTGCACGGACAGCTCAAAGCTTGGAAGTCAATGTAAGTGAAGGAATTTCAATGGAATTATATAGGAAGTACGAAGAAAGAACCTTGTTTGTTTGACTCTATTTTGCGGCCCGTAGAATAGACGGAATGGCGAAAAAACTTTTGCTTCGTAGTACAGTTGTATATTATGTATCACATAAGTAGGCACATAAAATTGAATATATTTAAACTGCCGAAAAATAGGATTTTATTTTCGATTCACTACACAGTTTCTTAATAGCTTTGGGAAACCATTTTGAGTCTTCAATTTCATTGGCATGCGGTATTTGTGTAGCATTATGATTCAGATTGTGTCCCCCACGTAAAAGTTTAAAAAAAATCTCAGATTTGTGAGGAAATTTGTTCTATAATTATGACAAATTTTGGTAAATAATAAAACTATAAAAGGGAACAAGAAAGTCTATATCTTTACATATTAATTCTATTTTGTTATGATTGTTATGACTACTTTATTTTCATTGGTTAATATTTTGTTCACGTGACAGCTTTTATAGCGTTGCTATAAAAGCTGATGTAATGTGTTTATCTGTCTACTAATTTCTCCTGACGAAGGGCTTTAGCTCGAAACGTCGAGATTTTGTTTATATCTTTTAGGCACACGCGAAGCAACCCTCAATTTGTTATATAAAATTAAACTATGTTCTAATAATCTATGTATACATGCAGTGTATAAAAGTTCGGAAATTGTTCAGAATGCTGGCGAAGTCATGCATTCGGGCACAACCACCGTTCATTGCACTCCATACTTTCCAAAGTGAAACCAGTGGTCTGCTACTGAAAAATTGCGCCTAGTTGCCGAATCACTATCCGCTGTAACACCGGTTCGTTAAGGAATAGAAGTGTTATTGAAAGCTAAATAGGACGTACACAAATAATGATTAAATTTTCTTCTTTCTTGATGATACAACTGCATGTAAACATTCTTAAATTGAGCACGTTATCCTTATAAGTATGCTAAGGGGTAAAATCAATATACGGTAGCATCTTAGGTGTTGGCAAAATCCGAACCGTACATTAAAGTTCAGTGATAGGATCCTTATACCCGCAATACTCCCATCACAGTGTTTTACAGCAATGTTGTTTGGCTGTTGACGGTATGTGTCCACAACCATAACACTTCTTTCTACCGAGCCGCAATGCAATAAAGTGCGATAGTGATATCTTTATTTCTTGTTGCGCGCGTGCATTCACTCGTATAATTTTAGGCAACAGCAGAAAAGCAAACGCGCATTATTTCAGTTTTCAATGCGCGCATTATGTTCTGCGAAATATGTTTAAATTTTTTATCATCATGTTTGTTACTTGTCAGGGCTGTCGGCGTTATAAGATTGAGGTACCATATTCTGTAACATGTCCGAAGCTTATGTCTATGGCAAACGCGCCCCTCACTCGGTTGGCAATTGACAAATGGCCCCGAGTTTCGTACAGTCTCCTATATTCTGTCGCGAAATACCAATCCGCAGTCGGAGCAATTTATCGATGATGATGATGATGATGATAATGATAATGATAATGATAATGATAATGATAATGATAATGATAATGATGATGATGATGATGATGATGATGATGATGATGATGATGATGATGATGATGATGATGATGAACTTTATTTAAAATAACTTCCATGTCAGACATAAAGTATATATTAGAAATCCTACCAGGATATTAAATAGTTCTCGTTAAAAACATTGCAAATGCACTATCTCGATGGTTTTTGAAATATAAATGAACGTTGGTAAAAAAAATGTTTAAGCGAAAAACGCGTTTTAGCGTATTTTATGACCCACGACTTTACCAACGACACACGACTTTTTACCCACGACACACGACTTTTTACACACGACCCTAACCCTAAACAGAGCGCAGGAAATGCAACACTCAAGCCCTAATGCGCGAAAAGTAGTGTTGTCTTTTGTAATCGCATGTTCAGAGTGAAGGCATAAATTTAGCTTTAGGTATTTAAGTTAAGCTAGTTTAAGACGGCAAAACAGTTTGAACAAATATCTGCGGTTATAAGGTATGTGTACATGTATGTTATTCTAGGCAGTCATTTCCCTAACACAAACTCTGACCCTAATTCTAACCATAGTTTTAACATCATCTAACTATTCAAACCTACTTTATCTTAGCTCAAACGAATATGTGTTCCTAACATAAAGAGGTTACGCATGAGGTTATGTAATTGAACTCTGAAAAGCAAGTAAGATGAGTAAGCGAAAGCACAAAATGGCAAAACAATCATGGCAAACCTTGTAGATGGTGCTCTTACACTCGTGCTTCGGCTGCTACTTCCAGAACTGGAGCGAGAGCCACTTCCCCACCAACCTTCAACACAGTAGAGTTGACAGAACACAGCCAGAACAAGAAACACAACTTTAAAATCAATCTCCATCTTCATATACAAAACTTACCGGACGAAATGAGGTTGACCAATGAAATCGGCCTTATATACGAACTGTCATACATCAGATATTTATAAATTCAATGCATTTAAATGCTGAAGCGGATGTCTAGAAACTGTACAAAAGGTATTTTTATGTATATGAAAGCTGAAACGGATGGCTGCAAGCTGTGACATGTTTAGTGTTTATTAGAGAGTTTCAAACGTTCTAGAAACTGTAAAAAAGGTATTTTTATGTATATATAAAAGCTGAAACGGATGGCTGGAAGCTTTGACATGTTTATTGTTTACTAGACAGTTTCAAACGTCTTCATACTTTGAATATACGACGTAACTATACTATTTTTACATCTAAATTGAGCATCTCAAGCAATAAACTTCTACCATAACTGATGCGTTAGAAAGGTTATTATTTGCAAACTTCCGGTTTCATTTTTGGCACAAAAGATATTACGTTCAGCCTTATTTCCAGACCAGTCTATGCATTACAAAAAATAGACAAATACCGAATTCAAGATTTTAATGATAATCAGAGTAAATAATGCATACCAAATCAAGGATTGTAGTTCTGCACTGTCTTGTCATCGGAAACCCCTACGCACCTCACCCCAGGGAAATATGAGGGATTAGACTTTTGCAAAGACTAATGCAAGAAATCTATAGGGGCAAACATAACAAGTAATAGCCCCACCTAGAACAAGATGCTAATTCAAAGTGTCTTTATAAAAAGATATTTATTAAAAGTATTAACACTATTGCAATATTTGAGGTTGGCAAAAATTGCCTAAACCCCCACCCCAAGGGGCACATTGAATAGTCTAAATTCCCATCATCCCCCACCTATTCCCCGAGTGGCGGGGGGGGGGGGTTTCCAGTGACAAGTGAATTAAGCAAATATCCCTCATAGCGCTTACACCCGTCACAGCTAGCACATGCAATTTTAACAAGTCTGTTCATGTTGTGTATATTATTACAAATAAATGCTGAAGCGGACGTCAAAGCCGTAAAATTTTTATTGTTTAATTCAGGATTCTAATGATAGAGTAAATAATGAATACAATATCAAGGACTAGTTAAGCATTCCAAATACCTCGAACGTGCGGTGCCAGTGTGGGTAGAGTATAGCAAATACGGCGATCGACTATTGTGTAAAACTACCTGAAAAATACAATGAGAACTTCAATAATTTTTCTGTATTTTTCAGGTAGTTTTACACCACAGTCAACCGCCGTATTCCAAACACCCCTCATAGCGTTTACACCCTCATACTGCATGTATGGATGTCTAGGTATACTAGGTATACTAGGTATACTCAATATCATGAATGTTTTTTATGTATACAACCAGTAAAACAAAAATACAAGAAATGAAGCCAGTGAAACATTGCTATAGGCAGTAGAAATCCACCGTTATATTAGGGGGGAATGTCTCTATTTCTTTTTAAAAGATCTTCAAAGTTTGAATATAACAGATACTGTAAATATACACTATTCTGTCGGTCCTTTGGTAATTGCCAACTTCCGGCTTCTTTCTAAAACAAAGGACATTAAAGCCAGATCCATTTCCTGGTTGATCAATGTACAACACGGTCGCCGATGTTGTGTATACATGCATACTGTGTTACAAATGTACAAAAATGCTGACGGGAAGACTACATAATAATTTTTTCGTCTAAAAATGGGACTGCTTAACTAGAAAGAGGAGCTTATTTCAGAGAGCTTACATGGAGGGGTTGCGGGTTTATTAGGGAGGGAGTTTGTTAACATAGGCGTAGGAAGCAACTTCAAGTTGGGGGGTGGCACTTCGTCTTAAGGGCACGTCTTCTATTAGAAAACGGCACTTTTCCCATTGTTTTAGCTGGAGAAAAGGGCACTTTGAAGAAAATCTGGGTGGGGGCACGTGTCCTTGTGCCCCCTCGGTTCTTACGTCACTGTTTGTTAATTAGGGGGAGCTTAACAAAAGGCAGCACAGTTTTTTGGCAGGAAAATTCAGATCATGCTGACAGAACTCACAGATCGTGATTTAATTCATAATGCAGTATATAGCAATAACAACCAGAGATAGGTACCAAAGTCACCTAACGGTCGCCTGCGCGTAGCTAATTTAACAAGTGTAAGAAAGAACACCTATTGTCCTTTCTAGCACGCTAGATAATTTACGAAACGAGACTATCCACTTCTTTTCTGCGGTCCGCGGTAGCCTCCGCTTCTGATTATATACGCAACTCCGCTACGCGCTACTTATCCGCAACCGCGCCGATTACCCGACAGGCAAAGCTTGCTTTGCGAGATAAACAAAATAGTGGAATTGAAACAATTTAGAATTTAATAAAAGTGTGACAGAAGCACTCTCCTCCGCAGAGGCTTGGCAATTATTTATATAATTTATAGTATTATATTTATGGCCATTTTTGTTAATCTTACACGAAGTTTTGAAGGAGTGTGGAAGCGCGCAAAGGGTGAAGGGAAGGAGGAAATTGAGAAGCCCCTGCCATACAATGTTTTCAATATGGCGTAAAATTTTCGAGGAATCCTGGTACGAGTCATGAATATCGATAAAAATGGCCGAGGCGCTGGAAATAAGACGATAAAGAGTGTTTTGTCTTTGACCAACTGACCATGCTAAAGAGGCTAAAGTAAACGGCAAAGTGACATGTGCGGAGTGCTTTTAGAGTAAGGGGGAAGTTAAGTTCTTTTGGAAGACGCATGTTTGAAACAGCATTTTAAAGTGAAACATCGCCACTCAGTGGTAGATGACAAAATGACAAGATGTTAAAACAACTACCTGAGCTACACCTTGAGATAGTAAGTATATGTTCAATTGCGTTATTGTTTACATTTCAGCCTAGTGTCTGAGATTAAAGCATGTATGTAATGCATAAACACATTATACACATATACACAATGCATAAACATATACACAGTGCATAAACACACAGAGGACAGCTATATATTAATGGTTACAGTGGTGGTGGGTTCGCGTCTCTCAAGCAATTTTTATATAGTGATTCGTTCGTAAAGCGATATCTTTTCTGAGCGCCTGTGGATGAGGCAGTCTCTCAAGGATGATATCCCTTGCGTGCGTCAATCAGACATGGAGAGCAACAATTTCGAATGCCAATGTCTACGGCAGTGCTTACGACAACGCCTCCCTAGACCTCTTTATGGAATCGCAATCTGTGTCGTATATCATCTGCCATGTCTGTCGGTAACCAAACATAACGACGCTAAGAACGCCAAGAACGCTAGGAACGGCAAGAACGCCAGGAACGCAAAGAACGCTAAGAAGGCTAGGAACGCAAAGAACGCTAGGAACGCCAAGAACGCTAGGAACGCCAAGAACGCTAAGAACGGCAAGAACACTAAGAACACCAAGAACTCTAGGAACGGCAAGAACGCTACGAACGGCAAGAACGCTAAGAACGCCAAGAACGCTAGGAACGGCAAGAACGCTAGGAACGCTAAGAACGGCAAGAACGCCAAGAACGGCAAGAACGCTAGGAACGCCAAGAACGCTAAGAACGCCAAGAACGCTAGGAACGGCAAGAACGCTAGGAACGCTAAGAACGGCAAGAACGTCTAGGTATACTAGGTATACTAGGTATACTCAATATCATGAATGTTTTTTATGTATACAACCAGTAAAACAAAAATACAAGAAATGAAGCCAGTGAAACATTGCTATAGGCAGTAGAAATCCACCGTTATATTAGGGGGGAATGTCTCTATTTCTTTTTAAAAGATCTTCAAAGTTTGAATATAACAGATACTGTAAATATACACTATTCTGTCGGTCCTTTGGTAATTGCCAACTTCCGGCTTCTTTCTAAAACAAAGGACATTAAAGCCAGATCCATTTCCTGGTTGATCAATGTACAACACGGTCGCCGATGTTGTGTATACATGCATACTGTGTTACAAATGTACAAAAATGCTGACGGGAAGACTACATAATAATTTTTTCGTCTAAAAATGGGACTGCTTAACTAGAAAGAGGAGCTTATTTCAGAGAGCTTACATGGAGGGGTTGCGGGTTTATTAGGGAGGGAGTTTGTTAACATAGGCGTAGGAAGCAACTTCAAGTTGGGGGGTGGCACTTCGTCTTAAGGGCACGTCTTCTATTAGAAAACGGCACTTTTCCCATTGTTTTAGCTGGAGAAAAGGGCACTTTGAAGAAAATCTGGGTGGGGGCACGTGTCCTTGTGCCCCCTCGGTTCTTACGTCACTGTTTGTTAATTAGGGGGAGCTTAACAAAAGGCAGCACAGTTTTTTGGCAGGAAAATTCAGATCATGCTGACAGAACTCACAGATCGTGATTTAATTCATAATGCAGTGTATAGCAATAACAACCAGAGATAGGTACCAAAGTCACCTAACGGTCGCCTGCGCGTAGCTAATTTAACAAGTGTAAGAAAGAACACCTATTGTCTTTTCTAGCACGCTAGATAATTCACGAAACGAGACTATCCACTTCTTTTCTGCGGTCCGCGGTAGCCTCCGCTTCTGATTATATACGCAACTCCGCTACGCGCTACTTATCCGCAACCGCGCCGATTACCCGACAGGCAAAGCTTGCTTTGCGAGATAAACAAAATAGTGGAATTGAAACAATTTAGAATTTAATAAAAGTGTGACAGAAGCACTCTCCTCCGCAGAGGCTTGGCAATTATTTATATAATTTATAGTATTATATTTATGGCCATTTTTGTTAATCTTACACGAAGTTTTGAAGGAGTGTGGAAGCGCGCAAAGGGTGAAGGGAAGGAGGAAATTGAGGAAGCCCCTGCCATATAATGTTTTCAATATGGCGTAAAATTTTCGAGGAATCCTGGTACGAGTCATGAATATCGATAAAAATGGCCGAGGCGCTGGAAATAAGACGATAAAGAGTGTTTTGTCTTTGACCAACTGACCATGCTAAAGAGGCTAAAGTAAACGGCAAAGTGACATGTGCGGAGTGCTTTTAGAGTAAGGGGGAAGTTAAGTTCTTTTGGAAGACGCATGTTTGAAACAGCATTTTAAAGTGAAACATCGCCACTCAGTGGTAGATGACAAAATGACAAGATGTTAAAACAACTACCTGAGCTACACCTTGAGATAGTAAGTATATGTTCAATTGCGTTATTGTTTACATTTCAGCCTAGTGTCTGAGATTAAAGCATGTATGTAATGCATAAACACATTATACACATATACACAATGCATAAACATATACACAGTGCATAAACACACAGAGGACAGCTATATATTAATGGTTACAGTGGTGGTGGGTTCGCGTCTCTCAAGCAATTTTTATATAGTGATTCGTTCGTAAAGCGATATCTTTTTCTGAGCGCCTGTGGATGAGGCAGTCTCTCAAGGATGATATCCCTTGCGTGCGTCAATCAGACATGGAGAGCAACAATTTCGAATGCCAATGTCTACGGCAGTGCTTACGACAACGCCTCCCTAGACCTCTTTATGGAATCGCAATCTGTGTCGTATATCATCTGCCATGTCTGTCGGTAACCAAACATAACGACGCTAAGAACGCCAAGAACGCTAGGAACGGCAAGAACGCCAGGAACGCAAAGAACGCTAAGAAGGCTAGGAACGCAAAGAACGCTAGGAACGCCAAGAACGCTAGGAACGCCAAGAACGCTAAGAACGGCAAGAACACTAAGAACACCAAGAACTCTAGGAACGGCAAGAACGCTACGAACGGCAAGAACGCTAAGAACGCCAAGAACGCTAGGAACGGCAAGAACGCTAGGAACGCTAAGAACGGCAAGAACGCCAAGAACGGCAAGAACGCTAGGAACGCCAAGAACGCTAAGAACGCCAAGAACGCTAGGAACGGCAAGAACGCTAGGAACGCTAAGAACGGCAAGAACGCCAAGAACGGCAAGAACGCTAGGAACGGCAAGAACGCTAGGAACGGCAAGAACGCTAGGAACGCTAAGAACGGCAAGAACGCTAGGAACGGCAAGAACGCTAGGAACGGCAAGAACGCTAGGAACGCTAAGAACGGCAAGAACGCTAGGAACGGCAAGAACGCTAGGAACGCTAAGAACGCCAAGAACGGCAAGAACGCTAGGAACGACAAGAACGCCAAGAACGGCAAGAACGCTAGGAACGCTAAGAACGGCAAGAACGCCAAGAACGGCAAGAACGCTAGGAACGCCAAGAACGCTAAGAACGCCAAGAACGCTAGGAACGGCAAGAACGCTAGGAACGCTAAGAACGGCAAGAACGCTACGAACGGCAAGAACGCTAAGAACGCCAAGAACGCTACGAACGGCAAGAACGCTAAGAACGCTAGGAACGGCAAGAACGCTAGGAACGCAAAGAACGCTAGGAACGGCGAGAACGCTAGGAACGGTAAGAACGCCAAGAACGCTATGAACGGCGGGAACACTAGGAACACTAAAATACATCCCTATATACTATATTTAACAATTAGTCGCCGAAGGCGAGGTGATTACAAGCCTATAGTCACTGAGCCGAAGGCGAAGTGACTATAGGCTTGTAATCACCGAGCCTGAGGCGACTAATTGTTTTAGTAGAAATTTCAAAGAGAAAAACAAACACAGAAAGTTATGAGGTCAGTTGAAAAGGCTATAGGACAAAATTCAGCGCTTTTCTCAGCGGCCGGTTATTAAAAACATGCCGGCAAAAGCAACACTCGCGACGAGTGTCAAAAACATATCGAAGCGAAACAAAAACAAACAATTTCGTGAGAAAAATACTTTGGAAGGGCTCACATACAAAGTAGAATGGTTTTCAAAATATATCACAGCTAGGTTTTTGCTGAATATAACGATATAAATGAGGATAAAACGAATAATTTTCAAAATAAACACTTGAGTGGTTGAGCCGTACGGAAAAAGTTTTATACATGTTCATTTCAACAGCGAGAAAACGCTGCCTTTCATGGAAGAAAAATAGTGTATTTGTTATCGCTTACCTTTAAAAATGTCAAAAATATATCCTCCTTGAATTTAGCGGCAGTTTTTTTCATTTAAAACTTTGAATCAGGCTCAAAAAACCGATTTTTGTTTTAAATTCGGCAGCTTGCGAAGAAGCCATTTTGAAAAAAAGTGATAGTCACTGGGCAGTGACTATCACTTTTTAGAGGCTCAATTTGGACCAATCAGAATGCAGGAAAAGCAATAGACACCTCACAATTTCTACTAAATATACATAGTTATGATCCGTAACATCACGAAATAACCTAATTTGGCGCGTGGTGGTTATCCCGCGTGTTTTCCCGCAAAGGCGAGAGAGATCGTACGCAGGTTATTGTCTTCTTTGTATTTGGAACCTTTGTATCGGAAATAAATCTATAAAATTATCATTTACCTGCAGGGGAATTTATATTCATTTGTTGGAATACGGTCAAGGAATTATAATCACTCATACAAGGTCCGTTTCTCACACCTTCTGCTCACTACATCCCTGAACACAGCATCTCTGCCAGTGGGTTGTTTAATCACATTTAAATGTACATTATATGGACCTCACAGTGTGTTGGTGTACTGTACAAGCACATCTTGAGAAAATTCTGACTAATATATACTAGTCAAGGAGGGTAACTATTACCCACACGAGAAGTGAGGGTAAAGATTTCGCACCTCAATTTTTCTGCTGTAGCACACACTTGAGTAAAGGCACGTCGTGAGCAGATTTCCATGAGGGTTATATTTACAGTCGGATCTTGTGCTGATCACCTATTCGGTGATTTACCCACGAATTGCCGGGTTTCATACCACTGAGTAATAATAGTTGGATACATCTTAATTAATAATCTTAAATTTTTTTGTGCTCACAAACTATTTATCACTCAACACAACACGGATCATTCAGATAATCTCTGAGTATAATCATCGGTATCTCAAGGTAGTCCTTCTCTTCAATCAGGATCCGAAGAAGTAAATCATGAATCTTTTTAGAAAACATTTTTCTCCCTAAATTACGAATATGTATCGGAACATTGTTCCAAACTTTAGCACCAATTCTAGAAAAAGCATTTTTTTGAGTACAAAATGCATTAACCGAAGAGCTCGTTTTTGAAGTATAACGATGAGGGGGGTGAAAAATAACAAAGTTTGATTTTTTTATATTCAAAGTTAATCTGTTTGCATTTAACCAGTCATACATTTTAAGTAACTCTTCATTTACTACACTTTCAAGTGTTTTTAGGTTTTAATCAGAATAAAGTTAGTGTCATCAGCAAACAAATGGAAACTAAATTTATTAGAGGACTGATAAATATCATTGATATAGATTAGAAAGAGTAAAGGTCCAATTACTGACCTTGTGGTACCCCACATAAATTTATTTCCTTATTTGAAATATTTGTACCAACTTGTGTAGTTTGGAAACGATTATTTAAATATGAGGAAAACCAATCTTGGATTATACCTTTAAATCCATAGTAATGTAGTTTATTTAACAGAATTGAGTGATCAACTGTGTCAAACGCTTTTTGAAGATCAATGAAGATACCACAAGTAAAACGTTTATTGTCTATATTTTCTTGAATTCTATTTACAATACTAAGAATTACATGTTCTGTGGAGTGTTTTTTCTGAAAACCATACTGTGAATGATAAAGAATGTTCTTACTTTGAACAAATGACATGATGCGCTTATACATTACTTCTTCAAAAAATTTGTTGAAGTTAGATAAAAGTGAAATAGGCCTGTAGTTACCAGCCTCAGTGTCATCACCTCCTTTAAAATAGGAATTATTTTAGCATGTTTTAAAATGGAAGGGTAAATTCCATATACAACTGAAACATTCATAATTTCAGCTAGTGGTCCGCTGATGACACTGCTTGCACATTTCAAAATTCTTCTTGGACATGAATATAAACCATGAGCTTTACCATTTGGTATTGAGGTTATTTCCAGTTCTATTTCTGAAGGTACAATTGGAGAAAAGAAAAATGAATGTTTTAATCGCGTATCTATTAAATAGTCCCTAAAATGAGATTCTGACTGTGAAACGTTTGTGCCTAACTTTTTTCCAATTGATGTGAAATGGTTGTTTAAGATATTGGGTATCGACGACGGATCTCTGTTGATCTCATTATTTTCTAATTTTTTTCAAAGCAGTTATTATATTACAATTTTTTTGTTTACTATTTATTAGATTATTAATACCAGTCCACGTCTTTTTTATATCGTTTAAATTGCTTTCAAAATATGAACAATAATAGTGTTTTTTACTATTTCGAATAAGTGCTGAAATACTATTTCGATAATATTTATATTTATTATGATCGCCTTGGCTTAGTAGTCTGTTTTTTTCTTTAATTGATTTTTTTATGCCATTAGTAATCCATGGCTTCGAAAATTTCTTCATATCACGATGGGTCACTCTTTTATAGGGTACATGTTTGTTAACTAATTTATTTAATTTATTGTAAAATGTTGAAAAGAGTTTATTAACATCATGTTGATTTTTTTGAATAATATCATTCCAGTTAATTTCTGATAACTCACTAAAAATTGCAAGAAATCTCGTACTTTTTGATTCCTTGGACATTTTATTCGGTCTCTATAGTTGATTGCATAATACAGAATTGTGAATAATGATTCCTTATGTCTGATACTATATTTCCACTAGTAATTTGTTGATTAAACGTATTGACAAGTACATTATCAATCAATGTAGCTGAATTATTGTTTATTCTGGTTGGCTTGTCAATAGTTGGTAACATAGAAAAACTTTGACATGAAATTAAGAAATCCTGGGCATAATCCTTCTCATTAAAATAAGTAAGAAAGCGATCGGGATTGTTATGTTGTCGATAAATAATTCCACAAATTATATTCTTCTTGTTAGAATTAATTATTTCAATCCATAAAGCCTGAAACGCTTCGTTAGAGTGTTTTTCTATTATTACATACTCTAGGGTATTGTCAATAGGGTCCTGTTGGTCTTATTCTTTTAGAAAGGTCGATTGAAAATGGTTTGGGAATTTTTGGAATTCATTTGCTTCCTTATGAATGCAAATATCCAGACAAAGGAAATTTCTAAAGTCTTCTAATTTTCTAAGTGGTGAAGGGGGTTTTGGAGACACCCTGTACAGAGGGTGTCTCAAAAACCGCTAGAATTAGAGAGCTTAAAAAAAGGCTCGATTTTGATACACTTGGGAATTCAAAATTCCTTGTTGGTTTCTTAATTGAATGCAACATCCAGACAAAAAATTTTTCTATCTAATCTTAATTTCTAAGTGGGTAGTTGGTTTTTTTTACACCCTATTACCAACACCTCCTTGGAACATATTGAAATTTATAACCGGTATTTCAACATTAAAGTTAAGATCAGTCGAGTTAGTTATTTTCGTCTCAGTAACACCAATAATATTAAAATGATGATCGAGTTCATTTAATAGTTGAACTTGTAGATTTTCTAAATTGCGTTTCAAGCTTCTGACATTATTGTGAAACAATGAAAAGCTAGAATACATACTTGAAGTATTTTAAACTTTAAGTCGGTTAAAACTATTCGGTGAATAATACCTTGTTTGTCAAAAATTTGGTCAGGATTTATATCGCTAAATTGGGCCGAAGTTAAGTTAAATAAGTCTATATCATAGATACTAAGGAGTTTATTCAATTCTCTTATATTATTTTGATTGCAGGATAAAGTGTTGTTAAATTCTATATGGTTTGAACCGTAAAACGGCAATTCCCTTAGGAGCAATTTGGCTTCTTTACTGCTAGCCATCTAAAGTCACAAGTAATGAAATATAAGTTATTTTACTCATCTTGAGAATCCAAGCGCATTTTTTCCAAATCGGACAACTCTGAAGTTTAATTACTGGAGAGGTTTCACTTTTCCGGAGAAGTATGCACGAGAACGTTGACCAACAAAACTTGTAGTTATTATCAGCTTGGAAACGCTTAGCTTCATACAGCAGCTGCTGTGTTCTTGGAGTTAAGGGCTCATAGATACCAATATAATTATTGGATTTGAGTGTGCGGACCAAGGACTAAATCAGCTGACCTTATCGATCTTGTTGCTTTCCTTCGCGAAATAACCTTTTCTCTTGCGAGTCGTCTCGTAAATTTACATATAATGGCATTAGGTTGGTCCTCTTCGACTAGGTACTCTATGGGCTATATCGATGTCTTGCAAAGAGATATTAGTTGCTCCGATTCCAGTAAATAGTTTTATACACAAGGATGCGGTGTCTTCAGCAGTTTCCCGTTACGAAATTTGTGGCGCACCCACAATTTTTAGATTATAGTTATAGCTGTACTGTTCAATAGAGTCAATTTGTACTGCTAATTTATCGGATTTAATCATTAATTAGTTCGGTTAGTTTTGTATTCAGACACTTTAGTTCCTTTTCTGCAGTGCTTTTAAATGCTTTAAGGTCGTCGTATTCATCACTGAGATATATATAGGAGGTCCGGATAGAAAAATATTTTCCCGGTAAATAACGTATTTATTTTTTTGTCAAGTTGATAAAGCCAAAGGTGCATGCGAAAAGAAGAAATATTCGATTTCGTCATTAAATTGTTTTGTCGCACGAAACAATCAGATTAAAAAGTTTTAAGAATCACAAATTTATTCATAAACTTTGAAAATTATTTACAAATAGCTGTAGATACTTATTTAAACTAGAAAATACGCAACAATTTGAATTAATTATTTAATTCAACAGCGCACGTGATGTTCGCATGATTTTAGTTCAAAGTTCACACGTCGACAGTTTACTGAGTAAAAACACTCAAAATATTGTAAATTTGTCCTTTAATCGGAGTCTGAATCGTCAGAAATAAGGATTCTTCCTCGTTTCTTTTGTTTTTCGCTTGAAAGTGCATCCTTCAATTTTTCCGATAGAAGAGCCAGGAAACAAACTTGAAGCTGATGGCAAGGCTGATGGAACTGGTGACTTTGTCCATGTTTCGATTGAACTCGTTGAACTAGCTTGAGGAGAGATGGTTGTCGACGGGTTTTCTTGGTTAACTGTTGTAAGGTGGTTGCTTGAGTGACTTGCGATTTGTGATGATCGACTGAGAATATGGGACATTCGGTGCTGGTGAACAACAGACGCCGTTTTATAGGAGTCGAGGCTTTTTAGGCAACGAAATTGGAAGGGACGTCGGCTTCCATCAGTCGAGAAATACATGTTTTTCTCACACTGTGGTTTGTGAATTACCTTGAAAACCTGCATTCTTAGCTGCTTTGACCAGGAATTGACCGATTTCGTTCTTTCCGAGCGGGCTTTTACAATACAAAATAGAATTGTCAGGTTTTCGCTTGTTGTTTATAGCCAAATAGAAAGGAGAGTCTGCTGGACGGCGTTTACTGAATTCTTTGTAAAACATCACCGGACAGCGCTCGTGCCATGGGCTGCAGGGCTAAAAGCTCGTTGGTTGCCGTCTCCGTGTCTTGTCTTTGAACCTTTTTAACAGCTAGCTCCTTTTTTCTAGCTGACAACACTTATCTGAACTTTTTGAATGCCTCGTCTTTCAACAGATTTACAGGAGAGCTTTTATCGTTGAGGTAACGCTGCAAGCTTCGGTGAAATGATGTCAAAGAAACGGGCTCGTACTCCGTGCCGTTCTTCTTCTTTGTTTGCATAAAAAATCGACATCAAAATGTTTAGTTCGTCAGGAGGTATGTTGTCTTGTTTCTCTTTCTGAGTCTAGAAAACGTCTCCACACGTTCATGTCGTACTCTGTTTTTTTAATGTGCTTTCAGGCCGTTGAGCAAAAATATAATCCTGAACATCGTCCATAAAATTGTTTTCACCATTTTCCGTTTCTAGCCCGTCGTCAATGTTTACATTTTCAGCCACATTTAGTACGTTATCAAGACTTTCTTCCTGTTCTTCTGGATAGTAGAACTCGCTCTCCGAATGGTAACTGTCGTCTGAAGACATTGCTAATAATATTTCGTTAATTAAATATATAATAATGTTAATTAAATATTGGCGGATATTTCACCCTATGGTATTCAACTTCTCATATTCATGTGTTAATTCATTTTCAACATTTTTCAAGGATTCGACTTCTGATGAGTCAGCTGAATTATCGGTATGTTCAATGCACGATTTATTAAGCTTGAATGTCGAAAATGTGTTGAATAATATACATGCTCGATGTCCGATTTAACTTCAATGTCTAAAATATGTTGAATAATAAACAACTTCAATGTCGGAAATTACTTCAAAGTGGGAAAAATGTTGAATGATGACAACTATGAATATTGGCGGTCATATAACGCCAGAGTAAACAGAGTGATATATATGATCAAACCAACGCAAAGTTGCTCGCGATAAAATAACAAACTACGAACCGATACAGTTTTAAAGGGTATGTAATTTCTATTTTTCAGTGTTGAAAACTAAGATGTACAGGTTTGTGTCGGAACTACTTGAAAAAGATTAAAACTTCGACGTTTCAAGCGAATCTCCTTCGTCTGGAAGTTAGCAGCCAAATTAAGGGCCTTCAAAGGGCCTTCGCTCCAAACGTTGAACTTTTCCTAATCTTTTTCAGGTAGTTTAGACACAACCTCTACAGTTTATTGAAGAATACTATACCTACAGGCTACCACTAGACACTAACGTAAGATATACTATCCCAATTTTAAAAAATGCTACCAATTGCGAGTTTGCAACCATGCGCCTAATTTTCAGCTTGTTCTCTTCTATATTAAGAACAGTTTGGTCCGTTTCTCAAACCTCCCGCTCACTACGTCCCTGAACACAGCATCTCTGCCTGTGAGTTGTTTGATCACATTTAAATATACATTATGTAGACCTCACAATGTGTTGGTGTACTGTATCAGCACATCTTGCGAAAATTCTGACTAATATAATACTAATCAAGGAGGGTAACTATTACGCACACGCGATGTGAGGGTAAAGATTTCGCACTCCAATTTTCCATTTTTCTGCTGTAGCCTTGTAAAGTATTCGATGATGTAGCAGGTGTTTTGTAGATGGAATATTGGAACGAAATATTAAATACATTTTTGGACATAACCAAGAGCAGTTGCGACAAATGCAACTTTAGGCCAGTTGCCCAGCATCACCCTCAAATTCGTGATATATAGTGGAGTGATGCCAGTATAAGGTATGCATGGGTAAATATCAAGTTTTTTGGGGCATCTCGTTCGATATATGTAGAACTAATAGTAGCAGGTGTTTTGTTGAAGGAATATTCGAACGAAAATTTATATACATTTTTAGACCTAACCAGGAGCAGTTGCGAAAAATGCATCTTTAGGCCCTCTGGCAGGAATCGAATCTGTGGCCCTGCGATTCCGGTGCAGCGCTCTAACCAACTGAGCTACAGGGTCCATGCAGTTGCTGAACGTTAACTGCAAATTCGTGTATATATAGTAGAGTGATGCCAGTATAAGGTATGCATGGGTAAATATCAAGTTTTGGAGGGCATCTCGTTTGATGTATGTAGAACTAATAGTAGCAGGTGTTTTGTAGATGGAATATTCGAACGAATATTTATGTACACTTTTAGACATAAAATGTATATAAATTTTCGTTCGAATTTTCCATCTACAAAACACCTGCTACTATTACTCTATCGAACGAGATGCCCCACTATATATATATACATGAATTTGCGGCTAATGCTCAGCAACTGGACTCTGTAGCTCAGTTGGTTAGAGCACGGCACCGGAATCGCAGGGCCGCAGGTTCCTAGCAGGTCTAAAAATGTATGTAAATCTTCGTTCGAATATTCCATCTACAGAACACCTGCTACTATTAGTTCTATCGAACGAGATGCCGCAAAAATATTTACCCATACCTTACACTGGCAACACTCCACTATATATACACGAATTTGTGGTAAATGCTCAGCTACTAGACTCTGTAGCTCAGTTGGTTAGAGAGCTGCACCGGAATCACAGGGCCGCAGATTCGATTCCTGCCAGAGGACCTAAAGTTCCATTATCCGCAATTGTTCCTGGTTAGGTCTAAAAATGTATATAAATTTTCGTTCGAATATTTCATCTACAAAACACCTGCTACTATTAGTTCTATTGAAGGAGATGCCCAAAAAAACTTGATATTCTATAATGTAGCCTAACTGGCTTCTTACGTATTTTTGTCTCGCTTTGAATGTACATAAATGCGCGCATCCTGCTGACTATCAAACTATTTAAGAGACCATGAATTTTGGCCGAATATCAAGTTTCTCATGGCATGCAATGCCTTAACTTTCTTACATTGCTACGGCCTGATGCAAAGGAGATTATACATTTGATATATAATAATAAAATTGTGATCTGTATCATGTAACATGCTAACCACTTTAACTACTTGTCATTCTTATGTATAGTTCTCTCGCTTCGCGGTCGTTGCGATTTTGTAATCACGCGTTTGATTTTAGACCAAATTGCACTCCACTCAGTTCAATTTCCATTATGTAAGCGGTCCTAAGGTACTGAACAGGTACCTGCTTATCTACAAAAGCAATTTAGCCCTTTAACTGGCAAGGGCATATATATGCTAGCACTAATTCTATTTGCCAGACATTTGCATTTAACTATGTAACAGCGTGCATGTGTGCTTTGGTTGTTAATGGTTGGAACATGGGTTCGAAGGGCATAACGGCATTGCTGATTTTTAGTAGACACAAACTTTGGATTTGCAATAGAACTTTTGGTGTACAGAACAGGGAGGGCAACTACTTTTTCCTGGAAGGTTGGCAGCATGACCACAGCTTTTTCTTCTTTTAAACGAAGCAGGGCAAGGACATTTCTCTAGTGAAAATTGCTTTCGCACCGGCCACACTTTTTCCTTATTTTTTCCGTGCTCCCTAATAGTTACCTTCCTTGACTACGGTTAATGTATCTTCTGACAGCAACTAAACTATATTCATGCAGCAATTATTCATGCATTAAATTATATATATAGTTCTTTTACCGAAGGCCCGAAAAAGCAACTGTAATATTTTATAGGTATCAGCTGGCTTGAATGGCCCTTTGCATAACACTTAGCATAACAATAGTGCCATTCAGTCACAATCCAGTGATTAGAACGTTCCATTGTCTTTTCATTGTTTTGAAATTCCCACTGTTCTCCATGCCATCCAATCACTCATTGTTTTAACTTATTTTAGCATTTAAGACACTTTTTCTTTTTATTAGGTCGACATGGCCCGTAATAATGAAGAGCTAGGTGTGGCTTTCTCTGGCGGTGGCATCCGCTCAGCGGCCTTCTGTTCAGGCGTACTGCGCAGGCTCATTAAGAACAATGCGGAGCCTGATTATTTAAGTTGCGTGTCAGGTGGAGGTTACACTGGCAGTGCATATGTCGAGTGGAAATATCGAAAAGGAGACAGACTAGATTGGACGAACCAATTTTTTGACCATATGAGGAAACAAACAGGCTATTTTTGTAATTGGCAAAATTGTGGCGAGGGCTGCTGTGACTCCATTATTTTAGGTGCTTTACTCTTTTTTGTCGCAATATTTGTTCCAATTGTTGGTTGGGGTTCTTTCGCTTGCCCTATTGCTTTTATGGTCAAACTTTTGTATGGTCAATTTGTTGATGGCACGGTGTGCAGGAAGAGCGCTGATAGCCTAGATTGTCGAGAACGCACTATCCTTTTTTCTGTCTCTATTGGTGTCTTCGCTGGTTTTCATTTGCTTGAATATTTTGTACATTGTTGCGAGAATATGGACAATTACATGGAAATGAAGGTGCCGAAGTTGATGATAAAATTGGGTCAGATAATTTCTGGAGCTACGTTCGCTTTTACTTTTCTGCCATGGTTTATCGAGGACTTTCTACAGTATTCGCACGTCGTTATACAGATTACCATAGTTGGTGTCACGGCTGTTTTCTGGTTTTTTGTCCCACTTCTGCGCAAATACTCTTCTATGGGTTTCTTGATCTATGCTTACTCTTATGTCGTGTATTGGCACGTTTACCAGAGAAATTGTTCACTATTAAGTATACAAAAGAGAGGTTCGAAATAGGTTTGATTGCCTCTTTTGTCATATTAGCAGTATCCTCGGTTTTTGGGGATTTTCCACTTCGCTTGGTTCATATATATAACAGGTTGGTATTAAGTATAGTTGTCTTGTTATTTGTTGTATTTCATAAACGAGTGTGAGTGTTTTATCAGATTCTCCAACTAACACACAACAACAATAGATTTACGACACTCTTTAAATGTAAAGGTATAGGGGGTGCTAAGTGCTGCCATTTCAAAGGATGCAGCTCAAACGTGATCAAGGTTTACTAGTTGCTACTCACTAGGGCGACTCTGGCTACCAGCATATATACGACCCATGTCTGATCACGGAGCACATCTGAGGTGGAGGGTTAGTTCTTGGTGAGGGAAAAAACCAAAGTACCAGAGAAAAAACATTCAAAGCTCAGGAGAGAAGCAACCACAATTCTACTTACAGGAGTTGTTTAAAGCACATTAGCAAGTAAAAATACCCTACCCTAGACCTTCAGTAGCGGTAAGGGACTGGGGCCGATTGTATAAAAGCCTTATCTACCTTTCAACTACCCGTTTTGTAGTTAAATAGTAGGTAAATGTAATATACGCGATTATCCCCGAGCCGGCGCGAAGCGCCATGCGAGGGTACTAATTCCGCTCGGAGATTTACACCCGGGTATGTGAAAACATTGTGGAATGCAAAGTCTCCGCCATTTTGTTTTGTCATGGACGGGACGGGACTCGACCTTTTCGTAAGTTATGCGCATGCGCAAGTTCAAGCCGAGAGAAGACTTCCATTTTGCAAACTTTTTTCAAAAATAGTTTTGCACTCATTTTATAAGTAAGTCTCTATGTAAGTAAGCTTATATGTTAACTCTACAAGACAAGAGGAAAAATTAACAAGAGGAAAAACAGTCGAAAGACCAAAAAAGGAGCGTTTTAAACAGGCAAGTGTCTATTTTGCTGTTGTTTTGCATGCTTGCTTTCATGCTTTGCCGATTTTTTAAGATAGCATGCAGTCAGAGGAGGAATGGTGAGTATACCACAATGCATTGCATCTCATTAATATTCACATTTGCGATTTTCAACAAAGTTAGGTGAAAAATTGTTGAAATATATTGCGATTTTTACCCCTAAAGATCTGATTTTTTGGAAGGTATGTTTTAATAATTGTTTTGTTTAGGTATCTAATTTAGTTATTTTTGACTTGTTTGGTATAGATATTTATTTTTAGTTATGTTAATTACGCATTGTATTTATGCTTGTTCCGGGTCAGAGGGCACGCCACAAAAGTGACCTTGAAACAATGCTGGAGCTAATTAGCTTTTTTAAACAGAAACGGGGAAAAAATCACGTCATCATATTCAGCAAGCTTTGTTCTTTATATTGGTACTTTAAAACCTTAAATAGCTCCAGTAAATCGAGGAGTAATCGCGGTTTGAAAATGGGGTATTTTTGCTGTATTCTAACGCAGATGGCGGGAATAGACCGCGTTGTGGTCATTATGGCGCGAGGGAATCTTGTGTATGATGCACTATTTTATATTGTATTTAGAAACATACGCTTATATGTTGATATATATTTTGATTCTCCTGTTTAATACCTGCAATATATATTCAACTGTACTGACTGTATTTTCTATTTTATTATAGAATTCGGGAAAAATGGAATCTGACGACAGCGATGTTTATAATATTATTGACATATTTTGTTGATGAGAAAAATGATATTGCCAAGAGGGCATATATTTCTAAAGGAGATACGTCGGGAAAACAAGTCACGAAGAGTTGCACGTACGGAGAATTCATCGTCCAGTCGAGCTTTGTTTCAGAGTCCTGGGGCCGGTTGTATAAAAAAGTAGTTAAAGTTAACTATAGTTAGTGCGAAAGTAAACCAATCAGAATCGCGAATTTTAGAGTTAACTACTATTTAACTACAAAACGGGTAGTTAAAATGTAGTTAAGACTTTTATACAACCGGCCCCTGGAATGTCACCAAAGGTAAAAATTATACAAAGGTTTCATTTATAGCACTTATGCATTGCTGTATATATACAGATAAATATAAATACAATGTGTCAACTGTTGTTCAACTGAAAGATATTTCGTATTTAATAATTGAATGTAGAATCGGTTTTATTTGTAGTTTCCTAGTAGAAAGATATCCAGAAAGAGGAAACTTACTCCTACAAAGAAGTCCCCAGTAACATTTCATCAATGGACCTTTGAGGAAGACAAGGCATTTGTTGAGTTCATAGTGATTGCCAAAACAGATCCAAAATATGGAAAAATGTCTGTTGGAGAGTGGCCAGCATTTGGTATAAAAAAGAACAGTTTCTGGGACGATGGTGCCAAACATATTAAATGACGTACTTCTTCTAACATTCTCTTATCAAGTAAGTTAATGCTACTGTTAGATGTCTAAAATCATTAATATATATATACAGGGATTTCAGAATTAGTTCAATATAGACTGTTGTGATAATAAATTATCAGGCGGTAATGTGGATTTTAAGTTGTCTGTTATTGAAATTGTTCTAAAATTTGACCGACAGGTCACAGTTGCCAGCTGTAAAGCTCATAGTAACCCAGCGATAAAGCTCAAAGTAACCCAGCGGCTGCCGGCTTATTATAAAAAGAGTAAGATCAAGGATGTTTTTTAAATATTATTCAATCATAGATATGATGTTACGTCATTCTTGTTTTCATGCCTTTTATATAGATTGCCGTCTGCAATCACGAGTAACTGTTGTATACAGGAAAAAGTTTGCAACATTGGAAGATGCTGAAATCCATCATGGTTTGACATTATCTGACAGTTTAGCAGAACTAGTGATTGATAAGAGGCCACCACCACCCTCAGCACCCCCATCACTACCATCCTTGGCACCACCACCACCCTCAGCACTCCCACCACCCTCGGCACCACCACCACCATCGGCACCACCACCACCCTCGGCACCCCCACCCTCAGCACCACCCTCTGCACCACCACCCTCGGCACCCCTACCAACACCACCCTCTGCACCACCACTAACAACAAGTGATGCCCAACCATTACTTACAGTGGCGAATGTGTTTAAACTTGCTAGTTGTCTACAAAATGGTGATTTAGAAAATTTGTTGAACGAACTGTTCCTGCATTTGGCTTTGGCAAATAATGTAACATCTAACCCAGGCAATTTCTGTTCACTGTCTATTCAAGCAATGCAACTGTTAAAAAAGAACAACAAGAGCAACCTATTGTACGAAATTGAGAACTTGAAATTTTACAAATATCATGGCATGCCCACATAATTTTCACAAATAAGTAAATACTATTGGCCAGCTTAAATCATGTGACCAATTTTCATCAGCTTTTATAATCGTGACACAGTTCTGTGCGTCTGGGCTCTGATACTGTATATCACATCTCAACCAATGAAACAGTAGATATACATCATAGACGGATTTTCTGGCCATGAGTGTGTACCCACAGAAATCCCCCCCCAAGAAATTTACAGGAGTGATGTAATATGATTGAAATAAAGTTTAATTCTGTTACACCTTGCAGAATTTTTTGCACACCCCCAGAGCAAAATTGGAAATCCATCTATGAGTAAAATATAGACAGGAATTGTTTTCAAATCAGTTATGACTTATGGAGGTCGTCACTTCTCGCATCCCCAATAAAATCCCTAGAGGCTCTGGCACCCAGGTTGTTACTAATTAGGTAGACAATATAATAAATACACACAGTGAATTGTTTATGAAAACAATTTATTTATTTCATAAAATTCAAGAAACAAATCATATCATAATTACAGTAGACCTGAAATAAGAAATGCATAAAATGTTTAAGAAATGTTCCACCATTTTCATTCAACCAAAACACATGGGAAGAATTAAGTTGATTAAGAAAACGGTGCTTTTACTCTGCCTAGAGAAACCTACTGTCTATCACTTATTTAACTATACTATCTAGAGTCACAAAACTGATCATTTGTACCTCTAGATTTACATGTTAACCTATTTATTTCCTGAAATTATAGATCCTACATATGTACAATTATCTTAATTCCAAGTTAATGAATAATGTAAAAAACCCAACAAATAATCTAAATGTTCAATATAAAACTTCCAAATGTAAAACTTAAACTATGATGAAATACTGTATGTACTAATTAAAAGTATATGTATGATGTCTAAATTCTACAAATATAATGTAACACTGTGCTTATCCTAGTAAATGCTTAGTAAAATATATTATCAATCATGAAACATGACATCATAACCTAAGCAATATACATGTTCAATACAATGCTGCAACAAAGTATTAGGTTAGGACTTAGCTGTTTATTCAACTAGATCATACTTACTCAGTATTTCATACTTCTCTAACTTTTATGTTCGTGGAATAAAGACGCGCCACTATGCCACAACAGCAGCTATAAAAGCAATCACAACACATGTAAAAATCATAAAAACCATAATCTGTAGTACAGCTGTATATATGTATGATTACTTGTCAATTTGTAACATTTGATAGCACACAGTTGTGGAAGGGAGTGTAACCCAGCAGAAAATTACCTGGACAAAATTTGTCTCCTTCCAGTCTTTCAAATGTGCCTTCCAATAACAACAGGTCTTTGTACAAAGGGTTCCTGCACTTCCACAAAAAGATAAAAACACAATAATTTACAATATTTTAGTAATCTATATCACTGTTATAATTGTTTCTTGGATCATCTCTGTCCCATGGTCCACTTTTCACAATCAACAATGCTGCACAGTAGAGCAATGTATTTTCCCTGGGAGCATATCTTCTCTTTAAACTTTCGAGAGAAACTGATCGTACTTCGTTTCTATGCATAGCTCGCTTCAGTTTAGCTATTTTGTTCACCGCACAATAACCAATAACATGCCACTTGTTGTTGTGAAAAATTGAAAATTTCAAAGCATTTTTGTCTTTAACATTGTCTGGTTCAGATTCCACATTAAATTGTAAATCAAGCTTTGCCGATCTCCTCCACATGCAGCTTGCAAGAGCACCTTGGTATCTTTGTTCATGCCAAGACCCAACAGCAACAAATTTTTCAGCATATAAAATATCCCTGTTATCATCATCACCACCATCAAGATCACCATCATTACCATCACCTGTACGAGCACCACCAAGATCACCAGCACCATCAAGATCACCAGCACCATCAAGATCACCAGCACTATCAAGATCACCATCACCACCAAGATCACCATCCTCTTCATCAAGACCATCGTCGTCTTCCCTGGAATCATCAGTCTCCTCTGTTACAGAATCTTCCACATCCAAAGTTTGAGTTAATTCTCTGATTTCCTCCATTGAGGTCCGAGAACTACAAGATATGAGAACAATATTGGTAGTGTAGTAAAGACTAAATTGTAGTAAATAGCAACAAAATAAAGCTTCTCTATAAACTTTACAGTAACTGGATTCCCAGCCATAAAAATGCATATAAATTTGAAAATAGACAGCACAAATATTATATTATTGCCAACGTTGGTTCAAGACGTTGGTTATCAGAGTATGGATCATATACAAGCCCAGAAATCTGAAATTAAAAAATAAAAAGCAAAAACGGGCTTTAATGAAGGTGAAGCCTGAAAGTCAAAGTGAAAGTAACCTATAATTGCTTCGCTAAATATTTGCTTTTATTTTAATACATGACATTATTTTGTAATTTGTAATACGTTTCACGATTAAAACAAATACATACCTTAAAAATACAACTGGAATGTATCTCTATCTGTACGGGACTACTGCAATCGGCGAACATTTCGTCAACTTTTATGCCATTAATAGTTACTGGACAAATAGCGATTCTTCTGATGTCCAAACTATCCAAAAAACTGATGTGAATCTCACGACATTCAAACTGAACACACGATAACCCATTGGGAACCAGCAGCATAGGCTCCGACGATACACAATGAACAAAAAGAAGCTCATGTCCTTCCAAAACTGAAGCTTTATGGCCGCGAATTGGGCTTATAAAATCCGCCATATTTCTGACTCCTATTGTGTTGATAGCGAAAGCCAAGCGAATAATGAGCGCGCTCGTCCGAAAAATGAATAATATATAATTAATCGCAAAGCATCACGGTATAGTCACCATTCCTCCTCTGGCATGCAGTATAGTTTGTGAATTTGAAAATGTGTAGATCATTCTGTGTGGTCAATACACCATTGATTGATGCACATATATTATATATTTGCTATATTTTTACTGCACATAACAATATAAATGAGGATAAAATGAATAATTTACAAACTATAAGTATATAATCACTTGAGCCTTAGGGAAAAAAATTACATATGTATATTTCAACAGCGAGAAAAACGCTGCTTCGGGGAGAAAAAAGTGTGTTTGTTATCGCTTACCTTGAAAAATGTCAATAAGATATCCTTCCTGAAATTTATTATTTATTTTTTTTATTAAATATTTTGAAATCAGGCTCAAAAAACCGATTTTTGTTTCAAACTCAGCAGCTCTCGAGGAGCCATTTTGAATTATTTTCTGTTGGTACTCGCGCATGCGCATAACTTAAAAAACCGTCCAACGTCCATGACAAAAAAAATGGCGGACGACTTTGCATCACTGATCTGAATATAGGCTGGATAACGCATCTCTTGTCAAAAGTGAAGCCGGAAGTCAAACGGCCGATCAGTGCCGCCACCCGATTCTGAGGCCTTACTTTATTATAGATAGTATTACAGAATCCTAGTTTTTTCGCTTTTTTGCTTTTTATATCCACAACTTCATCAAATGCAAATGTTAACGAAATTGCACTCCCAGGACAAGAAATGAAGAAGCCACACAACACTTGAAGAAAAACTTCTCTTTCTTTGACCACCAATCATATAATTACTACTATATTAGTTACAATTACTATATATCAAGTATTCAAGTATATTTGATTGTTGAATAATATTGGAAATTTTGTTAGGTTATTAACTTAATATGTGTTCATTTCAGTACGTGAATATTGAACCAGTGTAGCACTGTTCCTAATTCCTGTTTTAAAAACTTACCACATTCACGCTTTTGTTCATACTGCAGCTGAGCTGGTTCATTTTATCAAATTCCTTGAGTGCCTTCGTCCAGTAGCAGTAATTCTATATTTTGAGTGGATTTTGAATTGAAATATCATAAACAAAACATCGCTAACATGTGGCTGTTCACTCCTTCGAACTTGTAAATCCAGTTTCACGGCGTTATAAAGCCATAATACTACAAATTTTTTGCTCAAAATTCTTCTCGTGTGCTTCTATCTTTGTGATAGTAAAACTGGCCCGGTCAGAAACGGATTCTGTAATACTATCTATAATAAAGTAGGGCCTCAGAATCGGGTGGCGGCACTGATCGGCCGCTTGACTTCCGGCTTCACTTTTTACCATCAAATTATTAAGAGATGCGTTATCCAGCCTATATTCAGATCAGTGCTTTGCATTCCACTATGCTCGTAAATCTCCGGGGGGAATTAGTACCCTCGCACGGCGCTTCGCGCCGTGGCTCGGGGATAAATGAATCTGCTTTCATTGATATTTAATTTCTCGAATGCCATGTTGGAATAGCATGAAATCAGGCGTTAAGGATTTGTGAAATGTGCTAGGGCTTCTAGTGCGCATCAGTTCGCCCGTAAATTTCACGCGCGCGTCTGGAAGGCCAGAAACTAGGCTACCGTGCCACATTGACATGTCGCCTTTTGTACTCTCGTTGTGCCAGTTTACTACACTCACTTACTAGATGGCCCACACTTTCACCTTTCTCCCCGCACATTCTACACAGTGGTGATTCACTTGTCTTGTCTATATGAAATTTTGTGTTGTTCGTTCTCAATGCTTGCTCCTTTGTCCTACATATATGAGCTTCTGTGCAACCCTTAAAATGCCTATATCACTTGTGCGATCTTTACGGATTTGAAAAGAGCAGAAAAAGTTAGTTAAATAACATGTTCTTCAGCGTTTCTTGATCTAGTTCAATAGTTTCCGAGATATAGACCTCCAAACATGGCAATTTTCAAAAATTGTCGTGTTGCTTGGGGGACCGGGACTCAGGAACTTGACGGTAAACAAACTCTATAAGTTATATTACATTTTTCTTCTATTACTTACTAAAATGCGAATATTTGAAAGAGAAGTCGGTTTCTCTTGCTCAAAATCGTTCTCCAGTGCTAAAATATTTTCCTGCAATTGCGCTGAATACAAAATCGAGGGTGACACATACAAAACGACCTAAAAATCGAATTTTAAAGTGAGCCTTCCTACGTCGTCGAGCACTGTCGAGAAAGTCTGCAATTTATAGCATACACTGACGAAATATGGATTAAAAAATACGTTTAAGTGCAAGAAGAATGTAGCAGACAAATAACTCACAAGGGAAACCCAAAAACATCGTTTTTGGTAAGTGAATATAGTAATTTTCTATCTGTATTTAAATGTCGTGTGAGGCCATATTTGGCAATTATCATATTCTGCGAGTAAACAAACCAAACTTTAGTAATTGTTGTAAAGAAATTTAGGAAGGGATGTATTTTTTCTGATTGTATGTTATTTATACTGTTTTTTATAGTGAAAATCACTATAGATTTCATGATTGTATTTAAGCTACAATATTGGGTGTTACTGTGCATTGTTGTTTTACTAATTTACTGTGACCTATTATATATAGAACTCTGAATGGTTTTACTGGTTGTTTAGTTAAGGAGATAGTGTTAGGTGGTAATGGTTTAACTTTCGAACTATACACTATCAGGTATTTAGGTTGATTAAGCTCTTCTACAGTATTAGGCTACCCAGGGACAGGGGGCGATCCTTTCCAGGCACCTTAGAGGGGGATTATTGTTTATTAGTACTCTATTGCAATATATATGAATAAGTTGAATAAACTCGTCAAGTAAGCAATGAAGTAAACTTACATGAAATTCCTGCCCAATCGATAAATGTAAGCAGTACACATATGTCTCTTTGCTGTGGAGAGAGAGGGAGGGAGGGAGAATAGAGGAGAGGCTTAAACATCTTTCATAATAGGGGGCTGGGTTATTTGAGAAGCCTACCTGTACACAGAGAAAACGTCTTCTTGTTGTTTGCCTTCATAGCCATTAGTGCAAATATTTTAGAATGCAATAACGAACATAATTTTTTTCCTTACATTTTAGTGCCTCCATTGGTAGGTTACTTTAAATCATCCTGAGGATACTGAAAAGACCAAGCTTAAATATAGAGTGGAAAAAGTAGCAATCAAGGGTCAATTCTAATTTCCTTGTGTATATTTGTAAATATAGATAAAATCTTATGATATGTTTACACGTATTGACTAGTCATTATTAATATCTAATGTGCATTTAGTGTAATTGAAAGAAAAATAGAGCTTGTAGGAATATAGCTCGTATAAACGTGTCGAATCTTTGGTATACGTATTTTACCCTATGTTCCCCAACATGCCTTTTTTAATTACCCCATTTGGTCTAATGCCCAACAATTTTAATAATAAATGGTATAGAAATACATATATTCATGAGGGTTGTGAACGGGTGAAATGGGAGCTGGGATACACCTATAGTCTTTTTCACTAGACAACTGAGAATTGGTTTTGAACCACTGGCAAATCTGTTCCATAGTAATGGGGTTCAAACAAATTGCTGGTGGGAAAATGGGATTCAACCACCCCACCCCCGTTACAACCCTCATGTAAGCATGTATTAATTGGACATAGTTTTTTCCAAGTTCCGTCCAAACATTGCTTTGTTTCTCCCAAAGCTTTAAAATTCAACATTGTCATTTTTCTGGATTTTTCATTATTGTTTTTTAAACATTTACGCAATTTTACAGCCTTGCCGACTGTTGCCGTGTCTGTTTCCAAGCAAGTGCAGCTCTACAGGACTCATTTCCGGGAATATATCGATCCACGCGCGACTCGTGTTTCACTCATGCTCTATATAATATAATTTATAATTGTAACAACAGTCCTAAGTAAGCTGCGAAGTTGAAAAATAAGAGTGAAATATGATCGTGTATTGACCATGTGTTGGTAGCAAGACAATGTTTTTATTGTCATACCAATAGTTGCGGACATGTGGTTGCAATTTATTTATAGTCCAGAGCTGCTGTTGTTTGAAATATCAATAGCAAAAAAGCAGTGTGACGCTTCAATATTTTGAATCATCCAAAAATGCTTTATTTGATATTTCAGGAAGAACCTTGCGAGAGTCGGTGATGCTGAAACTGAATTGTCATAATTTTGGTGTTTTTATGAGGTTAATTTTGCGTTGAAACGTCCCTCAGAATGCAGCAAATAGCGTTTCCGAGCTTTAAAAAACCATTTCGCGTTTCTTGATTCTCTTGTATTCACTTTGTCTTATCGCTTCCTCCGTATTCCTCTGTGTCTGCCACCTTCTTCAACATAATGTCCTTGGTGTTCTTAGCATACCAACTCAAATTATTCTCTTCTCCCCTAATGTAGGCTTCACAATTGATTAATCCCTTTCTTCCTCGTCAGGACGGTGTATGAAATGAAATGTTTATTAGAACTATATCAACACAACTAGAATTTTAACTAAGTTGATGTAATTTATACTTGGGTTCTAGTTCAAAGAGAAATATTGTTATTATATATTTTTGTTAGTTTATGTAAGAAATATTTGGGGTCTTTAATAATGATGCATTCTTTACCTTGGATAGAGATTATCTAAAGTAATATCAATCGAAGGAAAATTTACATAACTAGACTAGCCTAAATATAAAATATCGGCGAAGATTTCCAGCAGATCTCTAGCCCTATACTGTTTGAAAATTATGTTGTTGGAATTTTCAGTGAATCTTTGGGCTTTTGCTAAGTAGCATAACAATAGTGCCATCCAGTCACGATCCAATGATCGGAATGTTCCACTGTCTTTTCACTGTTTTGAAAATCCCACTGTTCTCCATGCCATCCAATCACTAATGGTTTTAACATATTTGTGACGTTATGCAAAGCCAGAGGGCTTATTGCACAGTCATACAGGCGGAAAATAGTAAAAATTAAAAATTGAGTACCCCTCTACTTTCGACTTCCTCCCTTTAGATGGAGACTGCAGAAAGCCTTTTATAACCACGAGGAGAAAGAAAAAAAGACTTGTTGCTGTTGCTGTAGTTATGAAGAACAATGTTGCTATTGCAATGATTTTTTCCCTGGAGGCCACTGTTCACCGTGTTGTTGCATGTCATGCATGTGTCCACCCACCGAACTCGAAGCCGAAACCCAAGGCCAAACAGCTGACATCCAAAGTCGAGCATTGACGTTGGGGGACTTGAAAGATATAAAACCACAGTACTTAAGTAATATGGTGGTGAATGGTTGGCGCAGAAAATATAACCAAAAATATTCTCTGCTCACCATGAGCCCTCAAGGTTGGTGGGACTTAACCAGCGTCTGCGGACAAGATCGTTAAAACGTGAAACAATAAAAAATCAACAACCAGGCACTTATAACAATCCTAAACCATACTTTGCACCTAAATCTATCACTAACCCGCCTTATAATATCAACGCGAACTCTTGAGTTTAAATTTAGTACCATCTTGTAAACGCCCTCCCGTCCATCTCTTTTAGTCGTAAACATCACATATAAATAGAGGTTATGGGTTCAAGCCCTTGCCTTCTATCATTCAATTTATTCACTCGTACAGTACAAGCAAAACAAACAAATATCTGATGTCAACGTCGTCAGTTTGTCTTTACAGGTATTTCGGTGATAGACCATCAACCAAGAGCAACAGTGGTACAGATAGAAAACAAAGACCGAAACCAACCTGGTTCATCGACGTCTTCTGTAGTAATTAATCAACCACAACGACTTTCACTAGATGAATTCAGAACACACTGTTTAAATGGCCCAAATTTCAAAGACAAGCTGAAACCGAGCGATATTAAACTATCGTCAGCTATGGCAATGTCTGCCGCGGCTATCTCGCCCAACCTTGGCAAATATGAAAAGGAAGAACGGCGGTTTACGCATGCTTTGACCTTGTTTGGCATGGAGATGGCTGCAAATATTGTGTATAACACGACAGATGAAAGAAACGAGCAATGGCGTGGAAAGGTGAGTTTCAAATCCTAATCCCAAACCTAATACCAATTCTAATCCCTATCTTAACCCTAATCCTAACCCAAATCGTAGTCTCAGTGCTTAGCATTATTTTAGGTCTAATACTAACCATGATCCTAACCCTAACAACAATTTTAAGACAATACTAAAGTAAAACTGTGCGCCAAATTTTGCGACGTCTTTTCGGGGCATTTCTATTAAAGTCACCCATGATGTTATTGTACGAGTTCACAGTAAAACGTCAATTATTCACTAATGCTAGAATTTACCTATCATTGAGTTCTATTTTCTCAATATGCAAAACAAGCCAAGAACTGATATCATTTTATGTTTTAAAATATCACGTTTATATATTCTGTTTCCCACAAACAAAGCAAATGAGTAAACCAATGGAGAAGCACGCAAAAATTAATCGAATGGTTTGATAACATAAAAGAAAAAAGCAGGCACACCTTTATCTCATTTGACATTGTTTATTTCTATCCATCAATTTCGGAAAATTTACTCGACCAAGCAATATCTTGGCGTCAAATTTGACAACAATTTCTAAAGACGAAATTTCAACTATAAAACATGCTAAGAAATCACTCCTTTTCAACGATGGAAAACCTTGGATACAAAGAGACAGCAACAATCTATTTGACCTCACCATAGGTAGCTATGACGGTGATGAAATTTGCGAACTTGTAGGCCTTTTCATTTTAAAACACCTAGGAAAAAAGTTTGACAAAGAAAGTATATATTGACCTGTATAGAGACGACGGATTGGCAATCATAAAAGGCAAGTCATCACGTTTAGCAGAAAGAACGAGAAAGGATCTCCACAAGGTTTTCGAACAATTTGACCTAAAAATCACAGTTGAGACAAACTTAAAAATAGTAAACTTTCTAGATGTTACTTTCGACCTTAATACTGAAAAATACAAACCATATAGGAAGACTAATGATGATCCATTATACATAAATATACATTCAAACAACCCACCATGCATCACAAAGCAGCTACTGTACCAGTATCAATCAACAAGCGCATTTCACTCCTCTCTTCTGACGAGGACACATTTCGAGAATCTGCACCAATTTATCAAAATGCACTAAGGCACAGTAATTTCAACCACATACTTGACTACACGCATCAATCACCACAACAAAGACGCAGAAATAAGCACCGCAGTATCATTTGGTTTAATCCTCCATTTAGTAAGAGTGTCAGAACCAATATAGGACGCAATTTCCTCAGCTTAGTTGACAAGAATTTTCCACCTAACCACAAACTATATATATAAATTTTAACAGAAACACAGTTAAGGTCAGCTATAGTTGCATGAACAATGTCACATCCATAATCACTAGGCACAATGCACGCATAATTAGGAAAAACAAGCCACAGACACTTAGCAATGACGCAATCGGTTGCAATTGCAGAGATGAGAACACATGCCCACTTCAGAAACAATGCACGACCAAGGACATAGTATAAGGCAACTGTCACCACAAGCAACACGAACAACACTAAACACTACATTGGCGTGACTGCAAGGACATTTAAAGAGCGACACCGTAACCACATTAAATCTTTTCAACACAAAAAATACTCAAATGACACTGAACTTTGGAAATATATTTGGAAATTGAAAGAAAACAAACAAGATTTCACCATAACGTGGTCAATCATAAACCATGCAGTTTCGTATACGGGAGGATAAAAAATATGCAATTTATGTTTGGAGGAAAAACTATGTATCATGAAAGAAGACAAACAATTTTTACTGAACAAAAGATCGGAAATAGTTTCATGCTTTTACAAAAGCAGATTTAAAATAAAAAAACCTACAGAAGTAAAGGAATGCGTGGAATATTTGAACACCCACACGCCCACGTTTCGCGACCAATACTATTTAAGAATGGAAAATCTTTTCGAAATCCCTCGCCACCTGATAATCGCTTATTGCGTCGGGTGGGGCAAAAAAAAGTACGACTGTTTGATTTAGTATAACCTAAAAACTAAACGAGCTATTACACTTAAACAAGTTGCTTTACATTCAGCGATGTCTAACTTAAATTTTGATATGTGCCATGTGCGTTTTTTGATATGTGATATGTGCCATAGCTGCGTTTAAACTTGAGTAAACACTTTTGGAACTGTCGAGAATTAGCTAAAAACGGCCTTATTAAATAATTTGATAACCATTAGCATTTTACGCAAGTATTCGTTTCAATGAAGTGAAGTTGAAGTTAGAAGGCCAAATGTTAGAATAAAAGAGCATATCTATGCAAGAAACATTTCTAACTTCAACTTCACTTCATTTAAATAATACTTACGATAAAATGGTAACGGTTATCAAATTAGTTTAATAGGCCGTTTTTAGCTAATTCTCGACAGTTCCAAAACTGTTTAGTCTAGCTTAAACGCAGCTATCTCAGTCAATATTGCATAAAAATGCACATGGCATATATCAGAATTTAAGTTCGACATCGCTGAATGCAAAGAAACTTGTTTAAGTCTAATAGCTCTTTTAATTTTTAAGTTATCCTAAATCAAACAGGCGTACTTTTTTTTGCCCCACCCGGTATATATACTCTGTGAGGTTAATTGGTGGCTATAAGCTATAATGCAAAAGCTCACTTCCCTTGTGGTCGTTTGAGCACTCTGGCCCCAAGACACTTCACGCATGTCTGGATGCGCATGTGTCTGAGTATGGTACCACATGCGCTTGGTGAGGGCAAGAGTATGGTGTATAAATACGAAGTCACTCGCATCTAGACTGCGTTACAAGCTGCACTGACGAGCCGTTGAACGGCGAAACATGCATGTCTGCAGATTTGACTATATATATGTATATATATAAATTCATTTTCCTATAGGTTTGTTGTTTGTATGCTCTAAATGCAATCATAATTCTCTTGATCGGTGGTGGAGGATTTGGATTATGGGAATTGTCGGAATCATATATTCACGGCTTGCCTGTGCCTATAACCGTAGCCGTCCTAGGAGGATTCGTCTTACTGCTATTGGTAATCGGATATTTAATCAGGATTTGTTGTGTCTGTTTCAATGTCTGTTCAAGGTACGTTCAATCTAACCCCCCTCCCCCCTCACCACCCAACGCCCTTTAGATATATATACGGACACTTTTATAATACAGACGCTCTTCTAATACGGACAAATTCCTAATACGGGCACCTCTCTAATACGTACACGTCTCTATTATGGACACCTCTCTAATACAGACACCTCCCTAATACGGGCACCTCTAGCTCTAATACGGGCACCTCTCTAATATGGACATATCTCTATTATAGACACTTCTCTAATACAGACACCTCGCTAATACGAACACTCCTCTTATAGGAAACATTTATAATACAGACACCTCTCTAATACGTGCACATCTCCATTATGGACGCCTCTTTTATACAGACACCTCCCTAATACGGACACCCCTCTAATACGGGCACGTCTCTAATACAGACGCCTCTCTAATACAGACACCTCCATAGTATAGACAACTCTCTGATACAGACACCCCTCTTATACAGACACCTCTCTAATACAGCGACCCCTTTAATAAGGACACCTCTCTAATACGGACATCTCTCTATTAAGTGCACTTCTCTAATACGGGCACCTCTGTACTACGGACATCTCTCTAAGATGTTTATTCAACAGTTTAGTCAACAATTGCATTTTTTGTGTTCAATGTATTAAGACAATTTTTACTATTTTACAGCCTACACGAATGGTCTTTTGTACACTTGCCAGTTTATCGTTTCATTCTTTCACTTTTAAATTTTATCACCGATGGCCCAACCCCCCCAGCAATGCTACATCTTAGTGACGGTGGACATTTTGAAAACTATGGCCTCTTACCGCTGTTAAAATTACGTCTGCCTAAAATCTTGGTCGTGGATGGATCACATATTAAATCGGATGATGACTACGCCAAGGGAATCGAACAGGCAATGGCGCGTGCGCGTGAGATATTGGATTGCTCCTTTACTTCAAAGGACGGAGGCGATATCGATGTGTTGACTGATATAAAGAATTATTATGTGCATCACGATAAAGATAGAAAATATTTAAGGAAATACGAGTTCAAAGTTCGTTACTCCATAATAGGTAGGTATTTTGAAATATGAAGTACAGTGGATCCTCTACTAAAATGTACTCTGTACAAAGGACACCTCCATACAATGAAGACTAAGTTCAGGTTCCGATTTTTTTACCTAAAATATTTATAAACAACGGACACAGCCAAACAACAGACACCATTTTGAGTATAAACAAAAAAGATGCAAGTGAAAACAACCTTTATATAATGGACAGTTCTTATAAAACTCCGAATACTGGGTTTGGTGGGTAATCCAAGTGAGTAGATATATACACAATTTAAGACCTAACCAGGAACGGTTGCGAAAAATGCAACACTAGGTCCTCTGGCAGGAATTGAACCCACGGTCCTGCGATTCCGGTGCAGCGCTCTAACCAACTGAGATACAGAGGCCAGTTGCTGAGCTGTAACCGTGAGTTCTGTATATGTATAGGTTATCGGGTGTGCGGGTTGTGATAAGGTAAAAAAATCTTTGAAGTTTACCTTATCGCAACCCGCACACTTATCACTTTCGCAACCGTTCCTGGTTAGGTCTTAAAATTGTGTATATATATCCACTCACTTGGATTATCCACCAAACCCAGTATTCTAGTTCAACCAAGTGAAGTCCAAAAAAAACCCCCTTATAAAACTCCGTTTATAACAACTCCGTCTACAAACTATGAGCATGGAAAATATCCCAACGCCTCTACAGACACTTACACACACTCGAAAAGTTTGACAGAGCACTTGGCTATCACTGCATCTTGCGCACTTCTCTCATCTGGTTACTTTAACTAAACCTTTAGGCAGCGAACATCTCTATACAACGGACAGCAAGCTTCGTTCCCAAGAGTGAGGGTAGGACTAAGGGATTGTTACTTTTGATGGGTGACTACCCTAGTCTGACTTAGTATGCTTGAAAACTCGAGTAAAAACTCTCATTGTGAGGAGATCGTTCCTGTACAACGAGGTTTTTCTCCGGGTACTCCCGTTTTCCTCCTTCGCCAACCTATTTAGTACGTTATTTTATCTCGTTTCTCGTAGGGTAGGAAACATGCCTAGAAACAACGTGTACAAAATGCATCGTTATAACCGCCGTTTCAACGATGGCAAAGATACTGTATTTAGCGAATATATATATATATATATATATATATATAGCCGTTGAACGGCGAAACATGCATGTCTGCAGATTTGACTATATATGCTCCTTCACTTTGTGTTGTTGAGCACTCTGTGAGGTTAATTGGTGGCTATAAGCTATAATGCAAAAGCTCACTTCCCTTGTGGTCGTTTGAGCACTCTGGCCCCAAGACACTTCACGCATTTCTGGATGCGCATGTGTCTGAGTATTGTACCACATGCTCTTGGTGAGGGCAAGAGTATAGTGTATAAATACGAAGTCACTCGCATCTAGACTGCGTTACAAGCTGCACTGACGAGCCGTTGAACGGCGAAACATGCATGTCTGCAGATTTGACTATATATATATATATATATATGTTATTTACCGGATGGGAGGTCCGTACTGGAAAAAGAAGGTCAAGGGACGCTTCTGAGGCCGAGGGAAAATGTTTTCAGTACGGACCGACCTAAACGGTAAATAGCGTTTTTATTTTTTTCCTTCATGGAAAATTGAAAATTTATAAAAAAATCAGTGGCGTTGCCTAATCAAAACATGTTTCTAAATTTGAAAGCCTGTAGTCAAAAATCTTGAAGGAAACATATCTTTTCACATTATATTTTACTCAAGATTATGGCAACTGTGATATTTTTCTCACTCTTAATTTGGCTGTTCAAGTGTTTCCGTGTTACTGTTGAAGTGTTCAAACCGCCTTGTTAACCCGGTACTAGTCTAGGTAGACAGGTAGTGATTCGCCGTCAACTGAATTTGCGTCGGAATTTCCACAAGAATAGGAATTTGCATTGTTTTTTTACTATAATTTTCCAAGTATTTCAAGACACGATGAAAAAAGTACGCCTGTTTATTCAATTTTTGTTTATGTGTCGTTTTTCATCTTTTAAACTTGCTAAAACTGCCCGTTTTGAGCAGGGCTTCGACTTTACTCTGTCGAAAACATTTGTTGTTTTTTGTACAATTGAAAACGCTGTTTAAAATGGAAAAAACATGTTCACACTGCCGTTTATCTTGTTTTCCTGGAGGAAATGTCTTGTTTTCAATTGAACTTTTTGTTATGGTTATTTTTTATAAATTTTAGAAACCAAAAGACATGATGTCTCAAAAGACATGATGCATGCTGCAAGGCGGCCAAGCCGAAAGCCATAGCTTTACATTGTTTATATATAATCGAAGCATATTTTGGGGGACTCCTTTTCACAAACAAATATTTTCAAAAAAATAACTCTTTGGACCACGGTCAAATATCGTGAAAAGCTGCCCGCTCACGCAGCCAATCAGATTTCAGGCAATGAAAAACTATCAATAGCTGTACACAAATAAAAAAATAATATTAGTTATTTCACTCGATGATGCGTTCCATCCTTGTGCCGCTCCAGTATAAGAGTTTTGAGAAATTTAGTTTTTGGTTTAGGCAGAGCTAGTTTAATGTTATTACTCCTTATAGAATTAATACTATTTTCGCATTTAGTGAGACAATCCTGGAGATAGACACGCGGTCTACCAGTTATACTTCTATAAACCTTTTAAAGGTATCCAACTGAGTGGAACGACCCTCACCTGTTTTTTTTCGTGATAGCACGCGATCAACTTATGGGAAATTGTATTTTATTTATTATGTAGGTGATCTACAGTATCATGAAGTTAGTGAAGGGCACATTGTCCTCATTGCTCCGCGATCTGTACCATCGGAGAATAAACCCAAGTGTGGAGAAAGTCTGGAGATGGGTGAGAAAACAGCCCATAAAACAGCCCCTGTAACAGCCTACGTAGCCGCCCACGAAACAGACGACGAAACAACCTCCCTAACAACCTACGTAGCAGCCCACGAAACAGCCCATGAAACTGGCGAAAGTGTGGAGATGCATGAGAGAATTGGGACGAACCCAGGAGTAAACGTTGCTCCCGATGATCAGAATAAGGAGACATGGAAAGACGTTGACGAATTTCCTCGAAAAATGTCTACGAGCATATGGGGGCCGGGGCCTATCCTGGGAAAAGACGAGACCGATCGTATTGCTGGCTTTCCTGCAGGATTGGGTTGCTGTGAGTGCTGTCATTATGGTTGTGTTTCTTCTTGTTGCAGAAATCCAGAAGGTCCTTGTCCTTGTCCTGAAGGTTTATGCTGTTTGAAAGGGTGCCGTGACAAGTGCAGGGAGTGTTCATGCTTGGCCAGTTGTTTAGCCTTCCCTCGTCATACCACTGGAAACCAGTTTTTTACACCTCAAATGTTTACTGTTTATCACAGAGAAGGTTACAGAGCGTGTAAGGAGTGTGACGACTTTTTAGCAGCCCCCGTAGCAGCCCCCGTAGCATCCCCCGTAAACAATGAACCGGCAGATTCGTTAACTACAGCCTCGGTACACATTGAACCGGCATCTTCGTTGCATCGTGCAATGACAATTTGAATACTTGGAAACTCCGTTTTGCGGAACTTACACTTACAGGTCATCCTATATTAATTGTGTCATTAAATTATGGAGCATTATTTCTAACTCAGCATTATTTCTAACTCTAAATATCTGATCTTGGCTCAGTTCTTATTGACATGGCTTCTCTAACAGTTTATAAATCATGAAATCATATGTCTTGTGATCCTTTTAATGGATATTTTAAATTGATGAATCATGAGAGGAATACTAGAAATAATGGATATAGTGTAATTTTGTCAAGAGTAAAATTAGTCTGGGCTAAGAAAGGTTTCTACTACCAGGGAGCGTCAACTTTTAATAGTCTCCCTTTACCAGTTCGACAGAAGAACACATTCTTATCCTTCCGATCTGCCTTGAGGAAATTTTTAGAACTATAGTTCTATATTACTCATTATACTACTAAAATCATAATTTGTTAAGTATTGCTAGATGCAGGACCCTTATTGATAGCAGTGTTTTCACTGAAAAGGTTGTAAATCCTGTTTAGATAAAGTGTATACAATACAATACCTATATAGTACTTTCTCAAGTCCATCATAATCAGGGAAAATTTCTGAAAACAAAGTGCACTAATATGCCAAAAACAACTTTTGACCAAGACATACTGTGATTGTTGTCATATTAAGGAGTATCACCATTAGACCTAGTTCAAACGTATAGAACTTTTCGTGTCGGACGTAATGCAGATGAGCTCAAACAATGAGTTTTGGTCATTTACATTAAGTTCAACACATGATAAGCGCGACGTTTCGACCAAGACGTAGATAAATTAGATATTATATAGTTAAGAGGAGATTTTTTAGAAACTCGCGTATTTTTTGTCAAAAACGCTCAAAACTTAGTAACCAGGCTTTTGTTTTTACATTGCGTAATTGCCCGGTTGCTATGGAAACAATGTGGAAATCACAAGCTAGTTCATGGGATGAGTGTTTCTGTGTTTGCCTTCGAATTTATAGTTGTAAAAGACTGCAAATATTGATGTAAATACAATTTGAGGATGTCAACAAGAAAGAGTATTACAATATAGGGACACTGGATATATTCTGTGTTGTTTTTAATCGGTTAGTTCCAAAAGAATGGCGATCACGCATTCATGCGTAATTGCGTTTTTCTAGTGCTGTTCGTTGTGGGCAAACATTGAAATAATGTGGGTAATGATATGGCTCTAAAAGTGCCGCCAATGTATGGAAATTTGGTTTACGTTGCATATCATGAAAGTAGTGAATAGAAATGTGGGAAATTTCGTTTAACTACTTAATTTCGTTCGATCTGCAATCAAAAAACGTGAAAACATCTGGCACCCAAGGCAATCTGCAGCACACTGCACATAGCACCATGAAGTCTAGATTTTCCTATTAAATTTCCTGTTATGTTGACTAAGCAAAGTAGGCTTTGAAAATTTCACCTGGAAATTATATAAAGTAGCTGTTACAGTGTTATAAGGAGGAGTTTGTACCTCATGCACATCTTATAAAGGTTGGGGAAACATATATTTATATTAATTAGTGCAAAATTTAAACAATCCGATCTCAGTGTACCAGGAAACTCAGTTAAAGCTCTTAAGATTGCACTTGTTCTTTACTATAGAAAAGGCCACTTTGAAGAAAATTATGGGTGGGCATGTACTCCCATGCCTCCCTTCTTGCTGAGTTTTGATGCTACTTTTCATAGAATGCAAACAAAGTAAACAATGCTTACAAATATTTGTATGTTTATTTCAATTAACAAAATCAAGTACTGGCTAAACATGCATCAATAGTTCCTCATTTAGTAATAGTTAATCTTTATGGTCAAGTGAGATTCTATATTGCACCTAACTCTCAACAACTGTAATTGAGAACTGATATTTATTATAACAAATAGTATTATTACAGAAATAGTCTTTTTCAATAAACTAAGATATAAGGCTACCAATCTGTTTTTTTTATATAAACAGAGTAATTTGTAGCAGCTTTAGAAGTTGTGGTACGACTGTTGATAGATAAAGCTCTTCACACATCACTTCTGCTTTGTAGGATGAAATTTCAAACACCTAAAGAGAATAATAGTATGATAAATATACAAGACAACTTGCAGGTTCAACCCGGAATACAGTTTAAATCAATTCTGTTGGAATCACATTGGTGAATTTGCACTGCAAAATATAATCTGGACTGTGTGTGGGGGGGGGGGGGGTAAGCTGACTTAATTGACCTAAAGAAGAAAAGCAAGTTCATCTATGATTACTGAGACTTTCAGGAATAGACTCATGGCATGCATGCAGGCCTTAAAATATCGGTCGGTCACGGACATTGTCCAACCCATTCGTGAAATTGTCCGACGTAGAGCGGAAAGCACCGGACATTCTGTCATTCTGAATTAATACATTGTGCTGATATTAATTGACTTTCCAAGCTGAAACAAACATTTTTCTAAAACTGCATGGAGCCACCTTAATAAAATAGCAGGTAATAAAAATTGACAAACCTTACAAAATGGCTAAATTCTGCGACGACCTTCGGCTTTGATTTTTTTTTAAATACAATAATTTTGAAGCTTTGTGTTTAAACTTAGAGTACACCATAAAATTTGGCTGCGCACGCTTAATATAAGGGATATTTTTCAAATTTAAGCAATGAAGCCCCAAATGCTTGGGTCTATTTTACAACTTTCAACGAAGAGGTTATGATAAAAGTCCGACCATTTCTTTTCATGTTTATTTGTAGTTTGTTTAATTATCTTGTTATGACTACTAGAATCTATCAATGGTAATTTTAATGAATTTTAAAAACTGACAATGAATTTAGGAGGTTTTTTTTACAAAATATAAAGGTATATCATTTTTGGTAAAATGCCAAAAAAATGGCAGGGTTGGAGTTAAAACATAAAAAATATTCCAACGACCTTCACCTTCGATTTCCTTTAAAAACAGTTATTTTACCCTTCAGTAAGTTAGGTAAAGGGACATTAGCGCCTTTTGCTGCGCAGAAATATGGATTAGTAGAAAATCAGATTTTTACACAATTTTTATGCTTTAGAAATTTTTGTAAGAATAGGGCAAATCTTATTTAAATGCATCAATCAAAAGTGACAATAATTCATTTAATAATACTTTGCAAAGGCATCAAATTAGGTAATTAAAAGTGCAATTACCTAGCTATGTAGTTATATAAATATCCTTGAGATTAATGCTTGTTTGAATCAGTAACAGGATAAAATACAGAAAGGAAAGTAAAAGTCCATGGCAAGAAGCAAAACAAATTATATTCAGAAAATAAATGACCAATGATAAAACATTCAGTAGCAAAGGTCAAACCAGTTTAGCGTAGCTGCAAAGTGTGGTCAAATACCGTTCTTAATAGATAAATTTCTGCCCATATTAACACTATCCAACGTGAAAATAAAGTACGTAAAGTTGTCATACCTTGGTAACTTCTGTCGCCAAACATCACCCTTGGTCGGCCCTTCCACAAATTGAAAATAGCCGTTTCATTCAAAAATTGCTGTATAAAGCTTGTTGTAGCCTTTAGCTAACTAAAATTGTTATGACGAATCCATTTCTAGTATTTATCTTGAAATCCAGCAACGTCCACTCGAATATTTAGCCAGTAAGTCATCGAACTGAATATTCACTCTGCCATTTTCGCAAAAACAACAATTGCTTCTTTTTCGCGCAAAGCATGACGGTATTTTTGAGCGCCAATTGCTCGATTTTCTAAAAAATCTCCTCTTAATTACAAATATAGTTATTCAGTTAATTACAGTAAAAAATTTAAAGAGTAGAATAGAAAGTTGCAATGGTATATGATTGTCCTTATATTCGTGAGTACTTATTAGATTTACTGCCAAAACAAAGCCCATTTTTCGCACACATGTGCTTGTTTTGTTTACATATTTTGTTTTGAAATGTTCTATAGAAATGTTATAGATACAGCATGAACGACTGTGTTGTATAAGATATAGTATTTATTGTATATCTTTTTGGTGTTTGTGAGTTATTAGTATCACTATGAACAATCGGCGCAAATCTACTTCCGGTTACCACTTTGCAGCGAAAACAATATGGAGTTGTATAGGGAAATGAGTCGGCGAGGCTGGTTTTTCACAATTTTGAGGCATTCCCAAGCGCTGGACTAAACCGTTCGTCTGGTGATGAAAAGAACAGGATATTTTCTTGCTTTTGGAGAGATACTTTTGTAGATTTCGGTAAAAAATCACTGCTAAAGACGTTTGACAAGTTGCATACACGAAGTCCATTGTGGTCTTTCATGCTTGTGGTCTTTCATTCTGGCATTTTCGCTAAACAAATACTCTGGCTGGATAGAAACTCAAGTCGGATGGATTAAACGAAAGGCAAGCAATGTATAATAAGCGTTTGTCTTTCTCAATCAAGCGAAAAAGTACAGAATATCGGTGTTGCTCTCGGGTTATGTTGTGCTATATCAAGATTTTGGTGGCATCTCATTTTGGTGGATTGAATAATAATTGAAAAGTTTTGTAGATGGGAAATTATTGAGTGAAAATTATATACATTTATTAGACCTAACCAGGAACAGCTACGAAAAATGCAACCATAGGTCCCTGGCAGGAATCGAATCTGCGCCACCAAAATCTTGATATTCACCCACAACTTAACTTGGCAGTACCCTAGTGTATAGATATGAACGTGTGGTTAGAGCTCGACAACTGGACTCTGTAGCTCAGTTGGTTAGAGATATTCACCCACAACTTAACTTGGCAGTACCCTAGTATATATGCACGAACTTGTGGTTAGAGCTCGACAACTGGACTCTGCAGCTCAGTTGGTTAGAGCACTGCACCGGAATCGCAGGGCCGCAGATTCGATTCCTGCAGGGACCTATAGTTGCATTTTTCGTAGCTGTTCCTGGTTAGGTCTAATAAATGTATATAATTTTCACACAATAATTTTCCATCAACAAAACTTTTCAATTATTATTCTATCGAGTGAGATGCCACCAAAATCTTGATAGTTACCCACAACTTAACTTGGCAATACCCTAGTATATATACACGAACTTGTCGTTAGAGCTCGACAACTGGACTTTTGACTTCGGTATATATTTCTCAATATTTTACGTGCATTCGGTTGTTCCATGTTAAAACCAACACCAACGGTTTTAATGCCTTCTGTATCTTTATAAGCCTTAGTCTTAACACCTTCAAAGCCAGCGATTGTTTCCGCCATGGACTTGCCTATATTGTGAAAAAAATTGCCAAATATATATTTTCAACTTCAGTGGTATTGGCAAACGTTGAGGAACGTTATGTGTAGAAGTGTGCCTCTTGAAAAAGTATGACAATATTATATTCTAGAAGGATTATGTATTGTACGTGCATGGGTGAAGGTACAGCGTATGTACAATGTAGGGTCTAGTCCTGTTGGTTACTAAATTTGTTTCTTTCTAAGTTAACTAAAACATAGACGACAAATGATAGTATACTTAGGTCAACAGATGAGAAATACTTAGTAGCAAAGGCCATCAACAATCCTGCATACGACATGGCCCAATAAATGTTGCATGTGCACTTGTAAAATATAGCAAAGGAACTGGGAAGAAAGTATATATGAAAATATGCAAGAAAATAGTATCTGTGATTCATAGTTGCAGATAAAGGCAATTTTTTAGGATACCTCAAATTTACAGCCCTCTACTTCTAAACCTCCTTGCCCCAGTCCATTTACAATATCGCCCTCACAATTTACCATAAGGAAACATATGGTCACTGAGTTACTAGAAATACATGCAAGCAGAATCCCCTCGCCCATTTGAACCAAACAATTTACTCCCCAAAAGTTATTGTAACATGAAGTACTGAATCGACCACTGTAACCATGGTAACACGCAACACAGGGTGGTCATCTCACTAATCTTTGTTAGGAGTGGAATGAGCGAATTATAAAAAAACATGAGTAAGTCATATCAATAAGTCTGAATTATAACTTATAAATCGCTTTTTGGGACTTCAGGAAAAGCGGCGGAACAAATTTATCATTTATACTTTATAAAAAAGGATAAATAGAGATAGATGGTCGGAAAAATATGGCAAGTTTCTTATATTAAATTGTCGATGTATTTTAATAATAATAGCCGTAAAAATGTACGTTGTTTTATTTACATAGATTTTCATTTTTTTCCAATTAAAGTATTTTATGTTATCAAAAAGTTCCAACTTAAAAGAAAAGAGAAATCGTTTCACACGAGAGAATTTGTATATTTTCATCTGATTTCATTTCAAAAACTAATTTATCAGTAAAAGACAGTTTAGGTTTATAAACTTTTGGAAACGTTTTAGTGAACGGAAGGTTGCATTTAAACATTAATTTGAAGCCTATAGAATGCATAAGAACATACCTACACTATATATCTCATATTTATATGACTAAAACAACTAATATTTTAATTATTTTTGAAGTTTTTGTAACCTGTTTAATTTAACTCCTTATCGTTTTTCGCCTTGCGCCGTAATTACGATCGGTTGTTTCAAAATGTAAATATCGCCAGACGTGTTTATTCTCTGGCAACAGGACACGCGTCATTCGATAGCTTATGACTTCCTCTTTAAAATTATATTTAGTTTGTCCCGGTTCATATTACATATGCAAATTAATTTGCATACATGTTCATAAATTATCTAAAAATTTTACAATTATTGTTGAAATAACCCTGAATTGCCAGAACAGGGTTCAGAATTTTCGAGCAAATGTTAGCAAATTTTGGACCAAAATTGTAGCTCATATAAAAAGGAATATTATTGGAAAGTTTCATTGCATTTGAAGAAGTAGAAGTATTTTATTTTATTTTTTGAAAGTCGCATGCAAAATGCCGAGATCGTTGAAATTTGATTCCCGCACGCGGAAATTAATTACGAAATGCCATATAAGGTCAGTGTTGATTGCTATAAACCAATGAAAATCCGCCATCTAGGCAATTAAATCACGCGGAATCGATTGCCGGTACTTTCAATACGCTAGGATGCAAAGCCGCGGAGATTTAGCTTCCGAAGTTGCCCGAGCGTGCGCCGACAAAACCGGGATTTCGCAATTAGACGGGATTTTCACGAGAAAAGTCGAGAATTGTCATAAAATGGCTAGTTTATTTAGTATGGATATTTAAATACATCCTTTCGAACAGGATTTTCAAGAGCTATCCAATGGTCACACTTAGGAGTTTGTAGCGTGTAAACCAAAGGTAGGAAAGCGAACTGAATATATAATTAGTTTGTATTATTGTTAATTTGTAAACAATACAAAGTTCAGAGGTGTTTGCAAGGGGCTAAATTGGCCGCGTAGCATTGTAAACAAACACAATTTACTTCTCTAAAAACGCTGTAAAACGCTGAATCGAACGGTGGTATTGTCATCTACATAGCATGCACTGAACCGACGATATGAAAACTGCAAAAATAGGTCGATATCGACCTAAGTTAGTCAGCACAAAACATCCAGAAAAGAAATTTATTTTATTAATCGTGTTGCCATGGCTACCAGTGCTTGCACAACCGCCTGTTCAAAAATCCTTTCACAACGGGTATGAATATAAAAATACCTTCCTACCAAGCCATTGTATTACTATAGTTACCTTTAATCCTATAGGTTTAAGAGCTTTAGCACAATTAATGTATATGGTTTTATGGCGTAATATAGATTTCTTACCCCACATTGTTCATTCTCTTCGACTGGCGCTGTAATCACAACTTAATATTATTTTGGAGCGCAATGAAGAAACACAATATGAAATGGCTAATTTTCTCACTATTTATGAAAATAAAACTTCGGCTTGGGATGGGGATGGTCTATTTGGCGCGGGTCGCTGGCAGTGAACTCTAAGTAGACTGGAACGATAATTCGGCCGCCATCTTTGAAGCTAAATTGAAGGCCGCCATTGAAGGTCCGAAGCCGAAAATACGCCGCCTAAAAAGCGTCGAGTTTCTTACACAAAACATCCTCATTGGAGCAATATTAAAGGCTTAAACAAACAACAATACTGGAACTTTAGTAAAAAACAAGTTTCAAGACCGTAGAAAGATTTTAACCTTATTTTTCATCGGCACGTTCAAACTTGTCCAATATTTCGAATATAAAGCTGACACCCCTGAAGTTTTTGCAGTTGGTGGATGTAGACTACTTAGAACTATCCAGAAAACCAGGTTTGAATCTTTGATATTGAAAAATTCGGATGAAAAAGCTATTTTTCTTTCTCATTTTCGCTAAAATAAACTTTTGACTGAATTTCCCACTCCTCAAAACTCGCCTTAGTCCTTTTGAAAGTGCATTTTAGTTGCGCGGTTCCCGCCTTTTGCTTCAAATTATGCATCAATTTGGCTTCACCCAATCATAGGGCTTAATCATAGGAGTTAGTGTTCCAGTCTACTTAGGGTTCACTGGTCGCTGGTCACCTTAGACAAGCGCGGGTACAACAAAAGTGGCGCGGGTTCGACAAAACGTACAGGCGCGAGGCTTACTTGAATTCCGTGGCGCTGGTGAAGTAATTAAGGGTAATTAATGCCGGGGCGCTGGTAAGTTTATTGTAGATCTTGATAATTGATCCTGTTGTCATATTAGAAATGCGTTATTTTCTCGTCAAAAGGTAAATACTTCATCTTCTGAAGCAAAAATGGATCCTGAACCCCACCCCACCCAAACCGCGTCAAGATCGAATAAAATGTTATCAAAATATTTTAAAACCATATGATTATGTAGCGAAACTCAGACAAAATTCTATCCGAATTCTGACAATTATTTACGAGTGCTATACTTAAAGTATTCCAGGAAGGCGTCAAGAAGATTCTTCTATGCTCCCAGCAAGTTTATATTTGAGAAGTACACGAACTACGAAAATTATTTAATATTAATGGTGGTACTGATGCAGCCAGTATGATGAATCGATTATTTTAAAAAATGCAGTATTTTTTATATATTATACCTGTCTATTACATTCATATTATAGTGGTGGAAACGTAATTGTTTATACGAAAAGTTTTTAACTCGCATCTGCTGGTAGAGTTTATTATCCAGGCCCTGGGGATAGGGACACTCTGTTCACGAAAGAGGGCCATATTTTTGCCCATGTATAAATGGTTTGTTTCACCATCCAGAGGCAACTTTTCAGACTTATTAAATAAAGCATGCGTATTATGTTGAATTTTTTTATTTTATTTTTTGAAACTTTTATTTAAATAGGGTAATCCAATCAGTTACAATGTTAACTGTTAAACAAATCATAAAAAAATGGAAAAATTACAGCAAAAATAATAAAAAATGATCAAATTTTTTTATCTCGTACACTTTTATAGGGGTGATTTTCCCCTCGATAATAACCACAATAAAAGACAATCTTTAAAAGACAGTAGGAGTTTGCAGAGTTCAATTCAATTCACTTCGATAAGATAAAGTTATGTGAAGAAGATAGAAAGCCGTTAAATGGCAAGAATATGGTATTTTATCACGTTTGATTGTGTCGATACTGTAGTTTGAACAAATGAGCTAACTGTCAAATTTGGCGAATATTTTCTCTGCAATCTCAATGCAAGAATTTGCTTGTTTAGCGAAAAATGGAGATTTATGCTAATCTCTTGGTGACATGAACAGCATGATATAATGAGCGTAAGTATAGCTAATATTCCTCATTTCTTTGCCCTGATGAAATATATTATGGACATTGATCACAGGAAAATTTTTGCGAAGACTGTTCTTTGTAAAAAGCTGAGCAATATGTTTGTCAGCAATATATTTGTTCTTACGTATACCAGATAAGAATGTCCAGCACTATTAAAGTCTGCTGAAACATATCTAAGTATTCTTCTTTTGCTATATCACCCGGTATTCCTTTACAGTGTGTTCGATTTCAAGCAATTTTCTCATCGCATAAAAAGTATGAAGATTTGCGTTGACCATGCATAGCATCATACAATACACTAAGGAGGATTGTATACCTTCTAAAATACTGTGTGAAGCCAAGCCATCCAGATGTTCTAGAAGCTTGGGTTGCAGATATTTCTTTAAGGCTTTGCGGAACTGGAAATTGATAAACGTTTTATCGAAAACGAACGCGTCCGCATGCACAATCTTAGCAAGCAATGAGCACGAGTCACGACAGCATGTCTGAAACACAGTCCGAAGCGTCACAATTTGAAGAGATGGATAAAGTTATAAATAACACCTGTACATATTCCATGTAGCTATATGAATGACTATGAAGCAAGCAAACCATGAGGTTCGTTGCAGTCTAAGGATGAAATGGCTGGATTATTCAAAACGAACGACGTATGCGAATACTTCGTCTTATTCAGCTTCACCTCCCACCCCCTGACAAAGTCTGGCTTGGTCTTTGATCTTTTGGCTGAGCAACCCTATACTTATTCCAACAAACGTGTGGCAACATAATTATACTCCCTGCATGAAAGTGATTAATGCTCTGAAACAATGGTCTGATTAATGATTCATGATTCATAAGTTTCATATATTATTCAGCTCATGCACTCCCCGTTGGGGCTTTTCAGTGACCGATTACATCAAGTATCTTGCTTACCTACATTATGTATGTAGCCTACATTATCTATTTTTACAACAATTGTGATATTACTTCCCACCCAGTCAACTTTCCCTGTGGGAGGAAACCGGAGTGCCCGGCGAAAACCCACGACTTTCGGCAGAGCGTTGACTTACTTTTTTCACATGAGTGTGACGAGCATAGTCCTCAGCGAGAATCGAACTCAAGACTCAGAGGTGAAAGGCGGTTGTCCTGACGACTGCGCCACCGAACCCCCATGCTATGAATACACAGACATAGTAAATGACATTTTAAAATTATCGTCTGGGTCATTACACTCTTAAGGAAAATTGCTGTTATAAATGCCATGGCAATCCTATTTCAAAATTCACAATTATGATTGATGTTAAAAATATTCTTTATTTATAGGATTTGTGTTCTGACTTTTTTCGGTACGTGTTCTGCAAATGTATAATTTTGAATTAATACAGCATATGCGTAATGGTTTCAAAACTTATCGTTGCTCACTGTTTAGATTAACATTAAAGCTGAAACATACAGTAGAGATATTATTTTGCTCACCCATATAGGGAGCAAAACTGTATGTCAATACTGCATGTTTTGACTGCGAGCCATGACCACGAACTTATATCTACGCAAGTGGATGCATGCGCATTTTACGCGATTATCTGTGCCAAAATCGTGCTCTAAACATACATACAAATTGTAAATTTTCCGTGAAGGGCACTTGCCCTACCCAACCGAAATTTCCGCCGCTGCATAGACTTTATGCATAATTCGTAATCCGGGTCTGGTATCCTAAGGAACGGGCGAAAACGCTGCAAAACGAGCGAAAAGGTTTCAGTGGTTTCCTCTCCTCTGTCTCTTCGGTAACTATACTTACCTAATATGAACATGTTTTGTGACTGGTCTTCTGAAACAAAAGTGATCAGTTTTTAGGACTAGTTTATTGTCTTTTATTGTCAATCACAAAGTCTGTTCATGTAAGTACGTACCGACCCTTGTCTCTGACCTACTTGTTGGACAAAGCCATAATAGGCAGACTGAGGTTTTGTTTTGTTCATAATGTGCACTTATAGTTATAACTATTTGTCTATTTTAAGAATTTGTGTCCTCAAAAGTTGAGTTTTTAATAATTTGTGCGCTAAAAACTCGAGTTTTAAGTGTGAAAACTGTGAAAATATGACAACATAGCCATGTCGTAAATCAGGCCCGCACTGAATGGGAAAAACCTTTAAGTTCTAATGCCGGAGGCAGAGAAAGACTTATAATAATATAAAATCTAATCCGTGGAAAATCAAGACGTCCAACCAAGAAAAGGTTAATTTAGTTTTTATATTTCGCAAGGAAAACAAAGGGACGATTTTGGCACGAATGATTTCTGACTGTGAATATAAACTGTGCTTATAGAAGAGATCCTGCAAGCAGTCGAAACGTCTTAAGACATGAAACCTATTTTAAATTAATGAGTTTTTATGTTAGTTTTCATACTAAAGCTCTTCTTATCGCAATCAACATACAACAAAACAAAACAAAAGTTTTCTTTCTCAATTCACTCCATCTGTATAATACTCATCACTCCATCTTTAGATATTTTACGTAAGTTAGTATGTAGTACTGGATTCGGTAAACATCGCTCGCAAATATTTTTGAAAAGTTTGCTATAAAGATTAAAGTATGGTAAATGCTATAGTGATTTTAAATGATAAAAGTGTATTTAATTTATGTATATTTCCAAAAAATATCAATAGATACTGACGTGATAAAAAAGTGATTGTATTGCTATCATTACACTATACTGCAATCATATTTTCCAAAATAAAGTATAATTGAAGGGTCTGCCATTTTCATTTATCGTTATCGATAGTATCCGTTGTAAGTTTTCAATTCAGTTCACAGTTATCCCTTCTTCAATTCTTTCGCATATTTGCGGAAAATATTGGCGTTGAAATCCATACGTGTCTTGATCCCGCCATTTTTACCAGGTTTAGAATTCCGATAATCTTTGCGATCAAGATACTCTTTAGCGACCTTGTCCCACTGACCGCTGTTGATATACTTGACTGTATTCTGAGTAGACTTAAATTCACCACGGAAAATGCCATTCACAAGAGCAGTCTTGACGGCTTTTGGATATTTATCATAGCTTGAAAAAAGACGTTTTGTTGTTTTGACCTTGTCATCTAATGTTCCTTTGAAAAGATTCCTCGCTTGTTTATCTGTCAAGCGTTTCTTACCAGAAAGAACATCGTCGAAGGAGACCTTTGACTTCGGTACATATTTCTCAAATGTTTTACGTGCATTCGGTTGTTCCATGTTAAAACCAACACCAACGGTTTTAATACCTTCTGTATCTTTATAAACCTTAGTCTTAACACCTTCAAAGCCTACAATTGTTTCCGCCATGGACTTGCCTATATTGTGAAAAAATTGCCAAATATATATTTTCAATTTGGTATTGGCAAACGTTGAGGAACGTTATGTGACAATATTATATTCTAGAAGGGTTATGTGTTGTACGTGCATGGGTGAAGGTACAGCGTATGTACAATGTAGGGTCTAGCCCTGTTGGTTACTATATTTGTTTCTTTCTAAGTTAACTAAAAACATAGACGACAAATGATAGTATACTTAGGTCAACAGATGAGAAATACTTAGTAGCAAAGGCCATCAACAATCCTGCATACGACATGGCCCAATAAATGTTGCATGCAGTGCACTTGTAAAATGTAGCAAAGGAACTGGGAAGAAAATATATATGAAAAATATGCAAGAAAATTGTATCTGTGATTCATAGTTGCAGATAAAGGCAATTTTTTAGGATATCTCAAATTTACAGCCCTCTACTTCTAAACCTCCTTGCCCCAGTCCATTTACAATATGGCCCTCGCCATTTACAATAAGGAAACACATGGTCACTGAGTTACAAGAAATACATGCATGCAGAATCCCCTCGCCCATTTGAACCAAACAATTTACTCCCCAAAAGTTATTGTAACATGAAGTACTGAATCGATCACTGTAACCATGGTAACACGCAACACTGTATATTTATTTTATTTTAATTTGTAAAAAATATTGATATTTTGTACTTTTAACTATAAAATTATCATTATCAATTGCCAAACTATATAAAGTATGTATGCTATTATGTGCTCTTTAAGCTTTGATTTACTGTAACATTCAACCTTAGACGTTCACAAAACGTTTCGAAATTTTCATAAAACTTCAACTATGTTCGAGCAGTATTTTTAAACTTGGAAACTTGCTTTTGAAATGAAGTTTTTGAGATTTACTAATGTACTAAAATACTTTTATAAGATCAATCAATGTTATATTGGCCACACAGAATGATCTACGCATTTTCAAATTCACAAACTATACTGTATGCTATATAGCGGCAAAGCAAGTATGCAAAATAGACACTTACCCGCTTAAAACACTCTTTTTTCGGTCTTTCGACTGTTTTTCTTCTTGTAGATTTGTCATCTAAATACTTTATCTTGTTTTGGATACTTTTTGATTTGTATTTATTATGTCCTAACTCCTAAATGACAGTCTTTTCTCGGTCTGAACTCGCGCATGCGCATTAGTTAAAAAAACGTCCATGACAAAAAAAAATGGCGGACAACTTTGCATTCCGCTATATGTTTCCACATACCCGGGTGCAAATATCCGAGCGGAATTAGTACCCTCGTACGGCGCTTCGCGCCGGCTCGGGGATTAAAATTTGTGAATTGTTCTGGAAGTCAACTCATTCACGATTGTAGTACATTCATTGATTATGCTTCTTGAAATACGTCAAATGTTAAAAACAGATTTCTGACTATCCTGACTACATGCCATATTGGAGTAAAAGGGGTTTCTATATATCATATTATATTCCTATACGTGTAGCATGTAACTTACTGTGTTTCAGCTAATCAATAACCCCTCCCTCTATCAAGCCTCTGTCTAATAAGACCCGTGTCTAAAATAAAGCAGCCCCCACCCCCTACCGGAACATAGATCACCACTCTTTTTTTCACCAAATTTATAATTCTCCCGAGTTGATAAGTTAGTCAGCTATTACCGTGCGCGAGACTTGCGTTATTGTATTTCTACTTGTAGCTATAAAAGGTCTTACCTTTTAAAGGATCATTGGTATTCTGTACCACAGGCTTCTGTACAGGCTTCTTTACAGGCTTCTTTACAGGCTTCTTTACAGGCTTCTTTACAGGCTTTAGTGCAGGCTTCGGTGCCGGCTTTTGTACCCCAGGCTAGAACAAGAAAAAATGATAAAATGTGTAGATGTGTTCAATTTGTTAGATTCTTAGGAATGAAAGAGATTTTAATTAATGGAAATGGATGTATGTGATTATACCTTTTTCGCTGGGACTGGGTTCGTCCTTGTAGTTTTGCGGCGCCAAAACCAACCTCTTCTTGTTGTCCTGTTTAAATAATATGCTGATTCTGTAACTTGTCACTCTTTTGAAACTAGGTGAACTACTTAATATTCAAAAATATCCAAGGCAAGAATCCTTAAATTTGTTTTTGTTAAAAACGGCTATGATATTTAGTGAATCTGCCAACACAGTATTAAATAAATATCAAGTGAATTTGAAAATTCAGTTAGTTTTAAAGCAAATTTACGCCCTATATATAACAAACGTTTTGCACTAAAAGCTTACGATCCCACTCTTAATAAAACTACACTCTAGCTAGGTTTCTTCTTTAAGATAGGTTTTGGCTTATCACAAAGGCTAAATGCATGATCCTTATTCATGTACTCATTAACGTTGCTAATGGGGGATATATTTCATTTAAAATGTCAAAGACATGTACTAGTCCAATTCTGATATAATCCATAGTTCTTTATTCATACATGAACTCTTTGTAAGTATACATACTTTTTAATGCATGTTCTTGCATCAATTCCCTCGCATGCAAGCTCTGCCTCAAATTTTATTATGGACTCTAACTAATATTGATCAATGGCAACTAAAAATATAGCTGTTATTATGTCTTGCCGCGAGGGTGGCTATATCATATCCTGCCATTACCAGAAATATGGGACATTTTGCGACTACGTTTGGTCAGCGGCTATTCACTTCCTAATAGCAATCTATGGGGAATTTTCCAACTGCTGACGGCTTGCGAAGCCATAATTTCCCAATTATTGTGTACAGTAGGTTCGCTCTTTGGGACAAACCATGCATCGGATACACTTGAATTCAGTATATGAATATATATGTTACACATTGCCTGGAATACGGAGCTATTTTCAAGTTTTTTCCACAAATGCATTAAGTACATCTATAAGGGCACAAAAAATCTCGTTTGACGCCTGGTATAACGAAGAAAGGCTTCGGTATTAAACTTTAAATTCCAATTTCTAATCTTCGAGCACCACAGACTTTCTGATTTTACGGCGAAATATAATTTGAAAATAACGCGAAATATACCGGGTGTCCCAAAAAAAAGTATCGGTGTTTGATTTAATGAAGCTGCAACACTGGCACATATTTTACCGCAAAACAAGTTTTATTATTCCTCAAATAACTTAAATTTTAAATAAGACTATATAATTTTTTGTATATAGTATTTGACCGAGATACTAATATTGACGAGATACTTTTTTTACAGGATAAAAGTACGAAAAAAAAATTAGTAAAAATATTTGAAACGAAATTAAAGTGATTTTTTTTATCGACGATTTTTTTCCACGAGTATTTTCATTTAAATAAGTTAGCTTTTAGTAGATTATTATTTATTATTAGATTTTTTATTTGTAACCTCTTATAAAAAAAAATAAAAATAATATATTATGAATAAAAGAAATATTAATTAATAAAAACATAATTAAAACTGTGCAGTAAAATGTTTTTGGTTTGTGAAACTTTTGACGAAGAACTGATCCAAAATTTTTGGCATGGTTTTTGGCATGAGAGACAGAGAGCAAGACGGTGTATTCATGCACAAGAACCCGATATGATCTGATCTTTGAACAATATCTTTGGAACACAGAAAAAAGAATACTTGACCACATAGAAGTATTTATCACGTCTAACCAAATATAGAACATTTGCCGGGATTGTTTTATGCTAATTTGCTATAAAAAAAAATTTCACTCCTCAACTTCAAACATCTGTATCTTGTATCTCGGTCAAAAAAAATTGAAAATTATAATGTTATAAGGTTAGGTTCCCTTCTATATAAATAAAATTATTTTTTTAAACAAAAGTATACGTTGTTACTTACGAAACGAAATAAAAACAGCGATACTTTTTTTTGGGACACCCGGTATGCACTCAAATTACTGATTCAGCACGAAAGCAAGTCACCAGATCACGCAAATCTCTCTGTTTTTCTGTAGAAAGAGACTGGAAACCACCCTCGATAGCAAACAAAAACATGACTGCTCGAAGAAGCATATAAAACTATATCGCAAAAATTTGGATTTAAAGACGCCATATTGACGACACTTAGAACTACGAAAAAGGCCGAGGAATAATCACCGCTTTTTTTAGCTGTATTAATAGTTTAAACCTCACTGAGTTCATCGCGAGCTCCGCAGTTTGCATCGCCCGAAAGGGATGTTGGCTTATTCGACGAAGTATTGCCTCATGTATTGCCTACTGTATTGCGTTATTACTCTATATTGCACTGTATAATGCGTCGAATTGGCCGTGAAAATACATCGATCGCAGGAAGTGCCCAGACATTGCTGAATACTAGCGATTTTGCGTCAGAAATATTGCCTATTCATGCTGTTACTATTATCGAGCTCAGTAACCATGAAATATTGCAGCAAAGTAAGTTAAAATTTGATATTATTATCAACTCCGATATAGTTTATATTAAAATTTGGACGCAATATTAGGACAATGTGCGCATGTCCGTCGCCATCTTGTCTCATATTTCTGGCAATGCTTAAATGGAGGCTGTTTAGTTTGTTAGTTTGTTGTTGTTTGTCTCCTTGTCTATTTGTCAGTTTCTTTGCTGCTAAGAATTCATAGTATACACTTTAATGACTAAATTTATTATAGCTAAATCATATATACTAAATAGTTAAATTAATTATTCGGTTTATATAGAACACTCCAGTTTAGTGTAGTGTATAACCGTTTTAAAAATATCTATTTTTATTAGAGAACTGTAAAGAACGTGGTGGAAAATATTTGGGCCCGAATAATACGCTTACCGCACAGCAGGTTTTCGTACACTCGGTGTCCTAACACTTGGCGTTCGTCTTGACCACCAGCCCCCACGTCTGCTACAAAAATAATAACGAACTCATCGCTCAAATACACACAAACAATAAAGAAACAGGTTACACTGTTTTAACACTTAAGGCTCTTTTCCACTCATCGCAAAACGGCCGCACAGAGGGGGGTGGAGTTGTAAAAAGGGGAAATTTTCGCCGCACCCCCAACTGAAGGGAACCCCCAAATAGAAATGAAGGGAAATATGGATTTATATTACTGTAAATAGTATCTCATGTAGAATTCAGAAATTAGCCATTCCTGAGACCCTAAATTTAAAAAAATAATCCAAGGAGAATGCCCCCCGGACCCCACTGAAGTACTTTAGTGCTGAATGCAGATTGAGAATGTTATTTAAAATGTTAAAGAGTACAGAACGTAATCCAGAAGTTAAAAGGTATGGAAATCAGTTGTCTAAACAAACACATGAGGCCAGGGCATTTTTTAATACCGTAGCGTGGTGGGGCATTTGCCCCAGTGGGCCCTTTCTATTGCCCCACCACTAAATAAAAAAATGGGCTTGCTACCCCGGTGACTGGGCCTTTAACCAGAAGTTATGAACTTTTAAAGGCGGTAACAAAACAACAATTCAATTAGTTTTGTTATATTTAGTGCATTGAGTGTAAAATGCGAACAAAAATATCTTTGTTAAGAGGAAGATGTCGTCAAGTTCCTGCTTTCGGGAACAGATTTAGGATCCGTCGACAATGTTGATTTTCAAATGAATTCTTACATTTACATTTACAAGCGAATTCTTACCTAGCTACAGCCAGTAAATAACGTTTACTGTGATGAAACACACTGGCATAGAAAAAACGGGGCTCGAGCTAACATTTTGCACGGAGGGCGAGGGTGATCTCTCCTAAAATGGTTACGTCCGTTCTTAATTAACAATTATATTAAGTATAATGTCTATATTTTCCTTGCCCGAACCGAGTACACACGCCCCACCAAACAATTTAATCCACCAAACCCAATTATGAAACATAAATTTTTGTAGCATTTTTGCTATTCAAGTTCTTTTATTCGGCGCCTAGCATGTTTATTTATTTAGGAAGCTTTTGATTCTCAAGAAAGCAATTATATCGATTATCGCCATGCAAACTTACAAGGAACTAAGTAGACGTCCTGTCATTATACCCAAGAAAGTGGCATCAGTAATTAGGGCGGGACCATGGGCCATTTTGCACGTTTTGCCCCACCACTGAAGAATTCTTAAAAATGCACTGTATGACGCTAAATGAATGGCCCGGGCCCCCAAATGTTTCTGTACGACCCTGATAGCGTATAATGATGGAATTGTGACGTTTTCAAAATGCAAGTCCCTTAGAATAAACAGAGAGTGATTTGGTAGTTTCAGATCAGAGAAACATTTTATTGACTGGAATTTTCATACCCATAATTTACTTCACCACCTACATTTTTGAATTTAAAGACACAATTTAGTATAATTATGTATTATCATTAACATTATACTAACAGATTTATCCAGCGAGAAAAATTTCCATTTGCATTTCATCAAATTCAAATTGCATTTCATCATCTAGTGATAGAGATGAAATATAGTAGACAATAATTACCTTGAACTTGGTTTCCGTACACTTGGTTTTCTTACACTGGGAGTTCTCGCACTGGAACGGTGATCGCCTTGACCACCATCCTCCTCGTCTTAAATGACAAAAAGAAACAAGTTTAATGAGATTTCTTGTTTTAGCCAAATTGTACATTAAAGTCTCTCTCAAAACGGTTAACTACATGAACAGTACTTAGCGTAATCCGAGCTTGTTTAAGTTATTTAAGATAGGCCAATAAAAGTATGTAATTTACACTTGTTATTATTAGCATGACAAAATTACTGCTGATTGCTGTTAGGAGAGAATTATTTCAATAATACTACTTTGTACTACTAAATTTTTTGATTTTCCCAAAAACAAAATGGCGGAAATTTTGTCATGCTAATAATAAACAAGTAATCATGCGATGTTGCTAGTAACCAGGGGATTAGTGAGCTTGATGATGTTAAAAAAAATTGGAATTTGGACACTCGGGCGGGCTCCAATTTTCAAAAAAATTTCAAACATCACATCCTCATACTAATAATCCCTGTACTCATCGCATGATAACCTATACATATTTTCCATCTACAAAAACCCTTCAACTATTATTCAATCGAGTGAGACGCCAACAAAATTTAATACTTACCCATAACCTAACATGGCAGTACCATCGTATATATACATGAACTTGTGGTTAGAGCTCGACAGCTGGACTCTGTAGCTCAGTTGGTTAGAGCGCTGCACCGGAATCGCAGGGCCGCAGGTTCGATTCATGCCAGGGACATATAGTTGCATTTTTCGCAGCTGTTCCTGGTTAGGTCTAATAAATGTATGTAATTTACACTTGATATTTGCCATCTACAGAAACCCTTCAATATATTTACCATAAATATTCTATTAGCTTCCCGCCGGTTATTAATTTCACGCAAATTTGAGGGTGATTATTGGAGAAGAGCTAGATAGGGAGGCTTATCTGTTTAGTCTTAACATTAACAAAACGGCAAGCCTTAAAACAAAAGTAAATTTCCAGGACAATAAACGAAATAAAGGTAAATGTGTTCCTTTTAGTGAAGGGGGAGGGAGGTGGTTAATAGAGAGGAGAGTTTTCATAATTTCTTCCTCAAAAAGGGTGGTGGCTTATTAGAAGAGGGGATACTAATTTGAGAGAGGATCTTTAATGCAGTATTTTCCGCATACATGCATATAAACCCCTAAACGTATTACATTAAAACTGTATTAAACTGAGTACAAATTCTATAAGAAAAGCAATTTGCTAGCACACAAAAGATATAGAAGAGAAGCACGAGTACTCCACATGTAGGATAGAGAATCCAATTGTAAAAATCACTGAAAATGGACTGGCTCATGGCTTTACATAATTATAAGCAGATAATGATACTGGGCTTTCGAATTCTTGACCTCCAGCTATCACGTACATGTTTTAATGGTATAATTAAAACAAATAGCATGAAATATAAATATACTGTATTTACTGACAATTACCTTACACTAGGTCTTCGAACACTTGGTCGTCGTATGCTTGGTCTTCTGATACTGGGAGTTCTAACACTGGGCCTTCGACTACTTGACCACCATCTACCACGTCGACTTAAAAAATAAGATAAATAAAGACAATAACATAGTACACTAAATACAAATAGCAATATAAATATACTGTATATACTGAGCATGAGTTATACATGTATTTCAACTTATATATAGTCAAGAACAAAGTCTAAAGCATATGATATATGACAAGAAGTTACGATGTAATGTGAAAAGCTTTGGTGATACAATAGTGATAACCATAGGTCTGTAAGTCTTTAAGGCGGTGTTTTTACTTGTTAGCGAGAGAGTATGATATGCAGGGGAAGAACATGGGTACATGAACGAAAACAGAAAATGGTCAGTCATAGGCGTCCAAACCATGACACAGATTTGATAGGCTTTAAAAAGAAAAAAAACAATTGAAACGCATGCAGAATGTCATAATGCATAAGTGCAAACCTTGAAGATGGTGTTCGTATGCTTGTGCTTCTGCTGCGACTTCCAGAACTACCACTGGAGCGAGAGCCACTTCCCCACCAACAATCAACATAATAGAGCTGACAAAGCACAGCCAGGACCAGAAACACAACTTTAAAATCAATCTTCATCTTCATAAACGAGTAATTATACTCTCAATGAGGGTATAAGGTGAATGATAAAATCGAGGCATAAACTTCGGTCTTTTTATGTGTTTAGGCGTTAGGCTTTCTCTGTGTGGAATCTATCAGCAACTGTCATAGAGCAGACATTAAGATATTCTATGTTTATATAAATGCTGAAGCGGACGACTTAGCTGTAAATTATCTATTCTCTATTACACTTTTGCAATATTTGAATGATACAGCAAACAATGCATATAACATCAGACACCCACAGCGTTTACACCTGTCACAACGCTGTAGTCTTTCAAGTGTATTGGATAACTACCATAACTGACATATAAATTAATTAAGCATCCCAAGCGAAAAAATTCTACAATAATACTTTATGATATTAATCATGTAATTAGTAATTGCTTAGTAATCATGTTGAAGATTACAGATGTACATCAATGCTGGGCGGAAGAATATGCGGTAAAATACTTATTATTCACTTCATCATTATATAATTACAGAACAAATATTTGCAAAATGCCAGACTGAGCTAAACAAATACCCCCTCATAGCGTTTATACCTGTCAGAGTGCGTGCATGCCAAGATAAACCACAGACTAGATCTCAAAACTAGGATTAGATAGGTCACCATTTGAATTAATTGAGCCATTTTTGGAGCCATAATAATTATAATTAAAAGAGATTTCTAGATATTTCAAATGCGAATCGTTGTGTGTTTAGAATCGTGTATGCAGAGTCAGGCAAAATACCTCTTCTTGTAAAAGGCGAAATATGTTACTTACCAGGATTTTTCTCGGCATCTCGTTTGATAGGACTAATAGTAGAAGGTGTTTTGTAGATGAAATATTCGAACGAAAAAGAGCACCGCCTCCGAATAAGCGACGCACTTACTCACAACAACGCGGCGCTTAATCCAAGCACCGCGAGTAAATCTCAATCAGCCTCAGACATTTATTATCCTGTACTACATTGCCTTTAAGTTCAAAGTGGGTATATTTCAACGGTCTGTCGTTGAGCTCTCTCTCCAGAACTTTGGAAATGCGCATTTAATTTCGTGATAAAGGCAGATATAAATGGAATAATTTTTAAAGACGCCGCCCTCGAATAAGTGCCGCATCAAAAACACTAAAATTTTAAAGAGCCCCGCGGCACTAAAACGAGTGGTATATACAATTATAATTACGAGTGGTATATACAATATAATTACTGACGGTCATAATAACCTATTGTTTCCTCTCTGCATTATACCAGCGAATGCAGAGTGCGCTTGCTGGCACACAGCATTTTATTATTATTATTATTGAGAGTACAATACTTTGCAAATATTACCTAGAATATTTGAAATACGTATGTTTACATTATAAAGTAATATATATTTTTATGAAACTAACTAACTAACTAACTAGCAATATTAAAATGGGTGGTCATCCCAAATCTTAACACATGCAGGTATAAAACTATTTTTAAAACGCATAGTCCTACTCTTAAAAAGTTCAAAACTGCGTGGGTGACGCAATGAATAGTTAATTTGTCTCTGTTCCGGGATTAATTCTCTTAGCTTGCTGGTGGGCTGCAAAGCAGATTTGTAAAATCGTTTACAGATTTCAGTTCTTCTTTCACTTAGTAATTCGAGACTTAGTTCTGCGATTGCTTCCTTATATGATGTTCCTGGTACGAGGATTTTCAAGGCACGTTTTTGAATCTGTTCAATTTCCTCGTTGTTTGCTAAGGTCAATGAGAAATGCCAAACCGGGCACGCATACTCCAATATTGGTCGAATGAAAGAGCAAAACACTTTGCGTAGATGATTCACCGAAAAACCACTTCGTTTCAAGATGCGTAATATATATAGTCGTTTACTGGCTTTCCCGCACATATATTCCACATGGATGTTCCAGGATAAGTCAGATGTCAAATAGATTCCAAGTAGTTTAAAACATTTCACAAGTTCCAGAGGCTGACCGTCTATGACAATTGGGTCCAGGGTGGGAGGTGTTTTCAGAAAAGAGACTCGGAACTCTTTAGTTTTTTTTACGTTGATCAACATGCGGTTGGAGGAAGACCATGTCGAAATCGAGTCCACTTGCGCTTGAATAATAGAAGTATTAAAAGGGTGTGAGAGAATTTCGTAAGATGAACTATCGTCTACATACTTATACATTGGATAGTCGGGGCATAAATCATTTATCATGACAAGGAAGAATAGTGGACCAAGTCTTGTACCCTGTGGTACTCCAGCATGTCTAGCTTTCCAACTGGATTTGGTATTGCCCAACTTTACTCGCTGCTTTCGATCTCGGAGAAAATTTTCGCACCATTTTAAAAGAATAGCAGGTATCTTCATCTGCTCGAGCTTATGTAAAAGAATGTTATGGTCTATTCTATCGAAGGCCTTGGAGAAGTCAATCATACATGAACGGACGATTGTTTTGGGAGAATCAGTGGCTTCGAGCCAGCGGTGAACTAAATGGACCAACGCATGCGTCGTTGATACTCCTTTCAAATTTCCAAACTGTCGAGGGTCGACAAATTCCGAAATATAAGGATATAGCCAGTCAAAGACATGGCCTTCCAAGATCTTACTCAAAACTGCAGTCAGCGAGATTGGCCGTAGGTCGTTGTCAATTGATATGGGTTTCGGAACTTTCGGTACAGGAATGACGTCCGCACTTTTCCATAGGGTTGGTACCTGACCCTGTGATATGGAGGCATTAAAAATGCTTGTAATTGGAGGGGCAAGGATGGAGGCAAAATCCTTTAAGATCCAGTTCGGTATTAAATCCGGGCCAATTGATTTTTTAGTTTGGATTTGGGACAACGCTTTTTCAACTGAGTCAACACTGATGCTATAATCGTAAAGAGTCGGGTCAACAATTGGGGTGTTGGGAGAAAGTCGGATTTGTTCCGTTGGGAGTGATGGAATATCTTCTGTCGATTTACAGAAGGAAACATTTATCATCTCAGCTAGATCCTTGCCATAACGGAACTAACCATCATAAAACATAATGGTCAGAAGATTAGGCTTTGATAGGCCGGGTAATTGTTTTACTTGACGCCACCATTTACTTGGATTGACGTTTCCATTATTGTTGACGGGCATTTTTGCACCTGTTTCTGTAAAATTTATACGTAAAACTGAAACCTTTCGTCCACGCCTTTTTGACGTTTTGAGATCAAATCTTTGATTTTTCGGGTCATCCAAGGTTTATCATTGTGATGAACTTTGATGGTGTGAATAGGAATGAACGTATCTAATGCCGACTGTACAGTGGACATGAAACAGTCTAGTTTCTCCTTACAAGACTCAAGATCAGAAACCATAGACCAGTCGTATGTATTCAAAAAATGTCGAAGGGCATCCTTGTTGGAGGGATTACACACTCTAAACTGAATTAGTTTCTTTGGAATTGTTTCGCGAGAAGATGGGGTGCTCGGGGACAAAAGGACACTTGAATGATCCGACGCTGCTATGGGAGGAAGAATATGAACTTTATCATAAAATGTTGGGACAGAGGTGTAAATTTTGTCCAAAATATTGCTTCCACGGGTAGGTTTATCAACTAGTTGCTTCAGTTTAAAGGAAGAACACAAGTTTCTAGGTGTGAATTTATTAAAATCTCCAGCTAATATTATTGCAGAGTTTGGGTAGATAGTTAGTGCTTTATCAAGTGCCTCAAAAATATGTGCACGTAGAATATTGTCGTCATTACTTGGGTGATACACTGCGCCCAAAATTACGTTGTTAATTCCACGGGGAAGACGAGGTGGTTTAAGCAACAACCACTGGCACTCGATATCTGGGTTTTGAAGTTCTTTAAGTTCAATAAAGTTTAAGGTTGTACGAATATATGTGCACAAACCTCCTCCAACACGATTTGTTCTATCTTTACGGCAGATAGAATAGCCAGGGATGTTTATCAATTCGTCGGTTACACACGATGTAAGCCAAGACTCTGTAATTACGGCTACATCAGGATTATTCAGAGAAATTGTAGCCGAAACGTCTTCCAATTTGTTAACCATAGATCTTGTATTGCTCAAAAAAATACTGGGAAAAGAATGCGTTCTTGAAGCTGGATTTATTCTATTGACAGGAATCAGATAAAGTTGCCGACATGCATAGTTATTATTCAAATAGGACATAGGGTTTAATATGTTAATTCTTCGTGATTGTGTAATAACTTGAATATCTTGAATATTTGATTTTCTCATTTGTTGAGATGATTTGACTGATTTTCCGCTTCTGCACCCTCGAAACGGCTTCAAAATTCCACAATCTTTCAATTTTGTAAACGTTGACGGGTTTAGTAAGGATTTCGTCGAGGATTTTCGAAGGCCACGCAGTAATCCGGTCGAATATTTGAGACGTGTGTTACTTCGTTCAACATCACTGGTCACGCCGTGTTGGAAAGCTGGAGTAAATATGGTAAAATTTCGTCGACAAATTGAACGATAAAGATGTTGAAAAACGCTAGCCATGTTACCCAAGTGCTAAGGAAGATTTCCGTACTGTTAAAAGTTCAATGAACTCACATATTTCGATAAAAACGTTTAAAATTGTAGAGCTCATTAAAATACATGTGCAGCCATTAGGCGCTATTACATTGTCATATTAAAAATATTTCAGCCTGCACACAGCAATATTAAAAATATTGCAGCCTGCACACAGCAATATTAAAAATATTGCAGCCTGCACACAGCAATATTAAAAATATTGCAGCCTGCACACAGCAATAATAAAAATAATGCAGCCTGTTCACAGCATTAAGCGCATTAAGGTGGCAGTGCTATTTTCGAGCAAGCTAAAGACCCCTCAACCACTACGTTCGTCAGGAAGAAGTGCCTAACATCGGGTGCCTCAAGCTTTGCCACCTGAAGGTGAACTGAATCCCTCATTTCAATCTGTTGAATTTATACAGCAAGTCTACATTGCGCTTGTGGTATTTTACCGAACAAATGCACATGCGCAAAACACATTAAAAGGTATTTATTCGTGTCTTATTCTGTTTAATTAATTCTGCACTTAGAATTAGTGCATCTCTACATTGTTGCTTTTCCGGTTTTGATGAAGATTGCGTCATAACTTTCGTCCGGAGTCGCCGCGCAAGGCATGTCGCAGCAAGCGTTTGCTCTAACATGCGCATATTCAGCTGTTGCATTTATGCCGCAATTTCGATCTTGGCTTGCGCTTGTGGGATTTGAAAGAAGAACACGCTTGCTCATTGTGATTCAGTGCAACAAGCAGCACCTCAATCTTAGAACCTAAAACAATTACTTTTGATTCGGGTCGATGCCTAAAATCGCTACGATCGTAAAGAGAAGGAGCAATACGTTTGACTAGCGTCAGTAATTATAATAGATAATTACTTCGGCCAAACAACATTCTTGAATAATATATTGCAGCCAGCATCGGCCTTCGGCCTCAGCTGGCTGCAATATATTCAAGAATGCCGTTGGCCTCAGTAATGATCTATTAAAGATTTACATCATCATCATCATAAACTTTATTTGAATACGGAAAATCATCAGTAACAATATATTTTAAAATATAAAAATTTTAAAAAGAATAATGCATGCAACATATAACTGTTCTACCTGATTGCGGTATGAGAGTCGAGGTTATTAGAGCAAAATGCTTTTAAGCCTGTTTTAAAAGCAGTAAGATTAGACATTGATCTGAGAGATCCCGGCAAACCATTCCACAACAACGCACCACTGTAGATAAAAGAGCTTTTGAGGTAATCGGTGCGCGGTCTTGGAACAACTAATTTATTCTCAGAATCTCTAAGACTATAGGCTTACCAACCTGTTATGATATATTCTAGGACGTCTTAAACACTACTGTAGATAAGGTAGCTAATGAGACTTGAGTCGGTCATATTGGAATGACCTCATCTGTTATTTACTGGTATAGATTAAGTAGGAAACCATCATCCTTCAATGACCGATTTCTATCTAGACAATATCCGGCAAAACACAGTAGATTTACGACGATCACTCCAGTATGGCCATTCAGATTCACTTATCCAGTCGTCATAGTGTTTGAGATCAGTTGGCATACTCAATACGTGTGGCCGCTCATGTTGCATATAATTATTACAAATGTACACAAATGTTGAAGCGAAAGATTAAGCGCCAAAAGGGTAAGGATAAAACGCGGAGGCGGATACGGAGCGGAGCGGATGGACGGAGCGGATATGGGGATAAAACGCGGAGCGGATATGGGGATAAAACGCGGATATGGGGATAAAAGGCGGATATGGGGATAAAACGCGGATATGGGGATAAAAGGCGGATATGGGGATAAAAGGCGGATATGGGATAAAAGGCGGATATCGGGATAAAACGCGGATATGGGCGATTTAACTACCCAAAATACAGTTAAAAAGTAGTTAAGAGTTTTATACAACCGGTCCCTGATTGTAGAATCGCGTTCCGTCTATTCGTGTATGTACGCTGTACGTACGTATTAAAAGCGCGACGGAGGAAATAAGTCATTAATTAAGGATAAATACATATTTTCTAATGAGTTAGTCTCAGTGGTTTATCTAAATTATTATTAACAGATAAACTATAACAAGAATCTTGCCTACCAGTCCATGTTTTACAAGTCCATATTTTACAAGTCCATATTTTACAAGTCCATGTTTTACAAGTCCATGTTTTACAAGTCCATGTTTTACAAGTCCATGTTTTACAAGTCCATGTTTTACAAGTCCATGTTTTACAAGTCCATGTTTTACAAGTCCATGTTTTACAAGTCCATGTTTTACAAGTCCATGTTTTACAAGTCCATGTTTTACAAGTCCATGTTTTACAAGTCCATGTTTTACAAGTCCATGTTTTACAAGTCCAGTCCAGTGCAGTCCAGTCCATAGTTTACAAGTCCAGTCCAATCCATAGTCCAGTCCATGTTTTACAACATACTGCCTGCGAGGGCAATCGAAATTTATCGCACCTTAAAGTGTAAACGGGCTTTTAGGAAGGAACGCTGATATTGACCAATTTAATATACGCATATTTTGTTTTAAACCGGAATTTGAACTATATTTTTAAAATGATTTTAGCGGAAAACACAGCCTTTTATTGGTGACGTACGACCAAAAGGGACCCTCAAACCGAGCATTGATTGACCCGGATTTTTTTATACACCCTGTACAATATTAAGATAAAAAAACAAAATGTTATTTACTTGTGTATATTTACTCATTTTCAATTCCAATGAGTAAGCGTAGTAAATTTTGATGTCGGTAGGTACAGGTCATTTACTTCAGCGGTCCGCACATGTACGACTGACAAGCGCGACTTTAAATATACCAAACATTGATTAAATCCTCGGACCGACCTCGGTAGTGTCGTCTATTAATGCTAACACGAGAATGATAATACCATTTATAATACTATTTGCATATACGTTACGGTAACCTTAGAAAAAAATTATTTTACCATTGTTAACTGTAATACACCTAACAGATATATTAGCACGTGGATTGTTCACGGCCGGTCTGTTTCCGATTTACCAGCGCAAGATTATAGAGTCTTAATTATTTCACACCGCTCTCAACCTGTTGTCGGCAAAACTGTGAAATCGTATGAAACATTATCATCACTGAGGTCGGTTTTCGTTAATAAAGTCTAATCGAATTAGCGCAAGTTCTCACTTCAACAAATAGCAGCCGCATCATTGCCTAACGCACAACAACGACTCGCTTTAAAGAGAAAAATAGCGCCATTTATATGGGAGAGTAGTCTAATTTTTATTCAACTTCGCCTCAATGGCAGGGAGTCCACAACAGCGTCAGCCAATTACTGTGGCCCCATTGTTAGTTCCTAAGGGTTAGTATTAGAGGGAGGAAACCGGAGTACCCGGGGAAAACCCTCAAAGCACAGGAGAGAATCTCAACTTACATGAGTTATTTGAGCACACTGCCGATCTCATGCGAGTACCAACAGTGACCTCGACCTGTTGTGAAACAGGCTCAACTCAGTGGTAAGAGGCAGCGCGCTAACCGCTTCCGCCATCCGTGCTACCCAAAGGGAGAGTATAAGTCGCGACTGACAAAATATTCGTCTTATATATATAAGACGCGGACACACTCGTATAAATGTTCATATTCTAATAAGTCGCGACCATTTAATACGAGTGTATTCGTGGCTTACATAAGACATTCGCGTCTTATATAAGACGCGTCATAATTATGTATGAAAGTTGCGACTTTTCCCCCTGTATAAATGGCCCTAATGAGCGTGCATGTCAAAAAATCGGCTAGATACACCTCAATAAGTGTTATAAAAAGTCTAAAACTATATATAATCATATACTGCTTGCTATTTTGTCAGGCGCGACAGATTGATCGACCTAAATTAGTAAAATACACAGATATCTTATATTTTAAGCATGAAAGCGCCCATATACGCGTTTTATCCCCATATCCGCGTTTTATCCCCATATCCGCTCCGCGTTTTATCCCCATATCCGCTCCGTCCATCCGCTCCGCTCCGTATCCGCCTCCGCGTTTTATCCTTACCCGCGCCAAAATGTCATTTGTTCACTTCAGGATATAATACACCCTTCTTAAATTAAACAAACACTCTTTATAGCTTTAACACCCGTCACAACGCATACATGTAGGTTCGAGAACACCGCCACTGATTACCACCACTGATTTAAAAATATCCAAAATATGCAAAGCATTTTTTACTCGTACAGAAAATAGAGCCAGTTATCGCTTTCCTCAAGTTGAGCTCGGTTTTCTGCGCTGCCGAATAATAATAGACCAAACAAAGCTTTTATGGCATAATTATGGCCGAGCTGTTAGCACATACCAGCTTTATTGCTTTAATCAAGTTTTAATAATTAACAAGCAGAAATATTAATCAATAACTATATAACATTTAGCACAGAAAAGGTGGGGGTATTACTAACGCCCACCACAAATAACGTATCTATATATCATATGTATAGTATCTACTGGAAAACTACTGACATGTAAATTATGTATCTCATCTGAAGTAATCAATTTCTGCCATAATACGTTAGAAAGGTTTTCAGTTAGTCCCTTAGTAATTGCTGACTTGTGCTGGTTTCTTTTTAGTGAGATAATTTCAATACTCAATGCCCAATAGTGGAAAAATGTGATTTCGACCACAAAAATAGTATATTGGGCTATTTTCTATTGAAAGATAAAATGATATATCATTTGACAGCTAAAAGTCTAATACCTAACGCACGATAACAGGCCAAAATTTGATTACCTTTTTTATACCCTCCGTATACAATTGTAAATTTTAGTAGAAGTATAGACTAACAGTAGAGACTTTATGATCACGATGTATTTTTGCTACAGTTATAATGCCGACGTGGTCATGGATTTTATTGATAACTTCGACATGACGACATAGTGTATAGAGTCCGTCTTTTATGCTTAATCATTTTGAAAATATATATTAAAATTTAGTTTAGTTGTAAAGTTTATTCATTTCTAATCCGAACATTTGCGTCTGTAATGTTAAGTGAAAACTAAAAGAAAATTTAGGAAAATCCATAATTTTTATATGCTGTTCAACATTTCCTGTGGAAGGAAACCGGAGTACACCCAGAGAAAACCTGCGACTTCCGGCAGAGCGCAGACGGACTATATTGACAAGAATTAATGTCTTAAATCAGAACGAGAACGATTTCTATGAATCCTGGGCGGATTCATGTACGTTTATGTCTATATTATTAAGACCAAGTTGTAAAATGTTTTTTATTCACTCCACTATTCTAATATTAGAGCAAATAAAGCATTTAATATCTAAGACTATAGTTGAACAAATGCCCCACAGAATTTACACCCATGGCCATGTCACAGCACATGCAATGCAACACGCAGCTCATGTTGTATGCATAGCAAATGTAAATAAATGCTGAAGCGGATGACCAGGCTGTTAAATATTTATTCTTCACTTCAGAATTTTAATGCATAACAAAGGCAAAGGCTATAGTTAAGCATATACCCTCCCCAGCGTTGACCGACCCGTCATAGCACAACCTAGCCGATACTCGATAGAACAATGACTGGTTCTCATCAGCCTGAAAAAAATTATTGACAGAAATCATGAATAATATCATTATACTTCAATCCGTACAAATTTAGACATCATCGTGAAATATGCCTTCAATTATGAATTGTATAATTGGTACAACACGATGTTGTTAATCGCAGAATTTGAGAATAAAGTATTTCGCTTTCTGCCGAAATCACGAGTTGCAAAACAAAGTCTATCGAAGTATCCAGTGTAATATATACTGGCTAAGTATATATAGATTACTATCCATCCAACTCTCTATTTTTTACAGAGATTATAACTGTTTTTAAATCCGTTGATGCGTTAATTAAATCCGTTGATGCCAAAGACTGCATGTAGTATATCCAGGAAAATCTTGAAAGACGTTTATCAGTTACGAAATCATTGGGACTTTAGGGAACTTTAAATAGAACGGTATAAAATATGATTTTTAAAAATGTGTGTGAAGCAGAATTTAATAAACCTATTGATTTGATATCCGCGAGTACAAACCTACATAACACAGCTTGTGTATGTTTCTGAATTACAATTATATATGTAGGAAAATAATTTACGTTCGTCTGAGTAGAACGAAATAGAACGTGATGCAATGTTTTGATCTGCGATTGTCTATCCGAAGCTACAAACGGCAGTATTATATATTTGTCGGCATCTTTAAGACTATATATAGAAGCGCTGACTGTAATTCGATTATCGCGAGTAATTTACAAATACAACAGGCGGCCTTTTTTGCGATATCTCAACCTGCCCTGACGATAATGCATCATAATTCGCCACCCGCTTCGCTAGAATCTAGCAAGTATAATTACTATCAGATTGGTCAGAGGGCACAGTAATTATACTGCCAGATTGGCCAATCTTTCCAATCTCGCATCTCAATCTAAAGACTAGCGCCAGTCTGCGAATATTGCTATGACAGCGCGTTCAAAATGGCGGATTAAACGAGCGTAGCTGGCTTAAGCTGCGTAATATGTTAAACAAGAACATTACATCGGATCATCTGATTATTTTTTAACTTTAAAATCAACACAATGTTTTGTCCTTGAAATTTGAGTATGAAAAATAGAAGTTAAGAGATCTAAGGCATGTCAGATTGCAATTAGATTGTTATCCTATCTTATATATTAAAAGCAGACTTAATAGAACCAAATCAAATTCAAATTCGAATGTAATATGGTCTGAAATTATATAGGAGTTTGAAAATTAGAGTTTTATTCCCTTGAGTATAGAAGTTATTAAGAGATTCCAATCCCAAGTGGTATAAATAGTCACATCATTATCTAGATTTTTTCTTCTCTCTTATTATATTGTATATTAGCAGTTTTAATAGAGATTTTTAATTTAACTCCAAATCTGCATATTGATGAACCACTATAGTAGAACCACTATAGTAGCAACATCTACAAAATATGTAAATCATTATCGCATGGATAAGCTTATTGTTTTCTTTCTAATAATTATCAGTCTGGATTACACAAGTCATGCACACAATTACGTTGTCTAGTTGCATGCTAAGCGTCATGACACAGATTAAGTATAGATATCTATACTTAATCTGTGGTCATGACTTTGTTTACAGGGGCATAGGAACCGGGGGAGGGGGTGCTCAAGGGTCATGCCCTTCTGAAAGATATGAGATTGAGCCGGAATTAGTGTGGGAAATAAAACAAAATTTTGGAAAATCAAAGCAACGTGAATTAAGCCGCGAATATCAGCATCGTTTGATCATCATTCAGCTCCTGCAGTGGCGCATCCATGGAGACGAACCATTTGGCAGTTGGCACTGCAACAATGTTGCATCGAAACTTGCAACTGTTTCAAAGGTGCAGTGGTCTATAAATAAACGGATCCCCCCTTCCTTTTTAAAAGAACGCTTACATATTAAAAAATCGATAATATATTAAAGAGGGAGTATCACACAAAATCGTCTATTCTATCCCCTCCCGAAATGCAGTTCGAACCACCCCCTTAGATGCATGTGCCTTCGGCGCTCGATGTTGCTTCCATACAAGTAAAGAGAGCCCCCTTCTTATAAATTTAGTTCCACAGCACGGTGTGTTCATCAATGTCAGACACATATTCCATTACTGTTCAGCCTCCGAAAACAAATTTACTTGAGGGAGCCCTTATTCAATGGAAAACAGAGGCTGAGCCACGGGGACGACTGTGGAGTACACGTCCTCCTAGTTCTCTTCGAAGTCAATTTTCTAGTTCGTCCAAATCCGGCGACAAAATTGGAAGATGGGCAACGTGACTGAATAATAATAACATACGTATAATAATGAAATATCATGTGTTTCGTGTACTTTATAATATTCGGAATTCTGTATAATCTTGACCACAAAATGCGGGAAATCGTATTTCAGGGACTCTATATTTCAAATTTTGTTTACTTGCAGACATTTCTCTCTTACCAAGTTATCTAGCGGAATCTCAAATTTTCAAATAATTCCAATCGCAAGTCATTTAATCTATTTCAGTTTGGAATCTAATTCCAATCTGAAGTCATTTATAGTATCTCAGAGCGGAATCCAATTTCAACCTCAAGTCATGCTCATTTATACTATCTCAGAGTGGAATATAACTCCAATCTCACTTTATTTATATTATATCAGATTGCGTTATTTATACTATCTCAGAGTGGAATCTAATTTCAATCACAAGTCATTTATACTATTTCACATTGGAATGTAATTCCAATCTTACGTCATTTTTACTATCTCAGGTTCGAATCTAATTCCAATCTCAAGTCATTTATACTATCTCAGACTGGAATCCAATTCCAATCTCACGTCATTTATACTATCTCAGATTGGAATCTAATTTCAATCTCTCGTCATTTATATTATTTCAGAGTGGAATCTAATTCCAATCTCACGTCATTTATATTATTTCAGAGTGGAATATAATTCCAATCTCAAGTCATTTATACTATCTCAGAGTGGAATCTAATTCCAATCTCAATTCATTCACACTATCTCAGAGAGGAATATAATTTCAATCTCAAGTGATTTATACTATCCCAGATTGGAATCTAATTCCAATCTCACGTCATGCTCATTTATACTATCTCAGATTGAAATCTAATTCCAATATCAAGTAATTTATACTATTTCAGATTGGAATCTAATTCCAATCTCACGTCATTTATACTATCTCAGGTTCGAATCTAATTACAATCTCAAGTCATTTATACTATCTCAGAGTGGAATATAACTCCAATCTCACGTCATTTATATTATCTCAGACTGAAATCTAATTTTAATCTCTCGTCATTTATACTATCTCAGAGTGGAATCTAATTTCAATCACAAGTCATTTATACTATTTCACATTGGAATCTAATTCCAACCTTACGTCATTTATATTATATCAGGTTCGAATCTAATTCCAATCTCAAGTCATTTATACTATCTCAGAGTGGAATCTAATTCCAATCTCAATTCATTCACACTATCTCAGAGAGGAATCTAATTTCAATCTCAAGTGATTTATACTATCCCAGATTGGAATCTAATTCCAATATCAAGTAATTTATACTATCTCAGATTGGAATCTAATTCCAATCTCACGTCATTTATACTATCTCAGAGTGGAATCTAATTCCAATCTCAAGTCATGCTCATTTATATTATCTCATATTGAAATCTAATTCCAATATCAAACCATTTATACTATTTCAGATTCGAATATAATTCCAATCTTACGTCATTTATACTATATCAGTTTCGAATCTAATTACAATCTCAAGTTATTTATACTATCTCAGAGTGGAATCTAATTTCAATCTCAAGTGATTTATACTATCTCAGATTGGAATCTAATTCCAATCTCATGTCATTTATACTATTTCAGATGGGAATCTAATTCCAATATCACGTCATTTATACTATCTCATATTGGAATCTAATTCCAATCTCAAGTCATTTATACTATCTCAGATTGTAATCTAATTCCAATCTCACGTCATTTATACTATCTCTCAGGTTCTAATCTAATTCCAATCTCAGGTCATTTATATTATTTCAGATTGGAATCTAATTCCAATCTCATGTCATTTATACTATTTCAGATGGGAATCTAATTCCAATCTCACGTCATTTATACTATCTCAGATTGGATTCTAATTCCAATCTCAAGTCATTTATACTATCTCAGATTGTAATCTAATTCCAATCTCACGTCATTTATTCTATCTCTCAGGTTCTAATCTAATTCCAATCTCAGGTCATTTATATTATTTCAGATTGGAATCTAATACCAATCTCACGTCATTTATGCTATCTCAGATTGGATTCTAATTCCAATCTCAAGTCATTTATACTATCTCAGATTGTAATCTAATTCCAATCTCACGTCATTTATACTATCTCTCAGGTTCTAATCTAATTCCAATCTCAGGTCATTTATATTATTTCAGATTGGAATCTAATTCCAATCTCACGTCATTTATGCTATCTCAGATTGGATTCTAATTCCAATCTCAAGTCATTTATACTATCTCAGAGTGGAATCTAATTCCAATCTCAAGTGATTTATACTATCTCAGAGTGGAATATAATTCCAATCTCAAGTGATTTATACTATCTCAGATTGTAATCTAATTCCAATCTCACGTCATTTATATTATTTCAGATTGGAATCTAATTCCAATCTCACGTCATTTATACTATCTCAGATTGGAATCTAATTCCAAATCTGCATATTGATGAACCACTATAGTAGAACCACTATAGTAGCAACATCTACAAAATATGTAAATCATTATCGCATGGATAAGCTTATTGTTTTCTTTCTAATAATTATCAGTCTGGATTACACAAGTCATGCACACAATTACGTTGTCTAGTTGCATGCTAAGCGTCATGACACAGATTAAGTATAGATATCTATACTTAATCTGTGGTCATGACTTTGTTTACAGGGGCATAGGAACCGGGGGAGGGGGTGCTCAAGGGTCATGCCCTTCTGAAAGATATGAGATTGAGCCGGAATTAGTGTGGGAAATAAAACAAAATTTTGGAAAATCAAAGCAACGTGAATTAAGCCGCGAATATCAGCATCGTTTGATCATCATTCAGCTCCTGCAGTGGCGCATCCATGGAGACGAACCATTTGGCAGTTGGCACTGCAACAATGTTGCATCGAAACTTGCAACTGTTTCAAAGGTGCAGTGGTCTATAAATAAACGGATCCCCCCTTCCTTTTTAAAAGAATGCTTACATATTAAAAAATCGATAATATATTAAAGAGGGAGTATCACACAAAATCGTCTATTCTATCCCCTCCCGAAATGCAGTTCGAACCACCCCCTTAGATGCATGTGCCTTCGGCGCTCGATGTTGCTTCCATACAAGTAAAGAGAGCCCCCTTCTTATAAATTTAGTTCCACAGCACGGTGTGTTCATCAATGTCAGACACATATTCCATTACTGTTCAGCCTCCGAAAACAAATTTACTTGAGTGAGCCCTTATTCAATGGAAAACAGAGGCTGAGCCACGGGGACGACTGTGGAGTACACGTCCTCCTAGTTCTCTTCGAAGTCAATTTTCTAGTTCGTCCAAATCCGGCGACAAAATTGGAAGATGGGCAACGTGACTGAATAATAATAACATACGTATAATAATGAAATATCATGTGTTTCGTGTACTTTATAATATTCGGAATTCTGTATAACCTTGACCACAAAATGCGGGAAATCGTATTTCAGGGACTCTATATTTCAAATTTTGTTTACTTGCAGACATTTCTCTCTTACCAAGTTATCTAGCGGAATCTCAAATTTTCAAATAATTCCAATCGCAAGTCATTTAATCTATTTCAGTTTGGAATCTAATTCCAATCTGAAGTCATTTATAGTATCTCAGAGCGGAATCCAATTTCAACCTCAAGTCATGCTCATTTATACTATCTCAGAGTGGAATATAACTCCAATCTCACTTTATTTATATTATATCAGATTGCGTTATTTATACTATCTCAGAGTGGAATCTAATTTCAATCACAAGTCATTTATACTATTTCACATTGGAATGTAATTCCAATCTTACGTCATTTTTACTATCTCAGGTTCGAATCTAATTCCAATCTCAAGTCATTTATACTATCTCAGACTGGAATCCAATTCCAATCTCACGTCATTTATACTATCTCAGATTGGAATCTAATTTCAATCTCTCGTCATTTATATTATTTCAGAGTGGAATCTAATTCCAATCTCACGTCATTTATATTATTTCAGAGTGGAATATAATTCCAATCTCAAGTCATTTATACTATCTCAGAGTGGAATCTAATTCCAATCTCAATTCATTCACACTATCTCAGAGAGGAATATAATTTCAATCTCAAGTGATTTATACTATTTCAGATGGGAATCTAATTCAAATATCACGTCATTTGTACTATTTCAGATCGGAATCTAATTCCAATCTCACGTCATTTATACTATCTCAGATTGGATTCTAATTCCAATCTCAAGTCATTTATACTATCTCAGATTGTAATCTAATTCCAATCTCACGTCATTTATACTATCTCTCAGGTTCTAATCTAATTCCAATCTCAGGTCATTTATATTATTTCAGATTGGAATCTAATTCCAATCTCACGTCATTTATGCTATCTCAGATTGGATTCTAATTCCAATCTCAAGTCATTTATACTATCTCAGAGTGGAATCTAATTCCAATCTCAAGTGATTTATACTATCTCAGAGTGGAATATAATTCCAATCTCAAGTGATTTATACTATCTCAGATTGTAATCTAATTCCAATCTCACGTCATTTATATTATTTCAGATTGGAATCTAATTCCAATCTCACGTCATTTATACTATCTCAGATTGGAATCTAATTCCAATCTCAAGTCATTTATACTATCTCAGAGTGGAATCTAATTCCAATCTCAAGTCATGCTCAGTTATATTATCTCATATTGAAATCTAATTCCAATAACAAGCGTTTATACTATTTCAGATTCGGATCTAATTCCAATCTTACGTCATTTATACTATATCAGGTTCGAATCTAATTACAATCTCAAGTCATTTATACTATCTCAGAGTGGAATTTAATTTCAATCACAAGTCATTTATACTATTTCACATTGGATTCTAATTCAAACCTTACGTCATTTATACTATATCAGGTACGAATCTAATACCAATCTCACGTCATTTATACTATTTCAGAGTGGAATCTAATTTCAATCTCAAGTGATTTATACTATCTCAGATTGGAATCTAATTCCAATCTCATGTCATTTATACTATTTCAGATGGGAATCTAATTCAAATATCACGTCATTTGTACTATTTCAGATCGGAATCTAATTCCAATCTCACGTCATTTATACTATCTCAGATTGGATTCTAATTCCAATCTCAAGTCATTTATACTATCTCAGATTGTAATCTAATTCCAATCTCACGTCATTTATACTATCTCTCAGGTTCTAATCTAATTCCAATCTCAGGTCATTTATATTATTTCAGATTGGAATCTAATTCCAATCTCACGTCATTTATGCTATCTCAGATTGGATTCTAATTCCAATCTCAAGTCATTTATACTATCTCAGAGTGGAATCTAATTCCAATCTCAAGTGATTTATACTATCTCAGAGTGGAATATAATTCCAATCTCAAGTGATTTATACTATCTCAGATTGTAATCTAATTCCAATCTCACGTCATTTATATTATTTCAGATTGAATCTAATTCCAATCTCGTCATTTATACTATCTCAGATTGGAATCTAATTCAATCTCAAGTCATTTATACTATCTCAGAGTGGAATCTAATTCCAATCTCAAGTCATGCTCAGTTATATTATCTCATATTGAAATCTAATTCCAATAACAAGCGTTTATACTATTTCAGATTCGGATCTAATTCCAATCTTACGTCATTTATACTATATCAGGTTCGAATCTAATTACAATCTCAAGTCATTTATACTATCTCAGAGTGGAATTTAATTTCAATCACAAGTCATTTATACTATTTCACATTGGATTCTAATTCAAACCTTACGTCATTTATACTATATCAGGTACGAATCTAATACCAATCTCACGTCATTTATACTATTTCAGAGTGGAATCTAATTTCAATCTCAAGTGATTTATACTATCTCAGAGTGCAATATATATATCTGAAATAGTACAAATGACGTGAGATTGGAATTAGATTCCAATCTGAGATAGTATAAATGACGTGAGATTGGAATTACATTCCACTCTGAGATAGTATAAATGACTTGAGACTGGAATTAGATTCCAATCGGAGATAGTATAAATGGGGCGAAATTGAGATAGTATAAATGACCATGACGTGAGCTTGGAATTAGATTCCAATCTGAGATAGTATAAATCACTTGAGATTGAAATTAGATTCCACTCTGAGATAGTATAAATGACTTGAGATTGTAATTAGATTCGAACCTGATATAGTATAAATGACGTAAGATTGGAATTAGATTCGAACCGGAGATAGTATAAATGACGTGAGATTGGAATTAGATTCCAATCTGAGATAGTATAAATGACGTGAGATTGGAATTACATTCCACTCTGAGATAGTATAAATGACTTATGATTGGAATTAGATTCCAATCGGAGATAGTATTAATGGGGCGAAATTGAGATAGTATAAATGAGCATGACGTGAGCTTGGAATTAGATTCCAATCTGAGATAGTATAAATCACTTGAGATTGAAATTAGATTCCACTCGGAGATAGTATAAATGACTTGAGATTGAAATTAGATTCGAACCTGATATAGTATAAATGACGTAAGATTGGAATTAGATTCGAATCTGAAATAGTATAAATGGCTTGATATTGGAATTAGATTTCAATCTGAGATAATATAAATGAGCATGACTTGAGATTGGAATTAGGTTCCACTCTGAGATAGTATAAGTGACTTGAGATTAAAACTAGATTCCACTCTGAGATAGTATAAATGACTTGAGATTGTAATTAGATTCGAACCTGATATAGTATAAATGACGTAAGATTGGAATTAGATTCGAATCTGAAATAGTATAAATGGCTTGATATTGGAATTAGATTTCAATCTGAGATAATATAAATGAGCATGACTTGGGATTGGAATTATATTCAAATCTGAGATAGTATAAATGACGTGAGATTGGAATTAGATTCCAATCTGAAATAATATAAATGACGTGAGATTGGAATTACATTCCACTCTGAGTAGTATAAATCACTTGAGACTGGAATTAGATTCCAATCGGAGATAGTATAAATGACTTGAGATTGGAATTAGATTTCAAACTGAAATAGAATAAATGACTTGAGATTGGAATTATTTGAAAATTTGAGATTCCGCTAGATAACTTGGTAAGAGAGAAATGTCTGCAAGTAAACAAAATTTGAAATATAGAGTCCCTGAAATACGATTTCCCGCATTTTGTGGTCAAGATTATACAGAATTCCGAATATGATAAAGTACACGAAACACATGATATTTCATTATTATACGTATGTTATTATTATTAAGTCACGTTCCCCCTCTTCCATTTTTGTCACCGGATTTGGACGAATTAGAAAATTGACTTCGAAGAGAACTAGGAGGACGTGTACTCCACAGTCGTCCCCGTGGCGCAGCCTCTGTTTTCCATTCAATAAGGGCACCCTCAAGTAAATTTGTTTTCGGAGGCTGAACAGTAATGGAATATGTGTCTGAAATTGATGAACACACAGTGCTGTGGAACTAAATTTATAAGAAAGGGGCTCTTTACTTGTATGGAAGCAACATCGAGCGTCGAAGGCACATGCATCTAAGGGTGTGGTTCGAACTGCATTTCGGGAGGGGATAGAATAGACGATTTTGTGTGATACTGCCTCTTTAATATATTGTCGATTTTTTAATATGTAAGCATTCTTTTAAAAAGGAAGGGGGGATCCGTTTATTTATAGACCACTGCACCTTTGAAACAGTTGCAAGTTTCGATGCAACATTGTTGCAGTGCCAACTGCCAAATGGTACGTCTCCATGCATGCGCCACTGCAAGAGCTGAATGATGATCAAACGATGCTGATATCACGTTGTTTTGATTTTCCAATTTTTGTTTTATTTCCCACACTAATTCCGGCTCAATCTCATATCTTTCAGAAGGGCATGACCCTTGAGCACCCCCTCCCCCGGTTCCTATGCCCCTGTAAACAAAGTCATGACCACAGATTAAGTATAGATATCTATACTTAATCTGTGTCATGACGCTTAGCATGCAACTAGACAACGTAATTGTGTGCATGACTTGTGTAATCCAGACTGATAATTATTAGAAAGAAAACAATAAGCTTATCCATGCAATAATGATTTACATATTTTGTAGATGTTGCTACTATAGTGGTTCTACTATAGTGGTTCATCAATATGCGGATTTGGAGTTAAATTAAAAATCTCTATTAAATCTGCTAATATGCAATAATACAAGATAGGAGAAAAATCTAATTCCAATGTGACTATTTATACCACTTGGGATTGGAATCTCTTAATAACTTCTATACTCAAGGGAATAAAACTCTAATTTTCAAACTCCTATATAATTTCAGACCATATTACATTCGAGTTTGAATTTGATTTGGTTCTATTAAGACTGCTTTTAATATATAAGATAGTTAACAATGTAATTGCAATCTGACATGCATTAGATCTCTTAACTTCTATTTTTCATACTCAATATAAACTCAGTCACTGAAATATGACGCTAATTTTCAAACTCCTAATATTAAAGCTGTATTTTAACTTGAATTAACACGTTTCATTTGCATTCCACACACAACGGAATGGTAATTTTTAATATCCAGTAGATAGACATAACGATTTATACTTATATTATAAATGTATATGATTTGTGCACAAATTTGTAAGATACAAAATTACCCGTATATCGATCAAACAAAGTAGATTACATTTGATAACATACAGCAAATTTGAAAGACGAAACATTGTGTTGATTTTAAAGTTAAAAAATAATCAGATGATCCGATGTAATGTTCTTGTTTAAAATATTACGCAGCTTAAGCCAGCTACGCTCGTTTAATCCGCCATTTTGAACGCGCTGTCATAGCAATATTCGCAGACTGGCGCTAGTCTTTAGATTGAGATGCGAGATTGGAAAGATTGGCCAATCTGGCAGTATAATTACTGTGCCCTCTGACCAATCTGATAGTAATTATACTTGTTAGATTCTAGCGAACCGCCTGAATTCGCCATGGCGTCATTACTGTGGAAAAATGCACAAAATTCCGCACTAAACAGAGAATTCCGTATTCCCCACCCATCATGTTGTAAAAATTCCATATTCTCCAAACAAAAAGTAAAGGAATTCCCCATATTCCAAAACGAATTAAAGCATTATCATATATACCACTTCCAGCGACATATATCCACAACTTGTGTTCTTTTACATTTATCACAACAACATATAAAACCAACAATTACATTTAACTTAATGTTCTTTTACGAACGCATTATCCATAAATACAACTTCTAGCCACATGTATCCACAACTCGTGTTTGCTTACATATATCACATTTTATGTCAAACACATCACCCCAAACAAAACGACAATTGCACTTAACATTTTCAACCAACACAGTTGTCTTGTAAGGTCGTCCACAACACAGCGTAGCACAACCATCATGACCGTTGGACGTACGATTACACGCGCGACCAAAGATACCCACGATGCCCATCGAATAATTTGGTTCACAGAAATTTTCAGATTTCTTAAAATAAACGAGTTTACCTTGCATTTGTTTAGTACTCACAGTTGTTATTTTTCGCGAGACCCTCACTTTCTTATAAAGACGTCTGTTAGTTTTATTCCAGTATGAACGTATTGGGTTCTTGTAGAGTTTCCAAATCTCATCACCAACTTTTCCAATCGTGGGAACAACCCATCTGCAGATTTTGTGGTTACAGCCTGTCAAAGTAGATTGACAGTCGCACTTTCGTTGTGTGTTTTGACGGACGATCTGCGGGAGAGAAAATGAATCTTATTGTCTTGTACAATTTATGAATAATTCGGGCACGTCACATGTAAAATTTTGATATTATAATTAGTAACGAGTACGAGTGGTCGTAACCCTTCTGTTATAACCACGAGTGTTTGTAACTAGTTTGCATAAGAATTGGTTCATTTCGCAAGATGTTTCGCGTCCGTGTGATATTGGATACATAATCCCTCGCCTTCGGCTCGTGCTATCTATTCAATGCAACATGGCAGCTCATGTTGTAAACATTATACCGTATCTGCAGAATTCAGGTATAGTATGGGATGAATTTTGACCTGCAAAAGTGCAAATTGCTGTTACATAATATTGAAGCGTATCCGAACAAAATCAGGTTTGTTTTTGAGCAAATATTTGCAAGAAAAACACTTTTTCCATGAAAAGACTGCAATGATTGGGATTCAAACCTGGTTTTCCAATTAGTTATGACTGTTTTACATCTATCTGCCTAAATAAAAATATACTATAAAACAGTTTGACAGTCCATCGCATCTTCTTGTTGGCTATTAATAATAATTATTATTCATTGTTATCGTTTGCGAATTATTATCGATATGAGATAATTGGACGGCGCCCGAATATTCCAGCGGTATATCGCATAAAATTACAAATAATTTTGATGTTTGTTTTGTCTTCAAGTTTGTTTTGAAGTTTGTTTGTCTCATATTTCTTCTGTATTGATATTTATGAACAGTAATAAAATCTTCAAAATGAATAATAAATTTCTGAATAATTATCATAATTTATTTTAAGCCCAAAACCAGGTTTTCTGGTTTGAAAGTACTGGTGTCCTACTATGCTCTAAGATAAAAATTAAAAGCATCAAAAGAAGGAAAAGTGATTAAATTTATCGATTTTTAACCTGTATTTTTCGACAACATTTTAGATTACTTAGGGTTCACTGATCCGAACTAACTAATAGTGACGTATGCGAACTGCCCGTCGAGTAAGTAAAGCCTGGTCTATACGGTTGGGACTGAGTCCTGGTGGCCGATGTGAACCGAGGTATATATTAAGTACTTTACTAGAAGTACATTAAGTTGGTTAATGCAGTACATTTGTCCATATATTTTGAAACTTACTCTCATGATATTTATCATTCTATTTTGTATTCAATGATAATACATTGTGGGCAAAATGTATCAATATTACTGGATCCACGTCATTCGAAGTCAACTCATTCATGTTAATTAATATTATTGGTTTACCTACTATTAGAATGTTTAATAAGTATTCATGTTAAAATATATGGTTGAGCGTTTGTTTGATCAAACTACCTGAAAAGGTCTTCGCATTCATGTAAAAATAGCTATTGTAATTTTTCATGTCTTCCAAAGTATAGTCGAAGATATGGTGTATTTACCCGCCATGTAACTATCTTCGGATAATTCTGAACCTTGATTGTATCTTAATATCAAGTAAGCAAAAATAGGAACGAAAAATGAGTGTCCGTGAGAAGTTGATGCGGTCGAAACCCTGGCTTTGGGGTGTAAAAGAGCAATGCATAGTCATGACTCATGAACATTTTAAATTTTCCATTGCTTTTTGGAAATTTGTTTGTGAGAAAAACACCTGCTAACATGTAAATGTTTGATTGGGCCTTGCGTAAACGTATGAAAACAATATATATACATATTGCAGTATACGACTGATAAGGCCACAAGTTTAGAGATACAGTATGTAAACCTTTACCTTTCTTCCAGCTATATGGTTATGACGTTTCGCTTTCTTTGCATGAGTTTTAGCCTTCTTTGGGTCCATGAAAATCATAGCTAAGTAGGCGCCAAAATTGACATTGTCTGAACAACCATGTAATATCAAGACTTCGTTGCTGTAAGACTTTCGTCGACTCAAAGCACCACAACCACAGTATTTCGTTTTCTTTATTACGCATGACTTGGCAATCTCTATCATCACACTGGCTGCAGTTAGAGCTTGTACAAATGCCGTCTCACGAGAACCTAGGTGTAAAATCTAGTTACTATTCAAGTGCCTCAACCTCGTATTTTTTCCTTGTGCACGACCGGAAATTGCAGGAAAAGAAGGCCATATCACTGAGCATTTATTGCATGCCATCACGGGCTCAGTGAAGAAGATTTGCGATCGTTTTGTCCTGTTTTGCTTTCCTTCGATGTATTCATAATACGATGAGGCCTAAATTTAAGTTTAAAGTGGTTTGATATATATGCTCGAGTCTTGAAATATTGTTTTATGGCATTCTTTACCTTCTTTTTACTATAATTTTTTACCAATAAAGAAAAACTTAGCTTACTATATCGCGAAATAGTCCAGTAGCTCAACTCATTAATATTCAGACCAAGTTTGTGAGAAATTATACGTAGTCACGTAATTTGAACAGATGTTGGGAAGTAAACTGGTATGTTTTGTGGGGTGATGAAAGCAATATTTTGAAATAGAGTGCAAAAAATGTTAATTAATATAAAAAAGCCATAACATGAATCATTTCAATCTTCGCAGCAAACTTTAACGCAATGTCAGAAACTATCCCCGAGCCGGCGCGAAGCGCCGTGCGAGGGTACTAATTCCGCTCGGATATTTACGCCTGGGTATGTGAAAACATTGTGGAATGCAAAGTCGTCCGCCATTTTTTTTTCATGGACGGGACTCCATATAGAGATTAATATAAAAGAATAGAGGGGCATCCAATTGAAAAATGTTCTTTTATAATCTCTATGCGGGACTCGACCTTTTTGTAAGTTATGCGCATGCGCAAGTTCAAGCCGAGAGAAAACTGGTAACTAGCAACATCGATTTTGTTTTTATATGTATACGTCAGAAAAATAACTGCCATTTTGGCATTTTATTTTTGGCATTGATATGAAAACCTTTTTCAAGTCGGGACATATTAATTCAGACAAATATTAAGTCTCCAAAACAAGATAAATGAAAATTTTTAGAGGACTTTCACTTACTAAAGTCAATAGGAAAAGAAATCAGCCGAAAGGCCGAGAAAGGAGAGGATTTTCGAGTTTTAAAGCGTTTTAAACGGGTAAGTGTTTATTTGCATACTTGCTTTTGCAGTTTTGCCGTCAATTGGCATGCACTACAGTTTGTGGTTTTGAAAATGCGTAGTTCATCCTGTGGTCAATAACAACATTGACTAATCTTAAAAATTGTTTTAGTATTAATTCAAATGCGTTATATAGAATAAGAAATAACATATTTAATCTCAAAAACTTCATAGTATAAAAATACTGTTCAAAAAACAGTTGAAGTTTTATGACAATTTCAAAACGTTTTGTGAGACGTTTAAGATTGAATTTTAGAGTAAATCAAAGCTAAAAAAGTACATAACAAAATAGCTACTTTATATAGTTGGGCAATTGATAATTTTACAGTTAAACAAACCCTATCATTATTTTGCCATTTTGTACAAAAAATAAAAGAAATACACGGCCGGTTGCGTGTTACCATGGTTACAGTGGTCAACTTAGTACTTCATGTTACAAAAACGTTTTGGGGAGTATAATTGCTTGGGTTCTAATGGGCGAGGGGGTTCTGCATGCATGTATTTCTAGTCTAATGAGTAATTACACGCTCACAGATAAATCATTTCACTCCACCGACGGTTTCTTTACGGAATATACCGAAGAGTAACGTGATAAAAGATATAGGTGGAATAAAACGAAGGCATGCATATTATGCTGGTATTTTTCAGAGAGCACATTTCGGCATATGGCTGTGCACGAAATTCCATTGTAAGTTTCGGAGAAAATTTCCACGGAGAAAATTTCCTCGTCAATAAAGTGTAAACTAGACTTACGTTTTCTGAGAATGGCTCCTTCAGTTAATACCTGCACCCAATGTAAGGGAGAGCAGTTCCATCTGTATGAACTAAATTGTCTTCTGCATTCTTCTAACGCATGTTTCACACCCTTTTCAATGACTCCAATCATTTCAGGAAAACGATAGCACAGATTTCTTCGATATTTATTAAGCCATTTCATTTCTCTGCAGTATGCTTTAGTATCAGATGAAGGTCTGGTTTTCAAACTTCGGTTTAGTTCCCCACGAACCAAGCCATAACTCATGATAAACAAGCTATCGTGTCAAGTATAAGAAAAATAGGATTATACCACGTACATGCATTTATTCTTATTACGATGGCTCCCTGCACTTAATATTAAAACAAGGGGTGAAAATATGCTTTCCCTATTGCAACACATATCTTCATGTTCGTGAAATATATAGTTGCTTTTTGGGTAGTAACTATTAATATAACTGTTATGTGTCCAACCTATGGGTTCTAAATATACCACACTCGCGCTGCTATGGCAACAACAGCGTATGAACGATAGTAGTCATATCCTATAAATGTATGTACGTAGATATTATGATGGACGGAAATCATAAACTTCATAAATTTCTCCCACCCCGAAACTTGTGTGTCACAGACCTTAGAACCAAACATAAGTTTAACGTTAACTTCCGAACAGACCGTTTTAAAAATAGCTTTTTTATTTGCTAGTTCACTAAAATTTTAACCAATGTAAATATATTAGCATAAAGAACACTAAATATTAGAACTGATCATCTTAATGGTCTTTTAGAGTAGCCTCTTATCTGTTGTTCACCAAACTTTGGCTAGTTTTAAGTAATTTAGAAAATTGGTGTAATATAGCTATAGTGATTGTACCTTATGTAATGTAAGTATAATTCAACCTATGCCTGCAAGTTTTACCAATTAAAAACATCTATCTCTATCTATCTATCTAAATGGGGCAATACTTAAACATCCTTCGGTGAATTATTTTAAAAAATTGCAAGTAAATTTGGAATACTAAGCGGAACATTATATAAAAAAATTCTGTAAGTTCACCAATTACTAAAAAGGAAATTAAAACTAAAAAAAAAAAAGCCAAAGCCACGCCTTGCCCAAAAAACAGAATTTCATTTCGACGACATCACGACATCGCTAACCGCCAAGTCCGTGTTCTTTCAGCTCGTCGGCCTACTCCTATCTTTCTTTCTTATGACAGCCAGGGCGGTTGAGAATCGTTGTTTTTTCGAAATGGTGGGCAAAATTCTCAAAATTTCTGTTTTCATTACTTTGTTGGATTGGACCGAAGATTGTTTGTTGGTGGTCTTTTTCCTGGTCTGGTTTGTTGGTGATTCACGCATTGAATTAATCCATCGTCTCTTAAATTTGTTTTTATTGTTGAAATCGGTATGAAAACTTTTCAAAACATTCAGGCAATTCCAAATTTTCGTAAGACAACTCGTAAGTCGTAACTGTCTGTACTGTAGTTGTATGCAATAGTTTTTAAAATTTTGATTACTTTAAATAATTATGTTACTTTGACTGTGATAGACTGCCTTGAGGAGAGTGTAAAACATCATTTTAGAATTTTTAATCCGCAACAAGTCGAAGATTTTGAACATTATAAAAGATAATACTGCACGTAAATACGTAAAAAACATACTAAAAGAAAGCTTAGAAACTGGTTAACAACATACGCACTGTTTGAATTTCAAAGATTCTCGAAAATAACTTTCCGCGGTAGCCTGCTCCGCAGGCAACTTTTCGTAAACGACAGAATTGTGCAATACTTGGGAAAAATTGCGCAATAGCTTGGGAGTCAAAACTTCAGTGAGTTACCTACCAAAAATCGACATGTCCGCTCGTGGTCTTGGGCGGCTTTGGGCGATGACAAAACGCGATTTGCGTGTGGGTGGGTAGGTGGAGAAGAAAATATGGCGGATTTTATAGAGTGGGACAAAATAATTCAGATTTTTACGCGTTTTGAAGACGAGTTTAAACGTAGATATTCAAAGAAATGGATGTGGAAGTTTCCTTAAAAGTATCAAAGATGGAGAACGATATAAATTAATATGTTTCATGGTTGTCTGATGACTGATGGACAAGTTCTGAATTCATGAACAAAAATAATTGTATTTGACTTTGAATTGTTTGAATTACCTAACAAATTTATTCTCCATGAACATATTATTATACTACATAATTAATAAACCCGACAACCCGGGCAGACCAACCGTGTCAGCTTGTGGTTGCCCCACTGAACTCCTCTCTAGCTACCTCGATCACATCATGGCGCCCTTGCATGGTTAAGAACTTGCCTTCTTATATCAAGGACACCAAGCATGCCCTGAAAATTCTTGATAACATCAATTTTCAGGGTCCACACAAATTCATTTTCAAGATGGATTTCAAATCACTTTACACTGTCATCCCGCATCAAGACGGCCTTCAAGCACTAAAATACTTTTTAGACCAAAGGGTAATTCAGAATCCATCTACCACCACCTTGGTACGCTTGGCAGAGTTAGTGCTCTCCCAACAAGTAAGTGGTGTGGCCATGGGTACCAAAATGGGACCCAACTATGCCAATTTGTTTGTTGGTTATGTGGAAAAACAAATCTTCTAACAATACACTGGTCCCTCACCTGACTTCTATCGCCGATTCATTGATGTTTGCTTAGGCACTGCATCATGCTCGCGTGCTGATCTGAATTGCTTCATTAACTTTGTTAATGATTTCCATCCAGCACTTCGGTTCACATGGGAGATCAGTGAGACCAGTGTATCATTCCTAGACATTCTCATTTCTATCAATGGTAATAGGCTGAGCACATCTGTCTTTTACAAGCCTACTGACTCCCACAGCTATCTTCTCTTCTCATCCTGTCATCCTAAGCACACTAAAACTGTTATCCCTTACTCTCAATTCTTACGTCTTCGTCGCCTCTGCAGTGAAGACGACGACTTCGATGCCAAATGTTCAGAAATGAGAAGCTTTTTTGTGAATCGTGGTTATCCTTCCCACCTTTTAGATACTGCCCTTAACAAGGCCTCCCTTATACCCCGTTCAGACACCTTAAGAGAACCTTCGATTGCAATTTCTAATCAAAAAGTACCTTTAGTTTTAACCTTTCATCCCTTCAATTTTAAAGTAAGGGACATCATTTGCCGGAATTTTAATCTACTTAAAAATGACCCTGCAACGTCTTCCATTTTCTCCGAGACCCCACTAGTCTCTTTTCGACACAGTAAAAACATCCGGGAAACCCTAGTGCACAGCTCACTGCGGCAGGACTCTGTGTTACCAGCTGGCACTGTTTCCTGTGGTCGTGCTAAGTGCTACACTTGTAAGCATTTAAACCTCGCCACCTGTATTTCGGCTCCAAAATCTCAGTTTGTCATCAAGCACAGTTTCACGTGCATCCCCTCCAACCTCGTTTACTGCATCTCTTGCAGCAAATGTGGCTTGCTCTACATCGGAGAGACTGGAAGACGTTTAGGCGATAGGTTTGCTGAGCACTTGCGTGATGTCAAGAACAATGTGCACAACAAACCGGTTGCTAGGCACTTCAACAGTGCCAACCACTCCTTTTCTGATATGAAAATATGCGCCATTCATCCCATTATTGGTGGCAATGATACCCGTCGGAAGCAAGAAAAGCGTCTCATTTTGAAACTTGGCACCATTCAGCCTGATGGTATCAATGAGCGCCTCTCCTTCATCTAGCTCATTCTTTTCTCTTAAATACTTCTTATATACTTTCCTCTATATCCCCTCTTCCCTTCCCCTGTACGACCTTTATAGCGCTTTGATAAGTGTAACGCCTGTGCGCAGGCCTTCGACCCTATAATCGGGCCGAGGCCTGCACGCAATCTATATCTTTACATATTAATTCTATTTTGTTATGATTGTTATGACTACTTTATTTTCTTTGGTTAATATTTTGTTCACGTGACAGCTTTTATAGTGTTGCTATAAAAGCTGATGTAATGTGTTTATCTGTCTACTAATTTCTCCTGACGAAGGGCTTTAGCTCGAAACGTCGAGATTTTGTTTATATCTTTTAGGCACACGCGAAGCAACCCTCAATTTGTTTAATATAATATGAGATTGTACATGTAAATTAATTTGCAAAATATTGTTGCACTTTAATCTTCATATGAAATCAAATGCTGATCAATGTACAATTATTCATGTTGTGATCATGTGATGTTGTCTAAGTTGCCAGACTTGCTATATCAGAGAAATGACTTCTACAAACTTGTAAATAAATGTTTATTAATAAGTTTGTGATACTATTTAAATTATCTTCTTGATATGATATTTATTGCTAAAATCTAATAATAATAGATGTAAGAGCTTAAATTTCTTATGGCTTCTCATTTGTATACATAAACGTTGCAATGCACTTCTCAATAAACAATACAACCTGTCCATTCTGTTGTCAAGAGAAACAATATTTTGTCCAAGGTGTTAATTGCGACTAAATTTCATGCTAACAACTGGTACGGTTATACTGTATTATGCAAAAATTCAATTTACTGGCTACACCTGTATATGTTTTTGTTTCCAATAACAGATGATTTTACTTATCAAGTGGAAGTGGTTGGGCAAATGGATTTACCACATTGTCTTCCCATGTCTATTGTTAACCATATAGACTTGCTACAAGTTGACTCGCATTAAAATTGTCCTAAAGTATAATGACTGGGTTAATAAAATAGTTTAATTAAATGGGAAATGAAATGAAAATGGTAATATCTGTAGATATGTTTTGCATGGCAGAGAATCCTTGTAAAATGTGTTGGATTAATTGGCATGAAATACTCTTAGTCTAGCTACCAGCTGCCTTGTTTGACTCAAGTGAGACATTGGCTGGAAGAGCTGAAAAGTGAAATGGTTTCAATATTAAGGACATTTTTATGAAGTCGGTCCAACCTGTCTAACTGGTTTCATATAAACAGCCCCAGCCCCTCAGTGCTACTCGTTTCATAATCTCAGCTCAATTGGAAAGTACTTGGGTCCATTACTTCGACAGATGCCATTTCTTCCAGAATGATTAAAAAAAGGCATACCCAAACATTTAAGTTTAGTCATGGCTGCAACACTATAATCCAACCAAAAGTTATTTGCATTCGATTGATATATAATGAAATACAGTAATCTATAATCATGTGCAATATTTGGGCAACTGTGTGAAGGTATAAATTAACAAATGTCAAAATTGTAGTATTAGCAGTAGCTCTTTATTAAAACTGAAACTTCTTTAGCAACAACCTTAATGATTCCAGTTTACAAATTGTATTTTCGCTATAATCAGGGGCGGACTGGCAGCTTTTTGGGCCTCGGTCAGGAATAAAATCTGGGCCCATGTATTAGTGAATAATCATAGCTATGCTTAAGGTGAATTTTCAGCAAGTTGGACGTAGGAAGCTTGTTAAACTTAGGGAGGCCGAATCCCACAAGGCGCCACCATGACCCGAATGGGGATATTTTTTAAATTTGGAGTCTCTAGATTGTCGGAAATGGCATTTTCATTCTCTACTTCTTTAGTTAGGCCCTTTCAATAATCATCTTTCAATATGATTTGCGAGTCTATGCTATTTTGCTTCAATTCTTTTTATAAAATATTGGGGCCCCCTGCTTCCTACGCCCTGTTAAGCAAAAGGAAATATATATTCTAAATCTGTCCTTGCAGTAATTCCGGGCCCCTAAAAGTTCTCCGGGCCTCGGTGCACGTCCGATCGCTCAGTCCGCCCCTGGCTCTAATGATTAACTAGTGTTTACTGCTTAATCTATTGAAGGTCATAGTGACCCAATGCAAATGGACCCTCACTCAAAACATATTAATACTGATAGTAAGATAGTTTGCTCTATATTATCTGTCCACTTTTTCAGTACAGAACTTTACCAAAACCTGTCAGAGTCCCTGGTCTTTGTTACATTGTTTCTTAAAATAACTGGCGGTCAAACTTCCAGAGATATCATCACATAGTGACATTTAAAATCGTATCAAAACCACAGTTCAAACACAGGAAGATTTGACATCCTTCCCCTCCTTTACACAAGATTTTAAACCATACTCGTGTCTCTCTATCTCTATTAAAAAGATAATATAGCATACTGTACAGATTAAATATCACTTAATCCTGTTCGTTGATTTGGACCAGAGACCACAAGGAATTCTGTTAATACTAGTTACATCAAATTGACAACAATTTGTCAATCTAATTGTAAACATTCCAAAACTTGATTGTGTTCGATTCCGCAAGTAGGTATAAACACGCAATAACGCCTATATAAGCGCTCCCTCTTTCTTCGTAATACTGAGAATTATTTTGTTCGTAGTTAATCCTTAGAATATGAAGTTAAAAGCAGATTTTGATCGCGTAAATTGTAGATCATTCCTCGCATTCGTATATTTTTATATTTCTCCACTCGTATCATGGTGACAAAAGCTCCCTAGGGTACCCGAGGTGAAGTGACAGGTCCACAAGTGAAGTGATCGGTCCTCAACTTGCGATTTTTGGCTGGCAACTCTCCGCGATTTTATTTCAGACCAGCTCCAATTATCCCTCACTATCCACTGTTACTCCCTCATGCTATGAAATTATTGCGTAATTCTGCCGTTTTCAACCAAGTTGCCTGCGGAGGAGGCTATTCCCGCGGATTCAAAATTTTACCGAGTCACGAAGATTCCACGCGTGAGCCGCGAGGATGACGTCTGATCTATATAGATCGCGCAGATATTATTATTATTTAAACTTCTTTAAACACACGGTGGCCTTTCAGTTGCCTGGTTTTCAAAGTGCCGTGTGATTTACATTATAAAATGTTAACTATTTACAAAAATTCTTAATTAAGGTAATTAGGTATTTACAAATATTAAAATATATATATAAGTATAGTGTTTCGTACTTAATTATGATTATAATGGTTATTTAGACAGTTTTTAAAAGAGTTTATGGAGAGGCTCTCGTATTCATTAATTAGTTCATCGGGTAGGCTATTCCAGGACACGGCTCCTCGATATGAAAAACTACGTTTCATGAAGTTAGTTTTAGGTTGATCTAAGTGGAGCATGCGATCATTGTTTCTTAGCTTTTACCTATCATTGTGGCGGAAGGTGAATAATTCGGATATGTAATTAGGCGTTGCTTTTTGTAGTGCTTTGAACGTCATTACATGTTCTCGTGTGGTATCAATTGGTTCCCATTTCAAGCGCTCAAAAATTTCAGATGATCTAGTTTCGTAGTTTGTCCCAGTTATTACGCGAGCGACTCTTCAGTTTTGAAGTTTATATAATTTGTTCATATTAGCAACGTTGCTGTCATGCCAAACAGTGGAACAGTAGGTAAAGTGTGGAAGAACAAGTGAATTGTACATTGTCAATAGTGCGTCCTCTGTTACAAAATGTTTTGCTCTTCTTAAGAGCGCAACACATTTTGATATTTTCTTGCATTGACTGTCCACTTGTTCTTGCCATCTTAGCTGTTCGTCACAAGTTACCCCTAGAGTCTTTTTATCTGTCACTCTATTTATCATGTGATCCCCAATGGCCACAAGTGGGTCAACTGGTATCTCTCTCAGCCTTTGTCGGGATCCAATGACCATTCTGTTTTGTTTTTGTTAAGTGTAAGTTTATTGGAAGTTAGCCAGTTTTGAATGTTGTCAAGTTCTATGTTCATTGTTTTCTCAATTTCTACTGATGAATTTCCTTGACATGATATGTTTGTGTCATCAGCGAACATTGATGCCGATGTCGTTTCTAAACAGTTTGGTAAATCGTTTATGTAATAAACGATATATAGGGAGCCACTCCCTACAGTTATAGTACAGTTTGAAACACGATCTATATACATCAGACGTCATCTTGCATTGACTTAAAAAATCTGAAATTATATTTTAATTACGGCGGTTGACTGTTGTGTAAAACTACCTGAAAAATACAATGAGAGACGTTTCGAGCGAAGGCCCTTCGTACTAATTTCCAGACGAAGGGCCTTCGCTTGAAACGTCTCTCATTGTATTTTTCAGGTAGTTTTACACAACAGTCAACCGTCGTATTTGCTATAATAGAGACCTTACGATTTTAAGACGGCAACGTGACGACGACGGCTATAAATACAATGAAATTTATAGTATTTTAGAATAGAAATGAATAATTAAAATCCCACGGGAATTTTAGACGTCATCCTCGCTCTGTTTACAACGGTAAACTACAGATTTTTACGTATTGTGGTGTTCAACGTCTGCATTTCAAGCGGCGAGAATTGGTACTCAGCAAATTGGCTCAGTACTGAAGTAGAAATCTTCTAAACCAAAAGGCCGTTATCTCAACCTCCTCAAACTGAAGTGAATTCATACGATTGATAATACACGACAAGTTTTATTTCATTGATTTATTTGAAGGAGTTTGTTTTGTAAGGTCTCAGACACCCACACCCACACCGGCACCGCACGTTCGATATATTTTAATTATATTCTCTTCAAGGCAAAGTAATATAATAATCTTCAAAGCAATTGAAAGTTTGAAACTTATGTTATTCCTGTAGTGTTTGACATATTAAAAACTACAATACAGACAGTTCGAGTCGATTTTTTTTGACGTCAGCAACTTCAACTGGAATTTCGAGCTGTTTTTCTCGTGTTTCCTTTGGTGACAATTTTTAAAACTTTGCACAATTGTTAAACGAGGCAAGAAGAAAAACATATCCGAATTTCAAAAACTCTACAAATAGGTTTCTCTGTAATCGAAATTCCAAAATATCTCGAAAACGTATTTGTAAACTACCCTTCAAATTTTGATATATTATTCCTTTGTGGACCATAAATCTTCCAAAACAATTTCAGAAAAATTTACATTAGGAAAAAAAATATATTTCCGATTCAATCTGAAATTAGAAAATATAAGCGCAAAAGATAAGACACTACAGTTGCCATAGCAACATTTACACTATTCCTGTTTGTCCATAAATGGACAGCCCAAGACCTCTTCGTGGAAATGTTCATTTGGTCCTGTCATAAGTGTGTCTAATATAAATTTGATTGAAAGCTAAAGTTACTGAAAAGTACACATAGTTTTACAGAAATGTAGGGAGCCACCTGTAGAGGCGATTTTCCTCTATGTCGCGTATTTGCGATGAAGTGTGTTCAAAACCTAATATCTTTTTGGCGTACCTCCCAAAATTACTTTGTTTTAGCTCTATTTTCTAGTTTAAACAGCTAGCTGCCTAGCTTCCTTTTTAAATGCATCTGGCAGTTGAGAAACATAAAATAATAATAAAAAATTAAAATTAGAATACAACTATTACAGATGCGATTAAATTGATCGGCCATATTTACAGCAACAATGAGCTGTGTGCCATCTTGGATTAATTTTTGATCTCATTAACGCCTTAACGGTGGTTTAGTGACGTCACAATTAGCAGGGTTAGCCGTATAAAACTACTCATAAGTGACCAAATAACAATTAGTAGAGGTTTAAAAAGTTGTCAGTCAATTTGTTATTTGAAATAGTGACCGAAGTATAATTTTGGGCTAATAATGAGTATAATACTTGGTATAATACTTGCGTGACCCTGCTTGTGACGTAACATGCATATCCACAAAAATCCAAGATGGCGGACAGCTCGCTGATTTCTGATTATTTCTGTCAAAATATGTCAAGAACTAAGAAAGATACGAAAAATCGGTAAGGGAGATTTTCATATAATTTTAAAAGTTCTTTCAAATGAGACAAACTAAATTTTTATTGCCATATTATTTAGTTATTTATTGTAGCTACTTGATGTGTAAATGATCTATTAAACATTAAACAGAATACAGCTATTTTAAGGTTGTCACATGCAACAGTCAAATGTACAATCCTAGCGCGAACAGCAAGATGGGTATGCCTAATTTTAATATTTTTAGCCTATATGATTTTAGTTAGCTCCTTTTTGTCTTGGTAATTCCCAAACGCAGACATGCATGCTTTTCTGGGTTTGCATTTATTTTCTCGGCAACAACGCGTACACAGATTTACAAATTTGCGACAAGCGGTTGAAGTTTGCAAGTAAAAAGTTGCTTCTTAAGGCTCTTTTCCACTCGTCGCAAAAACCAACTCGCAAGCTCGCTGCGAGTACTTTCATCTAATCACAATGCTCGACAGTTTATTTTAATTACATGCAAGAACTCGCAGCGAGTTTGCGAGTTCGTTTTGCAATGAGTGGAAAAGAGCCTTTACACTTCCAGTATTAATTCTGTCAAGACAATAGTTCTCCATCATCATCGTTGTGTGTTAGACTATTTAGCATATTTTTTGCTTTATCATCACTTGTAAATATGCAAATGCAGTGCCATCGGAAGCAAATTGCTATGGGGGGGGGGGGCCTAGGGGTCTGGGAGCATCCTGAGAGGAATTTTTATAATAGTTGTGAAGGTTTTTACACCTAAGAATTCAAGATTTTGTAACACTGTTTTAAACTTTTTTGAAACTCATCCCCAAGTTTTGAAATAGCATTCTCTCCATGTAAAATTACAAGCATCAATGAATTGGTTTTGTTTCTATTGATACACACACAATGTCAAGGTAACGAAAAACTATTTCAGATAAGTCGATTGTAGTTGGCTCTGCAAGAAAATATTTATAGTATATATGAAAAGAAGTAAAATCCTGGAAGTAAAATGAAGAAATAACATACATACCTCACACAGACAAGTGTTAAAAACATGCCATGAAAGAACTTTACAGCCATGTTGATAAACTACTTCCAGTGATACACATGCAGCGATGTAGGCGAGCTTGTTAACAACGACGTGTTCTTGACAATAAAGTTTGCCCAAGACCGACTTTATTAATTCCTATTCGTACGAGAGATTTTAATAGAATGGAGAACGAGAGCAAATCACTCAATAAAATATGTTATATTATTCTGGCTCCTCCTGGTTTCCTCGAGCTCGTGTTGTCTTGTTAGTCAGGCAAGTTTCTTCTCGTCCTCTTGTTGTAAACACAACTTGTTTGAAATCTATTTTAAATGAAAGGCAACGGCGAAAGCGAGTTAGTTCAGAGCTAGTTCATGATAAACTTCGTACAACTCGTGTTAAAACGTAGGTCAGTTCAGTGATCGCAAATTGTGCTTGCTATAAATCAACTATTAATTAGAACAATATTTAATGCATTTTCATTGGTTCTACACATTCTCAGTATTCCCAAAAGACTTGTTTCAAAAACAAGATAAAAACCAGCTAATTCCCAAATGGGAATCGAATCCTTTCATTGAAATTCCATGCCTTGCACGGGCGAAGCCAGACAATTGGAATTTCAACACACCAGAACTGAATTATTTTTGTTCTTAATACACGTGCATGCATGTATAAAAATACTTAGGGGCCGATTACATGGGTTGAGATTTCCCGGTTAAGTGGGCCAGCTCGGCTAAAGTAGGGAGACTATATAGGCCGGCCTCCACTTGCACGTACGTACGCACAATTGCACGCACGTACGTGTTTATACTTTCGTGAAATGTGATTGGTTAAAAACTTGACGGCCGCACAGAAAGTAGAATACAGTTCTACTGTCATACGTACAAAAAGTTAGCCGCGACGGTCAAGATTAGCGATAATTTTCGAGTCACAGAGCACTTGCACGTACGGCCAGCGCGGCCGATTTTGTGGAAAAAACTCCAGGTGGATCGAGTAAATGATTAATATTTTAAAAAGTATTCAGTCGATTGTTGCTGTATTTTTTCAAGATTAGCGTTCATACAACAAGTTTTAAGGCGTTCTGTACTATCTAACATATAAAATTTTGTGTTTTAAAGCTCGAAACATTTGTGACTTCCTTGTCCAATTTCGCCCCGCTCGCAAAACAATTTACTAATTTCGTACCTTAGAATCGAGCTAGAACGTAGCTTTTTTTAAGACAACACTGCCACGAATTAAATTTTATTCCTGCCCAATTTTGTCGTGTATTTTTTTGAACTTTTTTTGCTATAGCATGTCAACTGCAGCATAAAAATTGGGTTGTAGTGTAAACATTTCTCAGGTTCGACTGTTTTGAAAATTCGCTTATTTCAAAGGTAGTCAAACACACTAAGACCACTTTTGAAATTTCAATCTACACAAAAATATATACGCTTCTTGCCATAAGAACATCATTTGCCAAAAACAAACATTTGAAGAGATATTGCAGATTTTGTAAAGACGAAGGGTCATTCCATCCATCACGAGAGCTTCGGCAGTTCCAACCCCGGTTGGTTTTATAAAAAATTCAACCGCTTCTTTTGGCATCAGAACTTAGTAAATCAGTAGACCATTAATAGATGTATATTTGGTATAAATATCGTTTCTTAATTTTTTGAACTTTTTTTGCTACCTGCCATTGAATGCACACCAACGGGTCATTTAAATGGAGAAAGTATGACAGGCAATAGACAAATTTGGCTAACCCTGTTTACATCAAGGTGTTTACGTATTTGCTATCCAATTCACAACTTCGGATAACTCACATGCCTGGTTACTATTGTTCTAGTTTGCGAAAACATTGAATAGAACAAAAGAAACTAAGCATTAGAATTATGTATAAGAGCTATTCACTCATGTAGATCATTCTTATGCTTAGTAACCTTTGTTCTATTCAATGTTTTCCCGAACTAGAACAATAGTAATTTCTGGCCTGTGTATATAACAAATTTGTGGTAATTTTCTTTAACAAATAAAAATGTCTCTACATGCATAAGAAGAATATTTGGGGGGTCCCGCGCATCACACATTGATCAGGGGTTACATTGCCGTTTCGCCGCCCTATCTTATAGTCGCCCTGGCTAAAGCGAGACGACTTTTTAATTACGATGACATGGCCGGGCTAAAGTAAACTCAACTGTTTAGTAATCGTTGCTATAGATTGTTTATATGCTGCATGGGCTTCCTCGCATATCGATTGGTGTTTGTTGATGTGATTATATTCAGTATTAGCGTGTACTGATTTCTTCGCTTGTACGTTCGTAAAATGCAGTCGCTTTACTGTCTGAATTTTTAAGCGTCTATTGAAACACAAAATCAAGATTTTAATGATAGTTTGAGTTTCTTTATAGTAACGCTATTTGTTTACATTTTCAATATAAAAAGCAGTGTGTGTGCAATTTTCAGCCCGATTTGCAGGGGAAAAGCGATTACATGGAGAGAAAGTGCAATTTTCAACTCGGCTAAACGAATTAACCGCGGTCTCGGCTATAGGTGAGTTGGCTCGGCTCCCGTTAGCCTGCGAGACAGGCTCTTCGGGTTCTGGGAGGTCTTCACGTAGGAAGAGCGTGCAGTCGCTTCTAATAATTATTCGTGTATAGCGTTCATTGGCTAAAGGCCTAAAGACATGTCAATCAACCGCAAGTTATCAATATTCAAGATGCAAAACGTCCAACAAGGAGTGCAAAAATTACGCGTCGACGTTTCGTTTATTCAAGGTTTACTTTCTCCGAAGGAATAAAATAATTATTCAATCTTATTTCTTCTGGTCGATTGCTGGTATTTTTAAAATACGCGTTTGAAATGGGAATCAAACGTGTGGAAGTCAGAGAAACGCGGTGGGTATTTTATGCATTTTACGAGTAATTTTATACGCGTATATGTATTAATAACGCTCTACAACTTTAGTAACGCTAAGAATCTTACATGAAAGAAGTATTCGAATTTGAAAATATTACTGTAAAATCACCGCATCTACATATATTTTCATGAAATACGAACTCACAAACATAAACTACAATTAGCTAGTGGCGAGATAGTGGCGAGATAGAAAGTCCGAAATAGAAACAATGAAGCTTTACGGAATTTACACTCCCTCAACACATGTACATTTACAAATGCAATTTGAAGAAATTATATATACTATTTGGGAGCATACACCATTAGGCATTATGAATCAAAACACTTATAGTTATAGATCAAGATACAAATTCATTCATAATTAGACTGAAGAAATTATTTAAGCTTAGACATAAAAATAATACCATTGTGTGATTCCATATTATATTGTGACATTGCCATTCTTATAAACACAAGGCGCAAGGTTTAGCTATCTCCCGTACGACATACTTTATATTATATACTTGTAGGAGAGTAAACTGACCTTTTTGTATTTGTTGGTATTGTGATCTATTAGAATTTAGTCGGATTCTGTTGTTTTGCCTCGATTGGAATACAGTACCAAATTGCCAAGCATGCAAGTCACATTTTACTCAGCTCTTATTTTCAACCCTTTCCATTTCCAATATCAAGGAACAAATTAGCGTTCATAAGTAACAGTTCAATTATAATAAGCAATATTTTTTTATTGTAAACAATGCCTATGATGTTACAAATCTGATTTCTATTGTACACATTCCTTGTTCTGGCCATTATTTCTGCATGTCGAGTTGTGTTTTGTTTCTTCACACTACTATTTAGTAAATATTCTTGTCTCATGTAGATTCTTAGCGTTCCGAAAATTCAATAAAAGCTGCAGCGTAAATGTAAGCATTTACATACACGCCGCCACGTTTCCGGGCGTTTGATTCCATTTGAATGTCCAACACATAACTTTAAAATGCTGGCAATCAACCAGAATAAATAGAATTTAACAATCCTTTTTCACTTTTCGCGTCGATGCGTAATTTTCCCAAATGTTGTTGAGACACAGAATAAGAGTTAGAGATTATTTTGATCTGTGTTTTGACATTTCACTTACAGGAAGTAAACAAACAAAATTCAGCTATGATTTGATTGGTCAGTTTCTACAGCGAATTCGAATTTTTAAGGAGAGGCGGCACGAAGAATTATTAGAAGCGACTGCAGGCTCTTCCCACGTTAAGACCTCCCAAAATCCGAAGAGCCTGCCTCGCACGCTAGGCTCCCGTGTAATCGCAATATTGTTTTTACCCGTATCTATAGAGGTGTTGCACAATCACGTGACCAAACGTGCAACCTATAATTATAAAACCTAGCCGGCTGTTAAACATGTTTTGTATACCATTATAACAAGTATTCATAACAAATTTCAAGTCGATACAATTATTCCCTCGCGAGTTAAAAAGGTTTGAATAATTCGTATTGCTGAAGTCAGCATTATTTTCTAATGCCGTTAAAAACTACCTAACGCGAAAAATTGTATTCATTTATAATAATATTATAAAAATAGGAACTGCCAAGTCAAGAGAGAGTGGAGTACTATTAAAAATGCATATATGTCCCTTATAAACTCTTAATATATATTTTGGTTTCAAGCCCCTTTGCTTTTTTATAAATCCGGCCTTAACCCCCTGCTAGGAAGAAACATTTTGCTTTATTATCCCCCGAAATAGTCTTCGGCCCCCCATGAAAAATACTTAATGACCGCTCCCTAAACGCTGATTTCCATTCAGTGCAAAATATCGCGCGATCGACCTTTTGCGATCGTTTTCCTTTGAATTATGAGCCCTCGACCCACTCTCCTCCGCAGAGCCTTTATACGTAAAAAATAAAGTAAAAAATAAAATAAATTTTTAGGGGCGCTAAGTATGACGGGAAGATGGAAGTTTCGTAAGGCTCTGCCATATAATGTTTTAAAAATGGCGCCAAATTACCGTGAGAGATTGGCACTAGTTCTTGCATGCCATGTCCAAATATTGGTTTAAAGACTAACACTAGCATTAAGAAAGTAAAAATATACAATGAAATCATACTATAACTTAAAGTATACAAGCCGTTTTTGAAGAAACCAGTTAGATTTATCAACCATACATCGACATGCAAAAATCACAATATGGCGACCTTTCACCTTTCACATGATTAATATATAGTGATTTTTTTGTTATAAAATAGCTTCAAAATAACGTGAAATTCATTCTACTTACCTTCAAGACTTAAATTATCAAGTGACAATTCCAAATCCTCAACTATAATGTCGTTTTCACCTCGCAATTCCGTCATCCCCGAGAACCGATCAAAATCCCTGAGAACCGAACATTATATGGCAGAGGCTTCTCCTCCTTTTCCCCTTCGCCTCCCCCCCCATGTCCTCTACTGTCCCTACTTTACCATTATTACCCTCCACTACGAAAAATGCCATTATTACTTCCGCTACGAAAACTATATATTTCCTTTGATTTTATTACTGTGAAAAAACAATTTTAACTGTGAAAAAAACAAAGAAGCCTCTGCGGAGGAGAGTGGCCCTCGACCGGATCCGTTCCAGTCGAGGGCTCATAATTCAAAAGAAAACGATCGCAAAAAGTCGATCGCGCGACATTTTGCACTGAATGGAAATCAGCCTTAAGGAAAGACGTGTTTTAATAGATATGTTTATATTCTGTTTACTATGATACTATATATTGCTTTTAAAAGCTAAATTGAGTTTTTCGCGTTAGGTTTAGAAAAAACGTAGCTTTTGACGGCATTTCAAAATAATGCTGACGTCAGCAAAACGAATTATTCAAACCTTTGTAACTCGCGAGGGAATACTTGTCATAATGACATACAAAACATGTAAGTTCAACAGCCAGCTTGATAGGTTTCACGTTAAAGATTTTAGAATTTAGTCACGTGATGGTGCAACACCTCTATTATAGAAGCCGCGGTATCGGCAAAATTATCCCACCTCGGAAAATCGGGACAACTTGGCCCATGTAATCGGCCCCTTACATTAGATAATTTTCTAGAGTCCTGGTCTTGTAATTATTTAAATTATTTCGTCTCAACGCAACAATCGAATCATATTTGGTGAGTAAAACATATATGTTTTCCATTCCAGTTATACATCGACGAAATCTAGCTTACATTGTGACAGTATTTCTTAGTTTCGTAACAACTTGGGCATGAAACGAAAATCTATACTGTACGTTACAATATGTACGGTTGAAGTGGAAATCCGGCTAAAAAGCTACGACTGCATGGCTAAGGCCATAAATCCCACTATACATGCAGCGGACTAGTTGCCTCGTACTGCTCGTAGACCAAGATTATATACATATTCACTAATTTATGCGTATTTCAGTATTGATATAGTACTACAGTATATCGGTGGGAAATGAACTTACTAAGGAATTCAAGAAAAGCAGTCTTGGGAAATTGGCTGGCCTCTAAAAACCATTACTGTGAATTATAGATGAGTAATGTGATCAACGTATACAAAGCTATATTTTATCTAAACAAGTCGCTATTTTAAGTCCTGGGCTCATGAGAATATATATATACTAGAAATACATGCATGCAGAACCTCCTCGCCCATTTGAACCAAACCATTTACTCCCCAAAAGTTATTGTAACATGAAGTACTGAGTCGACGAATGTAATCATGGTAACACGCAACATTGCATTGTTTTTAACTATAAAATTATCAATTGCCCAACTATATAAAGTGGGTATGCTATTATGTACTCTTTTAGCTTTGATTTACTGTAACATTCAACCTTAGACGTTCACAAAACGTTTCGAAATTTTCAAAAAACTTCAACTGCTTTTCGAGGAGTATTTTTATACTTCGCACTTACTTTTGCAATGAAGTTTTTGAGATTTAATGTTTTTTTATTTTTCTATAACATATTTGAATCAATACTAAAATACTCTTAAAGATCAATCAATGTTATATTGACCACACAGAATGACCTACACATTTTAAAATTCACAAACTATACTGCATGCTATGTTAAAAAATCGGAAAAGCAAGCATGCAAAATAGACACTTGCCTGTTTAAAACGCTCCTTTTTCGGTCTTTCGACTGTTTTTTCTCTTGTTAATTTGTCCTCTAAATAATTTTCATTTGTCTTGTTTTGGAGACTTAACATATAAACTTACTTACATAGAGACTTACTTATAAAATGAATGCAAAACTATTTTTGAAAAAGTTTGCAAAATGGAAGTCTTCTCTCGGCTTGAACTTGCGCATGCGCATAACTTACGAAAAGGTCCAGTCCAGTCCATGACAAAAACAAATGGCGGACGACTTTGCATTCCACAATGTTTTCACATACCCGGGTGTAAATCTCCGAGCGGAATTAGTACCCTCGCACGGCGCTTCGCGCCGGCTCGGGGACTAGGCAACTTGAGATTTTCTCGTGCCTGGTTCCATGAAAATAACATAGCCATACCGGGTTCATGTGAACGGTTGACAGGAAAATTCCTCATTTGTAGTCACATATATTAAAATGCTTTCGATCTATAGTACTGTAACAGTTTACTGTACATGCAATGATGCAATAGTGGTTATTGGAGTTATTAAGTATTTCATCAGCAGTCTCATGTAAACCTGTGGCTGCGAGTAATTTGGAAATTGAAGAATATCAACAAGGCATTTGAAACAAGGGGCCAATTTTGTTTCCTATAATTTCCATTCGCATTTTCCGAAATACTAATGAGGAATAGGTATTAGGACATTCCCGATAAATTGGTTATGAAGAACGCACACTGCAACTACTTGGAAATAAAAAAAACTTGTCAAAAACAAACCCCAAGCCCAAGGCCCAAGCTTCAGTGAAACGAAATTGCCAAAAATAGAGTTCAAATTAGATAGTTTCCCGGTGTATTTGACAAAACTGTTCCTCAAAACACTAGCTTTAGCTTAATAAGCTCTATATACATTGCACTAAACACTAAGAAACGTTAATGGGAACTAAAAATAAAAAATCTCCTTTTTCTTTAGCTTTTCAAACGCCGTAGTGTTGGAATATTATTTTTTTTCAAAAGGAGGTTGTAAAAATAATGCATGTAAACAATTTCCATGTGACCACTGACCTCAAAAATATTTCTGGAGAGAGCTAAAAAAAATTTTATACGGAATTTTATGAGAAATTTGGAATCAACCTCGTCCTCAGGTCCTTTTTTTGATGGAGGCGAGGGCTGGAAGAAAGCCCTGGAAAAGGCTGAACACTAACATAGCCGTTGATTTGCCAAAGGATTTAATTTCATTACGTTGTTAGAGATGTTTCAATTAGTGACTTTTTCTCGTGGAATGAAGATAAACGATGTTCTTTTACTGCAAAAGTAGTTTGCTAAAGTGATTTAATTAATCGGTAAATATTCGAAACAAAACGCAATAATTTACGAATTTAAGCCTTTGGGTAACCACTCGTCCTAACAAATCCATCTTTATTTTGAAACTCGCCTCCGTACAGGTATTTTAACAAGTGTAATATTAATACCATGTTTCTCATTAGCATGTCACTTTGAGTTATGGGAATTAAGAAAAGGAGAAATTTGCACATTCTAATTAGGTAGTGAATCAATTAAAATACTACCATAATATCTGCTGCTTTTAAATGGACTGATCCCATCCATCGAAATGTCGTTGTAAAAACCTTCCAATTTCGGTACATATAAATAGAAAAATTACGGAAGGCAACTGCTCTCGCCGTCAAAGTGAACACACTTCGATGACGTTTGTGTGAATGTTAACACGCTAAACGAAGAGGCCCGAAAAATATTCCATCTTGTTTCGCGATTTTGCTGACAAAATTTAAAAATATTCCATCTTGTTTCGCGATATTGTTGACAGTTTCAATTTGATAAGAAAATTCCTCATCTGCGGTATATGCATTCATGATACCTGTCTGAGCTAGCGCGTGGGTTGCTTGTATAGCATCCGGTGCATTTAAGACGGAAGACACAAAGATCTCTCTAACGTGCTTTCAGTATCAGAGTGCTTATCATTATTATACAGGTTGGATCAACAACAGATTATTTCTGAATATCAAGATTTCAAGAAAAGTATACAGAGTAAGTGAGTCGTCGATTACTGTAGGTTACAATATAAAACGAAACATAATCCGAAGATTAACATCTTGAAACCCAAGATATGAGTTAAAACAAGACAAACTCGTTATTTTTCTTGTTTTAGCTCATATCTTGGGTATCAAGATGTTATAATCTTCAGATTATGTTTCGTTTCATATTTTTTCAAATTGTTGGCTGGTATTGGTTTTAGTACCGTTGATTATATTTCATGAAAATAATGTTGATCGAGCAATATTTACGTCCCATAGACAAAGCTTGTGTAAAAATAATGCTGTATTTGAACGTGTACACCTTCGGGCTTCGACTGTGGACAATATAAACGAAACGGATCCATAATTAAAAAATTAGACATATATTTAGACAATAATCTATACATACTACAGTATGTATGAAATTTATGAGGTATTCATAAATACAATCGTTCATATTTATCAGAGTTCGGGATCTCTAATAATTGATTTCTTACTCAACATGCGATGGGCAAAATATTTTAAAAGATGATTCACAGCAATGATTACAGTATAAATAATATAAATAATATAAATAAGTGTAATGGGAAATGATTAAGCAAGTGTCAAAAATCGGATCAGCATTATAACCGTATATAGGGTTCTCTTACAAGTAAAAAATTATGGTCTTATGTTTTTAAAATCTGTCTGGGTTTGGCTTGAGTATAGCTGTGTAGTGTTATGTTGGGCAGGTTATTGTTGTGGAGGCACTTATGAATTGACAAATGACTATATTGTAGCTACTGTCACGCCTTACAGACGTTGCTGTAAAAACTACACACTCCCTGGAGAAACTGCAACCTGCCGGAAAATATATACACCCTTGGGTTATCGATCTGCCTATTGATATGCTTAGATCTGCGAAGAACTACTAAAAATGTGATTATTGAATAATACATCTTCACTAGATCTGCGTTGATGACGTTTTGAGTGCCTGCTGATAGACACTCAAGTGCATTGTGCACATTTATAAATTACTAAATATCTTTCGGTGTTGTATGTTTTGAGAAAAGGTTTAATTAAATTCCTATATATGTAGTGTGTATTTAATTGGGTTTGTTGCATTCCAGTTCATAATATTCATGTTTTGGTAATATGATCCAAAGGCCAAAAGTGTCTACTTTTATATTTGACGCCGATAATGACAAGCACTTGTGTTGACGTGTCAAGTTTTCTTTAATTGCATTTTCACTAATAAAACATCCTGTTTTGAATGTAGACGGCGGGATGTTTAAAGGAAGTCAGATATGAAGCTATATTTTTGAAATAAGATTTCTTCATTGGTTAGTGCTAATAAGATCTTCAGGAAAATGTAGAAAAGGCAGAAATATTTGTTGTAATTATGCTTTCTTTCCTTTGATTGAAATAATCGATCACTACAACATCCTGCTTTGAAATTGCATGGGGGAATTTGAAATAATAGTCAACTAGACAATGGCGGAAATTCACCTTGGGGGGGGGCAGTTGCCCCCCTACCACCCCACCGAAATTTCGATCACTGCAACTAGAAATTTGAAAGTAATCTCTTTATGACGCGACTAGGGTTTCGCCATTTCCAGATAATCCATATTTCACTAGCTAGGACACTGTTGGCGCATCACGCATGCAATCGCGCGATGTATTAAGGGTTTTCTGGCTGGCCCTTCCCTCGAAATTATTCAATGGCTAAGAACCTTTACTAATATTCACGTGCAAGTAACTGAGAGTCAGAGGCAGGCATGTACTTGTATAGCACATATGCTAGTAGCAAGTCTACGCTTGTAGCAGGTTTGAGGTTTCGTTAAGATATATAGGACGGTATCAGTTTTATAGTTGATTTGCGATTAATAAACAGGAATGTGAATGCCTTCGTTTCGATATGATTGCCATGTGTCGTTGTCTTTGGTCAGGAATAGCGAGTTTACGATTGACGACGCGATGTGCGAAGACGTCGTAGAACCAAAAAGAAAAATATGAAAACTCACCTTAAAACATACTACGTTGTCAACACGACGTAGAATTGGACGTTTCGTAGTGCAGTCGTCAGCGCAAGCGCCTTTCACCTCTGAGTTGTGTGTTCGATTCTCGCTGGGGAGTCCGCTATTCATGTGAAAAGAGTAAGTCTGCCGAAAGTCGTGGGTTTCCTCCCGCTGGAAAGCTGACTGGGTGAGTTAGGATATACAGATTACGAAAGTAATATCAAAACTGTTGTAAAAATATATAGTGTAGGCCAAGTACGTAATATAGGTAAGCGAAATACTTCATGTAATCGGTCACTGAAAAGCCCCGACGGGGAGTGAGCTGAACAATATATGCATATATGTATAGTATATCGTCTAAATATTTGCAGCAGATACCCACGAGCAAAATTTTATTTCGTCGAGAAGAGTAAATTATTGAAGAGTTTCTTTTTGTTATTAGCTCGCTTGCACTAAAAGAGCTATTACAATACACAGATCGCGAATCTCGTGATTTTACTCGCCTATATAACATCAGGCTATGGTCAAATTACTAGTCATTTGCATTTTCATTTACATATGGAAATTCGTTATAGTGAATTCCCTGGCCTGATGTTATGAATTGAAGTGAGTAAAATGCCGACTCAGAACGCGTCATTCTGATTCGCAGTCGAATTACAGTCGAGATTCGCGATCTGTGTATAGTCTGCATGAGTTCGCATACGCATGCATGTACGTCCACCTTCGCGTCCGTGTCCGTGTTCACGTCCGTGACCGTATTCGCGTCTAGAGCAGATGTTAAGCTATTTAACAGGTGGTTAATTTCAATCCCCGAGGGTACAAATTCCGCTTGGAGATTTGTGAACATAGCGGAGTGCACAGTTGCTTTTGCAGTTTTGCCGTCAATTGGCATGCACTAAAGTTTGTGGTTTTCAAAATTCGTAGTTCATCATCCTGTGTGGTCAATACAGCATTTTTTAATCTTAAAAAGTGTTTTAGTATTAATTATATAAAATGCGTGATAGAATAAGAAGCAACATATTTAATCTCAAAAACGTCATAGTATAAAAATACTTTTCAAAAAACAGTTGAAGTTTTATAATGACAATTTCGAAACATTTTGCATGTGAGACATTTAAGATTGAACTTTAGAGTAAATCAAAGTTAAAAGAGTACGTAATAACATAGCTACTTTATATTGTTGGGCAATTGATAATTTTAGAGTTAAAACTACAAACCTTATCACTATTTTGCCATTTTGTTCAAAAAATAAATGACATACATGGCCGGTTGCGTGTTACCATGGTTACAGTGATCAACTCAGTACTTCATGTTACAATAACTTTAGAGGAGGATAATTGCTTGGTTCTAATGGGCGAGGGGGTTCTGCATGCATTAGGGGTTTCCACAAGTTACCCGAAATTTCTCAAAAATATGCTTGAAAAATCTTGAAATGTTGCTCAAATTACAGTATGGTCTACTTTTCCAAAACGATGCTCGATTTTTAGAAAGTTGCTCTATGTTGCTGGTCACATGCTTTGCGAAATTAGCAAATTTTTTATGTATAGCTGGTGTTTACATGCAAAGGTGATGTTGCACAGAGCGATTTTCAACAACGAACTGTAATTTCTTCCTCATCATCGCTTGTACTTTCCTCATCACTCGAACTTTCCGCCATTTTGAAAAAAAAGGAAATTAGAATAAGTGTTAAGAAACTCCGGGGTTGATTCTCCTGCAAGAAGTATAAATACCGTATATTAAATTGCCCGGGTAATAATTGGATACTGAAGATAAAATGAATATAATAACGAAAAAAACCTAATTCGTACTATAAGGGTTCGTAATTTATAAGTAAAATAAATGGAAATATAAAGCAAATATATATATTTTCGCCGTTATATTCCTCAAAATAACAAATTATTTGGAAATTGTTGGCTTTGTTGCTCGTAACTAAAAAAGTTGCCAGCTCAAACATTTGCTGCTCATATAAGAAAAAGGTGCTGAAAAGTTGTCGATGATCTTGAGGAAACCACTAGCATGCATTTATTTCTTGTATTAATTATTTGTCGCAAGAGTATGGCATGGTGCGACAAGAGGGTTAATAACATTGAACGACGCGTACAAAATGATAAGGTCAGCTCGCGTTAAGGTGTTTTAAAATGTTGAACATGATAATCTTTGCATTAGCATTATACCCGAAGAATAAGAAGATATACTCAGGATATACTAGACATCCCCTTAACTTTGATATGTACTGCGATAATTCTATGCGATTCTCGAACAAATACAACATTTGGGGGAAGGGGGCGCCAAGGTTTTATAAATAATTAGCAAAATATTATGGCTTATGAATATATTTCAATAAACACAAAGCAACGCTCTAGAATGGGAAAAGAACAAGTTTTCCTGTTAAAGAAACTACGTTCACGCAAGCGTTAGGTGAGCGTGTGGCACCTGTGTTTGGCTTTTCTTCGCTTTGTTAACCATAATTGTTTGATTTACATTGCAGTATGTACTAAGAATGTCAACGAAATGTAATGATATTGTGGTCACCTGAAGCGAACGACGTATATATGCAGATTCACAGAGGCACAATCCACAGTGGATTAATCATTTATTTTTAGTGCATCGAAATGGAAGGTTACATTGGGAATATGCGTAAGTGCTCATTTGTGCAAATATATATAACTTAATATTAATTTAACACCAGTTCGGGAAAATAAGACTATTGGTATTGCATGAACAGAGCATGTAAGGAAGCATTTCAAACATATATTTAAAGATATATTTTGAATATTATACACGATACGTATATTCATATAATCTGATCTCGAACTAATGCAAGAAGATCCTTTTTCTAAGGTGTGTAGTATTACGATTAAGATGCATTATTAAGGTGTGTAGTATATCAGTGTGTAGTATAATGGACATTCACGCAATGCGTCGAACTCGCTCGGTATCTTTAGTTGACTAGATCCCCCCATTTCTGTTACTACAACAGTGATATACTTTCTTGGTTTAGTAAGTAATAAACTTTAAATAACCTCGTATACCAGAGTTCTAAGCGAAATTTCTACCCGTGAATCTCTAAAAATATTGATGTGACGAGAAAAATTAAATATTCAGCTTGTATACGCATTCACAACAATCCATCTACATTTATACAACATGCAATTGTTTAGAACTGGACGTCAAAATACCTGCCTTATACCAATATAAACTTTTTTTTTGTCTTTTTCTGCACGGTGAAATTTTGTAGAGGATTTGCATTTGTTATATGTAGAGGATTGCATTTGTTTTTAACTGCAAGATTTGAAAGACTAGACAAGGTAAAATGTGTTCTAATTCCATTCTTTCAGGATGCATCTTTGTCCTTGTTATTACCATTCAGTTGCCACTTGCTATGACGCTGTACGAAGACCTTAGCCATTTATGTTTGGATGGCACAGCGGAATCTTATAGTAAGTTATATTTAAATAAACATTTTATGGAAAATTAGTTGAAACGTATATTATAATAGTATTTACGATTTCAAAATCGGCTCTCTGCCTTTTTAACAAAAACTACCTCCAACATCAATCTTTGATTGCAATGCGTTTTTTATTAATAAATTCAAATAGTTGCCATATGGCAACCATTGAGAAATTTGGGTCGCGGACATCTGGAAATTTTTTTTTTTAACTTCTCTTTTGGGTCCAAACTAATACAAAAACACAGAGTAAACATTTTTTCAGCCGATATTTCTAATGGTGAACAATAAAGAGTTAACAAAAATGTGGCTTTACCTAAATGATAAATGAGAATATATTTGTTATTTTTTCTCATTAATGTACAACACAAAATGAAATTAACTTATCTATTTTTTTCAAAGAGTCTGCTCAGCCGATCATATCTTACAATGCCTCGCCATACCCATTTGTGACAAAAGACACCAATGTAACATTAACATGTGCTGCGCGTGTACAGACTCCACCAGAAATTCGATCGTACTTGACAGGTATTGAATATCTTAAGAACGGTAAGACGTTACACAAGTGTTTAGAAGAGCAAAGTCGTCGTCTTAGAAATCTCTCCTGCAACGTGACCGTGAGTGGGGTTACCAACAACGATAAATTCATGTGCGTTATTAGAGCGACCAGAGCTCCATGCAACGCCGCTCGGTTGAGTTTTCAAGTTGAAAGTAAGTTCTCAAAATATTGGACAGGTGTATATGACTGTTTCTATGATTGCAGTTGACTAACCATATATGTGTTTTCACATACATTTTCACGCATATGCCATGTTCAGAAACAATCAGAACCTTATCGGAGAAGTCCCTCCTTGCCCTAAGCATACACCGCAAACTAAATTTACCCCAACGTTATAACTTATAAACCCTGCAATCTCAACCCTAACAATTCCAATTAGGGGTTCGATATCAATTGGGACGCGAGTTCTGTTTCAAACCCCTGTCACAAACACTAATTAATTGTTATACTTGTCTTGTGTTCTTGCTCAGTGTATGTATAGTGTAATGTATGTAAATGTGACAAATTCATTAAATTAAGAATTCAAATTCAAATTAAACATATGAACCAAGCTAAATGAACGTCGACTCTGACTCTGACACTTTCAGCGCATGTACTGACCATCAGCCACACCCTTAAGGCTCTTTTCCACTCGTCGCAAAACCAACTCGCAGCGAGCTTGCGAGTACTCGCAAGCTCGCAGGCCAATTTCCACACTTCATCATCTCGCGTGCCTTTTACGTTTTATGGCGTCTATTTTAATACAAAATGGCGGCTGCTTTAAATCGGCGCCTTTTGCTTTTACTCTACTTAAGACGTAGGGGAAGACGTCGAAAGTATTCAAAGCGTTTTTGGGTTCGCCTGATGTTCGTTAAACGAGAACAACTCGGGGAGTTCTTCAAACTGGTGAAGGAAATGAAAAAAGAAGACCACGAAAGCTATTTTGCATACTTCAGAATGCACCCTCATTCTTGTCTCTGGTCGAAGGTCTTATCGCTAAATGCAACACGAGAAGGGATACTATCTCTCCAGCAGAAAAACTGGCTTTAACATTACGTTATCTGGCATTTGGTGATAGTCCTCAAAGCTTGTCATTCAGCTACAGGATTGGCTTAAGTACAGTTCATAAAATAATTGGTGAAGTTTCTGAAGCAATTTGGTATAGTCTTTTAAATGCAGGATACGTTAAAGCTCCAGAGAGTCCTGTTGAGTGGGGAAAAATAGCAGACGATAATAGCAGAGTTTGAAAGACGGTGGAACTTTCCTCACTGTTGCGGGGCCATGGATGGGAAGCACATTAGGATGCAAGCCCCCCCCCCCGTCTGCTGGTAGCAGATATTGTGGCATAGTATTGTCACAGAATACTACACAGAAGGTCATCTCTAGATTGTTTTTGCGTAAGCGCTATTCGTCACTCAGCAAGTGCCCTAAACAGAAGTAGTCACCCCCTGGACATATAGCCATTTTGAATGAGTGACGAATCATGACGAATAGCGCTTACGCAAAAGCAATAAGAGATGACCTTCTGTGTAGTATTCTGTGGTATTGTCCTGCTTGCAGTCGTACCAGCTGATTATACTTTTCTATTGATTGATATTGGAGATTGTGGTCGTCATAGTGATGGAGGTGTTTTGCAGAGCTCTCAGTTTGGTGAAGCACTGTTAACAGATCAACTTGGTTTACCATGCTCAAGACAAGCTGGTGCAGATACAAATATAAAGATACCATTTATGTTTGTGGCTGATGAAGCATTTCCCTTAAGATGCAACCTTATGCGCCCATAACCTGGTAAAAATCTACCAGTAGCAAAAAGAATCTTTAATTACCGATTTTCAAGGGCAAGAAGGATCGTAGAAAATGCTTTTGGCATAGCTGCATCAAGATTCCGCATCTTGAGACAAGAAATCATTGCCAGACCTAGCAAAGTAGAGAGTATCTCCAAAGCAGTTGTGGCCTTGCATAATTTTTTAATCATTTCTGCGCAGCATGTTCCTGCTGGTTCCAGGTTGTATTGTCCTCCAGGATTTGCAGACTGTGAAGACAGGTAAATGTTTTCTCCCTAGATTTGAAGGGGCATTAATTAACCCTTTAAGTGGCAGTGTGTTCTGATGCGGCCTACTTTATTATTCTACTTTGTCTAATGCCAGACGTTTTTGCTCGTCAAGGGAAGATAATGCTGCTAGTTCATGGGTAAAGAAACATGTTGTAGCTGAGTGCCCATTGCTTTGCAAGGGCCTTTTTATTGCAAAATTGCATTCATTCATATATTTTGTCAGAAAAAAGGCATTTTTCAAAAGGTTGAAAATTGAGGGCACATTCCATCCTGCCCACTACCCCATTCTGACCCCTGACTAGCATTGTCATTTCACCAGTTCTCTTGGCTAAGCCTCGGTACATAGGAATTACAGTCTGCTAAACAAGTACCAAATGTATGCTAACATTCTTTCATTTTAATTTCCCTGAATATATGTAGATCTGGTAGGTTGGTTGCAGGGCAGTGGAGGCATTTAACTGATGGTGAAACAAGACTTCAGTCTGTCAGGAGACAAGGAAGTAATTTTTTTACTGGAGATGCTGCAAGTGTACGAGAAGAACTAACAAAATTCTTTTGTTCAGCAGCAGGACAGGTTTCATGGCAGCTGCAACATGTTCGTGCAGATGAAAATGAATCTAGTTCTGGGTAATTGTATTCCTATTTACTAAATGAGCCATAGAAAAGATGAGTTGTGTGAAATTTTAAAGTTTAATTTGCAATGAATTTAAGAAATAATTTATTATAATGAATTTGTAAGTATTTTTGAAATTATTTGTATGTATTTTAATTTGGAATTATTTAACATTTAAAGTATTTCATTTATTGAATCTCACTAAGAAAACATGCTTTCTTTGTCTAAATATTTTTCTATTATAATAAGTTAGTTGATATTGACAAAAGGGCTTAAAAGGGTATTCTTGCTATCCACCTAATTTATATTTAATATATCCAATCAAAATATCCCAGAGGAAACGTCAATATCACATAATGACAGAGTAAAATAATAAAGTAAGGTGCATTGCAGCTTAATGGATTAAAATTGAAAAATTTCTTTGTCTGCTAGACCAATCAGGTGAAAAAGCTGACTTTGGCTTTTTTCCATGCAGCCAGGCTAAAAGGAAGAATGTAAAAGGAAGAATGGCTATGCAGAATGAATGCGGAATAATGGTATGCGAACACAAATATCGACACATACGAAAATTCACACGAGCGATACATCGATACATCATAGTGTAAACTTTCCGGGGGGTGTTTGCGAAGATTCTCTATTAATACCGTATCTGTTAAATTTTGGGTTGAAACTTTTTTAAGCACTTTCAAGTTATCTTATAGCTCAATTCGGTTGTATTCATGCAGTGTTTAATTAGATTTACGAACAACATTTTGGTTTATTAAACGTCTACATCATAGCAATCGTTTTATATATAATATTGGGTTGCTAACTCCCCCGGTAGCTATGAACAGGTCCACTGATCTAATAATATCATGGAACGAAAATACGAAATATTTACGGCACAATGGTGGCAGCTGGGAGTGGGAATGTGATGGAAATACGATCAAATTTATAAATAAACGTTTTCATTTTGGCCTTTTGGATTAGTAGTACGTTTTGTCATTTATATATTCAATAGACAATACTGAATGGGTCGAATATTCATTATTGCAATATTTTTATAATATAAAAAAAATACAAGATTCAAGACCCGATGAGATCCCTTTGGCCTTACCGTAAATATCGAATATGTTAGTATACAACATTGGATTTTACCAGCGATCTAAGGTAAGTCGACTTGCGTACAATTTATACACATTAATACGGCTACTGTATTGTTTCTGGCGAATTTTATAGATAGTAGAAGTTGCTATACTCTGTCCGTAGACTCGTAGAGTGTAATTTGTAGAGTCGCCAGAGTGTAGTATGAACTGCATAATTTTGAAATATGACATTTGTTATGCAATATTAATAGAACAAACAAATTATTTATTTTATAATTCTTCGTTCTGAACCTCTGGTATAAAGGTATTGGGCAATTTGCATTTTAAAATTCTTCACATCTCTGTTGACGGGCCAGTTGTTTACAAATGCGAATGGCATTTTGGTGAGGATGCGTCTGTATATTATATAACTATGACGTATGATGCATTCTATATACTTCTAGTTTCGCTTAGCCTTTATTTTAGTAGTCTGTGTACAACCGTACTCTCGAAATTTTATATACACAATGAAATAATAAATAAATAAAATTTGAAATAATCGAGGTTGAGTTGACATATTTGTTTTATTATAACATATCGTTTGAACTATTAAATAAAAGTAAAACGAATAAAATATTGCAACCGTAAACAAAAGACAATTTTATCTGCTTACTATATAATATATTGGCAAAAACATAAATTACTCATCGCGAATTTAGAATTACAAATGATGAAATGTGACAAGCTTTTCATTGACAAGTGTACTTGTTGAAAAACTGGCATGCTAGCTTTTCAAAAGCTTGTCACATTTCACAAATAAAAATGGTAAAGGTATAAATAATTGCCAAATAAAATTGCGCGTGTAAATACGTAATATGCAAATATCAACACAACACAACAACATGGATGCACAACAATTACGTACGCACTATAAACCATGTAACATAGCGTTTGTCTTTTAAAACTTTGCACTATCCTTGGATCACTAGTTTAACATTTTCTATTAACATTTCAATTTTGACGTCGGTCCAAACGCCAGAAACATTGACAACATTCTCCTCTGCTTCTACTGACATGTTTCCTTCCTCATTCGCCGCCATTTTGTATCTTTCTCCTGTCACATGATATTATGAACGAATTTCATTTGCTACAGGTCATTTTTGTTCGCGCGATCAGAAAATATTGTTCAAATTATTTAACTTCGCTGCGAGTCTTCGCAAGCTCGGGGCGAGTACTCGCAAGTACTCGCAAGCTCGCTGCGAGTTGGTTTTGCGATGAGTGGAAAAGAGCCTTTAGTTGCAATATGAAAAATAAAACCTCAAGCCTAGTTTTAATTTTAGCCGTATGTGATCGTAGCGTGTCCTAGCATTTCCGAATAAGTTCCATCCTCTATTGTTCAAAAAACAATGAGTATCCTACGTTTCGTACGGTAGGATTGAAGGGAAAAGGTAGCGACGACCGAAATATATTTAGAAACCCCCTGACATTTTAAGAACTCTAACGAGAGTCTGGATATTTTAGTCCCTGCAATTGAATTCGTTGGAGAAAAAAAGTAACTGATATTAACTAGTTTATCCTCTTCGAACATATCTGAACATAGCTCTCTGCCTTAAATTAAGCGACCACCATATTTTAAGGTCCTGCTGCTCCAAATGTTTCACGTTTATTTGCCACACTTAAACACGATGCTGGAAAAATGGAAATAACATGTATTGGTACTGGGATACCTGAGCCTGATCTGGTGTGGTTAATAAACGGTTCTATGATCAATTACACAAGTACTGGGAAGAAGATAAATGCTAAGATTGATACCAAACTAGCAGATCTTCAAAATGGAACAAATGTCTATCGTGTAAATTCGAAGATCGTCATTATTGGCAGAAAATTTCCGTTACGTATTCAATGTGTTGTCAAGAATGAGATCGATAAAGTGTATTCAGAAAATGTCTATGCAGTTTACGTAAAAGGTAAGTACCGTATACGAATCTGAAATATAGACTGGTTAGTGGAACCTGTTATGCCAACCCACTAGCTGTTCACTGTTGTAGAAATTGAAGCCAATTGAAAATTGTTAGAAATGTGAAATTTTCTTCCACAAGAGACCAAATATCCAGAGAAATATCTATATCTTCATAAAATCGATTTCTAATTAGACAACCAAATTATTGTGACATATGATGCATCTGAAGCATTAAAGGTGTTGGGATAGTACGTTATAAATGGTAGTAACTCCATAAATATTGAAGCCATCCTAGCCCCATCTACATTTGTTGGAATCGTTAAATCCTTACACGATCTTTCTATATTTTCAAGTCGTGGATGTAAAACTAACCTACGCCATGGTTCGCTGGGTCGGACATCCAGCTTTGAATACCAGATTTCTTAGTGTTTCTGGCTACAATGTTTCCTTGAAGAGTGGAAATGAATTTTATGAAACCATTAGAATATATAAGAAATCAAGTGTTACATTTGGCAACTTGACAATGGGTAGAGCATACACCGTAGAAATTGAAACGTTAACCGAGAGAGGTGATTTGGTAATAGGAGCTGTTGGATTTTATTCACCAGGTAAAATAAAATAGTGACAACATGAAAGCAACAACAGCAACAACAGCAACAACGGCAACAACAGCAACAACGGCAACAACAGCAACAACAGCAACAACAACAACAACGGCAACAACGGCAACAACAGCAACAACAGCAACAACAGCAACAACAGCAACAACGGCAACAACAGCAACAACAGCAACAACAGCAACAACAGCAACAACGGCAACAACAGCAACAACAACAACAACAACGGCAACAACAGCAACAACAGCAACAACGGCAACAACGGCACAACAACAGCAACAACAGCAACAACAGCAACAACGGCAACAACAGCAACAACAGCAACAACAGCAACAACGGCAACAACAGCAACAACAGCAACAACGGCAACAACGGCAACAACATCAACATCAACAACATCAACAACAGCAACAACAGCAACGTCGACGACGACGACAACGACGACGACAACAACAACAAAATTGACAAATAAAAATGCAGCAAGAACGATGACGACAAAAACAAGGACATTAATAATAACAGGAGAAAACATGATGAGAAAATACCCAACAATAATAACAGTAAGAACAATCACAACAATTAACGAACTAATGTAGTAACAGCAACAACACGATGAACACGCACCACAATATATAACAGTAACAACGACAACAACCACAACAAACACATCGACGACGACAATTATTAAGAAAAACAAAAACAACAACCAACAATAATAACGACAACAATTATTCATTGTCCTGTATAGATCTGTTATTTACTATTAATTTTCCCGAATATTTTCAACTTGAATATTTTTTAGTCATTCCTTACATTAACCACTATCCTATTCCCTATTCGATGTAATATAAATATATCTTCTATTTTAGACAAACTTCCGAAGCCAAACCATATCTACCTTATAAAGATAGCCTCGCGTAAAGCAGTGATTAGATGGGAAAAGATTTATGCAAACAAAACAATCCACGGCGTTTTAATGGGATACAATGTTGTGTTAATTGGCAAGAATAGAAAATTAAATATTGCTGTGGAAAATGATAGTAATGATGTTGTGTTGCCAGATTTAGTTCGAAAATCGAACTATACAGTTGCAGTACGTGGTTTTACCAAGTATGGCGATGGAAATATTCTGGAATACAATTTTACAACATTGGGTATGCAGTGTACCATAATTTTCCTGAGCTGTGCATCACGACATTACCCTAGCTGTAGATAATTTCCTATTGGATTTCTCTCAGCCCAAATGCGATAACCTTACAGCGATTTAATTGATCAGGTTTTAATAAATTTGACCTAATTTCAACTAACATGGAAGAATGCACTCACTCTGCGACCCCTTTAAAAACAAAATCTTGTGTGTTCGTCTTGAATTTATCTATTTTCTGTCTATCTAAGCCTGTATCTAAGCCTACCATATATAATTCTAAATACTTTTGGTTTTTCTACTTTCTCAAATACCAACAATATATACTCGAATATGTTTTAGATGTAATTCCTGCACCGCAAAATGTGAAGATCATTATCATGACAGAAAATTCCGCCTTGGTTCAGTGGACTGTTATTGAACAACATGAAGACAAATTCGATAAAATAACCGGCTACACAGTTACTGTAAGAAACGAGACACATTCCTTTTATGTCAAAACTTCAAGTGATAGTTCTTATGTTCCTTTGAGCGATCTTTCACCAAATACAAACTATAGAATTTCAGTAGTCGGACTTAGCGAGAAAACACAAGGAATTCCAAGTGAATGGATAAGTTTTAATACAAATGGTAAGTTCAGCAGGTGTAATGTTTTGTCATTTTGTTCAAATTGTTGACTAAACACTCTGGCTGATATAGCGACTTGAAGACTAACAAATACATGCCATAATTGCATCACATACTCATCCCAGGCCGGCCAAGGTTTAAGTCCACCAAACTAGTTCAGATTGCATTTCTTTGAGATCAAGTTGCGAGCTCAAGCCCAGAAATTCTTTCTATGCTTCAAAACAAGCATTGGCAAGGTTGTGTTGTATTTGGTCTGTTAGTTTGTTACATTTGACTTCTTCCTCACTTGAAAAGTTAATCAGGAAAATTCTTGAAATTAAAAATGAAATGCTTATCAATAAGTCTTGTTCCGTCACTGAACCCATTGACGTTACGTAGAAAACCAATGGCCTCATTGTCTAAACATTTGAATATACTCTCATGGAAGATATCTACTGTACTTTCATCCCCATGCATTCAAAGCATAATGGTTTATATATATGCTACATTTTGAAGCAACACCTTTGACCATAACAACTGTTAATGGCAATGACTGGGTGGTAATCCCGCTCAATTGACATAGATTAGGTTACCCCCGATGGAAACACTCTATATAATAGAATCCCGAAACGTCCGGTCGTGAACGTTATTTTACGGATATTTAATGAATTTACTAACCAGAGTGGCAAAATATTCCTGTATGAAATTTCACCTGCATGGATACAGACAACTCATTTCAACAGCTATTGTCCTTTTTTTGTGGCGAACGTTCGGAGGGTATTGCTCTGCCACGGGCTTAGTCGTTCGATACAAAATCGATAAACTTGCATCTCTGCCCCACATTACTCCTAATCTGTAGTAGAAATGATAATTTTTCTCGAATTCCTGTAAACGTATTATACAAATATCTTCGTAGATCGTCATGACCAATCTTTAAATAATAATCGTGGAGAAAATGATGAAGTCAAAGGAGGAACAAAATCGACTTTGAAAATTGTTACCCTTGCTGTGGGAATTTTTATCGGCGCAATAATCGTGCTCATTGCCGTTGCATTTATTGGATATCGCAGACGAGGCGCGACGAAATCACAGAATATTACAGTAGTTAAATTTGTCAATCGAATCAATGACAAATAATTATACTCACATATCTGGACGTTACTTTTAAATTAGAGATATTTCGTACATTTCATATGTATAATAAGATGCATGACCCCATTGGCATTGGCAGGGGATTTATTAGTTGTCAGGGCTAAAAGTGATTGTAAGTTTTTGTATTTTCCCAATATGTTTCCTTATAAAGAAAAAGGATAAATTTTAGCATCTACGCCGCAACAAAATGGGTTACATGCAGCAACAGAAAGGACGTACAAAAAGGAGTAAAATTAGATATTTCATCCCTACATATGACTTTTACATCAAGAGAAATTAAACGTTCAAATTCCGAGATAATCTAACTGCACAGGCGCATTGTGGATATAATTTCTTTACCATGCAACATATAGTATCGTAGGGTAGCTAATTTTGCTCCATTCTTTATAAGGAAAACGCAAAAATCACTAATGAAATATATTCCAAGTAATAAGATATTAAGCACGTCAAGTTTTGAAAGTTAAAAACTAGTTGAAAGTTTGATAAGAGTTTGATGCTTTTGTCCACTCCGTATAGACCTCGCTATTTTTTGCGGTAGGTAACCTGACTAATCCGGGTGGGGTCCATGACTATTGCATTGCTTGGTACGAGCGTAACTACCGAAAATTTGTGATTTTTTTTGTCTTAAATTAGTAATATTCTAGAATTTGGGCATCTCGCTCAATAGAACTGAATGTTGAAGGGTATTTTGTAAATGGAAACTTTAGAGCCAAAATTATACATATTTTAAACAAGGAGAAGTTGCAAAAAATAAAGCTAGAGACGGTCCCTGCAACGGAATCGCAGGGCCGCAGTTTGGATTCCAGCCAGTGGGCTTATAGTAGCAGTTTTTGCAACTGCTCCTGGTTAGGTCTAAAATATTATATGGTTAACTCTTGACAACTGGACTCTGTATCTCAGTGGACAGAGCCATGCACAGGAATCACAGGGCGGCAGGTTCGGTTCCTGCCAGAGGGCCTAAGTTGCATTTTTTCGCAACTGCTCCTGGTTAGACCTAAAAAATATATATTATAATTTTCGAACTACAGAAAATTTCAATTTACAGAAAATGTTAAATTAGTACGCTATTTATTGCATTTTCAAGCGAAAAGTTGTAATGTTTGAAAGGCTGTTGAAAAGTGCTCTTGGAATATTTGTTTCCTGGATTCGCAATACTTTTTTCTCGGATTAATTTGGAAGAATTACTAAGATTTATTGTGTTCCATTGCTCATATTCACCAATCACAGAACCTGTTTATATTCAGGATCAAAATGGAGCGAGGCACTTTATTAATACTTCTAGTTCGTACAAATCTTGGTCATGCAATTCTTTAGGAGGTAAAGGAGGTACTGTGTTTTGGATGTCCATTGTGTGGGTTGGTGGATAACAGAACAATGGATAACAGAGCAAATTGTCTTGTTGCTGAAATAACTAAAAATCCAAATTTTGAAAGAATTTGCTTCTAGACATGAGCTCATGGAAGTCATTTGGAAGACTGTGTCCGTAGAGGGAATAATGTACTCCCGTTTCTTCATTATAAACAAATTAAACTTTTTGCAACGGCTCAATGCATGCAATAGATAACCCAGAGTACCGAAGCACGGAATTGAAATGATAAATTTTATTTAGGTTATTTTATTATGATTATTGATTATCATTCTGCCGCAAATCTGTTTGCTCAACCAAAGTTGGTCAAAATATGTGGCACGACTATAAATAGATGGATTTTATGTGACGTCACAAAATTTGTAATATATTGAAAACGAAAGCTGAAAAGCTGATTATTTTATATGTTTTGTAGATCATTACACCGAGTTATATGCAAAAAAGTTAGGTTGACACAAATATTCCTTCCTGAGTTATAGAGACGTCAGCATGTTTGGTTATGCATCAGATCCAGGGGTGACTAAACTACTTTTATTTTGTACTTGAGTAAAAGTAGAAGTAATTAGCTTTAAAACATACTTGAGTAAAAAGCACAAAGTATTTCTTAAAAATACTTGAAGTAAAAGTAAAAAGTAAAAGTACTGTTGGCTAAACCCAGACTATCAGCCATATTTGAATAAAAAACTCATTGGCAAACACAATATTTGGCGCGAAAGGCGCGTTCCTCTTGTGATCAGCGGACTACGCGTCTACGCATCAACTTCTGGGGAATCTTCTGGGGATGTACTCTGTGTAATTGTGTATTCTATAATAACTTCCCTGAACTGTCAAAATCGGGTAAAATTCACTGGCAAAATTTGAAAATCAAAATAGCAATAAAACGTTACATTATAAAATGACTTCGTTCCAAGTAAAAGTACTATCTCAAAGATATACTTCGTTACATGCCCATTACTAAAAAATAATACTCAAGTACAGTAACGAAGTACATTTACTTCGTTACTTGCCACCCCTATTCAGATCAAGAGTTATGTCTTACCTTTTTGCTAGTACGTTCAATTTGAATATTTTATTTGAAAAAATAATCATACTTGAACACTTGCACTTTGAGGCCAATATTTCAATGCACTTCAGTCAAAATGCTACAATTGTAATTTGGAACATTTACTAATCTGTTTGTTTGCCAAACCAAGACTTTTCAGTCACGTTGTGCATAAAAATGAGCGTGTAACAACTTCTACAATAATGCTGACGTCAGAAATATTATGAACTAACTCTAGAAAGAATAATTGCACAAACCTAATTTTTGTGTGGAATGTTCTTCATAATGACGGATAAAACTTGCTAAAGTATCAGCGCAATAATCTGGATTTTAAGAGTTTATTATTTAGCTAGAAACCGCTCTATACATTTGATTAACTTGGATACTTTGTGAGCGTCAGCATTATGTTGCCCAGCGGTGATATCCGTCTGAGCCGCCATATTTCTTTTGTACGTTTGGAGAAGGTTGTAGTTTACAAACACGAGATATATAATTTGTAGTAAAAAAGAGAAATAAGTCTTCTGTCTAGCAACTATCACAAATTTATAGATTTACCTTTTTCACGGAAAATAATATAGATCTGGCAATTTTAGGGACTGGTCATAAAGTACAGGGGAGGGGGTGGGCTATGAAAATTTAATTTTACGTGATCCACCCCTCGATTTCTCGAGAAATACACATGACCCACCCCCATCTGATAGATGAAAACATAATGACCCAACGCTAGTACAATTTGACGCACTTGCTTCTTTTATCCCCCACTAATATTAAAGTATCAGATATTAAATGAAACTGAAGTAATTTTCTCTTTCAAGTCATGGTCCAGTACAGTGACATATTTTTTGGGGGGAAAAAATCAAACGTACATTTTAGTGGTGTAGGAACATGCTTAAAGTTAGGAGTCTGAGACTTAAAAAATCAAGGGTCGGAAATGCCATTTACTGTACTTTCTGCGGGCACATTTAAGAACTTGGACAGCAAAATTAAATGCTGCAAAAATTTGTTTCATTATTAATTATATCATTGCTGGTAATTTTTGTTGTAAAGATCTTACAAGAAACAACATTATATTATTTTAAGTAATATAAAATTTGTGTTGCATGAGTTATATAATACTCTCAAGTGTATGTAATGTAAAGGTTGATTATAAGGTGACCCCCCTCAATGTAGCTTTAAATTACTCTTTTTTTGTATCACTGCGATCAATAACGGCCCAATTTGATCCGATGAAAAAAGAGTGGTCGAAATGTTGATTGTCTATTTGTGAAACGAGCAGAATTGCCAGTTAAAGATTGATCCTTATATTATATAAACTAAATAATAAACGCATGATAACATGCTAAAGTTTGATTTTTTTTTCTGGGCATCTCGTTCGATAGGACTGACAGTAGAAGGTGTTTGTAGATGGAATATTCGAACGAAAATTTATATACATAATGCTGAGCATTATCCGAAACTGGACTCTGTAGCTCAGTTGGTTAGAGCGTTGCACCGGAATCGCAGAGCTGCATTAAAGTTGCAGTTTTCACAACTGCTGCTGGTTAGGTCTACAAATGGTTATATAAATTTTCGTTCGAATATTCCATCTACAAACATCTTCTACTAAAGCTTGATTACACTTTTTTGATACACCCGGTATTGCATTCAAGTAATATTCAATATATTGTTGTATTCTATTTATACTTTTATAGCTCAAATAGTTGTACTTACATTATAGCTGAAAAATGTAAAAATCCCACGTAGCTCATCGAACCCTGGAGTCTGTTAGAGAGTTTGGTTGCCAAAATTATTTTACTTAATTAACTAAGAAACGATTTTTTGTTCAACCTGATTGACACTGGACATCTCAACGACTGACCGTCTGAAATTCAGTATAGGTTGACACGGGTTGGATATTAAAATATTGATGTGAAAGTAAATTTATTACTGAGGTTTGGACGTAAAAACTAAACTTGTGCCTGTACTTAACTCCCACGTCATGTGAACCAGGCTTTATTAGGGGAACTTCAGTTGACAAGCAAGACTAAATATGCCAAGCCGCTTAAGGACTGATAAATAGTGTGCTGACCGAATCTTGGACGCAGTTTCTGTCGAGCTAAGGCAGACAAGGTTGAAGCAAAGACCTCAAACAATGTGAACAATCTGTCGACAAGCTAGAGAGAATATTAAAAGATAAGAAATTACTAATCTGAAACATGATAATTATAGACGTTAGCGTACTAATCACATGAGTAGGAAGCGACTTCAAGGGAGTCTCTTCAATTAGAAAAAAGCACTTTTCTCATTGTTTTAGCTGGAGAAAAGCGCACTTTGAAGAAAACGAAAGAGGGGGGGAGGTCACATCCCCATTACGCCACTAAACGGGGGGTTCCTACGCCACTGAACGTAATGATTAAGCTACGCAAAGCTATATAGGCACTATATTTCATTTTGTATCCCAATTTAACAGCACGATACAATTTAATTACATTTTCAACTTGATATGAAAACTTCGATCATTATATCCGCGATATACACATGCATAATACGTGGCTATGCTAGCGCGTGGGTTGCTTGCCTGTAGTAATTAAAAGTTTCGCATCCGGAATACTTGAAAACGAAAACACAAAGATATCTTTCTTTTTAATGTTGGCCTTGAGTAACAGGTTGCTTTGTTATTATATAACTCACATTAACTATAGATTATTTCTGAATATCAAGACTTCACTGAACAGAAGTACAAAGTAAGTGACTTATAGTTGTAGATTACCGTAGCTTATGTTGACTATGTCATAATAATAATAATTCGTTGACAAAGTAAACTATATCGATAAACATCCTGTTCGGTTATCGTTTCATAGTAATTTACATCCCATAGACAAGGCTTGCGAGTTACGAACACATACTGTATACTTATGAAGAAGAACACTAGGTATATATCATGAATTTTTAAGAAGTTGTAGGCATTAATTAAAATGACCAGGATAAATAGAGAAGTTAGACATTTAAGCAGTCATTTAAAGCCTTTTGTTTTGATTGTATATCGTTTGGGCGAAATTCAAAACCCTTTGTGATCACACTCTAATATTTGATCTGTATCATTACGAGCTATTATACGAGATTTATGGAGATAAATCTGATTTACAGTATAAGTGAAGATAAATGATTACCGTTAGTGCCAAAAATCGGACTGGCACATTTTATAGGTCAGTTTTCTTGAGTCCTAATATTTTTATAGCGATATCGCTATAAGACCTTTGAAGGTTCATATTTTCGGTTCAGTGCATGCTATGTAGATGACAATACCACCGTTCGATTCAGCGTTTTACGATCTCTTTAGAGAAGTAAATTATGTTTGTTTACAATGCTATGCGGCCGATTTAGCCCCTTTCAAACACCTCTGAAGTTTGTATTGTTTACAAATTAACAATAATACAAACTAACTAAATATTCATTTCGCTTTCCTACCTTTGGTTTACACACTACAAATTCCATACGACATAATGTAGCCCTTTTAAGGAAATTCTCGTGAAAATGCTTTAATTGTTGCGAAAGCCGGTATTGTCGGCGCACGCCCGGGGACAACTTCGGAAAGCTAAATCTCAGTGACCTTGCAATCCTCGTGTTGTCATTGCCTAGATGACGGATTTTCATTGGTTTATAGCAAGCAACACTGACCTTATATGGCATTTCGTAATTTATTTCGCGTGCGGGAATTAAATTTCAACGATTTCGGCATTTTGTATGCGACTTTCAAAAAATAAAACAAAATAGTTCTTAAATGCAATCAAACTTTCCAATAATATTTCTTTTTACATGAGCTACAATTTGTGTGGTAACACTTTAGTACTCGAAAATAATAAATCCTGCTCTGGCAATTCCGATTTATTTCAACAATAATTGTAAAAATTTTAGATAATTTATGAATATGTACGCAAATTAATTTGGATATGTAATAAGAACCGGGACAAACTAAATATTATTTTAAAGAGGAAGTCATAAGCTATCGAATGAAGCGTGTCCTGTTGCCAGAGAATAAACACGTCTGGAGATATTTATATTTGAAACAACTGATCGTAAATACCGTGCGTTGGGGAACGACGACAGAAATTCAAATAATTATGGCCGTATTTTATATATGTGTTTGAGTTTGGCTTGAGTATAGCTCTGGGACCGGTTGTATAAAAAAGTAGTTAAAGTTAACTATAATTAGTGCGAAAGTAAACCAATCAGAATCGCGAATTTTAGAGTTAACTACAACTTAACTACAAAACGAGTAGTTAAAATGTAGTTAAGACTTTTATACAACCGGCCCCTGAAATCTATAGCCAGATATTGTCGCGTGGGTGTTTATGAAACGACGATATTGTAAACTGTATGCCCATGCATATTTTGACATTGAAATATATAATTATGATAATATTATAATAAACTGAAACAGTTCGTAGCTGCTCAAGCATTACCAAGAGAACTATGGAGAGCAAGGGAAAGGGAAGGGCAAGGGCTGAAGGGAAGGGCAAGGGCTGAAGGCATCAAGGGAAAGGAGGGAGGGGCGAGGGTAGAGGAGGTGCAGGTGAAGGGGTAAAAAAGGAGAATGTAAATTTAATCAAAAGGAAAGTATGTTCGCCTTCAACAACGTCAGCTGTCTAACTTTCGATTTTAATTCACAACCTCTCAGGCTGCAGAACTGACAAGCCGAAGCAGGTAGGCTCTTTATGTAGCCCTACACGAAATGTATAATTTAACCCCAACCTCCACCCTAACTCCAATCCTAACCCTAACCCTATATATAAATACAGACATAATTCATGTAGAGCTACATAAAGAACCAACCCCGAGGCCAGGGCTATTTTCGCTGAACATCCAACCGCGGAAGCAAACCTGGGTACGAGGTTGTTGTCTAGTTAGAACGTGCGAGGGTTTACTGCATATATGAATTTATTTATTAGTAGGAACATTATTATAATGTAGGTTTTTAGGTTTGAAATTCATGCATAATATATACACGTCCTAGAAAAACTGCACGCCCCTGGAAAATCTGCTCCCAGAGAACCATTACAAAACATGTTTGTAAAAAGTCCACTCAATATGTCAAGTATGGATATGATATTGAAATAATAGCTCCAGATCATGACATTAAGACCGCTCAGATTCGACCTTATGTAAATGATGTGTTGTCGGCATGCAATTAGACCATCTTAAGTAGAAAATAGTATTTCATCCTGCGATACATTCAAGATTTCAAGTAATTCTAGGTTATGCATTAGTCTATCTTTCTACATGCTCGTGTTTAGAATTTGGTTGTAAATACAGTATAGGCACAGAAGGCCAATGTTCCATAATAACAAGACACTTCGGACAAGGGTAAACATCGTTATTTCTTAGTTGATTATTGTTGATATTGCTGCCTTGATGACGTTTTAAATACCTGCTGCTCGAGACACGTCGACTACGCAAGTGAAGTGCTTTGTGCACTTGTGTAAATCTTTAAATATCCGGCTTTTATTTGGTAGTGCGTTTAAGCATTCGGAACACGGCTTACCTTAATTTCACACAATGTCAGTATTTAATACATTTGTTTCATTTCACTTCATACTATTCATGTTTATGATGACATGTTAGAAATGTATGCACTTGAATTTGATTCCACTTGAATTCAAAATACTGACAGTTACCTGTAAGGACATATACTATTCTTAATGAAATGCATTTAATGAATTGATTCAAATTGACTGAGTCATCCTGTCAATATTCATTTTAACTATCTTGCTTCTGCATTTGTTAACATCGCGTGGTAGATTTATTGATCTTTTAAACTTCCTATTGTGATATATGCAATACACAATTAACCAAAAAGGGTTGTGACAAGCGAGAAATCGGATAGAAAGCTTTAAGGTAATATATATTCTATAAATTTATTACATCAATATATCCTGAAATTGAGTATAAAAATGATTTATCTCTCCAGTACACATAGCAATAAAACACGGTACGCCCTAGCCACAGAGTAGACACAGACAGAGGTCTCACTTCATGTAAAACGCTAACGATTGAGCGTAACGGTCCTATAGCAAGTGCGCTAAGTAGAGGCTGTCAACCCCCCCCGAAACATTCAAAATGGCGGGCATTTTTAGACGTAAAAATACCAAAAAAATCAAATTAACTATTTAATGTTGTTAGTCACAACTTCAGTCAAGGTAAACTGTTATCAGAGAGTAACAAGGGTTTCTTATGCCGGCTATTTTCCGAAAATATCGGGGGAGTGAATGCCTCTCGTTACCGCACTGGTTAGGAACATGGCGGCCGGCCAACAATTTAAGAAAATAAAGAAAGAAAATCAAATTCCGAAGAATAACGTCATTTTGAAATTCAAAATATGAATAAAACAAGACGACTTTGAGAGACTGTAAATTTTCGACGGTATTTTAAAGTCACAATCAGACAGAATAGCAACAAAATAGCGGCCGCGGTTACGCATTTTGCCTGAAGTGAGACCTCTGTCTGTGTCTACTCTGTGCCCTAGCTCTGACTGGGATCTGGTCTTCGGCATCAGCATGCATGCAGCTGTACTTAAAGCATGCGTTATAAACTTTATATATTTACAGTGTTTCTTGCGCTAACATTACTAAATATAGATCGGGTGAAGGGTGAAATTTCACATGTGGAATAGGAAAGTTCACTCATGAGAAGGCATTTTTAGATGTGAAATCATATATTCTAAAATTTTCGTAATGGATGTTCTGGATTCAAGAACAAAACATCACCCGTTCGCTTTGCTCTTGCCACTCTATGATAATATCTATTTCTTGCTCCCACTCTGCAGTGGGGCTCCGGTGGTGCAGTCGTCAGAGCAAGCGCCTTTCACCTCTGAGTTGTGTGTTCGATTCTCGCTGGGGAGTCCGCTATTCATGTGAAAAGAGTAAGTCTGCCGAAAGTCGTGGGTTTCCTCCCGCTGGAAAGCTGACTGGGTGAGTTAGGATATACAGATTACGAAAGTAATATCAAAATTGTTGTAAAAATATATAGTGTAGGCTAAGTACGTAATATAGGTAAGCGAAATACTTCATGTAATTGGTCACTGAAAAGCCCCGACGGGGAGTGAGCTGAATAATATATGTATATATGTATAGTATATCGTCTAAATATTTGCAGCAGAAACCCATGAGCAAAATGTTTTTTCGTCGAGAAGAGTAAATTATTGAAGAGTTCTGTTATTATAGGTAAAAGGTAAATATAAATTAAGGTGCAATGAATATATCTAGATTTTCCAATCGCGAGTAAATTCGTCTGGCTATAAACAGTAGAAAATACTTATTCCAATTCCCGTATTTTTGTTATTAGCTCGCTTGCACTTTAATACAGAAGAGCTATTACAATACACAGATCGCGAATCTCGGGATTTTACTCGCCTATATAACATCAGGCTATGGCCAAATGACTAGTCATTTGCATTTTCATTTAGATATGGAAATTCGTTATAGTGAATTCCCTGGCCTGATGTTATGAATTGAAGTGAGTAAAATGCCGACTCAGAACGCGTCATTCTGGTTCGCAGTCGAATTACAGTCGAGATTCGCGATCTGTGTATAGGCTGCATGAGTTCGCATACGCATGCATGTCCGTCCACCTTCGCGTCCGTGTCCGTGTTCACGTCCGTGACCGCGTTCGCGTATAGAGCAGATATTAAGCTAAATGTTATTTAGATTGCTACTTGTGGTTAATTTCAATCCCCGAGGGTACAAATTCCGCTTGGAGATTTGTGAACATAGCGGAGTGAACAGTTGCTTTTGCAGTTTTGCCGTCAATTGGCATGCACTAAAGTTTGTGGTTTTCAAAATGCGTAGTTCATCCTGTGTGGTCAATACAGCATTTTTTAATCTTAAAAAGTGTTTTAGTATTAATTAAAATGCGTGATAGAATAAGAAACAACATATTTAATCTCAAAAACTTCATGGTATAAAAATACTGTTCAAAAAACAGTTGAAGTTTTATGGCAATTTCGAAACATTTTGTGAGACACTAAGATTCAACTTTAGAGTAAATCAAAGTTAAAAGAGTACGTAATAACATAGCTACTTTATATTGTTGGGCAATTATCACTATTTTGCCATTTTGTACAAAAAATAAATGACATACATGGTCGGTTGCGTGTTACCATGGTTACATTGATCAACTCAGTACATAATGTTACCATAACTTTAGAGGAGGATACGTACAGTATGGTCTGCTGGTCACACGTTTTGCGAAATTAGCAAATTTTTATGTATAGCTGGTGTTTACATGCAATGGTGATGTTGCACAGAGCGATTTTCAACAACGAACTGTAATTTCTTCGTCATCTTCGCTTGTACTTTCCTCATCACTCGAACTTTCCGCCATTTTGAAAAAAAAGGAAATTAGAATAAGTGTTAAGAAACTCCGGGGTTGATTCGCCTGCGAGAAGTATATAAATACCGTATATTAAATTGCCCGGGTAATAATTGGATACTGAAGATAAAATGAATATAATAACGAAAAAAACATAATTCGTACTATAAGGGGTCGTAATTTATAAGTAAAATAAATTCAAATATAAAGCAAATCTATATATTTTCGCAGTTATATTCCTCAAAATAACAAATTATTTGGAAATTGTTGGGTTTGTTGCTCGTAACTAAAAAAGTTGCCAGCTCAAACATTTGTTGCTCATATAAGAAAAAGTTGCTGAAAAGTTGCCGATGATCTTGAGGAAACCACTAGCATGCATTTATTTCTTGTATTAATTATTTGCCGCAAGAGTATGGCATGGTGCAACAAGAGGGTTAATAACATTGAACGACGCGTACAAAATGATAAGGTCAGCTCGCGTTAAGGTGTTTTAAAATGTTGAACATGATAATCGTTGCATTAGCATTATACCCGAAGAATTCTTAGATATACTCAGGATATACTAGACATCCTTAACTTTGATATGTACTGCGATAATTCTATGCGATTCTCGAACAAATACAACATTTGGGGGAGGGGGCGCCAAGGTTTTATAAATAATTAGCAAAATAATATGGCTTATGAATATATTTCAATAAATACAAAGCAACGCTCTAGAACGGGAAAAGAACAAGTTTTCCTGTTAAAGAAACTACGTTCACGCAAGCGTTAGGTGAGCGTTTGGCACCTGTGTTTGGCTTTTCTTCGCTTTGTTAACCATAATTGTTTGATTTACATTGCAGTATTTACTAAGAATGTCAACGAAATTTAATGATATTGTGGTCACCTGAAGCGAACGACGTATATATGCAGATTCACAGAGGCACAATCCACAGTGGATTAATCATTTACTTTTAGTGCATCGAAATGGAAGGTTACATTGGGAATATGCGTAAGTGCTCATTTGTGCAAATATATATATATTTTTAACTTAATATTAATTTTTAACACCAGTTCGGGAAAATAAGACTATTTTTGGTATTGCATGAACAGAGCATGTAAGGAAGCATTTCAAACATATATTTAAAGATATATTTTGAATATTATACACGATACGTATATTCATATAATCTGATCTCGAACTAATGCAAGAAGATCCTTTTTCTAAGGTGTGTAGTATTACGATTAAGATGCATTATTAAGGTGTGTAGTATATCAGTGTGTAGTATATAATGGACATTCACGCAATGCGTCGAACTCGCTCGGTATCTTTCGTTGACTAGATCCCCCCATTTCTGTTACTACAACAGTGATATACTTTTTTGGTTTAGTAAGTAATAAACTTTAAATAACCTCGTATACCAGAGTTCTAAGCGAAATTTCTACCCGTGAATCTCTAAAAATATTGATGTGGCGAGGAAAATTAAATATTCAGCTTGTATACGCATTCATGCACAATTATCCATTTACAATCCATCTACATTTATACAACATGCAATTGTTTAGAACTGGACGTCAAAATACCTGCCTTATAGTTATACCAATATAAACTTATTTTTTGTCTTTTTCTGCACGGTGAAATTTTGTAGAGGATTTGCATTTGTTATATGTAGAGGATTGCATTTGTTTTTAACTGCAAGATTTGAAAGACTCGACAAGGTAAAATGTGTTCTAATTCCATTCTTTCAGGATGCATCTTTGTCCTTGTTGTTACCATTCAGTTGCCACCTGCTATGACGCTGTACGAAGACCTTAGCCATTTATGTTTGGCTGACACATCGGAAGCTTATAGTAAGTTATATTTAAATAAACATTTTATGGAAAATTAGTTGAAACGTATATTATAATAGTATTTACGATTTCAAAATCGACTCTCTGCCTTTTTAACAAAAACTACCTCCAACATACAAAAATTGAGTTACTATCTATATAGTCCAGCTGTTAACGACTCAATTGTTCACTTTGATGATAAAAGCATGAACTTTGCCACAATATTAACATAGCCAAGAATAAAGAATTGTGATATAGAGCCAGCCCAAACTCTCAATTTGTGGCTGACTTCTGCATGTGAATGTCATATTTGATAACGTCATCAGCATTAGGAAAAGATAAAATTTTGGAAATACGACAATAAATATTCTTATAGAGCTCGTAAAGGGGATCAAAAAACTATATTACATATTTTGCTTTAAAAGTATAGATTCTGAGATATCGTAGATCAAATATTTATATAAATGCTACATAACCGTTAGCGGTTGATAGTTATAGTCGGTTCCTTTTAGATAGATAGCAAGAAGAACTTTATTTATGCACGCTAACCCCGTCAACCGAAGCTGATTTCCACAGGGGGCGTGTGAAGGATAATTACATAAGTATTTTAAGTTATTTACAAAATAAGGAGTACATAACAATATAGAATGTTATCAATAGTCTCACTAATAATTATAATAGTTAATAGTGAAGAATAGGAATAATTTACAAGTAATCTATTTACAAAGTTATAATAATGTTGTTTTACGATTGAAAAATGTGAGTAGAAATTTTCCTTTGAAAACTCGAAAATTATTCACTCTCCCCTTCCAGAGATGAGCACCGTCATACATAAAACTATTTTTCATGTTATTTGTGTACGGTTCATGTGGTAAACAAAGACCACTCAGTGAAATATCTCGAAGTTTATAGTTTGTCACTTGACTTTTATAAGTAAATAGGTCAGTGAGTGACTCAGGACCCATTTTATTTCAGATTTTATACATCATTTTTGCTTTTGCCTTTTTTCTTATTATTTTCAGTGGCTCCCAGTCCAAGGCATGTAAAGCTACAGAATGATCTACATCGTTGCTCATGTTCATGATGATTCGAGCAGCTCTATTGTGTAGCTTTTGGACTCGCTTAAGGCTCTTTTACACTCATCGCAAAACCAACTCGCAAACTCATTGCGAGTTCTTGCATGTAATTAAAATAGACTGTCGAGCATTGTGATTGGATGAAAGTAGTCGCAGCGAGCTTGCGAGTTGGTTTTTGCGACGAGTGGAAAAGAGCCTTTAGATTGTGTTTCGCGAAACACATCCCTGTGTTGGCGAACAATAGCGTTATATATACAAATAAGTATACCTTTATCAACAAAATGTTTGACACGACGGGGAGCAGCAATTCCTGCTGTTATTTTTCTGCAAATATTTTCAGTATTATTTTTCCAAGATAAATGCAGGTCAATAGTTACTCCATTAAACATTTTTCTGTCCAAGTTAACACACCAGTCGTTTGTACAGTCTAGTAATGCTGTAGCAGTAGAGTGAGATTTGCGAAAACCAAATTGGGAATTAATTAGTAGTCCAAATTCAGTTAAATAATTTACAGTTGATCATACAGAATTCGTTCCATAATTTTGCTTATGGCAGGCAAAACTGAAACACTCATCCTGTTAGGCGTCTACACATAAGAAAAATACTCTCCGTACGGTGGCTCACAAGGGACACCCCACAAAATAGCCAGATTACACAAATGTAATAATTGTCAGCACGCACTAAAAATAAAACACACATACAAAAAGAACCAACACAAACTAAAAATACACACACAAAAATATCGACACACACACAAAATATGAATACACACAAAAGATCTACACACACAAAAAAATATGAACGCACACACAAAATATCGACACACACACAAAATATAAACACACACAAAATATCGACACACACAAAAAATATAAACACACACAAAATATCGACACAGACACAAAATATGATCACACACACAAAATATGAACACACACACAAAATATGAACACACACATAAAATATCGACAGACACAAAATATGAACACACACATAAAATATCGACAGACACACAAAATATGAACACACACATAAAATATCGACACACACATAAAATATGAACACACACATAAAATATCGACACACAAAAAATCTGAACACTATCAATTTCGATAAGGGTTATATGAAGTCCCTACAAAAAAATGAACGCGGGCGCAAGCTATATGATATCCATTGATGATATCAGATCAAACCACTGATCTGGCTATAGACTGGATAACGCATCTTAGAATAAATCCGTGGCGAAAAGCGAAGCCGGCATGCTGCCGCTGCCACCCGACTCAGAGGTCCCAGTTTACTATAGATTTGTATTACAGAATCATAGTTTTCGCGGGGTTTTTCCCTTTACACGTTTCTAATCGGACCAATTTTCTTATCATACCTGTATGGATAGAAGTACACGAGAAGTATTTTGAGCAAAAAATTCCGGTTGTTTTGTCTTCATAACGTTGGAAAACGGGATTTGAAAGTTCGAAGGAGTGAACATCCCCTGCTTAGCTTTGATAAACAAGGTTGTTCTGAAACAGATAACAAGACATTCTCATTCAAAATTCACTCAAGACATGGAGTACAGTAACTGCCACACAAACAAAGTAGTCCAGAAGTTTGATGATGAACCAGCTACACTGTGAACAAAAGCGAAATTGAGGTAAGTCTTCAAAGCACATCTTTAAATTTTTCATGGTGGTTCATTGATTTCGAGATATTCGTATGCATATAGCTTTGATAATGTGCATGGTACATGGTAAACAAACAAGTTTATAAGCTCAGTCCATCTAAGTAAACTAAGGTAACCATGTACTGATGAATTGTATTGTTAATCATTAAAGATGGAAGAGGTTTGTTAGACTTCCTTCTTAGTTTGTTGCCAGATAGGTCTTGTGCGGCTTCAGGCTTCTTTGCCCAGACAATATAGACTGACCTTGCAACAACAGCAAGTTGTGAATGTGATCAACTGGCATCATGAATATGATTTTCAGCCAGAACCCTGAGAGGTCTCAACAGGAGGTTCCCCGTCACTGTTGCTTATTCACAATCAAAGCTTTCTGCTGGCCCAACATTTTTGAATGCAACACATTAATTGAATAAACTCAGCTTCAGCTCTGGTCCAAATATTTCCAAACTTTCCAAGAAACTACGATATGTCCTATATTATACTGGCTGGTAGATATTTAGGCTCAGTTGTTGGGGTTCTGTGCACTCATTCCCCCACAATGTGTGTGCCAAGAAGCCCAATGGCTGGAATCTGAGCCCAATTTCATGAAAAATGGGGTGACATTTAGGGTGACTTAATATATTATGATCCTGAAGTGATGTCACAAGGATCAAGGCCGGCCAGACCCAGTCACAGGCCAGGCTCAGGGGCAAGTTGGTGAATGTGCACCTCCCCCCTCGACCTCGTGCACACATACACTTTGGTATGAACACATTCTTACCCAACTTTTCCTGGCCCCTTTTAACATCCCTGGGCAGTGGCACTGGGTATATATTTTATCCCCTCTGCCCTTTTGAGATTGTTTAATATTAAAATTGCTCTATATTTGTTTTGTTTTATAGATAGTTTAAAAATATGGACCATTTGAAGAAAAACGAAATGTTGAAAGAGCATAAAAATATATTAACTCAGATAATCTTTTCCTTTTCCTGTTTTCCTAGGCATTATAACTAATTAACTTAGATTAGAGATATTCCAGGCCATATCATAGTGTATTTTACTGCCGTTTGTCAATATCATTCTATGTTAATTCTGAATAATGTCTTAATGACAAATATATATATGTAAATCACTAAATGTGGAGTGATTGAGTAACGCTGTACAGCATCATGAGTGAGTATTTATTGTAACTATCAAAGATGTTTAGGAAAACCTGTTGTTGAAAAATGAAACGTTGAATTTGCACTCCATTCTCCTGCATCAGTTGTAAGCATTGAAAATAACACATTTCGTTTTAAAAAAAAATTCTCATCTTTTGCTATCTTTGATGTGCTTTAATCCACCTAAACTAGCCCCTCCAAATTGAGTGATTTTAACTTTAAAATGGGAATTGTAGTTGTTTTACAACTTTCATACTCGTAGCCGTACAAAATCTTTCTTTGTGCAGACATGTTTAAGTCATGTTTAACATGGTTTTCACTTGTTTCCATCTATCAAACTGACATTACGCAATTTTTCCGATTTTCAAAGATTTTCATATTTGTTTTTCTTGATTTTTCTTCATCAATTTGGTTAGGGTTAGGGTTAGGTTAGGATTAGGTTTAGGGTTAGGTTTTGGGTTAGGGGTTAGGGGTTAGGGGTTAGGGTAGGTTTTAGCGTACGTTTTAGGGTAAGGGTCAGTTACAAAGTTTTTAACTTTACTTCAAAGTTGAAAAAATGACGTAACGTCAGTTTGGTAGATGGAAACAAGTGGCGACCGTTTAATATGTCTCACGTTTGCCAAACATGAAAGATGGGCGTGTCACACATGTTAGTTTAACGCTTGAATTGAAACGGTTTCCATGTTATAAATAGCACGTTACACCCACAAAACATGCACGTTACAAACCTAAACAAACGCGTTTGGGCGCTAACGGTTAACGGTAGCTTGCAAATGGTAGCATCCAGTCTATATCCAGATCAGTGGTTTGATCTGATATCATATAGCTTGCGCCCGCAGTCAGTTTTTGTTGGGACTTCATATAACCCTTATCGAAATTGATAGTATTCATATTTTTTGTGTGTGTCGATATTTTATGTGTGTGTTCATATTTTGTGTGTGTGTCGATATTTTGTGTGTGTTCATATTTTTTGTGTGTGTCGATATTTTGTGTGCGCGTTCATATTTTTTGTGTGTCGATATTTTGTGTGTGTGTTTTTTAGTTTGTGTTGGTTCTTTTTGTATGTGTGTTTATATTTTTAGTGCTGACAATTATTATATTTTTGTAATCTGGCAATTTTGTGAGGTGTCCCTTGTGAGCCACCGTAGATAAGTATAATAATGCATATAACTTTTCATTACTGTTTTAACATAACTTGTCATTTTTTTCTCTGATTTCCGTGCAGTACAACACATAATTTGTCTTTGTCTAGCGCTTGATGTTTGTAAACTTTCTATTTACTGCTGTTGGCAATTACCGCCACACTTGCACAGGCAAGTGCATTCCAATTAGCCTTCACACACTTGAAATGCATGTTCCTCTGCATGGAAGCTTTACATCCACACCGGATGAGTTCATAGCATGTGTCCATAGCATTTGTCCAGTATGGTGACCATTGACTGGCTTGACGCTGCCATCCGCGGTCGAATGAACTTGGAAGCACTTATTGAGGGAGTTGTCTTTAATCATTAATCATTAATTATTAATCATTAATCATTAATTCATCGTTGTCATTATAATCACAACCACTATCATTATTTTCATTATCAGGTATGGGCGAGAAGGCGTCGTATCCCCAGCCAAACTCAGGGGGGAGTTAGTCACTACGGTCGCGGTAGATAATATTGTCATAACGCAAGTTCCACCGTTCAGAACAGCAATTTCCTTGGTGCAGCACCCGTTCACTACTGAGAGTGGAACCCCAGTAGCCAGCGAAACTATTGATCGCACGAAATTGTCTACGTCTAAGACCATAATTATCTCAATTTCCATCAAGGTACAGCGAAGTTGCACCTATGATTCTACCTGCCAAAAGTGATTTACATACTCCAACTAGAAATGCATGCATGCAGAATCCCCTCGCCCATTCGAACTAAGCAACAAAACAAAAACATTCAAAATCAGACAGATATGGAGTACATATGGAGCAGTTGTAGATCGGGTTATCAGTATAGATCCAGTATATGATTTGACGAATGTGTTGGGTACTAACATGTTGTTTGAGGCCAACTGTTTCAAGCATTTCATTAAATTTCACCGTATTTGTGTTAACCGTGTCATCCAAGTGAAAATTAAAATCCCCAGAGATCAATAAAATTTCTGGACACAAAACAATATCCTCCAAATACAATATAATATCCTGCGAATTCTTCAAAAAAAATTCCGGGTAGACCAGGGTGAGTCACGGAGTACGGTGGACGATAAACAAAACTAGTTTGATAGAATAATCAAAAATAGAAAAATTCCATTCTGAATATTATATATTCAAAGGATTGCATATCCCCGCCACGAGAAAGGGAGACTTTTAAACTAGTGTTAAACATTACACCTGTGCCTCCTTCTGATCTGTTAGATTGACGGGGAAATTATTTAAATGAATATCCTGACAGACAAATACCTGCAACACTTGCTGTGTCCTTGTCCATCAGCCAAGTCTCAGTTACAACGCAAACATCAATGTTTTGTTCAACAATGTGGTCGTAGAAAAATGGTGTCTTATTTCTTAATGATCTAGCATTTATCGTTGTAAAACGTAACATATCAGATTTTGAGTTTAATGCAATTCAAAGGTACATGGCCGTTACTCTTATGCTCGTTACTCTTATTCAAGGCAGGCCAATGAATAATCCTGACGGGGATATTATTGAAACTATACAAGCAATCCTCATTTTCTGTATAACCTGGTATATCTGATTCTACAGCTGTTACTACATGCTATAAACTCATCCGGTATGGATGCAAAGCTTCATGCAGAGGAAGATACAATGCAAGTGTGTGAAGACTAATTTGCAATGCACTGGGCTGTGCAACTGTGGCGATAATTGCCAACAGCAGTAAATAGAAAATTTACAAACATCAAATGCTAGACAAAGACAAATTATGTGTTGTACTGTCAATAAGAGAAAAAATGACAAGTTATGTGAAAACAGTTAAGTTTTTGCTGAATATAATATATCGTCATATATAAATGAGGATAAAACGAATAATTTACAAAATAAACACATAAGTAGTTGAGCCGTACGGAAAAGTTTTATACATGTACAACAGCGAAAAAACGCTGCCTTTGGAAGAAAAATAATGTATTTTTTATCGCTTACCTTTAAAAATGTCAAAAATATATTCTCCTTGAATTTAGCGGCACTTTTTTTCATTTAAAACTTTGAATCGGGTTCGAAAACCATTTTGAAAAAGTGATTGCCACTTTAATGTTTAAGTATTTTTGCTTGCCAGATAAATGTAAAGAAACAAGGGTATATATTGTAACTTTATTTTGCGCACTTTATTATGATCAGAATTCTAGAATCTAAAGTCTATAGAAGCCAAAAAGAAGTTCTAGCTATACAAGTGTTTATAGTAGTATAAATATTTATCATGAATTACCATAAATATATTCTACAAATACATGCATGCAGAATCCCCTCGCCCATTTGAACCAAACAATTTACTCCCAAAACGTTATTGTAACATGAAGTACTGAGTCGACCAATGTAACCATGGTAACACGCAACATTGTATATATTTTTATATTTTTTATTTGTTTTTAACTATAAAATTATCAATTTCCCAACTATATAAAGTGGGAATGCTATTATGTACTCTTTTAGCTTTGATTTACTGTAACATTCAACCTTAGACGTTTACAAAACGTTTCGAAATTTTCAAAAAACGTCAACTGCTTTTCGAGGAGTATTTTTATATGAAGGTTTTGAGATTTAATACTTTTTATTTTTCTATAACGTATTTGAATCAATACTACAATACTCTTAAGATCAATCAATGTTGTATTGACCACACAGAATGATCTACACATTTTCAAATTCACAAACTATACTGCATGCTATAAATCGGCAAAGCAAGCATGCAAAATAGACACTTGCCTGTTTAAAACGCTCCTTTTTCGGTCTTTCGACTGTTTTTTCTCTTGTTAATTTGTCCCCTAAATAATTTTCATTTATCTTGTTTTGGAGATTTAACATATAAACTTACTTACATGGAGACTTACTTATAAAATGAGTGCATTATAATTAATTATATTTATCCAGGATACCCACATCACTAGTGTGTTTTTCAGTGGGGTCCTGCATGATACAATCATTAACAAAATTTACTTCTGTATATATACAATTAATAATATACAACGTCACGTCATATAGCAACAAATAATGAAAACGAATAATTAGCTATATCTAATGAGTACATACATACATACATACATACAAACATACATACTAGCGGTATTTATATTATACGTTGTTTATATCTATATACGTTTATTAAATATTAGAATTATTATTATTATATATATATATATATATATATATATATATATCCTTAGTGATGACTTAACTTGACTCAGAGAATCAATGTTTCTAACGGAATCGCCCAAGTTATTAAAGTCTTTCGAAGCGAGGTAGCGAAAATGATGAACTTTGTCTTGTCATGATTGAGTGTAAGAAGGTTGCTCTTTAGATAACAGGAAAGGGAGTGTAGGTCGGAGTTGAGTTTTGACTGAAGTTCGGAAATACTGTCCGCAGAGTAATAAAGGAGTGTGTCATCAGCATAAAGTATCGACTTGCAGTGGGTCAGGCATTCAGGTAGATCATTAATATAAATAAGGAAGAGAAGTGGTCCAAGAATACTCCCTGAGGGACTCCGACAGTTACTGGCTTGGAATGGGACATTGAATTGTTTATCATGGTTACCTGGGTACGGTTTGATAGATACGAGCAGAACCAGTCGAGAACAGACGAGGTGAAGCCGATTATTTTCAATTTCTCCAATAATATTGTTATGGTCGACGGTATCAAAAGCTTTCCTTAGGTCGATAGAGACGGCACCAGTAATCTTTCTGTGATCGAGATTATCCAGTATCTGCTCAGTAAAATGTGCCAGGGCAATGGTAGTTGACAGTTTGGAGCGAAAACCGAATTGTTGGGAAGCTAGTAACTTGTGTTCTTGCAGGTAATTGTAAACTTGATGGTGGACGATTCGTTCTAGTAACTTACTCAAGGTTGGTAGGATGGTGATTGGTCGGTAGTTGTTGGATGAAGTTGGGTTTCCAGATTTGAAAATTGGAGTAACTCTACTTTTCTTCCAGAAGTCAGGAAATGAGCCATAGCGTAAAGAGAGCTTGAAAATTTTGGTCAAATATGGTGCGATTACATAGGCGGAATCTCTAAGTAGTTTAGCACTAATTCCGTCCAGAGCAGTGGCTTTGTTAGTTCTTACTTTACTCAGTTCCTGCAACACAGACATTTCGTTAACCTCTTTGAAATCAAAGGAATGGGGTGATGTAGTGGTGGTCTTATGCAATTTAGGTTTGAATAAATGTGAAATAGTCGTTCATGATTGTCGCGATGGAACGTGGGTCGTTCACCGGGACGTTTTCACCGATAATACAGGAAGGAGTGGTTTTAGTTGGATTGCGAGAAGTGACTTCATGTTTTCCAAAGTTCGGCAGGTTTATCTCTGTTGTCATTGATCAGATTTTGATAGTAGTTGGATTTACATATCTTAACTTGCTGGTTTATGAAATTCTTAAGATCGCGGTAGGTATTCCAATGGAAATCGCGTTCTCGCATGAGGTCAAGTAGTTCAGAGGTCATCCATGGTGCTCTTACGGTAGATTTTACTCTCTTAGTTTTCATAGGGGCGTGCTTATTGGCTGATTCAGAAAATGTTTCGCAAAACTTATTGGTAATTTCATTAATATCATTTAACGAGTCAACGAAAGTCCAATCTGATTTTCCTAGATCATCGTTAAAATTGCTTTCATTGTAACGTTTGTAGCAACGATAATTAATGTCTCTATAACATCCGCCAGATTTGGGAAGTCCAGCTTTAATTGCGCAGTAAATAAGGGAATGATCGCTGATTGACAAAGGAAAAACTCCGCTAGAAACAACGCGTGGATTATTGTTCACAAAAATCAAATCAATCATTGATTGCGTTTTTTCCGTGATTCATGTTGGTGACGTACGATTTGTTCGATCGAGTGAGCGCGCGCAAGTGTTTGCATGCGCGATCTGTCCGTTGAGCGTTGTTTGTCGTCGACATTGAAATCACCCAATAAAACTATTTCGGCGTTTTCTGGAATTTCAGCAAGATCTTTGTTTAGTTCCTCAATAAATTTATTTAGTGGAAATTCTGGCGGTCTATAGGCCGAGCAAACAAACATTGATTTCGTACGAGGTCGTATAATCTCAATCCAACATGCTTCAATTGTTTTACTACATAAATCATCGCGTGTTCGATATGGCAAATCCTCCTTAACATAAATAGCTGTCCCGCCACCAGCTTTATCTTTACGGTCTTGACGAGTAATTAGATAGTTTGGTATGTTAAGTTCTGCATTAGTAACTGCAGGTTTAAGCCAAGTTTCAGATAAGGTAAAAACGTCAAATTGATTCTTACTGATAAACAAGCGTACCAAATCAATCTTCGGAAGTAAACTTCCTACATTAAGATGACTTACTTACTCTTCTCTCGGTTTGAACTCGCGCATGCGCATAACTTAAAAAAACGTCCAGTCCAGTCCATGACAAAAAAAATTGCGGACGACTTTGCATTCCACAATGTTTTCACATACCCGGGTGTAAATCTCCGATCGGAATTGGTACCCTCGCACGGCTCTTCGCGCCGGCTCGGGAACTAATGATCTGATGATCGCCAGCAAAGGCTGAGCGTGAAACTCGGGTAGCAGTTTTTAAATTTTTTTTACCATCTTAGTACTATATGAACGCTCTACACTTGTATTGAGCACTGTACGGCTTTCGTGTCGCAAACCAAAAATATAATCATATATATAGGTTTTCATTTGTTTCCATCTATCAAACTGACGTTACGCAATTTTCCCGATTTTCAAATTCGTTTTTCTTCATCAATTTGGTTAGGGTTAGGTTAGGGTTAGGTTTAGTGTTAGGTTTTGGGTCAGGGGTTAGGGTAGGTTTTAGGGTTAGGGTCAGTTACAAAGTTTTAAACTTTACTTCATAGTTTCACCATGTACACCATGGTACACTACGGTACACCATGTTTGACATCACATGCAGAACGTTTGACAATCAAAGAATCATTGAAGCGAACCAGAGCCTTCTCTCAAACTATCTAGAGGAAATTTATGCCTAAAATTCAAGTCTATTTCTAAAAAATCAAAGGAAATTGAGTATAACAAGCAATGTTGAGTTTCATTTGAATAAACCCATGCAAATTGAATACTATATAATTACTGGCAACGCAATTTCAACAACCCAAATTGGTAAATTTAAGACACTTGTAAATTAGCTCGAATAATTATAATATATTCGAACATCGTCATATGTTTCGTCTGCACCTTTGAAATCAAGAAATGCAATCAATGCGTTTGCATGCGATCGGAAACAAAGACGGTCGTCGCCATCAATAAAGGCTCCATTCAGTACGCGTGACGTCCGTGTCGACAAAAATGTCCCTTGCAATTTAGCTCTCTGTCGCATACGGTCACTTCATTATACATCCTAAATGGTGCAGTGCCAATTTTTAATATGAAAACATATTTGTTAGGTTTTTCCTTACTAATTTAGTATACTAAATGCAACTTATCTTTTTCTTTCGAAGAGTCTAGAATACTGATGATGTCGTACAAAGGCACACCATACCCATTTGTGACAAAAGACACCAATGTAACATTAACATGTGCTGCGCGTGTACAGACTCCACCAGCAATTCGATCGTACTTGACAGGTATTGAATATCTTAAGAACGGTAAGACGTTACACAAGTGTTTAGAAGAGGAAGGACGTCGTCTTAGAAGTCTCTCCTGCAACGTGACCGTGAGTGGGGTTACCAACAACGATAAATTCCTGTGCTTTATTAGAGCGACCAGAGCTCCATGCAACGCCGCTAGGCTTAGTTTTCAAGTTGAAAGTAAGTTCTCATAATCTTAAGCGGCTAGTGTGTTCGGCTTGTCCAGTCACACGTGATACTAAATAATCCGCTATTTTGGGCGAAATACGGAAAGTTATAAAAGACCGAGGAGTATGTTGAGGGTGGAAAAGGGCATTCTCGTTAGCCGTGAATTGCCAATATTTGTTCGCCTGAAATGTGAAATAACGGATTTTTGTTTCGCGAAACGTGATTTACATCCCCATCAGTGTGCCGTGATTGCCGGTAATTTTTGTTTGTGAAACGAGAATAGCAGAATAAAAATAGGACGAGTAGTGAGAAGTGAAGAGCAATGCTTTGGAATGTGCCAATTTTACTGCATGCACGTATTTTCTTGATTTTCACTACATATATATGAGTTTTCATCGGTGAAATTAGCTAGTTTCGAAAACGAAAAATAATATAAGGGGTTAAGAAAGGCTTTAGATATTCAATGTAGAAAATTTACACAGTTGAAAATGTTTTCTTCAATTTTCGTGAGATGACTAATATTTTACTTGACTGTGAAATGGCTGTTTTTCTTCACGCGAAACGTGATCTCACCCCCCCTCCCCTTTCACCAGCCTCTATTTTGGTGTATTTTCGGTTTAGCATGTTAGAACTCCAGTTATTTAGGAAAGTTTGCCTACGTTTTGAAGTCGGCCATGTTGGATTTATTTTAATTAGTTTCAATGATCAGTGATTCGCATTTGCCACCCAAAATGGCGAACGCCAAATAAATACGAGTCATGACGTCACTTGCAACATATATAAATGTTTCTATGGTTGTAGCTGACCAACCAGGTAGAAGTTCGAATTAAAGTTGTATTTGTACACCCACTTTTCAGCACTTTATGCACTCTTTTTACTTTGGAGAAATGCTTCCTTCCCTGCACTGCAAAAAATCAAAGTCCGTAGGCTGTAAGTAGAATATAATTCTTATTTCTCAGATAATTTTTCTTATTTTGAGAAATTATTTCTTGTGAAGAAAAATTACTGGAAAAAAGTTATTGTTTTAAGAAAAAAATTATTAAAATAAGAAAATTGATCTAGGCAAGATAATCCGGAAGCAATTTTTCTTATTTTAAGAATGATATTCTTGCGTCATAGAAAAACATTCTTGAGACAAGAAAATTATCGTTGGAGAATGATACTTTTTGTTGCTTTTTCTTATATCAAGAATACTCGTCAGCTCAGTAGAGTCAGCTTGGTTGTCGAATAATTCGCTCTTTCTCGATATATGAGCAACTGAAATAGTCGTTAGGATTTATTTGGGTTGGGTTATGGGTTAGGGTCAGGGTCAGTTGCTCATATACCAAGAAAGCGATAATAATTCATTCGGATAGAAAACGTCAATGGTCAGCTCGATCGATCGCAAATGTTGTATTTTATGTTTTGCTTCGTATCAAAGAACAGGTATTTTTAAAGTTCCTCTTGTATACTTTCATTTGCCAAAAGAGCACTTTAACCCATATATAGTTTAAACAAATTAAAACCAAAAATCTATCCGGCTTTCGACGGTTGATTGAGTTGAAACCGAAAGGATAAATCACATATTTATCAGCAATATTTTAGCAGGGCGATCCAATTCAGCTAAGGCTGGTTTAAATGGAGACCTGTGTGTACAATTAATAGATTACATATTACATAAATACAAAACAATACAATGTAACTCATCTAACTTTCAATACCGTCGACATGGCGACTCATTTCACCTGCTAATCTGATTACAGAGATTACAGATAATTTCAGTTGTTTCTTAAATTTGGTAAGAGACGATTCTTTCCTAAGAATATGTTATACCCATAGAAATTATAACATAAAAAACAGATATATTTTTAACAAAATATGTGATGGATAAGTCACTTGCAGCATAACATTCACTTACGAAAAGTAAGGGAAGGTCAATATGGCGGAAGGTAATGATTTGTCGAGCTCAGTTAAATGTGAAAATTTTAAACCAGATAATGTAGATATGGATACCATAAAGACGTTAAACGATGGTGCTAATTTAGTTTATGACGGAATTCGGAGTAATCGCATGAATGAACAAGGTCGGCATAAAAGGCCAGAAAAACAACCATTTTTCACATTTTGCCACGAAGACGACCTGGCCGCGGAAGAGGGAATTTTTCGTCCACCCACCTCCCCTCGGCTGCGACACTGTTTCCTCGCCGCACTTTACTTTTGGCTGAAAATCATTTTGTCCCCACTCTTAGTTTATTTTCAGTTAAGGTATTGTGCGGTGAGGCGAACAGTGAGAATATATTACGAGCTTGCGAGTACTCGCAAGCTCGCTGCGAGTTGGTTTTGCGATGAGTGGAAAAGATCAAAAGAGCCTTTAGATACGACCTGTGTTAATCAAATATACACGGATGCTTGCTGTTCGCCTCACACGGCTAATCTTGGTCCCAGAAGTTTTGGTCATATAATTATATATTCTAATGCGAATGATTATAGTGTTGCTCATTATTCATGTGATTGTGTTCTTTAGAATATATTGCATGCGTGCATATTTAAATTAACCTGTAAACGACCACAAAGATTGTAAAATCAAACAAGTTCAAACGCTTTTGGAAGTACAACGTTAAAGACAAATAAGAATTTTTATGAGCTCAAAAATTAGGTTGATTATAGTAGAATGCATCGCGAGTCTGCCAATTCGCGTCGCTCGTAATGATGTAGCCTAAATTGACCAATTTATATAGCCCCTGCAAGAAGATTAATATGGCTAACACTATGAATAGTGCCGCTTTTAGAACAAAATATGGCAAGCTAGGGAAGTACTTTGTCCTCGTAGTAAACAAGAAATTTTCAGTTATAACCATTGCTCAGTCTATGCTGAAGTCAGATAGAGTCTGGCGAAGAAGAAATATATCATCGCTCGAGCAAAATTTGAGTTGATATGTGCTCTCTTTATTATTTTCTACTAGAGATCACCTTTTAATGGTCTTTAATTATGTATGCGTGCCGCTATCTTGTCCCAAATTTCTGGTAACACAAAGCTGTTAGGGATAATAAAAAAAGAAGGTTATTCATGTCCGTCTGCTTGTCACAGTTGCTCTTGCAGAGTTCATGCTAAAAATATGAAGGACGTTAATATGAAGAAAATTACATCTATGAACAATGTTATTGATTCCTCTAACGCTATTATTGAGTCTATTAGTGACGTTTTGAGCCCCCTCCGAAAGCCCTCAATTACCTTACGTCTTTAGAATCGAAACTTTCCTTAAAGAGTTCTCTACAATTTTAAACAAGAAAAACAGAGAAATAGATTAATGCAACGGCATTATTAAGGGGCTTCAAGACAAGCTGATTGAAGTTGAAAAAGAGAGAGACTCATTAAAACTACATGTGAATATATTAGCTTTGCGTGATGACACGCATGATAATAGCCGATAGTTAATTCAGCTAAGTCATAACCACGCACAAGATAATAGACCAGAGTCAAATCAGTCAAGTCACCACACGAGTGAATTAGGCCAGTAAAGAAGTGCCAATAACTGGTAATGGTCCAGCAGATATTTCTCGCACAATATGTATTGTTGAACAAGCAGACTGTTCAATCAATACAGTTGTCACGAAGAACAATATAACGATGATAACAATGCCCAAAAATGTGATAAACTCTGCGGTGATGTACTTCCTACTGTCAGCATAGAAAATCATCAACCAGTTACCAGTGCGTATCAGGGAGACAAAAGGAATGTTAATGAAGTTTTTATAGTTGAGAATTTCTGCGTAAACCTGTCAACAATATATAATGCAATCGGTAGTACATCCTTTTCAGAAACAACAACAACAACAACAACAACAACAACAACAACAACAACAACAACAACAACAACAACAACCAAATCTTCACGACGACGTAAACAACATTGATGCGAATATACAACGAATACCGTGAGAATAACTAATAGAAGCTATAATAGACCTCTTGCTGGAAGTAACCAACGTAATATAATTCCTAGAAACGTAGTTTTTCGTAAGAATAGACCAAAGCGAAGCTGCCCTAACAATCGGATATACATAATAATCTTGTTATCGAATACAATGTCATTAGCACCCAAGATTGACGAAATATCCTAAACGCTTATACAGAGAAATCTTGATCTAGCTCTATTTACAGAAACTTGGTTAAGAGAATCTATACCTGACCAATCGATTACAATTACTGGATATCAGTTATTTCGACGAGACCGTAAGAACGGCTCACATGGGGGTGTATTTGCGTTTATTAAAAACCCTATTGAATGTGAAACATTGTTAGATCTCCATGCTGATGATTATGATATTTTATGGTTGTTCCTTCGACCAAAAAGACTGCCTCATGGGTTCTCTAACATCGTGGTGGCAGTTATTTACCATCTGCCAACTGCTGATAATACAACAATGCGCGATCGTCAAAAAAATTCTCTGGAATGTGTTGAAGCCGACTACCCAACAGTGCAATCATCCTTGCCGGTGACTTTAATAAGCTGGATTTTAGAATTCCTACTAAATATGTTTCCAGTTTAAACCAACCGTCAACTTCCCTACAAGAGGCGCAAACATTCTGGACCACGTTTTTACCAATTTACATAACTTCTACGCACAACCTGTTCCGGTCTTCCGTTTGGTCTATCGGATCATGTAACGGTCACCATATTTCCAGTAATACGATCAAAAACAGAGACTCAAAGAAAAGTAATTAAAGTACGGGATAAAGGCAAAGTAATGTAGCAAGCCTTGGACGATATCTGATGAATATCCCATGGGAAGCCCTGTTATCTAGAGCGCAGTCCGTTGATGAGAAATTAGAAATGTTTACTGAACTGATATATTATGGCTTGGATATTATTATGCCAGAGCGGTCTCTGAAAGTTCGCGTGAACGATCGCCCGTGGATGACTAGTCAACTAAAGCGGCTCATCTTAGACTAGGCGAGATTTCAAAATATCGAACTTCATATATATATATAGATATATATATAGATTTTCGCTTACCTCAAAACTTGTTTGCAACAGGCTGTTTCATCTGTAAAAGAAACATCAGGCAGTTTTCATCTGTAAAATAATCGTCAGGCTGTTTCATCTGTAAAATAATCATAAAACTGCCTGATGTTTCTTTTACAGATGAAACAGCCTGTTGCAGACAAGTTTTGAGGTAAGCGAAAATCTATAATTAATTTGCTCTAACTATATGTTGTCGAGCACTCTTTGCGTTTCGTAGACCTAAACCTACACCTAGATATATATATACATATATATAAAAGCGGCGTTAAAATGCTATACTTTTAATATCTCGTTTCTGTTTGCAGAGTAACCGCAAATGCCAGTGCAGAACAATTCTAACTTAATGCCGCCACATCGTAGTGTTGTGCATTCGCTTTTGCAAGAACAAAATTAACTATTCCCTTCTAGGCGTTTGGGATCAGTTCCATTGTCATCAAAAGCGGGACAAGTCTGCCGTCATCATCTTTCTAGCATCCTAATCCTTCAGAGTTTGGTAGGGAAGGTTGCTGACAGGATTCCTGTTTCCACTGCACTAGTGCTTGATAGTGAACGCGCTTGATATATAAATCCAAAGCGTCCTTAGTGGGGGGAGGTGGAGAAATGCTTCCTGTTTCGCAATTTTCGAGAATGACAGATTCAGGAATCCCACACTTCATTATCCAACGCCAAGCAAGGAGGTGATATTTCAGTTGGAAGAGCTGACACTTGGCTTTGGTTGTATATACATGATGCGTAGCGTCCAGTTAGCGCATGAAAAGGAATCGAAGGAGCGCGGACACTGACCCTGGTATTCACTGGTGGCCCTGATGTCTTAGTATCTGCTCCGCCCTGCTGTTCCGGCCGTCATCCATATATTTTCTCAACGAATATCAGATGCATGTGCCATGAGAATCAGAAGTACATCCGTATCATTTGCCGACACAACTACAGTAACGTAAGTCTTCACAATGCTGTGTACTGTAGCATCAGACTAGTGTAATTCCCTCATACTCTGCACAAAACGCCAACGAAGACCGCCCTTCTTTCCCATTTATAAATCCGCCAGCGGTATGGCATGACCTTCTCTTAAGGTGCACTGGAAATTAAATGCTCTTAAAGTTTATTGTCTGGTCACCTTAGAAAGTTTGTCCAGCTGTAAGGAGTGGAATGTCCCGGTTCTCGATGACTTGCATTTGATAATAACGCGATCTGATTCATGGAGCTTCGGAGCGGAAGTTATCAGCCAAATCCCGGAAAGATTGAGCTTCGGGAGATTTCCTAATTGCTGCAACGAGTGCCGTTCCATTGATCAACAAGTAGCACTTCCCGTCTTTCTTGATAGCATTCGGACATTCCAGCCCCATACATGTAGTAATGCATCAGTCAACAAAGCCTTCTGCTCGGTTCATAGTCTCCCATTTGTCTCTGCATCATTTCATGTGAAGGGGCATTGAGCAAATCTACTCGACGATCAGCCTCACAAGCAAGAACGAGACGCTGAAGAACACTGGAAAAACGTTTTCCTCTTCTGTCAATCCAAACATCTCCGACTTCAATTTAACAACTATTGGTTGATTAACATCTCTGCGATTAATATCGATCACCATTTTGCATAGTTCAAATTCGAACTTGCAGAACTACGGAAGCATGCAGCGAAAACTGTACAAATACAACTCCCATTTTTCTTTCTGTTATACCCGTGTAAAATTAAGTACAGACCATAATTATACTCCTCGGACTTCTGCGCTATAAAACCTGATCAACCACCGTTTGAAATCCCGGCGACTTCGAAGATGCAATCAGTTCTCTTACTCCCTGCGATACTGACTGATGTGAAGATCCGAGATTTGCTTTCTATGTGTCGATTTCACGCAAGTGCTTCTTGCGAATGTTCATCTTCCTTGGTCACTTATAGTTCTTCATCTCGCGACAACGACTGGTTAAACGCCGTCCGATTTTGATTACGCTTTTCCACCGGAACGTTCTAAGGGGGCATGAACGCTTGTAGTGCAGACGTCCGAGGAGAATGTCAGCTTCACGTTTTCGTGAGGCTATATGGAGTTGGCGTATAATGGTCGCTAACACCCCCCCTGCGTACGGTTTGTACGCTTGTTAAAATGTTGATAATCATGGATGTGTAGAGATAGATTTTCACCATTGGGTGTAAAGCCCTCCTTCAGTCAAACCGTTGCTCAGGTCCCTATGGCAGACGCTCTTTTGAAGAATTTCCCACGAGCGTGTCAAAGAATCGCTGGGAAATAATGATATCTTTAAATGCCTGATCTTGGTAAACTGGGTCAGTCAAGCTGTTCGACATGCCTCCATACTCAGAAGACTGAAGTATTACTGTGAAATAGCAACAAAATGAGCCAGTGTTTGCCTTGATTACTCTTAAAATGGATAAAATTACACTTGAGGAAGAGTACATTTTGACTTACACTGTAATGCTTTCTTTTAACCCTCTAAGTACAATATGTCCAGTATTATTACCGGTATCCTAACCTTGTCAAGAAAACTTGTTTGGTTTTACTGTGAAGGTAATTGTATCGGTTAGTGACAACTTATGCCTCAGACACCATTGCTATACAGGTAGTCCCCGAGCCGGCGCGAAGCGCCGTGCGAGGGTACTAATTCCGCTCGGATATTTACACCCGGGTATGTGAAAACATAGCGGAATCCAAAGTCGACCGCCGCGATGCCATGGACGGTTCATGGTTTTCTATGTTATACGCATGCGCGAGTTCAAGTCGAGTCGTCGAGAGAAACATACGGATAAACATTTTTAAAAAGATTTACGGATAAAGATTTTGTTATGCATCAAAAATGATTTTTAATACTCGGGCTATTGGAAAAACATACCGATAAACAGAGTCTTCAAAACAAGATAAACGAGAACGAGTCGAATGGCTGAAAAAAGGACACTTTTGAAGTGTTTTAAACGGGTAAGTGTCTATTTTGCATATTTTAGTTTGTGGATTTGCAAAAGCGTATGTCATTCTGTGAGGTTATTATAATATCGATTAAACCAAAAAGGTATTTTAGCAAGTTTAAATTTGAATTTTGAAGAAACAACGTAATGTCAAAAACTTCATTTTATAAAAGATAAATTTAAAAAATATACTGTCAGAAAACAGTTGAAGTTTTATGAACATTTTTGACGTTTTTGTGAAATGTCTAAGGTTAAATTTTACAGCAACCAAAGATAAAAGAATACGTAATTTACACTACAAAGTACAAATATTTATATTACTATTTTATCATTTTTTACGAAAAGTAAAAAATTCTGTGTTGCTATGGTTACAATAATTGACTGAATACTTCATGTAAATACTACAATAAATTTTGGGAAGTATAATTCCTGAGTTCGAATAGGCGAGGGGATTCTGCATGAGTGTATTTCTAGTACCAATAATAATTAAACGAAGTGAAAATAGGGCAAAGGGGACTGTTTTATATTTTGGCCTGACTTTGTCTCAGTTTAGACCATATTCTTAGACATAACACATTGAGCTCCAATGCATGTTGAATCGCTGACATAACTTTGGCTTAGGGGCGCTCCAGGCCTTAATTGAAAAGAACGCCCTGAGTTAAAGTGTGCATGGCTCAGATCTCTCCAGGGGCCCACATGCAGGTCTGAGCCTCATTCTCAAATAGGCAAAAGTTGTAATCACTAAGAAATAATGGTAAATGCTTGATCTAGGTAAACTGGGCCAGCCAAGCTGCTCGACATGCCTCCATAAAAACATAACCTTGATATATGTTTATGCTCTTACACAGCAGTTGGCCAGACCTACATGTACCTATCTCAAAATATTCAGAAGTCGACAAAAAGATAAACAGGGAAAAATTACACTTGAGAAAAAGTACATTTTGACTTAAAGGGTTACCCGTACTTTTAACCCTTTTTTAAAATTACAATGTGCCCTGTTTTATTCTACCAATAGTAATTGTCACGTTTTCTTGTTTAAGATGATTGAAAGGTCGACACATCATCCAAGGCATCCAGCTACAGTACTGCCTAGAAGTAACTTAACACAAATACGCGGTTAACCGCGGGCCACACGCGGTTTGACCGCAGGCGCCCCGCGATCTGCCCGGAGGTTGCCCGCGGTTTCCCCGGAGGCTGCATGCGGGTCGCCCGCGGTTGTGTGGGCGTATTGAGGTTTGACCGTAACTCACGGCGGAACACGAAAACAGTACGACTTGCGAACTCGGAATTTTACGTGGACAAATTAGTATTTATACGATACGCATATGACAAAAAGTTACTAGGTTTATTTACGCATGTAAAAATCTCACATCTTGTTCACAAGTTGTTGGCTTAAGAAGCTCGTACTCGGTAGCAAGCCTGTCGACAACGTGTAACAAGCTTGTCATTTTATCAAACGTTGCGTCATATTTTATAGCAAAGTAGAATTAATATAGTAGAGCGATTGAATAGATTTATAAAAGTGTCGCTTATCACATTACGGTTTCTTGTTTACTAACACGCAAATATCATGCGGCAAACCCGTAGGGTTTGTATTGGTGACACGTTTGTTGATCCGAGTTTATACTTTGCCTTAATACCTCATTCTCTTTATATTCATAATATAAATTCATATCAGTTGTGTATGTTATACAGTTTATTAGAGAAGGTAGTAATTTAGTAAACAAATTAATCCATATAGGAACAAGTCCGTTTGCCGCATAATAACAGTTGTATCGGAAACCGTCGGAACACGACGCAGTGGCTTTTCTGTTTGATGTGTGATTACCGCACGAACCGCAACCGCAAACCGCACCCACGGCACCGGCTAACCGCACGCACGGCACCCGCTAACCGCACGCACAGCACCCGCTAACCGCACGCACCGCACCCGCTAACCGCACGAACCGCAACCGAACCGCAGTGTTAACTTACTTCTAGGCAGTACTGTATATACTACAACATTCTAGCCATTGGATCAGTTCATTAAAGGAATAAAGCTCATGTTCAATGAGCTCATTGTTCAACAAATGGTTATGTTCAGAAAGAATAATTAATTTTCCAGTAATTAATCTAGAAATAGTAGTTCATCCATGCAGATTTGAAGTTGAACATTTTACATCGAATGAGAACTTCAATACATAGCAAGTAATTTAGCATTTCGTTCATACTGTATATCAATATTTTGTGAAAATCTGTTGTCAACATGTATAATTATGAAATTATTATAAATTGAAAATATATATTGAAAAGATTATATTGAAATTAGATTACAAGAATAATTTGTTGAATGGAAGGAGATGAAAATAATGGCAAGGAAATTATTGTAGTTTTGCCCCAACGTCCAGGTATTTTTTCAGAAAATGTTCGGGGAAACTGGAATATTTTTCTCTACAAGACTTTTTCGTTTCTTCGATTCAAGAAAGAAATTATTATTTTGTCCCGTGGCTAAGAAAAACAGTCTTAAATCAAGAAAATAATTCTTAGGCAACTAATAATATTTTTCTTGAGATAAGATTTTTTTCTAGAACGTAGTTTTGAAATAAGAAAAACGTTCTTAGCGAGAATATTTTACTTACCCCATGCACGGGACAAAATCAGAAAAAGTTTTTTTGCTAAGATTTTACTTCTAACCAAGAATAATTTTCTTATTTTAAGAAACATTTTCTTGAAATAAGATTCTTGTCAAGAATATTTTACTTACCCATGGGACAAGCAAAATTTTCTTAAAACGTAATTTTGTTCTTAAAATAAGAATTATTTTCCTAAAATAAGAAATTGTTTTTTGCAGTGTGAGCATAAACCTAGAAATTAAATTAACCCTAACGCTAAAACAACTTTGATCCTAAGCCTATAATCGACTACCCTGACGATTTTAATACAATGACCCTAAGGCACGTCCTTAGTTGCAACTTTGAAAGACAAACCCTCTGCATGTAAAGCCTAATGTCTAGTTTAACCGATACTGAACGTACCGTAGCAGTATTGTTTTGTGTCGAAGTCATTCCAATAAAGTGATCAGGAAACAATGAGCATCTTACGATACGTTCCCTTGTGGAATTTTCACATATCATGGACGGAAATTTTTGTGTGTGATTGGAAAATGTAAAAATGTTCATTTCAGTTTCACATAATTATGAAAGTAAAGGTTCGTGAAAATCTATTTCACATGTGAAATTACTATTTCATATTACTAGCAATATTAATATTTGGAAAAGTTCACTTGTGAAAAGGCATTTTGAAACAGGCTTAATCGAAAGCCATACTATTTAGAAATCCACTCGCTTTCGTTTTACGGAAATTTCAGAACTCAATTCTGGAATTTTGAACTCCAAATTAATACCTGAAAAAACAATAGACGGATATAGACTAACTGATCAATAATGGGTATGCCTGAACTTCCACATATACAGTAATTGAACTACAACAATAATTTTTAGGTCCTGCTGCTCCAAATGTTTCACGTTTATTTGCCACACTTAAACATGATGCTGGAAAAATGGAAGTAACATGTACTGGTACTGGGATACCCGAGCCTGATGTGGTGTGGTTATTAAACGGTTCTATGATCAATTACACTAGTACGGAGATAAATGTTGAGCTTGATACCAAACTAGCAGATCTTCAAAATGGATCAAATGCCTATCGTGTGAATGCAAAGATCGTCATTATTTGTAGAAAATTTCCGTTACGTATTCAATCTGTTGTCATGAATGAGATCGATAAAGTGTATTCAGAAAATGTCTATGCATTACACGTAGAAAGTAGGTACCATGTACGAATCTGAAATATAGACTAGTTAGTGGAAAACCATTGTTCACTGTTATAGAAATTTCGGGATATCCCAAGTACTGGTTATTGTACATTTCACAGGTTATCATTTGGTCTTCTAGCTTTGGTGACGTCCGGCTTCATTTTTAGCTTAAATATATACTAAATTCAGGCAGATCTATGACTCTTATTGCATCTATATATTTTTTTAAGTTGTGAGTGTGAAATTAGCCAGTGCCACTGTTCGCTGGGTCGGTCATCCTGATGTGAATACTAGTTTTCTTGATGTTTCTGGCTACAATGTTTCCTTGAAGAGTGGAAATGAATTTTATGAAACCATTAGGTTATACAACAACTCAAGTGTTATACTCAGCAACTTGACAATGGGTAGAGCATACACAGTAAAGATTGCAGCGTTAACCGAGAGAGGTGATTTGGTAATAGGAGCTGTTGGGTTTTACTCACCAGGTAAAGTAAAATAGTGACAACATGAAAACGAGAAAAAAGGCAACTGCAACAACAATAATAACAGCAACAACAACAACAACAACAACAACAACAGCAACAACAACAACAACAACAACAGCAACAACAACAACAGCAACAACAGCAACAGCAACAACAACAACAACAGCAACAACAACAACAGCAACAACAACAACAGCAACAGCAACAACAACAACAACAACAACAACAACAACAACAACAACAACAACAACAACAACAACAACAACAACAACAACAACAACAACAACAACAACAACAACAACAATATGAAGAAAAAACAAAAGCAACAAGAACAACAACAAGAACAAAAGCAACATATCGGTTTTTTATTATTTAATATCAGGGATATTTTCAACTCGAATATTCATTATTAGTTCCAATGATTCCCCACATTATTCTGTGTCCGTTATTCCACCTTCTCTTCTAATGATCAACAGTTAAAACAATATAACATCATATCTTTCGTTATAGATAAACTTCCGAATCCAAACCATATCTACCTTGTAAACATAACCTCGCGAAAAGCAGTGATTAGATGGGAAAAGATTTATGCAAACAAAACAATCCACGGCGTTTTACTGGGACATAAAGTTGTGTTAATTGGCAAGAATAGAAAATTCAATATTACTTTACCAAATGATAGTAATGATGCTGTGTTGCCAGATTTAATTCGAAAATCGAACTATACAGTTACAGTACGTGGTTTTACCCAGTATAGCGATGGAAATATTCTGGAATACAATTTTACAACATTGGGTATGTAGCCACCATAATTTTCTTGTGCTGTGAACCACGGCATTAATCGTATTGTATATAATAACTTATTGGATCCTTCCTAGTGGAAATGCGATAACATTAAACCGTAAATCTTGTTGGTTTGTGTTATGTTAACTACTTTTTAACTAACCGTTTTGTAGTTAAATAGGAGTTAAGTCTACAATATGCTATTAAATTTCGCACTAACTATATTATAGTTAACTTTAACTACTTTTTCTGCAACCATGCAGCTCCAGCTGTGTATATATATGTTTAAATAATTTCCGAAATTTGCCTGATAATGAATAAATTATATAATTATACTATCTTTTTAGATGCAATTCCTGCACCACAAAACGTGAAGGTCACCAGTATATTGAGTAATTTCGCCGTTGTCCAATGGACTATTATTGAACAACATGAAGAACAGTACGACATGATTACTGGTTACACAGTTACTCTACGAAACGCGACACATTTGTTGAATGTCGACAAAACTTCACGTGATAGTTCTTCTGTTGATTTAAATGATATTTTAGGAAATACGAACTATACAGTTTCAGTAGCCGGACATAGCGACGAAATTGAAGGAATTCCTAGTGAATGGATAAGTTTTATAACAAATGGTAGGTTTGTCCGATAAATTTAATCTATTGTTGAGCAAGTGCTATGTATTGTGATTTTATTCAAATTGTTAACCGAAACGCGCTCACTCCACGGTGTAAGCCTCCAATATATATCGGCTTGCATGTCATTAAGGTCAGTCTGCCTGGCGATCTGAATGAAGGATTGATATTGGGTTGTGGGTTTGATATATTTCTTGATTGAATTTTACCAGGTTGTAAGAGCAAAACAAACAAATTATTGAGGGTTCTGATTACAAATTTCCACTCGTGAGCAGTATACTGTTTGTAAACGATGTGAGGTTTTGCTACATTTGGTTATTTATATTTAGTAAAGAAGCTTTCCCTCTCTTGAAGATTTATTCAAGAATAGGTCTTGCTCCGCATACTAAAGCCATTGACGTTCCGTAAAATGCGATGGCGTCATCGCGTAACAAGCTGAAACTACTCTTGAGGAAGATAGATACGTTCATCTCTTTTCAAAGATATTAAGGCCATTTATACGGGAGAAAATAAGTTGCGACTTACATAAGACGTGTCTTATATATAAGACGCGAACACACTTGTACAAATGGTCAAATTCTAGAAAGTTGCGATAAGAACAGGGGTTCAGACTGGTCCACAATAAGTCGCGACTAATTAGAATCTGACAATTTATATACAAGACAATGTGTTCGCGTCTTATATTAGACTCGTCTTAAGTAAGTCGCGACTTATTTTCTCCCGTATAAATGGCCCTAATGATTTATATATCTATGTGCATTATTTCGCAACAATTTTGACAAAACCCGCGCAAATTATGCAGGTAACCCCTAACGGAAAGTCTTCACTCCTGGAATTTTCAAACGTCGGGTGATGAATGTAAATAAATTAGTTCAGGGATTAAATTAATTTACTTAATCAAAGGGCAAAACATGCGTGTGTGATATTGCACACGGTGGCACGTAACTCATTTTTGTTGCTAATGATTCTATTTAATAATCAATTAATTCGGTTTTTGCATTATAATTATGTAGAATTGTCAAGGCCGATATTTCGGCAGAAAACACAAAAAAAGGATTTGATAATTCCTCATATAATGCAAAAGCAGAATTCAATAATTGTTTTACTATTTATTTAAAATGAATAATAGACATTTCCGCACTTCAAAATATTGACGAGTTATATATTCTTGCCATTTACTGTGCTCTTTTCTTTCAAATAAACTTTAACATTATTTCAGAGCATTTCGTCGCTCTTTTCGTTTTTGCCAAATCCTTATATTTATTATTTCTAAATTCTCCCATTTGACGCCTATTCGTGTGATATGATGTTACAACCCCGTCTTTGGCAGCCAGTGTGTTTATATGCCGATTTCACATATGGCTGTTTGCCAATCAGAAATTATGAATTATTTTAAATAAATAATATAATCGATAACAATGCCATTTATTGCATAATCGCCAGGTTCGGTCGTTCCGTACAATATCGATATCAATATCTCAGCCTCAGGTTACCTTCAAGTAGAGACGCTTAATTTTTCCATTTCATAAATGTGTTCTAAATCTTTTTCAAGACCTACCTTCATTTAATAACGAAGGAGAAAGTAGTGAAGCCAAAGGAGGATCAGTTTCGACTGTGGCAATTGTTATTCCAGCTGTTGCCATTATTGCGGGCGCAATAGTGGTGCTGATTGCTGTTGTATTCATTCGCAGAAAACGCATAATGAAGACACAGAATATTAGACCAAATGAGGTAATTAGTGTTTGAAATAACTGGTTGAATATCAGAATATAAATATAAAGAGGGGACAGTATACAAATACCACTTTTATTGATAATTATGATGGCTATATAGAGAATGAAAATTTTGATAAACATTGGCACTGGACTAGTCAGAAAGAAAACATAAAACTCTAATACAAGTTAGTATATATACACTTGTTTTATATCTTCCTCATTTTAGAAATATTTATACATTTGTTTGTCTGCTTGTAGAACCATTTGTTCAAGTATAACTGAGCACGCGCAATCGATCCGATACGTTCCCACACTGATAAGAGAAAGAAGTCTCAAATAATAAGCCAGTTGCAGTTGAATCACATCATGTAGCTGAGACTGGAAGAATATACAATTACTTTATGGTTTCCGTGTTTGGATGGCCTGATCCAAACACGCGGGAATGTTGCGAGAGCTAAGAAAAGCGCGCGAAATCTCGAGCCGCATGGTTGAGTCGCTTTAAACTACAAAAAGTATTCCCTTAAGTGTATCTTTCAAAATCTTGCTTTATACAGAAGACAAAAATTATCCTAGTACAAAAGTATTTAATGACAGTTCTATTGTGGCTATATGCGAAACAGAAATGAATGACTGAACGGTTGAATATGCGATTGACCATGGCGTACACTATCAAAGGTTTTGTGATCATTGTCGCATCATCAAATTTCGACTGAGTGAACTTCGAATTGAAAGTGTGTCTTTGTAATGGGTGTACAAAGTCACAATCTACTGTAAACTAATCAAAGCATACCTTGATCAATGAAACGAAGTTAATTAAATTTAGCCTCTAAATCCTGTAATGATGATAAAATTTTGTAGGGAATAATTTCCGCATTATTTTTTGCAGATGCAGGTGATGGATACTGTTAAAAGGTCCTTTGAAAATAATCTTCGAATACTTTATCCTGAATATTATGACGATGCGTCGAGCGATTCGGAAGGTATTGCAAGTGTTATATGGACATTACTCTGTTTTTTTCCATTCTAGAAGGAAAATTAGGTCTAACCTTGCTTTCTGCGGCTTGAGTAGCGACCGTTGGTATTTTGCAGTTTGCTTATTATTATTATTATTATTATTATTATTATTATTATTATTATTATTATTATTATTATTATTATTATTATTATTATTATTATTATTATTATCTATATATATCTTGAATCTATACCGCTTAAAGTATTTACCTCCTGTCTCCGTAATGTAATGTACTCCTTCCTCACCGCTACTGGTAATAACTTTATAGAACATAATATACAAAAAGGCTTCACACCTAGTCTGTCTGGCACTCTTGAACATACTGCACAAATGGCCTATATTATAAACAAAGTTCGGCTGAAACAACGTTCACTTGTCGTCACACTACTTGACCTCAAGAATGCTTTTGGTGAAGTTCATCACAACTTAATCCAATCTGTCCTTGGTTATCATCACATTCCTAATCACATCAAAAATATTATAAAAAGTCTATACACTGATTTCAAGACTTCTATCATTACTTCTGAGTTCCGTACCCCTTTTATACCTCTTGGCCGTGGAGTATTACAAGGTGAGTGTCTCAGTCCTTTACTATTTAATATGTGTTTTAACACTTACATCCAACATATTAAAGATGAAAAGTATCGTCAGTTTGGTTTCTCTCTCGGCAATTCCTAAACCCAATCCACTGGTTTCAGTTTGCCGATGACGCTGCAGTTATTACTGGTCAGGAGTCTGAAAATCAACATCTCCTTAATCGATTCTCTATCTGGTGCCAATGGTCCAACATGTTTATTAGAGTTGAGAAAAGAAATCAAGAAAGTCCTAACAAAATCTGTGCAATATCTGCCGAAGCTGTTTATCAATAAGCATCTCATACCAACCACTAAAATCGGGGAATCATTTGAATATTTGGGACGATTCTTTGACTTTGATATGTCCAATCATGAACATAAATATAAACTACTCTCTCTGATACAAGAATTGATGTCTGATATAGATCTTAAACCTCTGCATCCGAAAAAAAACCTTCTTCTTTACAGTCGCTATGTTTTGTCTAAACTATCCTGGCATTTTACCGTTGCTGCTATATCTAAAACTTGGGTCATTGAAAATGTTGACTCTCTGGTAAACAATTACATTCGTAATTGGCTGGAAGTACCTATATCTGGAACACTTACTAACGTCTATCTAACACGCAACAAGTTTGGTTTAAACATCCTACCTGCGTCCGTCAAATTTATTCAGTGTCAAACAGTTCTACGCAACGCCTTAAAAACATCTCCAAACGACTCTATAAAAGAACTCTGGAAGTCAACTAATACTCATACTAACATCCAATACGATAGCTACAACTAAACCAAGGAAGTTTTAAAGAAATTTCATTCTGTCCAAGAGGATAAACTTAGGGACCACTTGACATGTCAAGGTTCCTTTTTTACAAATGTTTCCAAATTCTCCCTGTCACAACTTAACGCGATATGGTCTATATTCCAATCAAAACTACCAAAGAATATTTTTAATTTCACAATTCGCTACATAAACAACACTCTCCCTACTCGAAAGAACCTAAATAGATGGGGTATCTCATCAAGTCCTGACTGCTCATTCTGTTTACAGCCTGGAACCCTTCTACACGTTGTTGCCGGTTGTCAACATTACTTGGAACGATTTACATGGAGACACGATTCAGTACTTAATTTTATTGCAAAAACTTTTCAAACTATAAACGCATGTAAACTATTTGTTGACCTCCCTGGATTTGACAGCCCCTCGATTATAACAGGAGACGAATATCGTCCAGATTTACTTCTTTCCACCTCAGACAAACACCTCTATATTCTTGAACTCACCGTAGGATTTGAATCAAACCTCTCAAACAACGTTAAAGGCAAGAAAGCAAAATACAAAGACCTGATAAGAGAACAAAATAGAAACTTTTCAACTGTGAAATTTGTAAATCAGCTCACTCGGTGTGTTTGACAAAGAATGCCATACCTTCATTGAAATGTTAAATGATTTAGGACTCGACAAACAACACCAACAATACTGCATAAGAAGAATGATATCCATAGCCATCCGAACTTCGTATTATACTTTTTGTTGTAGAAATAAAGAATGGACTAATCCTGAACTAATGAATATTTAGACTATCCGTATTTCCTTTAATTATTAATAATACATATATATATAGCCTTATGTGATTTAAGTAGTCAATTGTAAGTTACCTCTAGAAGTGAGATTTACAATTGTATATATCTAAGAAAAAAGTTATATCAATAAAGTTTTCATTATTATTATTATTATTATTATTATTGCATTATTTTCAACATCAGGTCCTCATATTATATATTTTGTAAACGTAACAAAGAATGGGATAACCCAGAACTAATGTCATACTAATATTTTTATCATATATATAGAGTTAATTCAAGTAGACACTGGTAAACTACCTGTAAAGAGAGGTTTATCATTGTAGTATGTAAACATTTATCGTAATTAATAAAGTTTCCATTATTATTATCATTATTGACATCGAGCAGTGGCGTAAAGACGCTCTCTGTACATGTCCTTAGTTTCAGTGACAAATTTTATTTGAATTAAAATATTAACGCAATATTTCTGATATTATACTATTAATATATCTATAATTATTCGTGCAAGCTTGCTTGCATTATTTTCAACGCTTATAATATGTGGATTTTCTGGTAAGGAATTTGTATCGTTGGGGCGGCACTCGTGGCGCTGTAAAAGCAAAGTGGGATATGAGCAAGAAAGAACGGTAAATGTTAATCCTGCTGTGGAAATCCCCGCACAAGAATGTCTGCCAGTAAAATCTTGTAAAGCTGTTAAATGCTGCTGTGGTAAAGTCTGCAAAGGGGCTCGCGGTCTTAAAATGCACCAGCGAAGCTGCAGAGTCATTGATGATCTTGAAGACGAATTACAACAACAAATGACCGAAGCATTAAATGAACATCAGAATGAGGATAATGAAAATCAAGATGACTCAGAAATATCACCTCTAAACCACCAAGAAAATTTCCCTGACTTAAAAAAAGGAGTAAAACTGGCCAAATCGCCATCACAATGGTCAACTGCTAACGACTTTTTTAAATTGACCTTTTCAAATCATCCAAGCACACCGCATGATTTAAATAACAACATCAACACCATGGCAACGGTAATCTACAGTTATTTCAGTGAGAATTTTGGACATGTTGACAATACTAACAATGTTCAATTTAAAAGAAAATATGAAACCTTTTCAACTAAAGAATTAAAAAAAATCTTTAAAGAAATTAAAATTAGAAAACGGAGATATATTAGAGATCAAATTCGTGGCAAAGAAACTGCGCAACCTTCTCAATAAGTCTAATAATACCGATCAACATAATACTGATAACCATGCGTCTGCGGAAATTGACCACAATAGTATGATTAATAAAAACTTCTGGGGTTACGTTAAAAGATTTTTTAAAAAGAATACCAGCTCACTTCCTTCATTTAATCTGGCGCAATGTATATCTTACTTCACTAAAACATTCTCAGCAATTAACGCCAATAAAACATTCAACATCCCTAGCTGGATTCCAAAATTTGATTCACCGCAAACTCCTTTTAATCTTGACCCCCGGACCTATCAAGAGATTACGAACATCATCCGTAAAATGAAACCGTCTGGCTCGCCATGTCCACTTGACCAATTATCTATAATCTCTTTTAAACGCTGTCCGTATCTACGCACCTACTTAACCGAGATAATCCATGCAGCCTGGTCATGCGGTGTTGTGCCATCTGAATGGAAAAAAGCATGCACAATACTTATACATAAGAAAGGAGAAACGGACGAGCCGGCAAACTTTCGACCAATTACTCTTGAATCTATCCCACTTAAGGTCTTCACATCATGTCTTCGCAATAAAACATTTCAATTTCTCGCAGATAATAAATTCATAGAACAAAATATCCAGAAAGGTTTCACTCCCAAACTCTCAGGAACATTAGAACATACAGCTCAGATGGCACATATAATTAATAAAGCACGTATTAAACAACGATCTCTCATCATAACACTACTCGATCTGAAAAATGCATTCGGTGAAGTGCATCATAACCTCATTTATGAAGTCCTTGAATATCATCATATCCCCGATCACATAAAGAACCTAATACGCAGCCTTTACACTGATTTCCAAACATCCATCATTACAGAAGAATTTAACACTCCTTTTATCACAGTTGCTCGTGGCGTCCTCCAAGGCGATTGTCTCAGCCCTCTTTTATTTAATATGTCTTTCAATACTTTCATCCAACACATTAAATCAGAAAAATACCGTCAACTTGGATTTTGGAAATTGAGCGAGAATGGCATTCCATTAAATCCATTCCATTGGTTTCAGTTTGCAGATGATGCGGCCGTTATTAGTGGCCAAGAAAGAGAAAACCAGATGCTTCTTAACCGCTTTACGATCTGGTGTCAGTGGGCCAATATGATCATACGTGTAGATAAATGTTCAACATTTGGTATTAAGAAAGATGTAACAAAATCCATTCAATATCTTCCCAAACTATTTATAAATAACTTCCTCGTGCCACGTGTTGAAATCGGTAAATCTTTCCGCTACCTAGGTCGTTATTTTGACTTCAACATGTCTGACGAAGATCACAAATCTGAAATATATGACTTATTTACTAATATCCTAAATGAAATTGACGAATTACCATTACATCCGAGAAACAAGATTCTTTTGTACAGTCGCTATGTACTTTCTAAAATTTCTTGGCACTTCACTGTTTCTGATATAGGTAAAACCTGGGTAAATGAAAAACTAGATAATATGGCATCGAAATATATCCGAAAATGGCTGGAACTTCCTATTTCTGCAACTCTTAGTAATGTTCTACTTCCACATAACAAATTTGGTTTAAATATCATTCTTCCCTCAACTAAATTCATTCAATGTCAAACTGTCTCTCGAAATGCTTTAAAATCATCGCCAAATGAAGACATAAAAAACCTATGGAAGGATACTAGCAATTACAAAAATGTTCAATATGACACATATAAAAATACTAAGGACGTACTAAGCACTATCAGAAACGAACACGAAGATAAGCTTCAGCACCACCTCATTTCACAAGGCTCATTCTTCTCCAACATCATTAAATATTCGACGCTCTCGTTCAACTCCATATGGTCCTCCGTACAAAGTAAACTTCCAAAGAATATATTTAACTTCACCATCCGGTACATAAATAACACGCTTCCGACTCGCAAAAACCTGTTAAAATGGGGAATATCATCTACATCTGAATGCTCGTTCTGTTTGGCACCCGAAACTTTACTTCACGTCGTCGCTGGATGCAAGACCTACCTAACTGAGGGACGTTTTACCTGGCGACATGATTCTGTTCTAAACTTTATTGCATCCACACTTAAATCCGTAGAACATGCTAACCTTTATGTTGACCTTCCAGGCTATATTAGTCCATCTGTTCTCACTGGAGATAGATTACGCCCTGATTTTTTGATAACTATTGAAAACAAATGTATTTACATACTCGAACTTACTGTCGGATTTGAATCTAATCTTCTAACTAATGCAACCCGGAAAAGACAAAAATATCAGGAACTGATTAAGGAACATCACAACAAATATGATAAGGTCAAATTTGTCAATTTATCTATTATTATTCATCTTATTTAAAAACGGTAGCCCTTCAGATTAAACTGCTTTTCAAGGGGCCGTTAGGATATTTACAAATATGAAAAATCTATTATACATACTGACTATATAAAAAAAGAAAGCCCATGCAGTGAACACTATATATAAAACTTAGAATGAATCACGTATATAACTAGAAATAGTATGTTATGTTAACCCTCCCAGACCCAAAAATTACTCCTTCGGATCAGAATCCGCCCCACAGGTGGTTGTCACACACTATTTCTCTCCAAATTGGTGAAATAGTTGTGGATTAAAGTTTTGAAGTTACTTATGGAGAGCTCTTTGTAGTTGTTGGCAACATCATTTGGAAGATTGTTCCATGATGCAGCACCTCGATATGAAAACGATTTCTTCAAGAAGTCTGTTTTAGGTTTTTCCAAGTAAAGTTTACAGTCATTACTTCTTAACGGGTACATATCATTTTGGCAAATTTTAAAGATGTTAGTCATACATTCTGGCAGTTGGCCTTGTAAGGCCTTAAATGTCATTATCATTTCTCTTTTCTTAAGAGTGGTTTCAATTGGTTCCCAGTGTAAAATATTAAATATATCTTTCGATCTTACTTCGTAAGTTGACCCTGTGATAATTCTAGCCGCTCGTTTTTGCATTTTTAAAAGCTTGTCAGTATGTGTACGACTGCCATCATTCCACACATTGGAGCAATAGGTAAAGTGAGGTAAGACTAGTGAGTTGTACATGTTAATTAACACGTTTTGGCTAACAAATCGTTTGGCTCGTCTTAATAAGGCAATGCTCTTGGATAGTTTTTTTGCATTGAAGATCATTGTGTTTATGCCATCTCAATTCATCGTCTAAAGTAATTCCCAGTACTTTTTTATTGGTAACCTGTTTGATGTTATGTTCACTAGGAGTTCACTAGGAGTTTTCAATCAATCCGCCTCACTAGACTTTGTTGAAATGTTGAAAGATCTGAAATTTGACGAGCAATGTAGAAAATATCTTGTTAGGAAAATTATTAACACTTGTATCAGGTCCTCATATTATATATTCTGTAAACGTAACAAAGAATGGGATAACCCACAACTAATGTCATACTAATATTTTTGTCATATAATTATATAGAATTAATTCAAGTAGACACTGGTAAACTACCTGTAAAGAGAGGTTTATCACTGTAGTATGTAAACATTTATCGTAATTAATAAAGTTTCCATTATTATTATTATTATTATTATTACTATTACACTTGATCTATTATTATTTCGCACGTCTCAAAATTCTCCCTATCACAGTTCAACACCCTTTGGTCTGTTGCTCAATCAAAACTACCAAAGAACATTTTTAACTTTACCATCCGTTACATAAATAACTCTCTCCCTACGCGAAAAAACCTTAAAAGATGGGGTTTAGCTTCGAGTCCTGAAATCGAACCACGATCCCTGATTCCGAACACTATCAACCGACTTTATTTGGACTCCGTCAACGTTCAGGGATCCAATTTCAATTTTCGAGAGTTGTTGAGGTGTACCGATTTTTGAGTCTTTGAACATTAGTTTGTGGGACACTAACCAAGCACGAACATCAGAAATACAATCTTCCAGCGCAGTCAAAGTACTCACTTGAGTAGCGCCACAGTTCGGACGAAAGGACACCTAAAGTTGTATATCATCAGCATACCCATGTGAAGAAGGTAAATGCCCGTCAATAATGTCAAATAATTGGGATACATAAAGCAAAAAGAGTATAGGGCCAACACAGCTCCCTTGAGGAACCCCGTGATTGACATCGCATGCAGTCTTCAGAAAAGTTGCTGTCTAGATCAACTCGTTGTTTCCTATTGGACAGAAACGACTTTATCCATTCAAGCGCCATACCCGTTACTCCAAACTGATACTCCAGTACGTCAATAATAGTTTTATGATCAATTGTATCGAACGCTGAACTTAAGTCCAATAGCACAAGGAGACAAACTTCTTGCCTGTCCATACTCTGAAGAATATCATTTTGCACCTTTAGAAGAGCTGTTTCAGTTGAATGGTATTTCCTGAAACCAGATTGACAGTTTGGGAGAGGTGCATTTTTTACAATGACGCAGCAATTGGTTGGCGACAGCCCTTTCAGTGATCTTTGAGGGAAATATCAGATTACTCACTGGCCTAAAATTCTAAAAAATAGGCTCCAGGCTGAGCTTTTTCAAAATTGGCCTCAGTAGGGAAATTTTCCAGTGACCTGGGACTCGATCCTCTTGCAAAGATAAATTTACAATTTTGGCAATAGTGGGTATTAGTTCTAGCGAACAGAGTTTGGCAAACCATGATGGAATCGGATCAAGCTTACAACTGGCACTGGACAATTGCATAATAACATCAGGAATATTCTGGGGAGAGAGTGTCTCAAAGGATTCTAGTGTGACTTCGGGTATTCTACGGTATTCTACCAGACCCTACGGTACTCTACAACGACACAGTCTACGTTTTCTCTAATCAATTCAATTTTGCGAAATATATATTCGTTGAACCTGTTTGCAAGTTGGCCAAGGTCGTTATGCGGTGGTAAGGGATCTTCCCGAATTGCATCACAAAGATAATTCACTAGTCTGTAAAGTCTCTTAGGATCATTGGAGCTATCATAGATGAGAATGGTGTAATGTTCAGTACGAGCTTTATTCAATAAAAAACAATACCTGTTACATATCTTTCGATAGGCAATCCAATCCACTTCTAATTTAGATTTCCGCATCATCCTCTCTAGTCTTCTCGGTTTGACTTTTAATTGTCTTAGTTCAGCAGTGTACCAGGGAGTTGGTCGCTTGACTTTCAGTAACTTTCTTCGGACAGGGGCATGGATGTTTAACATACGTGAAAGTACGTTGTCATAGCAATGCGCCAATTCATCTAGGTTTGCAATGTTTTCGCAGTGTGAATTCACCTGACTCGGTCTTAAAGTCATCGATGTTGATCTTTCCCAATTTCCTTTTTTGAATGCGGTGGGCGAGGGATAGATAGTCTACATTCAACAAACAGTGATCAGACAGATATAGAGTACTCTCAATTGAAAGGATATTAATGTCCGATGTGGATCGAGTAATCAATAAATCCAGTATATGATTCGACGAATGAGTTGGAGTATTAACATGTTGTTTGAGCACAAATGTTTGAAGCATTTCATTAAACTTCATCGTGTTTATGTTAGCCATATCATCCAAGTGAAAGTTAAAATCCCCAGTAATCAATAAAATTTCTGGACACAAAACAATATCCTTCAAGTAATTTGAGAATTCTTCAAAAAACAGGAGTGAGCAGGGTGAGCCACGGAGGAAGGCGGACGATAAATAGTAATAACATTGATAGAATAATCAGTTATAGAAAATTTCCACTCTGAATACTCAAGGGATTGCGTATCACCACCACGAGAGAGGGAGACATTTAAACTCGAGTTAAACATTACACCTGTTCCTCCTCCTGTTCTATTAGATTGACGGGGATATTATTTAAATGAATATCCAGATTGACAAATACCTGCGCACCCACCCCCCCCAGAAAATCCGCCTATGATCGAGTTCCAATATGGAGCTTCTATTCGGGCTTTCTTCTGTTTTGCAAAGTATAATTCTGAGAATGACAGACAGCATATAGTTTTCAAAGACAACGTTTCCTTATCAAGACCGAACAATAAATAAAATGTTATGGTCATCCTTGTAATCATCTTCTTTATCATCATCGGTATCATTATACTGCTATCCTCATTAACATTTGGCTTCTTTTGTTACTTCAGTATTTCGAACACAATTCATAGGCAGAATAATAATCCAATTTCTTATTCCTAGAGTTACCAAGCTTGGAAATCAATCGAGCTCGGCTGGCTGTTTTGGACAACATATTAGGAGGAGGATATTTTGGACTTGTTAAGGAAGGCGAATTCATGCAATCGCTTTCAAGTGACACCACGAATCAAAAGATCCAAGTTGCTGTGAAGACGTTAAAAGGTTCTCACAATAATGACGAAACTAATGATATATACTTTTCTAGTGCCATTAAAGACAAGGGAAGAATATTGAAATTGTTTGGGAGGGGCGGCCACCACTCTTTTAAGAGGAGATGCACTTATAATTTTCGACAAAATATTTTCCTTATCATTTAAAAATTCTTTAGTATATAACCAGCGTACAAAACGCTTGATGGAAAACTACACTTTTATACACTCATTTCTCCATTTACTATCATTGTTTTCTTCGAAATTGTTAGGTGTACCTCCTCCTATTTCCTTTATTATTTTCGAGGTTTTTTACTAAGGAGTATTATTTCCCCTATATTACTTACTAGGCTAGCATTAAAAACCCAATGTGCCTTACAGACTACAAAAAGATGGAGATGAAAGTGGCCGTTCTCAAGGATCTGACATTTTGATTATTTTATTTGATTTAGCTTACCGTGGTCAAAACGATTGGAATGAACTGTTGAGAGAATTTGAGATCCTAAAATATGTGAATGAGGCATGTCATCAAAATATCATCAAACTGATTGGTGCATGCACACAATCAGGTATATTACAATAAAATCGTCAGTGTTACATAGTTTGCAATTTTGTCTCATTGGTTGATGTACTTATGCTAATTATCTATTCGTGCAAAGCAATTAGATGCAAGTATTGTTGATATCGTCCTTTAGAAAAACTGAACCAATGATGGGTGGCCTTAACTATAAATTCCTATATAGGAAGAACAGTTTAGAACTGCTAAAGGCGGGTCGACTATTTGCTTTGCATTCATTTTCTTAAACCAGAGTAGCGAGCGAAAACATGAATGATATTAATTCTGGTTGCCGTGAACGAACAAATTTTAAACTCTTCAAATAATGAGTTACTTCATTGCCGCAACCTACAATATGCCAGGAACTGACTGGCATTTTAGTATACGTCCGCATTTAGTAAAATATCTTGAACATGTGGATATTTCAAGCACTCTATAGTTTTATAATACAGTATTAATTTTACTGTGCGCTTTCAATGCCATGTATTTTCTGGACACTGTTTAAATGTGAGTGTAGGTAAATTGATGGACATCTTAGCAAAATTGTTCCAAATAGAATATTTTCGAAGTCTTAGTTCCATTTTAAAATAGACTTCACCCAATCTAATTTCTTCATAGTTCCAATACTATTGGTCATGGAGTTTTGCTCCAGAGGAAATCTTAAGGACCTGTTGAGAAGAAGCAGAGTTAATGAAGAATCACACAACGAATACAAGAATATTTATTCCACACTTAACGAAAGGCAGCTTATAAATTTTGCAGCTGAGATTGCGAGAGGGATGAAATTTTTGTTCGAGAAAAAGGTAATCCAGTTTCTTAGCCAGTTAAGACTTTCGACTACTCATCCAAATGATCAAGATATAGACTTTAAATCATAACATGCAGCTGAGACTGCACAATTTAAAATATGCGTCTAAAAAATGAAAAATTGGTATATAATACCTTCCGTCCAGCCATTTTTATGTTACTTTTACTTCTGATTGTAGAAAAGGGTTCACTTAAGGTTTATTATTCACATAATTTTTCTCTGAACAATTTCCTATTTTTCCTGCATATAACTGATGCGAATAATACGTCAACTGCAAATAACTGGTGCAGCAATTTACTGAAAATGTACATTTTTTAAGCAATTCTGAGCTGCGAAATATTGATTTGCTCATGCGCCTTTGACACGTTTGGAAAGTAAACATTGCTCGTTTGCAGAGCTGCCTCAAAAAGATTTATCGTGTACGCCTGACAAAAAATGTCGAAAATAGAAAAACCTGCCTGAAGTACGTGCATGCATATATATATATATATGCATGTCTGCAGATTTGACTATATATGCTCCTTCACTTGTGTTGTTGAGCACTCTGTGAGGTTAATTGCTGGCTAATAAGCTATAATGCAAAAGCTCACTTCCCTTGTGGTCGTTTGAGCACTCTGGCCCCAAGACACTTCACGCATGTCTGGATGCGCATGTGTCTGAGTATTGTACCACATGTGCTTGGTGAGGGCAAGAGTATGGTGTATAAATACGAAGTCACTCGCATCTAGACTGCGTTACAAGCTGCACTGACTATATATATATATATAGTCAAATCTGCAGACATGCATGTTTCGCCGTTCAACGGCTCGTCAGTGCAGCTTGTAACGCAGTCTAGATGCGAGTGACTTCGTATTTATACACCATACTCTTGCCCTCACCAAGCGCATGTGGTACAATACTCAGATATATATATTTCCTGAGGATCTAGAAGAGACGAAATGGGAAGAAGATGCGTATATGCGGGTACCACACGTGAGGAAGGTTTACTAGCATTGAGGAAGGTTGAAAGTGAAATACTGAACAAAACATTACAAAACAGAAAGTACTAGACTAGTCAGGCTAGTATTAGTAGCAACAGTCAGCACTCAGTCAGGCTAGCAGTACTGCAATGGGTATTACTATTAACTAACTGAGTAGGTGGGGGTGCGCTAATCATCCTTACTAGCAGCTGAGAGATGAGCTGAATTACGAAGGTCGACTTGATCGAGTCGAAGGCTTATTAAAGGCACCTCTTGCTGCCACCGTATGACTCGTGTCCGATCAGCTACGACGGAATGGGCTTATCCCAACCCACCTAGTCAACATTTTCTGTGGGAGGAAACCGGAGTACCCGGAGAAAACCCACGACTTTCGGTAGAGCGTTGACTGACTCTTTTCACATAAGTATCATGAGTCGCCAGCGAGAATCGCACCCACGATCTCAGAGGTGAAAGGCGCTTGCTCTGACGACTGCGCCACCGAAGCCCCGATAAAAATGTTGCGGTAAACGTTGATAATTTGAAGGTCTCCAATGGTCTGCAAATTTCCAGTTATTTTGAGGAAGGTTGGAAAAACCCCAAAATCCTACCCGGAGGAAGGTAGAAAACGTTTTGCAACTCTGAAGACCAGTCACTGGCATCTAAAGTTTGTTTGAAATTGTGCATTGAAATGAGAGTGAAACAGTGAATAATAAAACACTTATTGAACTCGGTTTTTGCAAAAACAAAATTCGTGATTTTTCATTGGCTCGCATGCAGATCAGTAATTTACTATCTGCTTGCAACTGACAGATCACGATGTTTTCCTCGACATCGTCCAACAATTGTGTGTTATTTGAAGCAGTCATCCACCCAAAAATGGAATGCTTTTTGAATATGCCTTGCATGTGATTTATTTTTATGTGCATTTTCTAAATATCCCGACTCAGTTAGAAGCGAAGCCACATCAGTGAACCTGTTACTGATTCAGTATACTGTTCTATAACAATATTAAAGTTTTCTCCACCGAAAGATGACTGCGTTATCCTGTAGTATATGCAAATGTTCACAGAATGAAAATATTCTAGCCACATATTCAACGAATTATAACATATATTATTCGTTAAATATAACACGAAAATAAATCATTGTCATTGAATGATTTATTGAGTAAATTATAAAATAGTACAGTAAATAATCAAAACAGTTAAGAAACAAGATTGAATTTAATGCAATCTGCGGAACCGTGTAACGGAACAAAACGCGTGATACACAAACCCACTGCTGGGGCGTTCAATTCAACGTTCCATCGTCACTGAAATGGAAACTTGTATTCAGTATTATATGATCATAATCAGCTCATTAAATAACGACAATTTAATTAGATGTTATATAAAATATCTCGAACGTGCAGTGCCAGTGTGCGTATAGAGTATAAACTACTAACTTCCAGACGAAGGACCTTCGCTCGAAACGTCGAAGTTCTTATTGTATTTTTTCAGGAAGTTTTACACAACAGTCAACCGCCGTAGATGTTATATAATATACTTTAACAATGGGAAGTGTCAATCTTATCAATATACATTATAGTCACTACCAGTTTCTCACCATATCATTGTTTCCACCATGCATCTTCGCCATTACCATCATCACTATCATTCTAGGTTTCTTCGTATAATCATTGCAGTTATTTAATTATTTCAATATTTCCAATTCATTGCGTGATAGGTTGTTCACCGAGACATCGCAAGCCGCAACATCCTCTTAAATGACCAACTCGTACCAAAGATTGCTGATTTTGGACTGGCACGAAAAATTGACATCACAGGGCATTACATTGTAAACAAAAACGTAAGTACGATTTGTATTATATAGAAAACATTTTCACTATTTGGTTACATATTATTAGCAAAATAACCAAAGTTACTTATAACTTTTAGAAAATGTTACCTGCCAAGTGGATGTCAATAGAATCTTTGGAGGACAGACGTTTCACTCCAGCTTCAGACACGTAAGGAAATGTATCTTCTAAACTTCTATTTTATCTCAAATCATGAATAATTTAAGAGCTGCAAAGAACGGTAGCAGTACTGTGACGGCAACAGCATTTGATATATTACGCAATTTCTAGCGATTTATCATGCGACTACAGTGGAACCCCGCCTTACGGCCACCCAGTTAATACGGTCACCTCGATAATACGGTCACTTTTTTTTGTCCCAGCAAAATACATTTTATAATAAAGTTACCCCGTTAATACGGCCACCCCGTTAATACGGCCACCCCGTTAATACGGCCACCCCGTTAATACGGCCATATTATTTGGTGACCGTATTAACGGGGTTCCACTGTAGTTGCATTAATTTTCTTTCTCTTTGAAATATAGATGGTCATATGGTGTACTCTTATGGGAGATTTGCACGCTTGGTGAGTATATCACTGGGATGTTTTTTGGAAGATCCATACAATGAAAATAGTATGGAACCTAGTTGGAAATAGTATGAAAATGGCATTTATAGTATGGAAAGTATATTAATATTGATTCCATACTAATTGCCATTTTCATACTATGTAAATACTATGGATATACTATATGCAGGATATAATATAATAATAATAATAAAGCTATTTATTAATCCACCTTAAGTTAAAAAATACAGTGGACTTACAAGTCAGGTATATACATACAAGTATTAGAAATATTAATTTATCTAAGCGCAAAATTTATGTACAATAAAACAATTTGTGTTTCATTATGGAAATACTACGGACCGAAATATAATTTCCATATTCTTTTCCATCGTATGGATTTCAAAATTTTCTCCAGACATATCTATATTTAAAAAGTTTTCCGGTCAGGAGAACCGGTACGGGACATCGCTAAATGATACGTCCTAATTGAGACGCACTGGTCTCTGCACCATTAAAATTTAACCGATGTTATACGGTCCGATTATAATGACAACACTCCCAAAGCGAAAAGTGGCCGAACCAACTAAATTTCATGTAACATCGTTTGCATTACGAATTTTCGTTTTATATCGTCCTGTTTTATCTAAACTTTGCAAGTTGTTAATTGAATTTTTTTATCACTTTAGCTGAAGAACCTTATCCAGAGGTGTCACCCTATGACATATTGGATTATCTACATGAAGGTAAAAGGATGAACCAACCAGAACATTGCAGCATTGAAATGTAAGTTTTATGCTGCTCTTCATTATTGTTTAATAATTTTAACTTGTTTTGAAAATAGTCGCATTGGGGTATACCAAATTTTAGGGTGTACATCGTAAACTCAACTGCCTTAATTATTTCAGATTCTCGTTCATGGAAAGATGTTGGCAGCAAGTTCCTGAAGAGCGGCCAAGTTTTGATGAAATTTACAACTCCCTGGAGAATATGCTGACCAACAATGAGGTAAAGATAGCTAACGCTATTTCTTAATCAAAGGAGTTCTTTCTGTAGGGGTTTTCACGTACAACATATAGGCCGTCAGCTAGTGCACCAAAACGTTTAGTTTCATTGGACACCTCGCTAAGCTAAAATAACTTTACATATTCTTATAGATTAAAACACGCTGAATCCAAATCTAAAAAGTTCTTGTCGAGATACCCTGCAGTTTTTTTGTATTTCTCGATTGAAATCTTAAAAAATTCACTGTTTTTAACTACGTTTATTAGCAATTCCGTGCAAAACTCATCGTTCAAAAAGCGTTTCGTAAGAATCGGACCAATAGCCTGCATACCGCCTACATCTCGGGCATATCTCGGGTCATTTTAAGATATACAAAATAGTGATGTACAGTACTGCCTAGAAGTAAGTTAACACTGCGGTTCGGTTGCGGTTCGTGCGGTTAGCGGGTGCGGTGCGTGCGGTTAGCGGGTGCTGTGCGTGCGGTTAGCGGGTGCCGTGCGTGCGGTTAGCGGTTGCGGTTCGTGCGGTAATCACACATCAAACAGAAAAACCACTGCGTCGTGTTCCGACGGTTTCCGATACAACTGTTATTATGCGGCAAACGGACTTGTTCCTATATGGATTAATTTGTTTACTAAATTACTACCTTCTCTAATAAACTGTATAACATACACAACTGATATGAATTTATATTATTAGTCTAGGACCTGTAAAGGAGTTTGTATGCATTTCATTTAGGACAGATTATCTCAACTGTTTTAGGGTAAAATGACCATGGCGGTCAACATGGCATATGTGCCAAAACCCGAATCCGGGGCGAAAGTCCTGAAAATGACCACGCCCAGAAACGGCACTGTCGGCATAGCTCTAAATCCTGAACCGCCAAAGCTACAGCCTTTTTGAATTGCTTATAGTGTTTAGAATGGTTGCTTTTATGGGTAGTCACTGGAGGGTGAAATTTGTCTAGGTATCATATTTTACAAGAAAATGACTATGCACCATCCCAGGTCAACTGCTAATTATGCATCAAATTACTCATTCACCTGGCAAAGTCTATGTTTTCTTATTTCCCAAACATTTTTGTCATAGGATAAAAAAATATGCTTATTTTAATATAATTATTATAAATTTCATAAGGAATGATATTGTTTTGTTGAGATATAACACATTTCATTTCACTTACCCCCCGCCAGACACGATTTCAGCCATATTTTGCCGATTTGTTTGCTTTTTATCGCCGAGCCTCGCAAGTATCATCCAAATGTTCTACTTTAACACAATGCTAGTTGACTAAAGAATAATTCAACCAAGTTTCGTCGGGTTTTGGAGTAGTGCCATGTATTTTATATTCGATTTTCCTCAATTATGTAGCCATTGCAATGTCTCGCAGCTTCTCTGCCCGATAAATGCCACTTCTTCGTACACATCTGTATTTATATTACAGTATCCAAAAATAATTGATTGTAGAATAGTCCCAATCGAAAATTACTCCCATTACCCCCATTTGGGAGTGAAAAACCTTCCCTCGTTCATCAAGAACGAGAATCTAAAACAAAAGGTTCAAAATAATTTGAAAGTCTCGCGCAATCTTCACGAAAACCGCTCGTGGGCAACATTACAGGGGGGGGCAACATTTTCACGAATACGTTTGTTCGCGATCACAGCAACCCAAACTCCCAAAGTAAAGATCGTGTGTTTAACTGTTTATATGTTTTATGACAAAATAAACAAATATTCGCGTAATTTTGTATTTTTCTGGTTTCCTTTAGCTATAAAAAAGAAACCAGAGATTTACGCAATCTTTTTGCACCACCAAACGTATTCGTGAAAATGTTCCCCCCCCCCTGTAATGTTGCCCACGAGGAGTTTTCGTGAAGATTGCGCGAGACTTTCAAATTATTTTGAACCTTTTGTTTTAGATTCTCGTTCTTGAAGAACGAGGGAAGGTTTTTCACTCCCAAATGGGAGTAATGGGAGTAATTTTCGATTGGGACTATTCTACAATCAATTATTTTTGTATACTGTAATATAAATACAGATGTGTACGAAGAAGTGGCATTTATCGGGCAGAGAAGCTGCGAGACATTGCAATGGCTACATAATTGAGGAAATGTCGAAGGACACAAAATCGAATATAAAATACATGGCACTACTCCAAAACCCGACGAAACTTGGTTGAATTATTCTTTAGTCAACTAGCATTGTGTTAAAGTAGAACATTTGGATGATACTTGCGAGGCTCGGCGATAAAAAGCAAACAAATCGGCAAAATATGGCTGAAATCGTGTTCTGGCGGGGGGTAAGTGAAATGAAATGTGTTATATCTCAACAAAACAATATCATTCCTTATGAAATTTATAATAATTATATTAAAATAAGCATATTTTTTCATCCTATGACAAAAATGCTTGGGAAATAAGAAAACATAGACTTTGCCAGGTGAATGAGTAATTTGATGCATAATTAGCAGTTGACCTGGGATGGTGCATAGTCATTTTCTTGTAAAATATGATAACTAGACAAATTTCACCCTCCAGTGACCACCCATAAAAGCAACCATTCTAAACACTATAAGCAATTCAAAAAGGCTGTAGCTTTGGCGGTTCAGGATTTAGAGCTATGCCGACAGTGCCGTTTCTGGGCGTGGTCATTTTCAGGACTTTCGCCCCGGATTCGGGTTTTGGCACATATGCCATGTTGACCGCCATGGTCATTTTACCCTAAAACAGTTGAGATAATCTGTCCTAAATGAAATGCATACAAACTCCTTTACAGGTCCTAGACTATATGAATATAAACAGAATGAGGTGTAAAGGAAAAATATAAACTCAGATAAACAAATGTGTCACCAATATAAACCCTACGGGTTTGCCGCATGATATTTGCGTGTTAGTAAACAAGAAACCGTAATGTGATAAGCGACACTTTTATAAATCTATTCAATCGCTCTACTATTATTGTAAGCGCATACCTTTACGTTTGCAAGTCAGATTATACTGACAAATTTTCGTTTTGTAATCTGCATACTGTTTACAAGTTCTCATCCCACGTCCCGGAAATACCAAAATACTCATTAGCGCGCCGGGCAACGCCGGTGAATAGATAGCTTTAAGTTTGTATTTATTCCGAACGCATCAGTATATCACTGAGAGATTTATGGATCGAATATCTCTGCATTGGGGACTAGAATTTCTTCAACGAGTTTTTCCAATTGGGGACTAGCCTCCGGAAAAGATATGTGTTATTGTATATGACATCATCGCTTCAATAGTTAAAAGCAAGTCTGCAAGTCTAGAGGTATGAATATTTGCCATATATATTATCGTTGATTACTCTGAATTGTAACTCGCAGTGATATATAGAACATATCATATGGAGATAGACAATACTCACAATTATATATCCTTACGCTACGTATATGCTAACCCGAATCATAGTTAATAGAGAATTTAACTATGCCCGAATAACAACTTCCGTATTTGTATTACGTGCGGCAGCCATTCTTAGCAGTGTTTATTGAACTACCATATGTCATCGTCTGCAATACTATATACAGTATCTACCTCGCATTTTCAAGCTATACAAATTACAGTAAACGGCTGAGATACGTACTCAATCATATATATACGCCGCTACTACGCTTTCTCACTCAAACAAACATAATATTGTCTGTCAGTCTATTTACAAATATTTTAATTGACTGTCTACATAACAGGTATATGTCAATATTGTAAGAATTATTTCTTCAAGAGTCAGCTTACATTGCGTTGTGAAACAAGCTGCATTACTTTTGCATGTCCGTCCATATCAGAACTTTGCCAAACAGTATTCCATTGACCCAGACAGCATTCCAGAAATTTTTTTACCAAATTTACAGACTAGTTATTGGGAGATTTGCTTTGAGTTTTTGTGTTTGTGTTCAATAAGCGATTTGTGTGGTAAAATTGTGCAATACGTTAGCTACGTTAAAAGACTTGCTTCGTCAAAACACACTATTATGCTTTATAAACATTTACTAAATTTTTAGGCTGGTTGCAATTTACATGAAATTGTAATGTCAATGACAAAGTTGGAAATTAAACTGCCAAATTATATCGTGTGATATTCTGACCTCTAAATACTAATTTGCCCACGTAAAATTCCGAGTTCGCAAGTCGTACTGTTTTCGTGTTCCGCCGTGAGTTACGGTCAAACCTCAACACGCCCACACAACCGCGGGCGGCCCGCGTGCAGCCCCCGGGGAAACCGCGGGCAACCTCTGGGCAGACCGCGGGCAGCCTCCGGGCAGACCGCGGGGCGCCTGCGGTCAAACCGCGTGTGGCCCGTGGTTAACCGCGTATTTGTGTTAAATTATTTGTATTAGGCAGTACTGTACAAAACATTTGTAATTCATATCAGGTTTCCGATAAAAATAATCTTTTTTCTGATTGTTTGAATGTTTTTTTTGACAGCGATGAAGCGTAATATAGAAACAGTAGAGCTTCGTGAAGATATCGAGGGCTTTGTAAGGCATATTGACAATGGATAATGTAGTTTTCGACGGGGAAACGAAGGCCAACACGAGGATACTTTCCTGACATTAGCGTTTGCCCTACTTCGAATACGAAGATCCGTTTAACTTTCAGGTATCTATGGCTATTGCCCAATTTTCTGATGCGCTAAAAAAGTCTGCGAAGGACGGCCTATAACAAGGTCAACAAGGGTCTGACAAAACACATAACGAATTGGCTAAAGCTTGGCTTATATATCTTCTAGTTTAATAAATATCATTGCTTCAATAAACGATGCAATTGTGTTTTGGCAAAGCACAAGAATACTATAAATAATCTGAAGACTCGATATCTGTCATCTGCCACGGCGTTTGATAAGGTTTTATATCACCAGTGAAACATCAGTTGAAAGCATGTCAACTGGGCAGAATAGCCCAACAGAATATGGACGTGAGAATACCACGTTATTTTCTCTACAAGGTTTTCGATCTGTAAACCCTGATCTTTCTCTGTGCAAATAATATACATTATATTGTTTTGCAGTATTTGCACTGATATGTGGCTAACTGATTGAAGGCCTTGCCAAAATTAAGGTTTGCTTTTCTATTGCTGCATGCTTAAGGCATAATAGATGGGGTAGTCTACCCATTATAAAATTATATTATAAATCTGCCTCACAATTAGGCACTTTGGTTTGCTATATATGCCACCTCAAAATTCTGAATACAGCAATCATATGCCCCAGTCACTCAACAATGTAGCAACTGATGGTACAAGACACCTGGGTACAAGACACCTGCAGCTAGAGAGTTCAAGGGTTGTTCTTGATGAGGTCTTGGTGGTGCAGAAGCTACAAATCTAGGGGCAAGGCTGCAAAACTGTTTCCAAGGGCATGCCAAGAAGCAGGCAGGGTCACAAAATTGACCAAATAGATATTAAAAACAATGAAATTTAGGGGATAGATTCGGAGTATAAAAATTGTTTATATCAAAGCACATCCCAGGTGTGCTAAAACTTTTACATTAAGAAATCTCAGGTGCAGCATTGACCAATTCTGCAGTCTGGACAGAACAGATGTACTAAATGTGCTTTGAGGAATAGTGGGCTGACATCCAATGCTCAAATGCATCTCCTTTCATTTATATTTTACTCCAGGAGTGTTTACTGTACAGTACAATCCTAATTAAACTACATACAAATATGAATCTACATAGTCGCAAGACTTTTGGGATCTTAAAAATACATAAAACAAATATGCTCTATAATTTAGAACTAATAAATACCGTGTATGTATATTGCAGTGAACAATGAGGAATATAAATAATATATATAGACATAGTGTTTAGACAAAGCGCAAGTGTATAATATTATAAAGATAAAAACTTGCGCCAAATGTACACAATGGCTTTAAATTAAGGTAGAACAGCAAGATATTGTCATTATTCTTGACCTCAAGAGCAGCAGAACCAATCTTTAGTTAAAAGCTTTTCGTTTGCGCTGGTATCTTGAAAGCTAACTTCCTTCGCGTTGTCTACTTGTTGAGCAGCCATAAAAGCATTCTTTTGTCCTGTCATAACTTAAAACTATCGCTTAAATGTAGGAATACAATGGAACACATCTGAAATTCGAAGTTTAGGTGAAACAGGCAGAATAACCGAAGATATGCAATATGATCTTTCTCGCACATTGATAAATCCATAAGAAAATAAAAAACACATGCCTCAAACAGCTGTCGCCTGTAAGTCGAATAAAAACCGGCAGATAATCGGCGCGTGTTCGTACAGGAAGTATGATTTTTGAAAGATGTGTTTTCGCGAAACTGCTAATAAACATAATTACGCGACAGTGAATTTTTAAGATTTCAATCGAAAAATACAAAAAAACTGCAGGGTATATCGACAAGAACTTTTTAGATTAGGACAGCGTGTTTTAATCTATAAGAATATGTAAAGTTCTTTTAGCTTAGCGAGGTGTCCAATGAAATTCGTTTTCTAGCCATCTTTTGGTGTACTAGCTCACGGCCGAATATAAATGCGCTACATTTTGGAAAAAATATGACTGGTATCTTTGAAATAGAATGTTGATGAGAATGCGCCACATCACATAATCTATGCTATATTTAAGAAATAGAAAACGAGTCGCGTGCATTTATGGTGTTATATAATGCACGAGGGGAATGTTGGGGAACACTAGGGAAGCGTGTACGGGCGAAAGCCTGGGGCAAGGGTGCTAATTCCGCTCAGCTATTTATTACACCCAGGAAAAAAGGAAAGCTATGGGAGATCTAATGTTCGTCAATGATCGTGGGCGCGTGGCTATATTTCAATGTTAATTCATTGGTTGTCATCTCACTGATCTCAAAAGTATGGCGGATTGTCAGGAGGAGAATGGGCAAATTTAAAAAAAAAACATGAGAAAGTTTGAATTAAAAGTCGTTTTTTGAGACTTTGGCAGAACGAATTTTATCGTTTATACTTTATAAAGGATAAAAAGAGATATATGGTCGAATAAAATCAAAATATGACAAGTTTGTTATAACTGTTGATGTATTTATAGCTCTAAACATGTTGTTTTATTTACCAAGTTTTCATTTTATTCCAGTTAGATAGATAGTTTTAATGAACTTAATGGTCATCATTATTTAATGGTGGCAGCAACTCATTTAGTTTATGTTTGGGGTTATTAACTATTTCCTCACACAAATTTGTTGTTAGATTTTGTCTTCGATCATACAATGACAGAATGTTCATGGTTCCCAAGATTTCTTTGTAATGCAAATCAGGAAAAATTACACGAAATGCACGTTTCTGAAGTCTTTCAAGATCATCAGCTAGGTACTGCGGACTGCGGTAGCGAGTCGTGGAATAATTCGCATGCATACTCGATAACTGCATGGCGAATAACCGTGACGTAAAACAAAGCCAAATCATTAGATGGTAGCTTAGCACGTTTCAATTGTCGTAAGAAGTATAGGCACGAATAAACCATTTTGCAAATATTTGAGACGCGAGTATTCCATTTGGGGTCATCAGAGATCAGTGGCGTAGCCAGCCCGCCGATTTGGTCCCGCTATGCAAATTTCAATTCATTATCATTATTCATTTCTTTAGAAATTGATTGTTTTCACCGTCAGTGAACACGAACAAATTTGCATAGCGGGACTAAATCGGCGGGTTATTTATTGGAACATGAAGGCAGCTGGCAGGACAATGTCCACGTCTATATGTTCTATGTATTTTAACGACGTTGTTATGTCGTGGTCTTGGATAACATGTATATGATTTGGCACAAGAAACGGGGTTTATAGACTGATTTATAACTGATATAGAATAGCATTCGTTGTCTGTTCTTATATTTTGTATTGATCTGATATTAGGATCGGGATTATTTAGAGTATCCTATATTTTATGTTATCAAATAACTATAAATTAAAAGGAAACCGAAATCATTTTTACGAGGGAATTGAATATTTTCAACTGATTTCATTTCAAAAACTAATTTATCGGCAAAATTCAGTTTAGTTTTATGAACTTTTCGAAACGTTTTAGTGCACGGAAGGTTGCATTTAACATCAATTTGAAGCTTATAGAATGCATAAGAACATACCTGCAACATGATTTCGGATTTCTATGGCTAAAACAACTAATATTTTAATTATTTTTACGTTCTTGTAGTTGTAACGTGTTTTGTGCTGCAAAGAAAATGTATTATTAATCGTGCTGCCATGGCTACAGTGCTTCCATTACTTGAAACAAAAGTCATTGTTTATTCCTTCCAAAAATCCTTAACCCAAAATTTATTATTACTTATTTCCCTATTTTTATCTCACATTAATTTGCAATGAACGGAAACATAGTGTTTACGTCAAGTAATGCATTTCATATGGCGATAGCTTTTGAGTGCGTCGTGAAGAGGGGTGTGGGGGATTCAATTAATTTTCCAAGCCAAAATTTTGTCTTAATTAAACCCAGATACCCGACTCGGCCATTAATTCGAGCATTAATTTACCGAATCCCATTTCCTGCTGCAACTGCCATTTTCCAGTTAAAAAATTAAGAAATCTCAGCTCTCGTCTTTCATGACCCTATTCTGACGAAGTTTATTCTGGTTTCGAGCCAATCACCCATTGCCTTGCATATTTTGAGAGGAAAAGGCTTCGTAAATAGTAATGTTTTGGAATGTAGTGTTGGTCGATGTTCAGCTGGGGCGAGGGGTTGCTGCATGCATGTATTTCTAATAGTATAGTTGTATATAAGTTTATACAACACTGTGCTCGTTCGTCGTCACGTGCGTATTGCATTTTCCCAAATCAACCAATACCAAAGCTTATTTATCTCCAATATGCTGTACAAGGCGCGGGTGGAGAGTTCAAGCAATGAGAAAGGAGCACATTGTTGCATAAACCTAGACTCGTATAGATAATGAATTGTATTTTTCTTCCAATAATCTTTCAAATCTTACAGTAGCTTGCGCTTGTGCTCAAGCGAGAAAGTTTGAACGAGACTTCACAACCGGCTAATAATTGTACTAAAAACCAGAAATAGATCCACGTCAATTTCCTTTCGTTTCCTTATTTTTCAGAGAACTTATATAAACGTGAGACCTTATCAAGATGTGAACGAAACGATGATGTCAATATCGGGAAACACTTTTGAAGAAGGTCCAAAACAGAGCACAGATTCCAACTTGACTCAGGTTGACGACGATACTTCACGAGATAGTGGAGTATTTGACACTGCTCTTTGACAATATAGTAATGTAATCTCTAGGAGAACAGTATAGTACATGTACAGAAATCAAAGCGATGGACTAATTGGCCCGATTACGGATCATCCGTATCCGTCAATACGATCGCAACTACATAGACAACTAGCAAGAACAGCTCGATGTAGTTTTAAAAGAATCCTGCGAACCAACCACACCTTGTGCATCACGTACAGTTCTCCATCAATACACTATTTTTAATATGGAAATAAACAATGCAACGGATCATTAGTCACGACAATTTACAATACACGCAATACGCACTGTAAGAAGACGAACTACGCAGATAGTGTAGTTTCCCTATATTACATGAGCTGCATGGTGAACTTTTCATTCCTCAACTTCGTAGAGATTGTTATCGTTCGTTCCTAGTGTCGAGCTTAAACGGCAAAAATCTGAACAACAGAAGTGAACTTCCTGTCGAAAATCCCTAACGTACTATAACTGCTGACTAAAATGATGATCAAATTTCTTTCTTGACAAATAGTTCAATCTATTTCGATGTTTATCAGCCTATAAAATATATAGTCATCGATATGCGTATGATGAATCTCACAAAATATACTAAACTCAAATTACTCAAGCACAGTATTCTTAAGGACACGCATCTATAGATACAATCATCGGCATGCATATAGTCAATGGAAACATGATGTAGAAACTCCTCAAATGTCATCAATGGTTTGTGTCTGAACTGATGCATGAAAACGATTAAAAACACTGCAATGTTTTGGGTGGAGTTCTTACGTCAGAAGAGTTAGTAGTTGTATGTAATGAAGGATCACCGTTCAAAGCATTGCAATATTTTTCATTTTTGGCAGATATAGTATAGTTCGGACACAAATCACGACTGTACTTCTATCGTAAAATACGTCTATTGTTGAATTATATTATAAAAAAGTTAGTTTATAAGTTCTGGAGCCTTTTTTGATTTAGTTCTATATTTTCTGAGATATATACCTCTAAACACCTATAATTTGGAAGCACGCCGTCTTCCTAATAAAAAACATATATTTTCGCTGGTGGTATCCTTTGCGTTTTTCGAACTAATGCCGGAACGGTGCGTTGTCTATGGCTGTAACAACACAGCCAATTCGAAAAATGGTATATCTTTATATCGTATACCTTATTGGGACGATTACAGGAAAATTGCGAAAAGCAGACGAAAGAAATGGATATACTTCATTCGGCGGAAAAGAGACCAATGGATGCCAAGTGTAGGTTCAGTTGTGTGCTCTGAACATTTCACGGAAGACTGCTTTGAATACAGTTCCGACACTGTAGAGAAGTACAAGATCCCGAAGCTTAAGCGTGATGAAATTGGAATTACTTCCGTGCCTTCTCTGCTGTCAAAATATTTGGAGAGCGAACGTAGTATGCGCATACAGCAGACTGGGAATGTATGTATTTTCTCGTGTATTTATTGTATTTTATTTTGTATCAAAATGTTCGAATCGTGCGTGTTTTTGTCGTGTTGGTTTTATATATATATTACCTTGGGCTTTGCTGTATAATTTTAAAATAAGTCTCATAAGTGTTTTACAATTTATAGATAGCATTTGTGGAAAGACGGTGAACTGGCGAGGAGCCTCAACCTTCTACGTCAACAAACGTGAACATTTGGATTTGAAACGTATAATAATTGGATAGCGTATACATACATTTGTGGAAGGATCTTCAACTAGTGAGAAACCTCGACCTTCTATCTGAACAAAAGACGCGAGTATTTTGGACTTTGGAACAAATTGCATCATATTTCACGCAGTGATGTGTAACTATTTACCAAGGCAATGTCAGTGGTCACGTAGCAGTGTTTTATGGTACTTGTACATTGTATTTGTAGGAAAAATTATTCACTGGGATTTTCATCCATTGGAAAAGTACCAAGAGGGATCTGGGATTACCAACTGAAAACGAAAAACCATGGTGACCTGATAGTAGCTTGTCATGGAAGGCATGACAGCATGGGTCACAGTGCCAAGTACTGTGCCTATACAGTATTTTGTTGTTCAGTGCAGGTATGTTAGAAAGTACAAATTGTAGGAGAGCAGGTCTAACCTTTGGGATACTATTCGCTGAAAAACATTGCCTCCAGGGGAAATTTGCAATCATCCTATGGGAATCAGACAAAAACCATTTACTGATCTCCATCAAGAATACACCTTTAGACAATTCAATTTATCTATTTTATATTTCTAGAGAAATTAAGTGGGTAGCAGTACTGCAATGGAGTACCATGGTTTTGTACGGTGTATGGAATATCTTCTGGGCAGTGGCTTAATTCTGAAGACTTTTGTTTCTGATAGACATTCAGCAATTGCAAAGCACATGAGGGGAGAGCAGGCCAACATCAAACATTATTTTGACATTTGGCATCTGAAGAAGAGTATGTTGTTAAAATAGTAAATTAGATTTTTACTGCATATCCTTTCCTGCCCTATAATTGCAGGCATCCTCGGTTATTTATTATATAGTGAAATTGTAATAACAGGCTTGTATATTTTGGAGTGCCAGGACGACACAAAATGAAAATGGAGACGTTGGCTAAGTTAACATCGTTCTTCAGCCATGTTGTCAACAAACACAAGAATCTAAAATAACCTGTATTTGACAAGTGTGCACATGAAGATGAGATTCAACCACGCAAGTGGCTCGAGGAAGGTTAGTAGCTAACATATCTGTGATACAGTGTGGTAATCTTGCTATTAAGCGTTCTTGTATTCAAAACGAAAATGTTTATGTATTGATCATATTTATGGAAGTTAGTTAGTCATTTTTACCCTACATATTTGGCTAAACCAAATAAATACCCCTCCAATAATCTTCCTCTCATAACAGATAGAATAAAGTAAATAAGCCCTCTGGGGATTTATATACTAGAGGATTAATAGTATAATTATGTTCCTAACTTGCAGGTACAATTATAGTATCACTTGTATAATAAAAAAGATGTTCTTGTAATCTTTTTCAGACCCCATTGCATATGAGAAAATGCAGGCTGTCCTTACAAATAAGAAATTGATGAATGGTATAAAATATACGCATCTCTTCTTGGTCAGACATGCTGTCTGGAAGGTTTTCATACAGTATTGAACCAACTTTCACCAAAAATAATTGGGTACAGCTATCCAGGCATGCCATTTTAGGCATGCACTTGCTGGTATTCATTACAACCAAAACCTTAACCGAAAAACAGAATGAAGAATGGTGTTGAGCAATGGTGTTCATGTCGTCTATCCAAAATTCAAGAATGGGGAGGCTGTGGTTGGAATGTGAAAGTGCAGTCCAACACTTTTTCCTTGAGTAGGAAGCATAGGCAAAGTAGTTTTGGAAACAATTGGGGGGGGGGGCAATGAAAGGTCACAAAAATGTTAAAGATTGCCCTAAAAACCAAAATAAATAAGTTTGTAAAAGTGCAGTGTCCAATCTTTGATATAAAGTAGTTTCTTATTCAAGAAGTGTTCTAGGAGCAATGCACCCTACTTTATTGGGAGAGAAAAGACCTTGGGTACGAGGTTGGGAAACACTATTTTAATGTTAACAATTTGAAAATATAAATCAAAGTTGACGACATATCATTATGTGATATAAACATTAATGAATTTATGTGCTATATGAATTTATAGTGAATTTAGTCCTCTTCCTCCAGATCTTCATATCCTCTAAAGTCATCGTCCCTTTGTTTGAAAGCTGTGCGGATAGCATGGTAAGCACAAGCGCTGGCAATGGTATTCGCTTGTCTTTCAAACGACCATAAACAAGTGTTGTAAATTGTCTATATGCCACCACACGAAGAAACCTAAAAATACAGAGCCAGAGGGCTACATTTTAGGACACATGTGCAGTAGGATAAAAATTTATTTCAGACCAAAATATAGTGACATCAGATTTATCTTTGTCCTCTGAAGACAAGGCAGCGACACAGTTCGGTAGTTCGTGCAACAGCGACATTCCTTTGCCTCTACTACCTGTACATTTTCGGTATTACTGTTACCACAATTGCACATAGAAAAGGTATGTTTTAGTTGTCGTTTTTTGAATAAACAAATGTTCAAACTTTCAATATGCCAATATGGCGGCCACACAAAGAGAAAATTGTTTGATTATCTTACCAAGAGCTCACTGAGTTTTGCCCGCTTAATCAAAGACTTAATTGTTCTATTTCCCTGGGATATTATTCTTGTCTTTGAACATATTCATCGACCCACGAATCGTCAGCTAGAGGCTCGTCAGTGTATGCTAAAGCGTCTAGATTGTCTAGCAGTTCCTCCTGGACGGCGTGGGAAGGCTCACTCTCATATCCATCATTTGACGTCGTTTCGATTTGATTGATTTGATTGATTGACTTTAATAATCGTAATTTGCAGTTACAATAAAAACAACTGAATTGTATACGATGTACAATAATAACAGGACCTAATAATATATACATAATAGGTAAAAATTAGATTAGAATATGGTTATCTTACATGCAATTAAAAAAAATTAAACTATTGTTGAAGACTGTTAGCGATTATGAATGAGTTCTTATACCGATCAGTTCGAATTCGAGGTATAGAGAATTTACTACATCGTCTTAGGGAATATGAACAGACTTTTTCCTGAGGAACTAATGAGTGTAATTTATGATCTTGATCTTGGGCTTCTTCAAAGAGTTTGAGGCAAGCAGCTGATCTACGATCAAACAATGAATCTAACTTCGAGATTTTGATAGCGTTATCGTAAGAGAGGTCCGTATAATTATACTCTTCTCAGGAAACGTTTTTGCACCTCTCAATCTCTTGGTTTAGATATTTCATCTTCAATTTCATATTCAGGGCAACCGTAAGAGTCTTCGTCAGCATTAGAGGACGATTCTGAGCTAGACATAGCGATTTATCTTTCAAATATTTGCATTTTTGTCAGCCGCCAAGCAAAAATGTAATTGAATTTTATAGTATTTGACAAAAGACCTAGTCTATGATCTACGGTTACATTAGAATGAACTAAAGCAAAGGTGAAAGGGCACCCATTGATAACAGCTTTGCTGACGGGTTTTACCCTGGTTAAAGATAATATAATAAAAAGCATCGCGACTTTCTGGAGAGAGAAATTTTGCCCTTGCAGCAGGTAAATTTTCGCCTAAAGCTAATGGAAAAGCATCATGATTAGTTTGCAAAAATAACCGGAAAATAGTAGAAATCAATCCCAACAAAATATTGTTAAATAGAAAATCATGGAAGAAGGCATTAAAAAAATCAAGATATCGTTTTAAAAAAAAAGAGTTGAAAACTGAACTAATTTGACAGATGCGAAGTATTTCGTCTGTATTTATAGCAAGACATTATCCGACCAATATGATTCATTGGTATATGATAATGCAATCTTTGTAATAATTTCCATTTACGAATTATCTCTTAATATCATATATACTAAAACTAACGAGACGCTGTGAACGAATATCATTATTTAATGTTAACTATATTATATATATATACATAATAAGGAAATTGGAGAACATAAAATTTCATTTCTGGTGATCCTTAATACTTATATGGCATGTTGGCGACTGCTAGATTAGCAAATCTGTTCCTCCGTACAACTGAGCGCGTTTAGTGTTTAACCATGCTGAACATTTGACATGATGCCCATTGAGCTATTTTCAATGGTAACGTATGGCAACATATCAAACAATAACAATATATTCCCTAAAATCCAAACAATATTTCAAATTTGGAAAACCATTTTGAAACACATGGGGAGTGATTTTCTTCTGTTTTAATAATTATCGCCGAGAGCGAAAGGCAGTGAATATTCAATTTAACACCGAGACGAGTGAATCGAAACCAATACACATAATCCTGAGCCTGAGCGAATAAATGTTTAAACATAAATTTGAAATAAAAAATTAAAAATTCATTAAATAAAAGTTTAAAAATTCAGAAATTGCAAGCTCAAAATTGTTTTACAATTTTTTTTTTATGTGCAGTGGCAGTGTTTTTTTTTCGCACGCACTTTCAAAGCTTTTCCTTTTTTCGAGAACAGAAATTTTTTTATATACTAAATCTCTGTTTTTAGAATATAACACTTAGGACAGGCTGAGACAGGCTGACTGGTTACGTTTGTAGAATGTGGAGAATGTACTCACTGTACTAATTTTTTACTTTTTGCGAAAATTTATTTTCGACACATTTTCCAGCCTCAGCAAAAGCACAAAATAAAGCACAAAAACACAAAGAATAAATCAAAGATCAATGCCTATGAAAGATAAATGATAAAATTAATTGAGTGATTTAATTATTTAAAATATATTGTTGAGATTCTGGTTCTGAAAAAAAAAAAAAAAAAAGAAAAAAAAAAAAAAAACTGAAAAATGACAATAATATGGCTAGTATACAAATCTCACAAAAGAGTTTCTGAAAACATATTATATATATATAAATAAATTGAAAAAAAAAAAAAAAAAAAAACAAAATGAAACATTACCATAGAGTCAGAGATATATATATATATATAAATATATAAAAAATATTTATTTGAAAATATTATTAACCCACATTTTTTGCCAGCCTTTAAAGTATATTTTTTAAAACTTGAAACAAACAAAACGGACAAAGTTTCACGGATATCACGGTTTTTCACGGGATTTTAGATTCAAAAAAAGTTAAAAAAAAGTTTATTACAAAAGGCGTCTTACCTTCTATAGAAAAACAAAAACTTTTTGTTCTTTTTTTGGTTTTTTTTTTTCGTTTAAAAAGGTTTTCAAACAAACAAAGGCCATTCTTTTCTTTGAAAAGCATTATTTACTAGAGCTAGTAAATAAATCAGATACTAGTGCAATAATAACCAATCAGAACGCAGGAAAGCTCATTTCGTATGCAAAATTTATACTAATCTGAAATATTACACGCAGATGATTAATCTATGTCATGAGAAATGTCTAAAATAATTTTTCAACTGGTAATATTAACTATAATAGAAATTTTATATGTCTACACTTAGTCGAAAAAATAGCAAGTACGTATAGGATTGGAAGTCTTCACTGCAACGATCTGTCAATAATGTATATAATTATATTAATCATCCCCCGATCTTGCTACGTATAGAAAATGTAATTCGTTTCATTGTACTGCAAATAATTCCCATGCATGCAATTATAGGATTTAAAAGCTTCCATATTGGTGTTCACACGACTCCCACGCGATTTTACACGGGAGCTATTTACATCAATTGTAAATCGACTTCCTAATAATTATAGTTATAACTTGTGCCAATGGCAATGTAGCCTATATTATATTTTTAGTTAGCTATATGATTGTAACAATATATTTTGTTAATGTGGATAACTTAACTCTTATATACGCAGGCTAAAAAAGAAGCCTTGTTTGGAACTTCGATAGTTTCGTTTGCTAATGATGGCAGCATGGTGTCCAAGCATTGTGCATATCTTGCTGTGAAACAGCTATAGTATTGCAAATTAGATAATTTATATAGCAGTGAAAGACAAAGTCTTCAATATAGTAGCGTTTTCAGGTGTATCTACAAACCACAGTGTCATTGATGTTGATCATTTTCAATTAATGCAAGGTAAGTAGAAGTTAAAGTATATTGTAGATAAGTGTTATTGTACAAATCTGAATATGTACCGAAATAAAACTATAAACTATATCGCAATTAAAGTTGCATTTTTTGCTAGTTATAAATACTAAGTTGTTTGGACAAGCTAGAATGCCGCAATATGTCGCGTACTTATTGACCGGTTTAACCGGCTGTATCAATCTCTTCCTGAGAGAGTTTATTCAAAAGTTTTCTCCTTAAAGTTTGATAACGCGCGACTATGTATCAATAGGTGACTTTTTATCGAATTAACGTTTATTGTGTGATATAAAGCAAAATTGCTATATATCACGCAATAAATGTTTCGACAAAAAAGTGTTTAGACCTTTAATGTGTTTACATTGACGTCATTAGACTTTCTCTTTCAGTTAAATTTTTCTGCTTGAGAAAGTTTACTCAAAGCATTTTGATCAAAGCATATTTAAATTGAATATCTTATACAAACCAGCTTTAACGTTATATATGACAAATTGGCATACTACATAGTACATGTATCTGAGAATCAAGCGCTTCCATGACAAAATATTGACATGATTTAGTCACAGATGAAATATATACAGATGTGTAACTTCAGGTAAAAAGTTGTTCCACGGCCACCATGTTCCTAGCAAGCGCGCGACAAAGCCGACAATTCGTCTTTTCTCACTTCTTCATTGCTTTCAACCAGCTCAAACATTTAACAATGATGCTCTTAACTGTTTTATCAAAAAATTTCGATCTAAAAAGGCCACGAAAGAAAAAAAACGTTCGTGTTTTTCACGCCGCCATGTTCGTATAGCAAGCGCCATTAGGGGAAATTTTGAGGACACAAATTCCTATGAAGTTAAACATCTGGTATATCCTTAATCTGTGATTTAGTGATGCATATAATGGTTCCAGCCAGGATGCGAAAGGAATGCGCCAGTCCTTCAACTCAGAGGCACTAGAGTGTGCCAGTGTGGCTGCCTGATCCACAGGGATATCTTCCAATGGGCCTTTTGCTTAGTTTTTAGCACAATAAGCAGTCCTAATCACTGACTGTTCTATACTTTATACTATTTTATGCGTTAAGACGCATGGAAAATTATATACCCTTAGAAATTTGATATATTTAATAAATGCGTTCACAAATATGCACTAAGTGTTACACGAAACTAAGTGCTACATCTATTCATTGGGTCTTAAAGATGGGTCTCGTGCGTAATGAAATCACACGATAGCAAAGCAGTCTGTACTAAAATTGTGACTTAGAAAGAGGTTAAATTTAAACTCCAAGAACTTTTTTCAGGAATACTGGAAAGAGCTTCATTAAAGAGAAAAACCTCCCCAACCCATACAGTAGTTTAACACTTTGTTAGGATGCTAGTTAGGAATAATAGCATCTGATGTTTTTGGTATTTTACGGGAGAGTGAGTTGTATCGACAAACATTTCACTTCTATTTTACACAGATGTGTCTTGTTTGGGTATTCACGTCATTCATCGTCACAAGTTGGCAATTTTCCCAAGTTAAAGGTAACAAACTATATATGTTAACCAATTAACTAGAAATATGTTAATGCAAGCTCTCGCCCGATAATAACTAACCAATTATTAACCTCTCAGAAGATTGAGTCTTTTCAGTATATTTCCAATATATTAAGCGCGAAAAACTCAACTATGATCATCATTACATTGACAGATGACCTAGCACAAAAGGCCATCAACAAACCTGCATGACATATGTGATATGCTCCAAGTGTCATGGTTGCCATGGTTATCAGGCAACGGGAGGGGTGTCTGATAACTTCTCGTGTTGAGGGCCCAAACGTGGAAGTGACTAAAACATTTGGGGGTGCCAAAATTAATTGAGCTGGCTTCTGTCGAGTTCTGGCCCCTTAATGTTGAGTTTACTTTTCATGTTTTGGAATTATACATTATGCAACAACTACACGGATATATATGTTGGATAAAGATTTGCATGGGAGCATAAACACTACTCATTAGCAAACAGTTCATCTTGCTTTGCATTTAGCTCATTTTACTACTCTCTTGCAAAATTCAAAATATTATATAAAATTTGTCAAAATATTTTATGGACTAAGTCCATAACTTCACCACATATGGCAAGCTAAGTAGAGATACTAATTTGGTTACCAACATAGATAATACTGACAATCCGTGCTATTTTTCCCTAGTGTTTTCCCCTTTAGGACTATTCCCATGAAATATCCACGCAATCCACATTCATTCAACAGGTATGCCGGACAAAACTCTAGCCACAAACAAAGTGACAAAGAAACATACAAGCCATGTACTTCTCTGGCTTCCCTTTATACCAAGTTCTTTCGCCCGAGTATTAAGTTGGAGAGATTTTCATCCTCGTCCGACAAGGCGAGGGGACAAATAAATCCCCAAGTAATCGATCGATTACTTGAAAACAAGATAAATTGCGTCTATCATTTCTCGAGAGGAACCCAGGGGATTTTCATTGTCTTTCGTTCTAAAACACCCTCGTTCAATAGAAAAGTTTGAAAACTTTGGAAAATAGTCTTTTCAATCATTAAAATTATGATAACAACTTTATTAATTTGTATAGCGCTCACTCAACGTGAGGAGATCTGGTGAGCTTTAGAAGTATATAATTATGAAAAACCGAATCAAAAACTAATTATGACAGTTTTCAGTAACAAATATGCTAATTTCAATAATTGTGGTTTGAAAAGGCGAGGCTTTCAAAGCGAGATATGCTGTATTCCACAAAAATATCCCAGATTCAGGTTCTATTTTCTAATTCACGTTCTATTTAGAAGCAAAACGCCCACCTCACTTGTTATACCAGCCAGAGCATGTACACCAGTTTGTGCATACTGTGCAGTTTCAAACATAAATTATTACTAAGTTTCACATCTTCAAATATTTTTCAATTAGGCAACACTGGAGGAGAATATATCTTCTATTCAAACGCTACACACATTTCTTATCTTCCTGTTGATGGTGGAAAATCTACAGCTATCCTATCAGCACAAAGTGCCACCCTAGGTTATGACGAACTGAACAACCGCCTCTGGTATTACGATACGGTGGACGTTACCCTACATAACGCTAATTTGGACGCTAGTGATTTGCGAACTGTGTCGGTTCCATCTAATTTTGGTCCATTTACAGTTGATGCAGCGAACCAAAGTATCTACTACCTGAACAACGACGATAAAAGCGTTAAATCAATTGATTATAACGGCAACCAGTTACCAGAGATTGCTGCGTTACAGGGCAATGACAATGATTTCAAAGACATACAAATCGACGCTAATAACAGGTAGGTTGATTGTAAGTCTGTAATATACTTTGCTGGTCTGTGGCTTTTTTACAACAGATAGGCAAAGCGAAGGCCCTCGCGGCGAGGTTAATAGTCTACCTATTCACTAAAAAACTCCAGAGGAAAGGCCTTTGCTAGAAACGTCGGTAATTTTTTTTCTTTTTGGTAGTTCAAATACAAATCACGGTAGTTTATTGTAATATAGTTTAAAAAACCTCTCCATGAAGAGTAGTTCGAAAAGTCAATACCAGCAGACAATTTCAAAAATATATAATACAAAACATAATCCGAAGATTAACATCTTGAAACCCAAGATATGAGTAAAAACAAGACAAGAATGATTTTGTGATATTTCGATTTTATTGCAAAATTCATCATCAGACTAACTAAAGTTACGATATATGGTATATTAATGTCATAGCCAACATACAGCCAACATACTTGATACCCAATCAAATGGTTTCTTATAACAAGAGAAGAAATTCCTGATTACACATATTTCTTACACAATGCAACAGTATCTCATTAGTCATATCGTAAACTAATTAAGAATTTTTTCATGGCTTAGCGTGCTCAATCGAGTTATTGAGCACGCTTTTCAGCCAATCAAAAACTTTCTGATTTTAAATATATATTATAATGAGAGTTCTTCCATTTGTACTATAAAAGATCGCATGTTATACCCAGGTACCAATTACGAATTCCCCTTAATGGATTTCTGAAGGAATGAGCAACTCAGTTGAAATTGATCAAGTTATTCAGTGAAGTAAGATATATAACATCATTCTTTCAATTTATGATTAGTTACAGCATAATTAATGTAAGGTATTGGCGATGCAATTTACGAAACATGCGATCAATGCCTGCTAATATAAACATCTGATCATGAAGATTCTTCCCTTAAAATATCTTATTGCAATTGACCTTAAAAGTTCTTACGTCACGACACTGTCTATCAATGAATATTTGACCTACATGTATCCTGCATTGAGTATACCTAATGTTTATATGGATTGAGAATTGTATTTCTAGGTTCAATTTGAGTACGAAAAGCAGGAGAAAATATAACATTACTACCTTCGCTCATCAACTTCCATTCGTTTACTGCCTAATTTTCCTCCAATTAGATCAATATTCCTCACCACCGATCTAACGAACTCTCGAAATCTCATCCGATACAGTCTCGCAGAGGGAACTGAACTAACTATCGACGATAATATAGCTGGAATAGGCACACATCTTGTGGTTGAAACCGTGAATAAAATTGTATACTGGATTCATTTTACCACTGATACAAATTACAAGATACACAAAACAACGTACGATGGTCAGACTGTACAGATCGGAGCAGGTCGAACAGGAAGGCTTACTAATGTAGATATTGCAGAGGGGCATGGATATTTTTATATCCTTGATTCAATGACATCACAAGTTAGTAAATATGATAAAACGACGGATACAGTAGTTAGTACGATTTCAATTTCAACTGGAGCAACACGAATGATTGTTGTAGCTGGTAAGTGATAAATAATCTTATAAAATGCTATTGTAACCCATAGTGATGACTGCACAAAGTCAGATGAATTAATCAGTAGAAATAGGATGTGTCTTAATTTTACTTCGCAAGGATAACTCGCCATGATTTTTGGATTGTAAGACGCCATTTATACAACAGGAAGGACGAGTGCAATAATGCTACCGGAAACCGTTATCCAGAAAACGATGCAATTCTAATGCGGATACTGTTCAAAAAACACTGGGAGCTGCCAATCCCCCTCATGCCTCGCGAAAGAATCTGGACGTGCACAGTGCGTTTTGCCACATCACTTTTGTACACATCAATACCGAACGATACGCGGGTGATAATTATAGTGAAATATTTACAACAGCAAGTTAGATGAAATAAAATAGAAATAAAACTATTTTATTTTTCTGCGGGTAAGGAATACTACTCTACCTCACTTAAGGGAATATTTTTCTCTGCCTCGGTTTCCTTTTTTCCAGTTGGAGAGCTTTTTATCTCAACAACATTGTGCAATTTTTCTTTCTCTAGACAAGGACAATTGTGCTGTAAACAATACCTGTCCAGTAAACTCGACATGCACTAATTCTCCAGGTACTATTGTATGTTCATGCAACACCGGATTCACTGCAAATCAGACATATTGTCAAGGTACAGTAATTTTTGGGTGAATTGCAAGCAATTTAAGAATAGTTTATCTTAAGTTAAGAATCCACAGCAGCACTATCGACAAGACTATAAGAAATCTGCTGAATTTACGTTCTGGATCAAGACCAATTAATTACCTGTAAGAAGTTCTGTCTGTGGTTTGCCGCAGTAGCGAACCCAGCCCGATTATTTTGTCCTGTTATGCAAATTTTAAATCATTATCATTATTAATTTCTTTAGAAATTGATTGTTTTCACAGTCTATGAACACGAAAATATTTGCATAGCATGACCAAATAGTCGGGCTGGCTTCGCTACTGGGTTTGTGGTAAATGATTTCTGCGCATTAATAATTATAATGCAAAATAATTATATAAAATTCACAAAAGCCAGCCATTCGTAGAAACAAAAGATCAAAAGATGTTTCGACCTGCAGGCACAAAACAAAAAAACGAAACATGCGTTTTTTCGATGCTTACGCACATGTCCACTTTTGACATGGACCATCTAAGCGTGCCCACGGAACGACAACTTTTAATTCGCCACAAGATCGCCATGTGTGAAACTTGCACTAACTACATTCAATACGATTTTCCTATCTTTAACGTATGAAGCATTTTCCAACATTTCGTGAACCACTACACACACTTCTTCGTAATTATATTAATTACAATTTCAAATCCGAAAATAAGGACTCGCCCAGACTTCAGTCGGAGCAGTTTGGCTCTAATACTTATAAATCATACTTATAAAATCATTGCTTAAAGCGTAAGGAATTAACTTTGATCCAGTTCTAAGACTGAATCTATTTTGATACAGTCCTAGGAGTAGAGCAATATACTTGACCAGCTATCCACTATCATCATGTGAGCAAAATATTGCAATATGGTTGGCTAGTTTTCTCATGAATTATTACATAATTTATATTCGAATGATTGAACATAGAAAGTTCAATATAAGTAAAAATAATGCATCAAATAAAAATTAAACAACCAATAGAAAATAAATATCTGGCCTTTGCAGGCCTCTTTGACCATCTAAATATAGGAAACTTAATTTTTAAAATATTCCGACATGGTCAGCCCCTTGGCCCTGCCGAGCACCATGCCTCGGTGACAGCTGCGTCGTGCTTCATGACTAGCGCTCGCTCAGCACCAACTCCCCACTACCATATCAAGCTGGATCCATCCCTGGAGTTAAAGATCGTAAGGTAAAGGTCATTTTGACAAAAGGACAATGTGGTGTTAAGGCGCAATATTTCTTTTAATATTTCTATTTCAGTCGATCCAGTTGCTAGGGTTAAAATGGGGTTAACGGACATTTGACTGTATTTTAGCTTCATAATCCGTGATAAGGCTTCAGGGGTCATCTCATTACTTCAGGGGTCATCTCATTACTTCAGGGGTCATCTATTACTCACTAATGAAGATATCACTGCCTTATCAAATCCTAGATATCGATGAGTGCCAAGCTGATCCTTGCGATGTCAAAGCAAATTGTACCAATAGCGATGGTTCGTATACATGTACTTGCAACGTGGGCTATGAAGGCAACGGCACCAGCTGCACAGGTACACCGTTGAAAACTTCCATCTAACGTCACGTATGAACAATTGCAAAAAATAGTAGGCAAAAATACGAGTATACGTTATTAGTATTGACATTTATATTTGATAATAAATATCCATTCTCTCATTACCTCGAGGTCGATCGGTATGGACATTTACAATGGCAAACTTACTGAAATGAATAATAGAGTTGACCAAAGTAACACTCTTACAGGAACAATGCAACAGATAGTCCTGCGTAATAATTAGTATTCTTAACTTTTGTTACGGATCGACCCGCACCTTAATTATAATTCTTACGTTTCACACTCGCATTCCCTTGATTAGTAATCATAAGTTTATTGAACTTTATTGAGATTTACACGTGACCTAAATACCTTGCCATGATTGATTTTAGTCTTATTACGTATGAATTTCACAAGTAATATATAAAACATGCAGGGCGGTCGATCTGTATGAGATTTACAAACACGAGTCGAAGGCGAGTAGTTATAAATTCCATACAGAACGGACGCCAATATCTTACTGTACCTATCAAACACAGCCTTATGAATGTTTATATTTGTCACCTATTAAAAGGTATAGGGTATTTTAGTTGAGAAAGTCGAACGAAATGGTAATGGTAATCAAGACAAAATCTGTTTCAGACTCACAGACATTTATGAAACATTAATCTCTTTTGAGTTTTCGTCGTGAATTTTTAATGATTTGATATGTAATTATGTCTAATATAGATATCAACGAATGTGAAACAGAGGCTCCGTGCCATGTAAATGCCACTTGTACAAACGTGGATGGATCATACTACTGTGCTTGCAAAGCAAACTATAGTGGAGATGGCTTCTTTTGTGAAGGTAAATGTTTTGAAAATATACAATTCCACGGTTGTATAGTTTAATAGAAACTAGCTTTGTTCACACTGGATAGCTCTATCAGTTCAAATCAGTTCTCCCAAGAGATCTAGCAAAGGCATCCTTGGTGATCCAGGGCGAAACCGGAAAACTAATAGAAAAATTAAGATGTTTAGTAGAGTACTGTACCAACGGGAAGCTTTCCTCTGACATGCAAATGCGGTGAAATTAAATTAAGTAAACGGCGTGTTGCAGGAATCGAAACCAAGTAGCAGAGATAAAAAGCGCATGCACTAATCACCGTGTCCTGTCAACACCTCATTACGGTATCCTGTCCAAAATAACAGGATCTAAGTATTTTGGCAATTTTCAATTGCCATCATGCGACGGACAACAAAGCCAAATTCACGTATGAATTATTACTGAGTACAGTACGTTGACATGATTTATTCATAATTGTGTAGAGCTAACATGTAAAGTGGATGCCATATACTATGCAACATCAAGTGCAATCAAAGGTGTATTCTCTGATGGTAATTCCACTTTGACGATATTATCAGCAAGTAACGTGAAGCTGAATTATGATTATTCCAGTGAAAGACTCCTCTACTACGATGGTACCAATCTGATCAGGGTTAAACTGGACGGGAGTGATCCAACCACGATAGCGTCTGTCACGGTCATATTACGGTTTGCTGTAGATCATATATCAAGAAAGGTGTACTACATTAGTGATCTATTCAGGAAGATATACAGTATTGACCTGGATACTGGAGTTTCGGCGGAACTAAATGTAATTCTTGGTCAAGTACAAGACTTGGATAGTGATCCAACTAACAGGTACATGTATTCTTGTGAACACTGGAACACACCACAATCAAAGAATAATGAACTGGGCTTGAAATACTTGAAACTGAGCCATATATAAATAGACTTTTTCACGTTTCGTTTCGCACCTCACAGCATCTTCAGACCAGGGGCGGATCCAGCAGGTGAGCCTGACTGATGCACTATACTGAACTGGCAATCGTAACCGTAGGGGGGTCCGAATGCATCCCCCCGGAAAATATTGAAATGTGGGACCTCGGAAATGCGAGGGAACTGCGTTCTGAGGGAACTTTTTCATTCAAATTTATGCATCAAAATAGTTCCGAATTTTCAGAAAATACAATCGAAATATTCAAATTTCTACCGGAAAACATTACATTCATGTTACTTCACAAGCTATATTATCTGAACAAAACTTGATCAGCTTATCTCATTTCAGTGACGATCATACCGCAGCTAGTTTATATATAGATTCACAGTATATACTTACACACCAGTTTTCTTCAATACTCCCAAAAGCAATAAAGAATAATGGAAAGTAGAGGCATAACCAAATTTTTACTGTGCAAAGACAGTAAAAGGCTGATCATACGCCGCCTTTCCCACGTAAAACAAATAGGAATCTTGACACCCGCTACGCACAAATAATACGACTAGTCCAGTTACTGTATAACCATTAACCAACCAGTATAAGAATCTTAGTTTATAGTAAAGCATCCTCCAAAAGCAATACAACGAAACACAAATTGCAAATTATTGTAATTACTGTACTCTTACTATCATGTGTAATTTTATTCATTGAAGATAACAGTAATAATATACCCTTGGTTAATACATCCTAGAGCCCTCCCCCAACTCCCACAGAAAAAAAAACAAGGGTAAAAGACAAAACTCAAATTTTTGCACATTTTTTTTTTTTTTTTTTTTTGAAAAAAAAAAAAAAAAAAAATTAAATTACAAACGTACAGATACCACACATAAATACTTTAAAGTGTCAGGAACCAACAACAGGGTTAAACCCCAATAACAGTGGCCCGTAAACCATTGATGCTGACATAAACCATTGATGCTGAAAACTTTCCGGCATCTTAACAAGTTACATTAGGACACATTCCAGCTCAATCATGGGTTTACAAGAGACATGTGCAGATAGTCACAAGACGGGTTTTGCTGCGCAGCTGGCCCCAATAGTCAGACTCTTCCACCCCACAGTCAAAATGTATTAAATTTGTGATAAAGAAAATTCTATAGTGGATTTTGTTTATGTAAACAATACTATTCATGATTATTTGGTGTAATTTAGCAACAGAGTGCATGCAATATTGACTACCATCCACCCTGGCAATATCCATATAAAAAAAGCCAGATTGAATTATCTTATGACCATCACATAGATTTGAAAAGTTGTCATTGTTAGGGAAGCATACATGCTTCTGGGAAAGCAGTTACCTGGCACATTTGTCCTTGGTGGAACACTGATATTTTACTGAAATTGTATGGCATATTATTGGCATTATACAGAATAGAATAGCAAGGTAAGGCACATTACAGTTTATATTCCAGTGACCAGGTCACCGAGGTCTGAGCAATAGGTGGCCCGTTAAGCAAGACGGGGAAAACGATCAAATTCTATAATATGTTGACCAACAGTCAGGGGCGTACATATCGATTTTGCCTGGGTGGGGTGAAGTATCGAAATGAGACCGACTCATAAATTCAGACCAACCTCTCACACCCCCCCCCCCAATTCTAAATCGAAAAGTCAATTGAAAAATTACGTGTGCTGCTCCAATAAGTTGAATGGCAACACAATTCAATAAACAAAATATGTACACACATACTAATGACCACCTTGTATAAGAAAAAAAGTTTTTATATCTAATTACACTAATTGGAAATTGAGCAGAAACTTGTTCTCTGACTTTCAGTTACATTGAGTACTGCGCATGAGAGTTCATGTCATACTGCCTTTAGTTTTTAGAAATTACGTACACAGTGTCGTCAGTGCTAAAACTCTTAGGTGCTAAAATTGTTTGGGACAGGATTCACAGACTTGAGTGGTGTCGCTAGTATCATAATGAAAATTTTGAGTGGAAGCTGATCAAGACAGTTTATCTTTCATATGTTCGTTGGTGTGAATTAATGAATTATTAAATTTAATCAATATAGTCATATATTTATCAAGCGTCCGCGCTTTGTTAGTTTTGATTAATTATCTATTACCTATTCTTATAATAAAATAGAATGCAATAATAATACGCATGAGTAGCCGCACAATTCAACTAGCGTAAGTTACGTTTCATATTTTTACTGAACTCATGTACACAGGGGCAGATCCAGCAGAATAGGACGACTGATGCAGTAGGACACCCATTCGCAGGGGGTCCGGGGAATCTTCCTCTGGGAAATTTTGAAATCTAGGACCTCGTAGGCACGATTTCCTGCGTTCTGAACAAATATTTTATTACAATTTGTAGGTGGAAATTAGTAAAAAATTTCGAATTATATCGCTAAAACAATGTAGTTTTTCCGGATAAGAATAAGTTTAGCTTCCTGTACAATAAGTTGGCAATATTATGGTTCTATTTCAAAGTAGTTTGTTTTAGCTTTACAGTGCTTCAGTGCTTCTGTAAATATTCAACATACGCACGCCACATACAGTATGAGTGATATGACATTCTAGAAGAACGCTTTACAACAAAGATTGAAACAGGATATTCGGCAAACTTTATATTTTAATTAATGCAACGATTGAAGTCAGTCTCTGAAACTATTTAGCCGGCATAATGCATCCAATTTAACAATGAATATCTTGAGATCGACTGCACAGATTGAGATCTATTTAATATTAATTTGGCCTTTATACTCATCAGTGATGATTCATCACCCTAAATATCTCTCAAATATCCCTAAATACCCCTCAGTAATATACTATTTTACTATCCCTCGCTATGAAACCTTGCTGGCTTGCTCTGTGGTATTTTACACAACCACATTGGTAACATTTCATATTTTTTATATATACAGACACAGTCTCTTTGTAACAAAATATACTGTTAAATGTTCTAATTTCAACGATAAATATTTACACAATAATATATATGTATTTATATTGATACAAAGTCAACACTTACTTTAATGCCCGCGGTTCTCCACGTTACCATACATTGGTTATATGCTTAGAGATAAGCAGCAATTCAGAATAAAGATCCCTTACATGCTTTCCACTTCGAAATGGATCCCAAATTTTCGTTTGTGAAATGACCGAGGAAGCTTTCATTTCACAGTTCTTCCTTACTTCATCGATTTCGACAGCCTTGCTATCTCGAAACAATGAACAAATTAATTACATTACTAGAGGGACTTTTTTTGCCCGATATTAGTTTAACAGAATCCCATCATTTTTTGGGATTGCTCGATTTCAGGTGTTGTACCTTGTTGGTATAAAATGAGCGTTTCTTCACTGATATCTCATTTCTAACTTTCTGTCTATAGTGACGCCAAAGATCACGATCACCCGAATGAAACGCTCTCTGTCTATCGACTATTAGTTGTTTCAGCGAGGGTGTCATCCAAGGCTTATCAGTGCTGTGAATCTTGACTACCTTAGTTGGGAAGATTCGGTCGATAGCTGAGGATAAATCTTGGGAAAAGGAAGATTCTAATTCCGAGCACGATTTAGGATCTTTGACGTCAGTAAACGAGGTGTGAGTGTTACACCATCTGCCGAAGGCATCTCGTGCAGACTGCGAAAAACGTCGTACCTGTTTTTTACTTGTACTATTATCATGAGAACAAACGGGGTCACCGGCAGACGGGGTCCATTTAACAACGTTATGATCAGATGTGCCTAATGGTGCAATCACAACAGGCTCATTATATAGGTCACTTAAATTGGTTACCATGAGATCTAATACATTATCACCACGTGTTGGGACACGTACAGCCTGTTTGAGATTATGATGGATTAATAGGTCACAGATATCCAACTTATTGAAGTCTCCGAGAAGTACAACACCGCAATCTGGATGCATTGTTCTAATTACGTCAAGTTTATCTATGATGTACTCTACTAAATTCTTCTGTTCCGGTAGAGGAGTATCAAGTGGGTTGTATAAAATGGCACAAATCAGGCCAGAAACTTGCCTTGGGAGGCGAATTGGTCGAAGCCAAACCCACATGCATTCAAAGGACGAGTCTTCAAGATCCTGTCTACGTTTACATGGTATATCAGCCGAAACAAAGGCACATACACCACGGCCTCCATGGCCGTGCGCTCTATCTTTACGGAAAATGTTGTACCCATTGATCAAAACCAATTGATCAATTGTTTTGTCGTTAAGCCATGATTCGGTGATAGTAATGATCTCAAGAGGATATGTATTTAATAAAAGAGACAACTCATCCATTCTGGGTAAGAGTGAACGAGCGTTTATAAGGTAAAAGCCCGGTAGATTAGGTGCAGGTTTGTCGCTGCTTAAATTAGTGGCATGACTGCTACTCGAAATTCCAACCTGGATCCTTATTAAGTTATCCCAATTAACACTATGGCCACGACACAGGGGATTTGCAAACCGTTGAGTAATTTGAGTAGGAATACGGGATTCTCTACTGTCTAATAATAGTAGTGGAACCAATTCAATTAGTCTTTCCTCCTGGGTTCTTTTGGTAGAGGTTGGATCGGATAACACTGAATCTCCATCAACGGTCTTGGTTGCGATTGGGGGTAGGGGGTGTGGGGGGTGTAGGAGGTTGTACGATGCTTGAACCGACTTCGAAAACAGTGATGTCGATTTAATAAATTCTGCTGGGTTACAGGTCGTCGTGAGTGCATCGGAGCTCTGTTTCTTGTTCTTGAATGAATCAGCTGGAGGTTGTTACGTTCTGCCATTCCACTAGTTTTGGGGACTGCCGATGACGGGTGCGATGGTAAGCTGGTTGATAATAAAAAGGAGATTTCGTAAAATTTCTTTGAGTTGGTTTCTTGCGTCTCGTCGGATTTACTGGTTCTATGTTGACTATACTTTCCGATAGGGGATTGTTAATGTTGTCATTAGAATTAATTTCTTGCCTTTCTTTCGGCACTTTAATCGTAGGCAAACATCCCTTCAAACTGTGGTATGATTCACAATAAACATTAGCATCAATAATCGGTGTATTGATTATCTGCCCCACTGCCTGTGTCTTTTCATAATTGGTGGGCTTAAGTTAACATTGTTTTTATTATAAGTCTTTTGTTGCGGTCCGTCAATTAAACAATAGTTGTGCTTTAATTCATCCCTATCCTTCGAAACTTCAGCTAATTTATGCTGTAAGTCTATAATCGTATTTTCACGATCGTATAAAACTTTGTTTTTGCCCTCCAAAATGTTTTAAAACTCCGTCAGCATCGTTTCTAATCTAAAATCAGAGTGTAGATATGAACCTTCGTTCGGAATCACAACTTTACTTAACGATTCAACAACAGCATTCACACTGTCAACCACCCTGTTGAGAGAAGCTACTTGGTTATGTAGGGCTACGACTTGTAATTTAACCTTTATAAGTTCTTGAACCGGATCGCTGCAGTCACAGTTAGGACGGCTATTGCACTCAGACAAATTAGGATCTTCCACGAGGCACGCCACTGGGTCACTAGATTGATCTTTGGAATTATATTTGTCAATATTTGGCGTAACTGTATTAATATCATGATCATCCTTGCTTACTTCATCGAAGCGATTGCTCGTATCTACATTCGAAATAGCGGCTACTGTAGAGAGGTCATTCTTTAACAAGTCTATTACTAATTCCTTAAAAGAATTACCGAGCACACCATGAAATGATAGGGTACGTTTGTTGGTATACCACGTTACAGATATATTATCATTTCGAAAAGATTTTGCACAGCCACCTGGTGAGCCAAATAGTTCAAATATGAGACCTTTTAGTTCGTCCAGATTGCCCAGCCATTGGATTTTCTTGTTAAAATCATAATTTAGAAGCTTTATATGCTTTAATAAAACAGCAGATATTTATTTTTGCTTGAAAATTTCGTTATCACTTCCATTATTTGTTGGCTTGTTGTCGGCCATACAATTATACATTTTCAAAAACTCCCGGGTTATGAACTCGCATCTATTGCTGAAGAGTGAAGTATAACGCATCTATTGCTGAAAAGTGAAGCCGGAAGTGGTTGCCGCCACCCGACTCAGAGGTCCCAGTTTACTATAGATTTGTATTACAGAATCATAGTAATCATTTTTCCTTTTACACGTTTCTGATCGGACCAATTTTCTTATCACATGGATAGAAGTACACGAGAAGTATTTTGAGCAAAAAATTCCGGTTGTTTTGGCTTCATAACGTTGGAAAACTGGATTTGAGTGAACATCTACTGCTTAGCTTTGATAAACAAGGTTGTTCTGAAACAGGTAACAGGACATTTTCATTCAAAATCCACTCAAGGCATGGAGTAACTGCTCCACAAATAAAGTAGTCTGGAAGTTTGATGAAATGAACCAACTACACTGTGAACAAAAGCGAAATTGAGGTAAGTCTTCAAAGTACATCTTCAAATTTTTCATGGTGGTTCATTGATTTCGAGATATTCGTATGCATATAGCTTTGGTAATGTGGTGCATGGTAAACAAACAGGTTTATAAGTTCAGCCCATCTAAGTAAACTAAGTTAACTATGTACTGATGAATTGTATTGTTGTTAATCATTAAAGATGGAAGAGGTTTGTTAGATTTCCTTCTTAATTTGTTGTCACACAGGTCTTGTGTGGCTTCAGGCTTCTTTGCCCAGACAATATAGACTGACCTTGCAACAACACTTGTCAATCCATTTATAACCAAGTTATGAATGTGATCAACTGACATCATTAACATGATCTTCAGCCAGAACCCTGATCTGATGGTTCCCCAGCACTTGCTTATTAACAAACAAAGCTTTCTGCTGGCTCAACATTTTTGAATGCAACACATTAATTGAATAAACTCAACTTCAGCTTTGGTCCAAAGATTTCCAAACTTTCCAAGAAACCATGATATGTCCTATATTATACTGGCTGGTAGATTTTAGGCTCAGTTGGTGGAGTTCCGTGCACTCAATTCCCCAAAATGTGTGTGCCCAGAACCCCAATGGCTGGAATCTGAGCCCAGTGTCTGAGCCTAGTAACTTTCCTGTATTTGTTAATTCTGCATTTATGAAATTGTTGACATGTCAAAATTGTTTGGCAACACATATTGCCCTTTATGCCCTCCCTCCCTCCCCTCTTTCCGACATTGACAGGGATTTGGAATTTTTGAGATTATTAATATTAAAATTGCTCTATTATATTTGTTTTGTTTTATAGATAGTTTAAAAATATGGACCATTTGAAGAAAAAGGAAATGTTGAAAGGGCATAAAAAAAGATTACCTCAGATACTCAGTGTCTGTTTTCCCAGGCATTATAACTAAATTAGAAATACATGCATGCAGAACCCCCTTGCCCATTAGAACCCCAGCAATTATACTCCCCAAAAGTTATTGTAACATGAAGTACTGAGTTGATCACTGTAACCATGGTAACACGCAACCGGCCGTATTTTTCTTTTATTTTTTGTACAAAATGGCAAAATAGTGATAAGGTTTGTACTTTTAACTGTAAAATTATCAATTGCCCAACTAAATAAAGTAGCTATGTCATTACGTACTCTTTTAGCTTTGATTTACTCTAAAATTAAATCTTAAACGTCTCACAAAACGTTTCGAAATTGTCATAAAACTTCAACTGTTTTTTTAACAGTATTTTTATACTATGAAGTTTTTGAGATTAAATATGTTATTTCTTATTCTTTATAACGTATTTGAATTAATACTAAAACAATTTTTAAGATTAGTCAATGTTGTTATTGACCACAGGATGAACTACGCATTTTCAAAACCACAAACTCTAGTGCATGCCAATTGACGGCAAAACTGCAAAAGCAAGTATGCAAAATAAACACTTACACGTTTAAAACGCTTTAAAACTCGAAAATCCTCTCCTTTCTCAGCCTTTCGACTGATTTCTTTTGCTATTGACTTTAGTAAGTGAAAGTCCTCTAAAAAATTTTCATTTATCTTGTTTTGGAGACTTAATATTTGTCTGAATTAATATGTCCCGTCTTGAAAAAAGTCATATCAATGCCAAAAATAAAATGCGAAGATGGCAGTTATTTTTCTGATGTATACATTTAAAAACAAAAGCGTTGTCTTAGCCAATCATGATGTTGCTAGTTACCAGTTTTCTCTCGGTTTTAACTTGCGCATGCGCATAACTTACAAAAAGGTCGAGTCCCGTCCAGTGAACTCATAGATATAATAAACCTAGATTGCTGACTCATACGCAGTGAACTCCATAAATTTCTAATATCTGGAACGATAACATTCAATCATTCAGGCGGAAAAAAGTGAAGCCTAAATCCCAGTCCTTTTACGCGGTCCGTACGTCAGTTTCAGTCCCTCAAAAGTCAATTTCACGCGGTCCGTACGTCAGTTTCAGTCCCCCACAACTTATTTACTGCGCGGTCCGTACGTAAACTCAGAAAAAAACTCTATTTTTGTGTTATTTTTTGGAGAAAAAAAACCCAGTTTTTTTTGCAAATCGAAGTAGTTTCTACTTTGTAACTGGCTAAAAAAGATTACAGAAGGAAAACTAGGAGGAAAACATATCTTTGTCACTGAGTGACTGAAGTAAGTTAGTTTTCTCACTGTTTTTGTTCAAACAGCGAAAATATTTTGTTTTTTGTCAGTCGTATAAGCCGTATAAGCTAGTTTGTGCAAAAAGTTTATGAAAGCCATAAAAATATGGGATAAAATAAGTTATCGTGCAGGTTTTAACAGCTTTTCAAGTTTTTTTTCTATTTTCGTAACTTATTTTGAACTTTGGCCGTTGTGAAATCAATCACGTTTGATGGCGTAGGCACTGTTATTTTGGCTTCACTTTTCACCGCCAGTTATCGTTCCAGGTAACCAAATTGAGTTCACTGCTCATACGTAGCCGATGCGTGACCTGCATGATAAATGCAAGATGGCCGCCATTCAGGGCAAAAAGACTATAAACTCTACGGGGAAAACCATATTTTTTACATTTTGCGTCGTCCCAGTGTTTCGAATTCACTTCGATCAAACTTTTTTGGCAATAACTACTTATCGTGAAGGTTTTAGACGCAAACTGGACAGCTGGGGATGAATTGATGTAAAAATATCGCTCGCCGAAATTTGTACGAAATCGTCACTTGGTCAGTTTGAGTGAATTACTCTGGTTTAGAGTATTTTATAAAGGACATTTGTGGTTTTCAAGGCCAAAGACGTATACCTTGAAGGTTTTGGATGCAGAATGGACCGTTTGGGATGAATTATATTAAAATATCGCTCGCCGAAGCTTGACATGAAAATGTCACTTGCTCAGCTCGAGTCATTTACTGCAGACAAGTACTTTAAATGTACTTGGTTTAATACATTTAGTCATTAGATATTTTGAGGAACTATCTTTGAAGCCAAATTGAAGGCCGCCATTGAAGGTCCGAAGCCGAAAATACACCGCCTAAAAAGCGTCGATTTTCTTACACAAAACATCCTCATTGGAGCAAGATTAAAGGCTTAAAACAAACAACAATACTTGAACTTTAGTCAAAAACAAGTTTCAAGACCGTAGAAAGATTTTAACCTTATTTTTTTTAAAGTTGAACAGTGAAGTTTTCATCGGCACGTTCAAACTTGTCCAATATTTCGAATATAAAGCTGACACCCCTGAAGTTTTTGCAGTTGGTGGATGTAGACTACTTAGAACTATCCAGTAAACCAGGTTTGAATCTTTGAAATTGAAAAATTCGGATGAAAAAGCTATTCTTCTTTCTCATTTTCGCTAAAAAAGAAACTTTTGACTGAATTTCCCACTCCTCAAAACTCGCCTTAGTCCTTTTGAAAGTGGATTTTAGTCGCGCGGTTCCCGCCTTTTGCTTCAAATTATGCATCAATTTGGCTTCACCCAATCATAGGGATTAATCATAGGAGTTAGCGTTCCAGTCTTATTAGAGTTCACTGGTCCCCGTCCATGACAAGCTGAATTAGTACCCTCGCACGGCTCTTCGCGCCGGTTCGGGGATAACTTAGATTAGAATAGAGATATTCCAGGCCATATCATAGTGTATTTTACTGTTTGTCAATATCATTATATGTTAATTCTGAATAATGTCTTAATGATAAATATATGTAAATCACTAAATGTGGAGTAATTGAGTAACGCTGTACAGCACTATCAGTGAGTATTTTATTGTAACTACCAAAAATATTTAGGATAAACCTGTTGTTGAAAAATGAAACGTTGAATTTGCACTCCATTCTTTTGCACAGTTGTATTAAAGATTGAAATAACAAACCTTGTTTTAAAAAAATATTCTCATCTTTTGCAATCTTTGATGTGCTTTAATCCACCTAAACGTTTTAATTTAAGCAGTATCTGTTGCAAACCAGTGGTTGCAAACACTGTTGTTAGACCTGCAATTAGAAGCCATTAACAATTAAGTTGTTTATCAAAGCTATAATTACAAGCAATGGATGTTCACTCCTTCGAACCTTCAAATCCCCTTTTCCAACGTTATGAAGCCAAAACAACCGGAATTTTTTGCTTAAAATACTTCTCCTATACTTCTATCCATGTGATAAGAAAATTGGTCTTATCAGTTACGTGTAAAAGGAAAAAAAATGCGAAAATTATGATTTTGTAATACAAATCTATAGTAAACTGGGACCTCTGAGTCGTGTGGCGGCAGCATGACTTCCGGCTTAACTTTTCGCTACGGATTTATTATAAGATGCGTTATTCAGTCTATATCCAGATCAGTGGTCAGATGCAGTATTTTTGATCGTGGTCTAAATGCATCAGTCAGCATCCATCTCGTAGGCATGAAAACAATGGTTTTCATGACGTGTCGTTGGAAAAACTCGGCCAAGAGGAGTCGGGAATGTTGCACCACTGATGCACTCCCACTGTAATATGATATACCTCAGTGTGCACTCCTTACCCAAGGTGACGTATGATGCATCCACTCAGCTAAATACAACGCAGTGATGCATCATATACAAAACAACGACATATTTAGCGAAATAAATTCGCGACAACAAACTGTACAACATGAGAAAGGTGAAATTTTGTACATGGTGTCCACTTTGGCTTTGTTTTGATTTTTAAGATGAAAATATATCGTTTTTAAGAATGATTGAGAAAGTGTAGGATAGTATAAGTCAATAAGCGTAACTAATGAATTTTAGGGTGTTTAGGATAAAAGGAAACGAACGTAACCTTCGATCTGCTATATTTTAATATAGTCACTATTTTGTATAAATTAGCATACATATTTGTATGCCAGTTCGTTTGGCTGATGCACTCGCATCAGATGCATTCGCATCAGTTGCATCAGTCTGGATCAGCCCCTGCTTCAGACTAACAACAAAATTACAAACACAGGAGTTTAGAATGGATTTTAACAAACTACATAACAAGATATTAAATTAGAAGTATAGGCAAGGAACAAGATGAGAAAATGGAGAAAATACAGGGAAATGAATACAGGTGCGGAAATAAGAGTAGAAAAAGAGCCACAATGCTTCGCTTGTTCAAAGAGTTGTGAAGTTCGAAAATGGAAGACATTGTGACAGTCTTTTAATTGCGAAATTTAAACCTTCTCTGCAAAAGCAACCCAGAACTTTCTATTTTTCTAGTCGATTTTCAGCCCCCATCTGGATTTCTTAGTATTATGACTATATGTCACATCATTCCTTCTCAATCATTTTCGTAATTAAATACGATTCCCATCCGCACACTTCCGACGAAAACGTTGTTTGCAACAACAGAATTTGAAATTTTAATATTTGGATCAATCATTCTCTCTTATTTTAGCTCTCTTGTTTTTGCTGCTACAAACAGTGGAGACATTGTTCGTTATTTCCTCGACAAAGATACACAGGAAGTTATTTACAATAACAACAGATCACCGTTATATCTGACTATTGACCCTGAATATGAAGTAATTTATTGGATTGACTATATCCTTGCTAATGATAGCTATTCTCTTATGAAAACACACTTCAATGGTTCAACTTCGCAAGTGAAGTATTATCATGGTACAACAAGCTCAGTAAATGTTGCAATAGGTGAAGACGATTTCTATGTTATGGATAGCACGAGAGGTCGTATTGATAAATTTGACAGAAGTACAGCCTCTTTGCTTCATACGTTTTATCTGAGTGATACACCGAGTGAACTAACTGTTGTTCAAGGTGAGTCAAGGTTCGTGAATATTTTAAATCACCTTCGCACGATCCCAAATTTTGGCCGTTAGAAGAAAAATATTTTTCAGGTTTTTACTTCCCTGAAAAATACTTCATCCCGCTCTCGTATGGCTTTTGTCAATTGCAAATTGTAGCGTAATACACTGCAATATCAGAACATTCCAAGTTGTAACATAGAAGGGAAAGCGATAATGGCTATAGGATTTCCCATGATAGTGGATTTGAAGCTGTCCATTCGACTTTTTCTTCTTCTTTAAGCAATATTATTTGAAGACAATAGGACAAATGCCCCCAAAATAGAATCACCACAAATAACAATTATCTAAGTATGATATATAGCTAAAGCGTTTCCCGAAAGCAGCGAAATTAACCTATCTCTAACATAACGAAGGCGAAAGGTTGGATTTTGCGCGCGAGAAAGAAGACCCTGTCCCGCCCCGCCCGAGTGAAATATTTCAATGAGAGCGTTACTTTTACAAGCAGCATGTTAAGCAGAAGAGCACCTAATGAAATGATGGGAACAACTTCGATAGTCTGCCCCATTATAATACCATATAATAAATTCTAAACAAAAGCAAACTCATTTTTGTAGATTTAGATGAGTGTTGTGTTGGTGGTTTTTGCCATGACAACGCAACATGCACAAACACGCCAGGAAGTTACTACTGCACATGTAAAGTGGGTTTAACTGGGAATAACACACATTGTGAAGGTAAGCATCGAGTAAATATGTTTTATTGTTCAATAAAGGATCATTCAGTATTATTCCGTCTGAATAAGAGAGTAACCAGAAAGAAAGAAATTATAATTTTTACAAATGCTCAATATCAAGCCATAAACTAAAGATAAAGCTGAAAATATTTCGAACACGCTAAATGCGCATAAACAAATATCGTAGTAGTGACTAAATATCAACTTATACAGTCTTCTTGATTACATTTGTTGTAACGGAAAAATTCTCATTACCAAATAACATATGATCCATATTCATATTTCAAGATACAATCGAATGAATTCTTGATTTACCATGTCATGCCAATGCAACATGTAATAACACACAATGATCTAAATCGGTACATGTGATCCTGGATACAGAGGCGATGGATTTACTTCTGATGGCAATAAAAGAGCTAAAATAATTACATCTGCTAGAATAACTAGAAAAACAGCTTTAGGCAATTCATTATTTTATGAGATGGTAACAAGAAAACAAAAAATATTATACGAGTACGAACTAGACCAAGGACAGTCTAAGCAATTCTGAAATTTATCCAACTTTCATTTAGATGTAAATGAATGTCTACCAGTTTCGCAATGTCATTCCAATGCAACATGCAATAACACAGACGGATCGTACATCTGCACATGTGATTCTGGATATACTGGAAATGGATTTACATGTGATGGTAAGAAGAAAACAATAAAATATTATACGATTATGGGCAAGGGCAAGGCCAGCCATAACCAATTCTGAAATTTATCCAACTTTCATTTAGATGTAAATGAATGTCTACCGGATTCACCATGTCATTCCAATGCAACATGCAATAACACAGACGGATCCTACACCTGCACATGTGATTCTGTATATACTGGAAATGGATTTACATGTTATGGTAAGAAGAAAACAAAAAATATTATACGAGTAAGAACAAGAGCAAGGCCAGTCCTAAGAATTCTGAAATTTATCCAACTTTCATTTAGATGTAAATGAATGTCTACCAGATTCATCATGTCATTCCAATGCAACCTGCAATAAGACAGATGGATCGTACACCTGCACATGTGATTCTGGATATACTGGAAATGGATTTACGTGTGATGGTAAGAAGAAAACAATAAAATATTATACGATTATGGGCAAGGGCAAGGCCAGCCATAACCAATTCTGAAATTTATCCAACTTTCATTTAGATGTAAATGAATGTCTACCAGATTCATCATGTCATTCCAATGCAACATGCAATAACACAGACGGATCGTACACCTGCACATGTGATTTTGGATACACTGGAAATGGATTTACATGTGATGGTAAGAAGAAAACAAAAAATATTATACGAAAACGAACTAGTGCAGGGCCAGTCCTAAGCAATTCTGAACTTTATGCAACTTTTCATTTAGATGTAAATGAGTGTCTCCCAGGTTCACCATGTCATTCCAATGCAACATGCAATAACACAGACGGATCGTACACCTGCACATGCGATTCTGGATATACTGGAAATGGATTTACATGTTATGGTAAGAAGAAAACAAAAAATATTATACGAGTAAGAACTAGTGCAAGGCCAGTCCTAACCAATTATCATCTTTATCCAACTTTCATTTAGATATAAATGAAATACTAATATATTATTTGAGTCATTTCAATTGACAAGTAGAGAATTTTACATTATTTTGATGATTTTATTCGAAAATTGTATACCTGACTGTGCTGTACATATCATCAGTATAAATAAACATCGATTTGTATGGCCCTTTCAATGTGGTTGCCAATAAAAATTGCAGAAATATTGAAATCATCTTACCTTGATATTAAACAACACAACAAGAATGCATTTCTATCAATGTAGTACAATTGCAGTCGGCAAACATTTCCAGTAGGCCTGCATTGTGGTAAAGTGCACGGCATTCAAGCTGTATATATCCACGATAGCCCGCCTGGGATCAAAGCAAAGTATTGTTTTCAAAAACAACGAACAATAAGAAGTTCATGTCCATCCAAGACCGAAGGTTTACTCAAATTATTCCATGAAAAAGTGCCATTTCAAAATTGTGTTTATTCTGTCTTGCGTCGTTGTGAATACAGCGAAAACCAGCCGAAGAATGAACAAAGTGCATGTTGCGAGGAATCGATAATATGTAATATGCCGCGTCTGGTCGCGTTGTGTGGCGGTATAGTCCTCGCACCTCCTCTGAGTTATAACCATAAGTTTTATATCCTTGAAATTACTATTAATATATAAATAGGCTTTCTCGTATATTATCGTCTACACATATCAGTACACATATAGAGATTCAAGACGCGGCACGGAATCGTCTTGCTGTAGCTGCATGTTTACCAACCGATTGTTTGATTCGCATATACCGTTGTGAAACTGACATACAATATTTAAATATTTCATACAACACGATTACATATTTAATTTTTAGATACAAACGCGACAACGAGAGTACCAATTCCGTAAACCATGAATATTTTTCCGAGTGTTGGAATTAATAACATATCGAACTTTATATTATAGAAGTTGGTTTCAGTCAGTGAAAAACTGCTAACAGCCAAGTACGATATTAACTGAAATTGACAAGTTCTATTATTTTAAGAAATGACTATTTACATATCGCTATAAAAATTTCACACATTCATTAAAAAGCTTAAATTATTTTTACAAACTGAATTTGGCATAGAAACTGACTTTGGGACACTAAAAGATGAAAAAGAATCGAAAATCAGTAAACTTGCATATAGGAACGTAAACCGTACAACTTTATATGCACTAATCATAACTCTGCCCTACGTACCCACCTTAACGGCAAATTATTCTACATCCCAAAATCTGGGATCTCACATGACCAGACAATACCAGGTTCTCGCCGGAGCAGCTGTAAGGGGGGAGTGCGGACGTCTAACGGTATTTGATCATAATTTATCTTATGTTGCTCATAAAACTAACACCAATACAATATGGGATTATCTAGTGTATCTAAACGCGTTTGAAATAGTAATAAACACTGAAATTTGATAAGCATGATTATTACTATAGAGACCCCGGAAGTTAATGCTATCCCTTTTTCGATCTTATTATAGGAGTTCGAACTAGTGCAAAGCAATTCTGAACTTTACCCAACTTTCATTTAGATGTAAATGAATGGCTACCAGATTCACCGTGTCATTCCAGTGCAACATGCAATAACACAAACGGGTCCTCATATAGGTCCTCACATCGATGAAAATATTTTCCTAATGTTGTTTGTGCTCGCGGTCGAATTGTGTTTTTGCAAAGACAAAGTTCATTTTTAAATTCAGTGTTGCTTTTCAACAAAGTCAATTCAGTGTTGCTTTTTTATTGCAAACTTTGTCGTTTTTTGTAAATATTTATTACCTTCGAGTTGATAACAACCTTTTCAAAGATAGGAGTATATTTTCCTGTTGCAAGTTTGAAAATTACTAACCTTTTAATTTAAACGATGGCTTCGGTATGCTTAATATACGCGACCACAACAAGAGTTTCGGGCCATCGATGATTGCTGGTATTTATGCTATATTTTATCATAAAATTTGTCGTGTTATGAAAGTATTATTCTGCTGCTGACATAAAATATTTTTGCCGACAATGTTTCCCGATATTATACTGACTAAAAGACTGTGTTTTTGTGAAGTGTTCTACGGCTATTTTAGATTTTTTTCTAAACATGCACGGCTTTAATTGACAATTAAAAACATACTTGACAGACCACCAATTTCTTAAACATCACATATTGTATAAACTGACTTACTTTCTATAATGATTTTGCAGGAATTTATCGCCTCAAAATCACAAAAGTAACCATTTTTTCAGTCTGAAATATATCAAAATATAAAACACAAGCCTTTATCAACGCATTTGCATGTCAGCGAATTTACGCACGAGAGCAAGGACCTATATGACGTAAGCAGTGATAAGGACACCGAGTTCCAGTCAAAATAGATTGCGCGCTCAGTTCTTTTATTATAGGTCAGTGACTTCATCGAATGCACCTTATAATCTTACAGGAAAAAGCATAGTTGTGAAACAACATTAATAAGACATAAAAAAATTGGAAATTAGCTAAATGCAAATAATGCAAATTGGAATAATGCAAAACAACATACATATACTGATGTTAACAGACATGAGCAAGGCCTTCGAATCACTTCATCCCTCAGTTAGAATAAATAAGCTCGGGTCATATGGTTTGTCAGAAAACTCATTATATATAATGAGGTCATATTTTAATAACAGACGGAATAGAGTAATAAATAAAGAAGTTTACTCTGTCAGTAATTGAAAACATGCAACCAGGGGTTGTCGACAAGGAACCGTTTTGGTCTCCTTCTATGTAACGTCTTCTATATGAAATATGAATGGAGGTGTTAATTACTCTTCAAAAACTCATTATTATTCATTAGACAAATAAGTCAATCGCCTTTCTTCATTTATTCACGAGTATGCGCTTTATACGTGGTAAAATCTTTCATTTTAAAAGCCAGGGGAGGGTATTTGAATTCTGTCTCAGGGGAAATATGGGGTTATTCAATGAAACAACGAAAATGCTAATTAACGTGAACTAATGAACGTGATGATTTTGAAATAACTAATGAACGTGAAATTTTATATAAAATGTCACGTTAATTAAAAATTCAAAAAATCTAATCGACTTTGGACACCACAACGTAAATAAAATATATAGCACTGTAGTATCGTTTATTAACACACAACATTAATCATCACACCTATCTCAGTATATCTTGTAAACAAAATTAAGTACTATATAGCAGCTTATAACCCACTAAATATATCTACATTTTTCCAAAGTAAACCGAACATTGGTCGTGCAAATTTACCATTTCTTGTCTTGGAAAATTAATGTAGATAATCATTTAATGCAATATTATACTACAAGCATGCAAACAAGTACTAAACTAGCTACAAAGTTAAAATAAAATAAAATCAATACATAACACGAACGAAAAAGCTGATATTTACCTCGTCTCATTCTTATCCCAAATTGACCAGGGGCGCCGCAGCCACGGGGGCATTGGGGGCAGCTGCATCCGCTGCCCTTATAGTACGGGGGCACGCGGGGGAACCGGTTGCCCTTTTTCTTAACAATAAAGTGCATTGTAATGAATAAATTATTGTTATTGTGACCGGACTAGCCCTCATAGGTTTAATAAGATAGGATTATGACCGTGCAGTTTAACTAGATTACGTTAATTGACTAGTTATCTTTTTGATAAGTTATCTAGATTTTTCTGGTTTCCTCACACGCCTAGTTTTCCATGGTCGATTAGCGCAGTTAAGCTCCGCAATAACGCACTTCCCTTAGCTAATTCCTGTGTGTTATCGTTTTATAATATTCAGAATTATGTAAAATCTCCAGTCAAAATGCAGGAAATGGCATTTCAGAGAGTGTAGATTTAAAAATTTTCCGGAGGAGGATACCTCCGGACCCCCCTACAAATTTCTCGCGCTTTCGGCGCTCGTGCCCTTTTCATGGGGCTGCCCCCGTCGCTTCGGCTACGTTCCGGCGCCCCTGAAATTGACACTGGTACTTCACATTCTTCTTGCAAATGTCGATTTAAACCACAGGCAATAGCATACAAGGTTCTCGCAGGGTATCGTTCACCATTTGGTTTACATACTTTCTCGATAAGCTTTGCTAACCAGAAATTCAGTGTTTCTCCATTCATCTGTGTAATGCTCATGCCCAAATTCTGCACTTTATTGCAATCAAATGCAAAAGAGCACTGTTCTAATTTGGCGTCTTGATTTTGTCTTGCCATTTGCCATTCATGAAATATTTTTAACGCCCGTTTCGTAGAGTGCCGAGTTGATTTAGGGATAGTTCTATCCAGAAGCTCTTTCTCATCTTCTACGCCTTTTGGCTTTCGAAACACACGAGTTGCCTTCGTCGAATTCATTTTAGTAAGGATACTAATACTTAAAACGGCATTTTCCTTTGCAATAAATTGAGCAAACAGCAAATAGACGTTTATAACCACATCAAAGGAAACATTATTGCGCAAGTGGCTTTACGTCCAAGTTGACATCGTAAACCCCGGAGAAAGCTATCTCAACCTTAATTTGTAATTTCAGAGTCTATACAGGGTGTCTCAAAAAAACTGCAAACACTACAATTTGCATAACATCCACTGCAATTAGCATTGCAATGCCTGTGCAACTTATGATGCTCCCGGGATTTGAAAATACGTTCGAATTTTCCTTGAAATTAGAATAACCACACAAAGTGAGTTAAAAATCTTATTGTTTGTTTGATGTACACAATTTACTTTGCTCATGGGTTCGTGTTTACGTTACTAACCCTAACCCTAACATTACGAATTTCGACATCCCCATGCATGAATTGTTTTTACGCACCCTTAAGGATCACTTAGTACTGAATTATGCAATTTTCATAAATATCTGATTTCAAAGGGTTTGCAGTTTTTTTGAGACACCCTGTATTATTGGCTAAGCAACTCAACCCTAGCCTATAAAGAAAATAGAGAACAATACGCATAGATCGAAATCACTCTATTGTACTCGTTTTTGAAGCCATTTAAAACACTCGAAAGTCGTGTTTTATCGGATTTAAAACGCTCGGCTGCGCCTCGCGTTTTAAATCCGATAAAACACTCCTTCTCGTGTTTTAAATAGTACATGAAATTGATAATTATAAGACTATAAATTTTTTACTCAACGCACTCACCGCTAGTAGTTTATATTGCAAAAAGGTTGTAAAATTAATGTACAAACAGTGTCCGTTAAAAATATTCGACTTAGTGTTTTTGTTGCGGTAAATTTGCAAATTTATTCTTAGATATCGACGAGTGTGAAGATCTAGCTGCCTGTCACGAAAATGCCACGTGCGATAACACACCTGGATCATATACTTGCACGTGTAATCCGAGCTTGTCAGGGGATGGTAAAGACACTTGTATTGGTAAGTGGAAATTTGTCTTATTATCCTGTTCAGTGTGAAACATACCGTATAATAGCATATGATAAATGCGCTCAGGACACATGGTTTCTCAGAAAACTCATTAATTCTAAATCGGTCATATTTTACTACCAGACCGAATAGAGTAGAAATAGGTTCTTCAATCAATGATTGGAAACAAGATTGACAACAAGGATCATCTTTTGGTCCTCTTCTATGTACCATCTTTGGAAGGACTTTATGTATGAGTGAATGATGAAAGTATTATCATATATGCAGATGACCATCAGCTGTATTTTGAGAGCGAATTGTGCCGTCTCTATATAGTGTTGGGAGAAAGAATATCAAGCTAGTATTTGGTAAAACAAGGATATCCCAGGGTTAAATCAAGTTGCTTCTAATCATGTTGGGTGCAAAACTGAATTATGCTGAACATATAGAATAGAAGCCCGCTTTGTCGAACTCGCTTATCTCGAACTCCCCGCTATCGCGAACTTAAACCCAGTTCCCGTGGTAATACCCGTACTTTTTCCATCTTTTTTACTCGGTTATCTCGAACTCGGTTAACTCGAACTCCCCGCTATTTCGAACCAATTTTTTCTTCCCTTGGCCGAATTTACCCGGTTATCTCGAACTTTAATAACTTCAGTTCGTTGTTTTCATTGCAATATTGGGGAATACATGCACGTATTTTATTTTGCAGCGTAAGCATGCACGTTAAACGGACTATAATGAAGAATGCACTGTACGTTAAATATGCTGTATTGACAGTGCCGTTTATTAATAATCGTATCAATGGGTAGTTGGATCCGCTACATTAATTTAATTTCATTCAATAATTATTGTAACTATATTTTTGTAATTTGACACTGATTGGTTTATCTCGAACCCCCGCTATCTCGAATTTTTATTGTCGTTGCCCTTGGCTGTTCGAGATGGCGGGATTCTACTGTAAGTGAAATCTGTAAGGAGGCAAGTAAAATAGTTGGTTTGCTCATGCATGCGATTCAGAAATATGATTATTTTTTATGCTAAAGTATATCGCTTTAACACATTGTCATACGACTGTAAAGCGTCTGGTGCTAGAAAGCTGGAAAGAGTAGGGAGCGAGCATTTAAAACTGTTTTATAACACCAAGACAAAACCATATGAAGACCTATTAAGAAAGCCAGGACTATACCTAGTTTAATAAACGGAATGCTGAAACGACATATCAAGTCAATAGGAAACCAATAGGAAACCAATAGGAAACCATTACTATCGAGTATATTCAAAGGCACGTAAATCAAGCAGGGCAAATTGTTTAACTGTGTAAATCACAAGGTTTAAATCCGTTTCATTTTTCATATTCAGATAAAGCAGCTTCCAACAAATCAAATGGGGGAACGGAATGGTATATATTTGTCGTACTAGTTGTGGCGGGTGTAATTTTTGGAATTATGATTTCGTGTATTGTGGTGTGTTATCGTCGTCGCTCCAAAAATGGAAAATCGCAATCAAATCCAGAGCCAGAAACATCTAAAGACGATACAGTTTATCAAGACCTGGATTTAACAAAAATGAATTCAGAAGATACCTATCAGTCGTTGAGGGTGAATTCTGCATATCATGACGACGCATATGAAAATGATGATACCTCTACTGAATTGAACAAAACTGGAGATGTCCAAGTAAATTATGAAACCGTAATGTGAACAGAGAGTATAAGCAAAAATTGCTCTAACAGGCTTGCAAGGAATACAACGCTTTTGACTCTCATATAAGGTCAATTGAACAATTTCAAACATTTAAAAATGAACTTCTTAAATCCCTGTGTCCACAATACTAATTCACGTATTCTAATTCACATATTCTTTGTAAATATCATTATCTTAATTCCCTAATTTTCTAGTGTGTAAATCCTGCATGTACACTATATAGTTTTATATACTTTGTATTCTAATGTTTCTCAGGAACTTTCTGAGAAACACTATTTGTGATGTTGGTTTTCCTGAATAAATATTATAATTATCATTCATTAAGCCTTATTCAGGGCCATCTTATACGAGTCAAAACTTTGTTCATCTTCTCTTACTATGAGCATGTTACTTTCATTGTAACCACTATTATTTGCATAGGAAATACGAGTTTAATTTAATTTTAGAGCTACTGTATGTTACCACGGGTGAAATCTTAGTGCACAATTTCTTACTATAGCAGTACAATGTTACGCGTACAACTAAATGAAATCATGTGAAATTTTTGTGTACAAATTACATATGCTTAAGTGTTTTTGAGGACTCAAAGGTAATGATTGTCTATTGGCAATATATATATATATATATGAGCGTGTTTTGGTTCACGAAATGCCAAAGAGTGCTCAATATCATATAGATGGAGCAAATATAGTTTTCGCTTACCTCAAGCTATCCACTACAGCCTGTTTCACGCAATAAGCGATCATCAAGTTGCGTGAAACAGGCTGTAGTGGATACCTTGAGGTAAGCGAAAACTATATAAATATACATATATATATACACCCGTTTACAAAAAGGTTGTCGCATGGAGATATATAGATAGATAGATTGCTTGCTTAATTAGCATATCAAATGTATGCAAGGCGAAATTAAACTTTGAATAAACAATCAATGCTATTTTTCCGGGGGTTCCATTTCACATCCCACATTTATGACTTATCAAAACTATAAAAACAAATAAATTTCGATAGATCGATTCTGCTATATAATATCACTGATATAGAATCACGGATGTGTATTTAAAGTCATTGAATACATACATATGAGTCCATTTGCACGAAATATATATATAGACTATAGAGTATAGACTATATAGTCTATATAAACAAAACGACACGTCTGACGCACGCCTGATATGTATACTGTTGAATATTCTAGAAAAGTGTATCATATACCAAACTTGCATTACTAAATATCGTTAGTTTAAGAATGTCTCAACCTAATTTACGTTCTTCCGCCAGAGGCAAGTATAGGCAACGGCATAGTGCATGGTGCAGTATTCGAGTAAACAACAACAAGCTAAAACCTAACATTCGTGCCGCGCGTAAAGCAGAAAACAAATATTTTAGGGAGACTGGATATTTCGATAGCATGCCGTTGAACAGCTAGATGTCATTGTTAAATTCCTTTTCGACTTGTCCTTAGTGGAGCAAACATTTCCAGCCGTGATGCTTATATATTATATATAGACAGCAAAATAGTTTACATTCTATATACAGACTAACAGATTTAAAGCATCACTTAATAGTATACGATGCACAAACCCAAAGGCAAAGGAGTTTTTAATAATTCTGCGATTGCTAGGTGGCGTGTATTTAAAACTAATATAAAAAAGGTGAAAATATATCCAGTTTTCATTACTGATACCGACATATGAGCAGATTAAAGTCGACCCCCGGCTAAAATATGTAATTTTGAGCCAATTAATATATGTAAGCGGAAGTAATGCTTATTTGCATCTATAATGAGAATTCCTTTCTATCTATCTATCTGCCTTGCGACAACCTTTTTGTAAACGGGTGTATATATATATATATATATATATATTTAATAGATTTGAAGATTTGTAATCCAGGCATTTTTATTAAATTATAATTTTATACAAATTATCGTCGAAAGCTCAAATTAAACATATTACAATCCAGAGAACACGATAATTTGTAATATATATATATATATACAAGAGTATGGTGTAGAAACATGCATGTAATATATATATATATATATATATATATATATATATGCCAGGCTAGGTTCCAAAAGCGAGAGGTTAACTACATGGTGAAATGTGTATGCTCAGTAATGTGTCAGGTGTGATGGGCCAGAATGCTCAAAAGTGGTCGTGGACATATGAAATCACTTTTGATAGTTGACTAAAGAATAATCCAACCAAGTTTCGTCAGATTTTGAAATAGTGCAGTGTGTTTACCTTCGATATTTGTAGAATCGATGTTTTGCTCAATTATTGCTCCGGTGCAATGTCTCGCCGCTTCTCTTCTCGATTTATCACATGTTTTCGTCTTCAAACATATTTAGATTACAGTATCCAAAAATACTTGATTGCAGAAAGGTTCCAATCGAAAAATTAAACACAGACCTTCCAAATCGTTTGAGTTTACTACCCCGTCATTACTGGTGCTTAAGAAGTTTATCTACCTGCGATTTGCATAAAAGAGAATATTTAATGCGTCTTAATGGATAGGACGAGGTAATGTTGTACAATTTATATAGCTGGTGGGTATTAAAGCACATTTATTGCTTTCAGTCAATGTCATCACTGGCTTGGGAGTATTCACAGTCCGAGTCATCCTCGTAACTGCTTTCTTCACCTTTTTGCCGTAACTTTACATTTCTTTAACACATGCCGAGCAAGCATATCTCGGATATTCTTGTTAAATAACCCAATTTCTATGACTATGACTATGACTATGACTATGACTATGACTATGACCATGACCATGACCAAAATAAAATATTTCGTTCTAATTGGTCTTATGCAAATACACGCCAAACACAAACTCATAAGAATCTTTGCATTTATCCTTGCAAAATTGTTTTTTAAACCCTCACATTTAAGTGATCTATTTCGGTGACAAAATGCCACCAAAGCCACGTAAAGAACTTGATTCGAAGCTGCTACAAAACTCTCTACGAGCAAACATCTTAAGCCTGGTGAGTATATTTTCTTTTGAAAATGCTGTTTTATGGACGCAATGAAGTGTCATATGCGTATCGTTGTTAACATTTTTTTAGATAAGACACAACTGCAGAGCGATTGCATGTCGTGCCACTTGGCGTGGGTGCAAGGAAGACATAGAGCCTGCAAGATTGCAAATAGCTTCCAAAATGTTGCTTTTGGACGATGCCATTAAAGAAATAAAGGGAGGGCATTTTTTCTTTTCGTCTATATCGATTGTCTGTTCCAGCTCTAAATTAAAAACCGAGGATGAAAGCACCAAGACAAAAGACAATGAAACGTACCCATGCATTGCCTACTTCATTGTTTTTCAAACGAACGAAAATTGCAACGAGAACACGTTCTTTTCAGCCCTGCACAATCAAGATGTAGAACCGGTGATCCAACCAATAAAAGTAAGAAACGCTGGAAACAATGAAATAGAGGCTGCAGCGAAACAACTTTTTCAAACAGTGAAGGACCATAACAACGGTACAATCCAAGAAATGCTCGACACGTCGAATGTGTACTGTTATCGCAATGCTGCAGCATCTTCTACAGATAGCGACGACGACGAAGACGAAGACGACGAGGAAATTAATCCCAGACACTTTCCAACCGTGCCCTGGTGTTTTACCACAGTGAATCACGATGGTTACCTTGGCAACATACAGTCCGCGATTGAAAGGCTCGAGGCCGATGGACTTGTTGTAGACTCAACATTATCAAGAGATATTGACGCAGTAGAATCACTTTCCAACTCGAACGACGTCACAGCAACCGTACAAAAGATTGCTCGCGTGATGGAAATCTGCGACCACGTCCTACACCGCGGTGCAATTTACACGAAATCTGAAAATTTAAAGATGACGTACGTTAAAATGATGGACGTTTCCAGCTATCTGAACAAACTTCTTGCGAACGGTGCCATAAACAACGATCAGGTACGACACTTTCAAGCAGTGGAAAACATTTTAGCACATACAGCATGCGAAATTGTGCAACAAATTCAATTTGACCTCAATCTAATCGTAGTTTCGAAAGAATTTTGCTTTTCTATCTCTTAACGAGCGTTCGTTCCCAATGCCATAACACCATCAAAGATTGGCAAGTTATCACCCCGAGCCTTCATACCCTACGACCCCTCAACACCACCTCGACCTCGCTATTTTGAAGAAGGTATTTTCAATTCATTCTCAGACGAAGAAGAGCGTATCAATTTCCTAAAAAAAATGCCAAAATTTCTCGCCAAAAAAATGCCTCACAAGATACGCAAACTTGTCGTGGCTGGTCCTCGGGATTCTGGCAAAACGTCGTGGGGTAATGTCTTCCACAGAATCATTCCACCAGAGTGTATCGCGTCGATCACAAACGAAGGCCAATTTTCCGCATCCATGATCAGCGAGACAACTCAATTGGTCATCATCGATGAGTGGTCGACCAGCAGGATGCAGTCAGACCTTGCTAAGACGATCCTCCAAGGCGGCTGGATGGTTACCTCCGTGAAACATGGCCCTCCAAGATGCGTCAATAACAACACCCATTTTATATCACCACCAACAATGTACCAGACTTTGGAAAGGAGGATGAAAATGTGAGGCGTCGAATCCATATATTCAACACATCTTCACTACCAGAAACGGTTACAGGAATTGATCGTTGGATATACGACAACGCAATGGATTGCATCGCATGAGTTGCGAAAGAGATCAATGCCAATCGAAATCTGATCGCTAAGGAGGAGCTATGGTACGAACGCAGCAATGGCAACGACTCCGTGGTCCCTTTCCGTACACGGCGAGTATCTATGGAAACGACACGAGATTGAGCAGATCACTGAAGCGGACCTACAACCGCCAATTCGGGGCAAAAACAGTAAAGTAGACGACCTCACAATACACCCCAGCTTCACGACAGAACTGCGCTTGAGACGACTGGCAAGAAAAAGAAGAAAAACCAGACATTTTCTTTCCACGGACAGTTCAGCAGACGATGAAGACGACACAAAGAACGCCAAAGTTGTTCGGAAACGAAGACGCTTACTCTCTTCATCTCGCTCCGGTCATACTAGTAACGAGCAGATCGAACTAGCGAATGACCAACCGCCTGCGCCGTCACAACGATCAAAGGAAAAAGGAAAGTCCAGTTGAAAGCAACGAACAACCATGCGATAAAACCGAGGTGGAACGAAGATAAATCGATCTTGCAAATGAACAGGGTACAAGCTTGCAACAACAAAATCTCGACACCGGCGCCCAGCAGCCGTCAAATACGTCGTCACAAACACCTGACGAAATGGACGATCAAGTTGAAAAGAACGAACTACCGTGCGATAAAGCCGAGATGAAACGAACAGGAACCGATGTTGGGAATGAACAGGGTGCGCAACCACAAACATCGGACGCCGACATCCCACAGCCGTCAAATACGTCGTCAAACGTCAAATATGTCGATCCATTGCATAATGGCGGACGACTTTGCATTCCGCTATGTGCCAGCCTTGGCAGCTGATCAGACAAGACGTGTTTTTTAGAGCTCCGCTCAATTATCACAAATTGACTCTTATTGCTATCGATTTGAAATATTAACTCGTTATAACTTTGCTAACTTGCATTGAACATTGCATCGAACATTGCTTATTATGGCCGATAAAAAAGTTCTCACTGAAAGCGATCCTTCTGTGAATCAAATCGTAGTTGAAGGATCGAAAATCAAATGGCATGGCTCTTTCGACGAGTTAAAAGTATTTGCCGAGTCTTACTTGGGCTTGAAGGGTAAATGGACATCCCCTGGCGGATCAACTAAACTCTTTAATAGCGACGAAGTTATAATAAAATACTCGAAGCAATCGTCTATATTATCGTTTGAGGGCGAAGCATGCGAGAAAGTTAAAGACTCCTCTCCGGTCTTTGGTTTATTAATAGTTAACCATTTAATATACTGACTTTTAAGAAAGATAGGATCATTGATAGAAACCATTCCTAAATTACCAGCCGTTGTAAACACACCTATCCTTCTTCTATCGTCTGTATCTACATAGAACTTAGTAAGATCCGCATAAGGATATCTCTTCTTAAACTGTTCCATTATATAATATGCCGTATATTATATAATGAAGAAAATCACTGTTTTAATAGAAGGATCTAGTAAGACTATTAACCTACAAGAATCAATTTTATCGACCAATTATGACTATCTTTATGTAAAAAAAGCGTACATTTTTTGGGGGTAAGAAAACGTTGAAAGTTCATTTACTGCTATGACTATTAATAATGTTGTTACTAATATGTACAAGGGTTACTATACCTTCACTGAAATACAAAAGCTTTCTACAGGAGGGTATACCCTTAGTCAGAGACTATTTGATGGGAAGTGTGTAATATCAACAAACTCTAGCACAACAGTTAATATAACTACTAAATTAGCTAAACTACTTGGTTTTAATGATGATAACAGAGTGTTTAACCCAAACACTACAACAAAAAATGATAATCAAGTAAATATCAATAAAGACCTAAAATATATACAAATAACATGTAATATTGTTGACAATACATCAAATATTAACACCGATGGTAATAAAACAAACGTTATTGTAAGCCTGCATATCACAACCCAACAGTCACTGTTTGGATCAGTTCAAACATTTAATGATATCGAATCAAAAGTCAAAATAGATAATGGTGTGATTAATCAATTGAAATTCAATGTAACTGATCAAGATGGAAACTCGATTGATGTTGGACAAATACTTTTGGAATGTTACATAATGTAATATATATTGCTTCTATCCAACAAGCGACTGTTCCGACCATGTGGAAAAAAGCTAATGTCATCCCAATTCCAAAAATATCATCACCTGAGGATATCACCAAAGACCTTCGCCCCATTTCGCTTACATCTACCCTGTCTAAAACCTGTGAACGTTTTGTTACTGATTGGCTACTTGAGTATATAAAGGAAAAGATTGATAGGCGACAATTTGGTTCTTTAAAAAACTCCTCGACAACTCATGCCCTTTGTACATCACTTGTTATGTGAAACTGATACATCAAAAACCGCTGTAAGGTTTTCTTGCTCGATTTTTCGAAAGCTTTCGATCTTATAAACCACAACATCCTGCTGTACAAGTTATATGAAATGAAGGTACCATCGAAGTTTCCTTTTTGAACGCAAACAACGCGTCAAGATAGCTAACTGTGTATCAAATTGGCAAACTTTAAACGGAGGTGTGCCACAAGGAACAGTTCTGGGACCAGTACTTTTTCTCGTTATGATAAACGACCTTCTCACAGACTGGAATAACCGATGGCAATACGTCGACGATAGTACTATCACTGAAAGTATTATACCGGATATCAATAGCATCCTCCAAGAGATTGTGGATATTACCTATAATTGGACCATCGTTAATAATATGAAACTGAACATCAGTAAATGCAAAGAATTGATAATAGACTTTGCAAAAGATAAACAGGGCTTCCCACCTTACAAATCAACCTACCGATTAGTCATTACAAACTGCATGTATTTCATTTTCTTTATTTTATTGTATAAGGGTTGCTTGTTTATGCAAAGCCAAGGACCAAGGTTATTAAGAAGGAAGATTCTCGTATTAGTTAGGAAACTGACAGTTTTATATGTATAAATTCTGACACATCTGTTCATACTAATGCAGTAGGAATTGTTTATTTGTTTGTTATGAAATACTAGGCTTGTACTTTTGAAGATTTAATACACTTCCTTGTTTACAGTCAATATACTCTGAAATGCAGCCGCTTCGTATGCAAGTTTTAAATTTATTCTCATAAAACGCAGTTATATTCGCCCAACTAGTTCAACTTTATGATCAAGGATATGTGCTGGGGGTCCAAAGTGGAGGAAAGATATTCAGCCAAAGAATGCTACGATAAATTTCAGAAAATATTAGAAAATCGTAATGAAACTGAGGACACCAAGATTTAGATGGTCTGGGTAGAGAAAGATAGGAATCCGAACACTAATTAAGAACGCACCTAATTAAGAACACACTAACTTATGTATCTTTTTAGAAGGCCTATATATAGGCAACAAAAATAAACACAGCAGATGTTGAAGATCATCAGGCATCGAGGATAGTATAGAGAATTGTTAATGCTATGTGCATCTTAATGTGCCTTATTTAAAGCAGACTTAAATAAGGGCCTTGTTCAGTGGCGGACAATTTCTCAAAATATTTAGGGGAGCAAATTTATGTTGCCAACATGACATCCCCTACCTTTATCGTTGCACATACAAAGTAATTTGTGTATGCTATCGGAATTTCATGCAAAAAAGAATAAAACCATTGCATGGTTTTAGGGGCCGGTTGAATATGAACTTCAGGTTAACTCGTTTTTGCAAAGTTAAATCGTAATGAACTCTAAAAATCATTATCCATGTAAGCTATTCCCACTTACCGTACTTTCATGGCTTTCATTGATGAAAAAATTGTCCGCCTTGGCTATGGCTGACCTTAGGCATCCAGTATAGAAAGGTATTTTCCCTTCTTAGACACTTTATGTTATCTTGCGTACCAAGAATAACAGTGCACACCTCACCATATAATCCATTTTTAAATTCGACATGAACTTTATAGCTGGTAATATTTTAATTTTGTACTGATATTTTTATGTATTGTAAAACATGGAAAATATATACTGTATAACTGTTCGACGTTTTTACGAGTTTGTAAAATTGTTTATAACATATATTGCTTTTTACGAGTGTATAGGTCACGGCTGGACTTTAGGTGATATTGTTTTAGGAAGGACCCACTGAGCTTAATATATCTGGAGGACGTGCCGCTAATATATTATGCCAGGCAGAAAAGTGAAGCCAAAAACATGGCGGATTTTGACGTCAATTGACGCCATTACCACGACAACTGGTCCGAAATGCTCATGGTAATTAGCCCGCTACAACATTCACACTCCCCTGGTTTTTGCAAATATAATTTAGATTTTTGCCGTGAAATCTCGTTGTTTTGGGGTTTTGGACATAATTTTTCGACTTTCAAACATTTCTTTAAAGATGTCCAAGTCGTATACACGTTACTGTCGTATGTGAAAGACAACAAAGAAATATCAAACCGCCGAGAAATTTTTTGCAAAGACGATATTTGATGCCAGAGCAACGAGTAATTTGAGGTAAATTTCACAGTTCACAAATATATTTTACTTCCTTAAGAAAAGAGGCACCTTGAGTCCTTGCACAACAAATATTTATAGACTGATTGTAGATAATATATAAACTTTGCTTTATTAAATTCAGTTTCTTCCCTCAAAGCAATGATTGGTGTGTTAAACTGCCCAGATATTTTTGTATATCATAAAATAGGATTGAAACTCCACATTTTTACTAGCTTCATACTATTTTATTATGTTCTGAGCAAGTTGTACATATTTTCAGCACTTCGAAAATTATTTCTGTGAGTCTCTGTGGGTAGTATGAAGCCATGTTTTTTTACAAATATCATATCTTGATTCTCTGAAGAATCAGGACCGGTTAATTAAGATGATTATGATGTGCCACTATGTTTAAGAGGGAATTAGGATATAAAAGAGTATAAATGGTTTTGTGTTATATAACAACTTATTCATATAAACCAGAGGGTACCAGAAGAAGGTAAGGGTGCCAGCGGTGATGGGAGAAAGTCGGGAAAGGCAATTTCTACCTAGCTTTCTGGCCAACACCATCTTATGTTGAAGATACTTTTTAATATATATATTTGAACAACTATGTTTGAATATCACTTTGAATAAGATATGTATCCTTAACTAGAGCAGTTTGTTAACCCTCCATCCTCTCGTTTGTTATGCCTTTGTCTCCACTGAAAACTATATAGCATTGTTTGTGTAACAGATATGATATACTCTTGTTTATTGCAGAATATGTCCCACAATAACACAGTCCTTGGAAATTAAAGGTACAAAAGCTTGATCAATTTTTGTTTACAAAATTGAGCTGTCAATTTTTTCACAAAATTGAATCATTTTTGCGAAAATAACAACTTTGCAGCACGTCTTCTTCTAAAGATCCTTGTTTATAATTCAGGTCCGTATGAAACAAGGGGGCGCTGTGCCCCCACCCAATAGTTTATGAAGGGGGCTAAAATAACATTTGCCCCCCCCCCCCAATACACAAAAAGTAATTGAATTGAAAAAAAAACGAACAAGTACAGTATAAGCATAACAAAAAAATCATGTAGAAGACTCTGAAAATGCCATTTCCGATGGTCTAGAGACTCCAAATTTCAAAAAATTTCACTCGGTGCCAACCATGGTGGTGCCTCATGGAAGTCGCCTCCCCCCAAGTTTAACAAGATTCCTATGCCCCTGGTTTATATTCGGTGACTTTTTTTAATTACGTACATTATGGATGTTCGTATTACCACAGAACTTGTCAAAACTTTAATGATACTTTAGCTGCATACTATGTTAAGCAAAGAAAATAATATTTTAACTGAGTTACTATATATTTGTACACTCGTACATGGGCGCAGATTTTATTCCTGACCGAGGCCTGCCCAGTTTATTAATTCTCTCTTTCGGCCCTCCATCTGTTTGTCATGTTATTCACACTATAATGATGTAAGAAAAAACAAATAGAATGAGAGACTCGAAGCAAGTCTATTTTTATATATTTAATATGATCTTATAATTTAGATAAGCGACTGCCGACTGACAAATGATGCCCGAGTCAATACAATTGAAATCGACATAATAAACGCAACTTGTACAAAGTATTCTGAGGTGGTTGGTATTTGTAGAGGGTGATGTTTTTATATACAATTTTTATAGACCTACCGGGAACATTGCGAAAAATGCGACGTAGGTCCTCCGGCAGGATCGAACCTACGCCCCTGCGATTCCGGTGCAGTGCCCTCACCAGTTTCAAATGAACAAGACTATATATATTGCAGCAAACAGGACGCTACTAAAACAACTGTAGAAAATAATAATTTTATTTACGCCGTTTGTCCGTTTTGGCAAATCGCAAGCAATTATAATTACTAAATGCGGACTTTGCGAAGTCGTGACATCAATCAGTACGTTCACAACGTCCTACATCGTCATGGACCCAAAAATGCAAATGACACGGTTCGATTTTCCGTCTCAAGATCTTTAGAGTTTTAATAGTCAACTTTTATTCCTAAAACGCTGCATGAAATCTGTTGTGTTCGCGAACAGATTTGCGTCAGCAAAATGTTAGCGAAATCGCAAAATTAATATTATATAAACACTTCGCAAAATACGCGGTTTCAATAAAATCACAAAATTCTAGTAGTAGCAAGCTAAATTATAAGGTATAAAACGACTAAACTATAATTTTTAAATAATATAATGTATTACTTACCCTGACATTTCTTTCGAAATTTTACTGTAAAATACATTAATGTCGATATGGTTTTTACTTTTACATGTAAACAGGATAGGACACCACTGGATAGGACACGACTAGGATGACAACATTGACACAGTGACCTTGACGTTAGGTCAGGTAGGAGTGGCTTATTTCTTCATTACCGAAACATGTGTACAACCCCCCGGTTTGCTGAAAATTTGAAAGTCCTTACCAGGCTCAACCGGGGCTCGTCTGATTCCCAACGGTCAAAATGTAGCCTATTTGCTACCCTGGTTGCCAGAGGTTCTTGTAGTCCGCCCTATTATTCTCGCTCGTATTTTGTTTCACGCGGGGCGGAAGAGAACCTCTGGTGGCACGCGATATGAATCTCACTTCCATGTTCAGTTATAGCACTGCTTATAGTTACAGAACTTGTAAAACCGGTTTTATATTTTGTGACGTATTTTGAACAGTTAACTTCCGGTCATACTGTTTCTTGTCAAATTGTCAGAGAAATTTTGAAATGGCCCCAGAAATCTTAAGGAATATACGTATAAATGCATTAATATTTGAAGAATATATGATGTTAGCGTATCCAAATCATGTCTGGCGAATAATAATTTATAATCGGTGATGTAAAAGCTAAGCACGAACATTGTTGACGCCATTTGGCCACGGAAAGAAACACTAATTAAATATGCCTATTAGTATTTAATACTAATAAGCATACCGACTTCTCCCCCATTTTGACGAATTTTAACCAAAATATATCGATGTTTCTTCTACAAAACATACGAAATTTCAAGACAAAAACTTCAGCTATAATTTAAGCTCAATATCGTATCTTTCCGTGGCTGAAAGGTGACAAAAATGTTCGTTGAATAAACTATAAAATTATAAAATACATACATTTAACATTTTGTTATTTTTGTATAGCAAACCGGTTTTTTGTTTAACAAATCACATCGATTCTATAACTGCTAATTATAACTGACCAATCATGTGCTTGGTACAAATTTTGTACCAAGGGAAGTGAGATTCATATCGCGTGCCACCAGAGGTTCTCTTCCGCCACGCGTGAAACCAAATACGAGCGAGAATAATAGGGAGGAATACAAGAACCTCTGGCAACCAGGGTACCTATTTGCAGCATAGCGCGTCAAAATGGCGAAAATAACGAAGGTTTTCGTGTGTAACTTTTAAACGAATGCCGTTATTTAGCGCGAGTATGATTTGGTTTGGTCGTTGTGTCAAAACGAGAGTGGAATCGGTTTTTGTAGGAAAATTTCATCGATTTCATCATCTTGGCATGGCTTGAGGGGAGGTCCTGAGTAAGTCGTCGCGAAGCAGGTTTGGTTCGAGGCGAAAATACAAAGTAAGGGAGTAGAAAGCATCATCAGGTATTGTTTTACTGCATTACTTGTCTTATTTATGGTTTATTTCTTAATATTACATGATTATATTTTATAAACTATATAGTATAAATGTACACTTCATACTGTTTGCCTTGGCCGCCTGTGATTTAATCAACTGCGTATCGTAAAGATAATACAAGTAATTTTAAAATCAAGATGCACAAGAGAAGTCAATTTCCATTTCATATTTAATATAATTTTGGCCACGTTTAGAACAATTTAACTGCCCGTTTTCAGGCATGGGGATTAAATAGTAATTTAGTGTTACAGTCCTGCAAAAAGAAGCGCTCCGAAAAATGTTGATCAGTTCATTTCCATGCTTCGAGCAGTTCCTAAGTTTCTAAAACAGTTCATGGCTTTCTGTTTATCGTTGTTTAATATTACCATATATAACTTATGGCTTAATTGTATGGGGGCATGCATCAAAAAGGTATGTCAATAAGATACTTATTTTACAAAAAAGGGCATTACGATTAATTTATTTCAAAAAATACAGAGAACATGCTATTCCACTTTTTATTGAATCAAAAATACTTCCCATAAATATGCTTTATATCAAAGCTGTTTCCAATTTAATGCACGATGTTTCTAACGAGTCCTGCCCATCTTCAATTTCTAATTGCTTCATTCACTCAAGACAAATTCATAACCATAACACTAGGCATTGCGTATCTAAGAATTATTATATTGAATATGCAAGACTTACAAAAACAAATTCATCATTCGCAAGAGTTGGAGCAAAAGTATGGAATAATATCTCCACTGATGTGCGTGAATTGGGAAGAACGAATTTCAATAAAATAATAAAGAAAACCCTTTTAACAATACTTGAACTTGAGGATGATTATGTTGATGTACCCACAATAATTCAACAAATGGTCAAGCATTGAAAATAATTCTAAGTTTCCCATGATATAGTTGTTATAGTATAGTATTCAAGAAATTATTAAGTGGTTGTTATAAATGGGAAATATTAGATATTTAGTATATAATTCTATGCCAAAAGTATACTTTTATTATTAAGATCAGTTATTATTCATGTAACACTTTACATTGTTACATTAATAATAAATATAATGAGCATATAATTTTGATATTGTAACTACACGCCTCGATTAGCTTTGCTATTTTGCGTGTAGTACTGTATATTTGTTTTCTTTTTCTTTAAATTTAATAAAATTGTGAAATTGTGAAATTGTGAAATTGTGTAAATTGACCAATTAGAATTACTCATTAAAATACTATCCAATAGGTTTAAAGTAAGAAAAATAACAAAATTACAATGACATTGTTTTCGAAACGTCAACTGTCAATTACCGCAACGACAAATATTACGGCTATATTTATTCGCACTCTTAATGTGTATTTGTTCTTTAAAAACGTAAAATTCTTCATTCTACCGCTTGATTATTCATACTTAAGAGGAGGCTCCCTACAGTTTTAATTCTGTAGCACGCAAACGTGCTCTAAGGTCCATTATTTGCTCATTTTGCAAGGTATGGTCACGAGACTTGGCCATCAGATTGCCACAATATTGCGGATTACGAATAACAAAAAATATTTTTAAATATTTACGTTGCCATGGTAACAACGCGATTTAGAGATTGCCGTATTTTTATCTTATTTCTTAATTTTTTGGATTTTCCTTCCGTAAAACTTTTTTATTTTTTGCACACGAGCACCTAAAGTACAAAGTATTGAAATAGGCGATTTAAAAAAAATTCCTCGGAGCCGACTTTTTTTAAATCTCAAAAAACCGTTTTTTTGCAATAAAAAAAATTCCGCTCCGAGGAATTTTTTTAAAATGGCATATTTCAATACTTTGTACTTTAGGTGCTCGTGTGCAAAAAATAAAAAAGTTTTACCGAAGGAAAATCCAAAAAATTAAGAAAGAAGATAAAAATACGACAATCTCTAAATCGCGTTGTTACCATGGCAACGTAAATATTTAGAAACATTTTTTGTTCTTCGTAATCCGCAATATTGTGGCAATCTGATTGCCAAGTCTTGTGACCATACCTTGCAAAATGAGCAAATAATGGTTCTTAGAGCACATTTGCGTGCTACAGAATTAAAACTGTAGGGAGCCTCCTTAAGAGGAGATTTTTTACAAACTCCTGTATTGGGCGCTCAAAACCAATCAGATTGCCGGAATGCAGAAGTCGGAATGACAACATGGCGGCCTCATTCCATATAGTAAATTTTATCACTGCGGTTTTTAGCGCAAATAACCACTCGATGATAATAAAATTTTGGTATAAAAATAATCTATTTGATCTTCAAGAAGGAAAGAGTTTTTATACAAGATAAAATTGACAATAATCAAAGAATTACAAGCCATGTAATGTCATACTGGCGTTTGTTTTGATTGCAGTGTCACAGAACCATGGAAGGTATGGTTAGTAGCTTAACCTGGCTAACCACCGTCGGAAGTAATTAGTATTCAAAATGGCGTCGCGTGCGTCATATTGGGAAGTGACGTCATAGTTGTACGTACGCCTTGTACGTACGCCTTGTACGTACGTATTGTATGTACGCCTTGTGCGTACGTATTGTACGTACGCATTGTACGTACGCATTGTACGTACGCATTGTACGTAAGCATTGTACGTACGCATTGTACCTACACCTTGTACGTACACCTTGTACGTACGCCTTGTACGTACGTATTGTACGTACGCATTGCACAATGTTGTATTGTATTAAATTACACACAACAATTTAGATGTTTCTCTTAATACGTTTTGGCTTTATTGTTCGATAGCCATGGTTTCTTTAGACTCATCTTCGTGCAAATTCACCCACTTCATTGCGCGTTTTTCGCCATTTTCATTGGAGCTTCTGTGGAGTTTCTGTAAAGCTTCTGTGAAGCTTCTGTGGAGCTTCTGTAAAGCTTCTGTGAAGCTTCTGTGGAGCTTCTGTAAAACTTCTGTGGAGCTTCTGTGGAGCTCTCCAAAAGGAGGATAAAGGGGGTTTAACGAATACGAAAATGTATACATTTTTAGAGCAAAATATGAGTAATTAGTGACGTTTGGATGCATGCATAAATGAACACAGACAAAGATTAACGTTTTAAACAATTTATTCCTTTAGGTATAACAATTATTTACACAAATATACAGTTATTAAACATATTGTCCAGCTTTTACACTGTTTTCTATGCGAGGGTCGATGTGAGGTCGATGTGAGGTCGACGTGAGGTCGATGTGAGGTCGATGTGAGGTCGATGGCCAAACAAGCCAAACAGGCCAAACAAGCCAAACAAGCCAAATAGGCCAAACGATTATTATATTGTGCAACTGGACTGTAAACAATATTTTGATCCAGGGGAAGCTTGAGAAGCTGCTATTGATAAGAGGAAATTTCTTATAAAAATAATTTTATGTAGGGGTTCTCTCGGGGTTCCCTGGGGGTTCCCTAGGGGTTCTCTCGGGGTTCCCTCGGGGTTCCCTAGGGGTTCCCTTGGGGTTCCCTCGGTTTTTATTTTAAAGGGCAGGAAAGGCCAATCGGGCCATTCGATATTCGGGCATTTGCGGGACATATTTAGCAAGTCCCGTAGAAGTACTCATTTACGGGACCTTGTTGCGGGACATATTTTGGTAAGTCCCTACGTCCCGTGTAAGGCCAAATGTCAGGCAAGAAAGGCCAAAGGCAGGCAAAAAAGGCCAAACACAGGCCAAACGGGCAGAAAAGGCCAAAAAGACCAAAAACGCTGTAGCTGTACGGAATGTTTGTAGAATGTAATAAACAGAGTTAGTTTTGTGTTTGATTTTATTTCACTCCAAGTATTAGATCCATTTATAGATAACTTTATTAAACACATAATGCGGTACAAAGGTTCTTATTGTGGAACAGTTTAATCATCGCTTTATTCGTCATTGAAACTGTAGTCTTTTAAAAGTTTTCTAATGAGAAACTTGCTCTTATCAACAGCTGCTTCTAGAGCTTCTTCTGGATCAAAGTCATCGCTTTCCACAAGCGCATCCTTTGTCTTCATTATTTTCTATGTACGGGATCTTTCTTTAGTTGTTTTATCCACAGGAGACGTTGCATCGGGCCACTCGGACAAGATTTATTTCGATATGCGGGAAGCAGGGACGCCTGGCCCGATTGGCCTTTCCTGCCCTTTAAAATAAAAACCGAGGGAACCCCAAGGGAACCCCTAGGAAACCCCGAGGGAACCCCGAGAGAACCCTGAGGGAACCCCGAGAGAACCCCGAGGAACCCCGAGGGAACCCCGAGAGAACCCCTAGGGAACCCCCAGGGAACCCCGAGAGAACCCCTACATAAAATTCTTTTTATAAGAAATTTCCTCTTATCAATAGCAGCTTCTCAAGCTTCCCCTGGATCAAAATATTGTTTACAGTCCAGTTGCACAATATAATAATCGTTTGGCCTGTTTGGCTTGTTTGGCTTGTTTGGCCTGTTTGTCTTGTTTGGCCATCGACCTCACATCGACCTCACATCGACCTCACATCGACCTCACATCGACCTCACATCGACCCTCGCATAGAAAACAGTGTAAAAGCTGGACAATATGTTTAATAACTGTATATTTGTGTAAATAATTGTTATACCTAAAGGAATAAATTGTTTAAAACGTTAATCTTTGTCTGTGTTCATTTATGCATGCATCCAAACGTCACTAATTACTCATATTTTGCTCTAAAAATGTATACATTTTCGTATTCGTTAAAACCCCTTTATCCTCCTTTTGGAGAGCTCCACAGAAGCTCCACAGAAGTTTTACAGAAGCTCCACAGAAGCTTCACAGAAGCTTTACAGAAGCTCCACAGAAGCTTCACAGAAGCTTTACAGAAACTCCACAGAAGCTCCAATGAAAATGGCGAAAAACGCGCAATGAAGTGGGTGAATTTGCACGAAGATGAGTCTAAAGAAACCATGGCTATCGAACAATAAAGCCAAAACGTATTAAGAGAAACATCTAAATTGTTGTGTGTAATTTAATACAATACAACATTGTGCAATGCGTACGTACAATACGTACGTACAAGGCGTACGTACAAGGTGTAGGTACAATGCGTACGTACAATGCTTACGTACAATGCGTACGTACAATGCGTACGTACAATGCGTACGTACAATGCGTACGTACAATACGTACGAACAAGGCGTACGTACAAGGCGTACGTACAGCTATGACGTCACTTCCCAATATGACGCACGCAACGCCATTTTGAATACTAATTACTTCCGACGGTGGTTAGCCAGGTTAAGCTACTACTATGGTTGTAATTTTGCTGATTTCTTATCTAGTTACCTGCTTCTGATCAGACTAAATGATAATATATAACAATGCTGGGATATTTTACTTTCAGCAAATCATATTTTGAGGAAATTTTGAGTGGTTGGTCCAAGATCAATTTTGCACATTCTTACAAGATTTCAATATTTACTATTTCCATAAAAAAGAGATTAAAACCAGCAATTTTGGCTGTATCTTTCAAACTAACTGGAAATATTGTACTGCATTGTATATACTGTTTCATAAGATATACTTTTTGCTAAAAATACAACAGTTTCAAAATCCAAACACCAAATTGGGTTGCAAATATATTATTGTTCTTGCCAAATTTGGCATTATTTGGACAGCATTAGTCCATTGCAAGAACTAGATTTCAGCAGTTGTAAATTATCCTAAAACTGCTTCTGATCAAACTGAAATGCCTTTTACAATAGACTCTGGGTCTGATAGTTGGCAAAAACAATTATTCGCTGAAAATTGGAGTGCGTGGTCGGTCCAAAGTCTATTTTTAGCATTTTAAAAATCAATCAGAATTACAATATTCATAGTGTGTATTTACTGAACAGCCCAATATTTGTACCTGTTTTTGGAAAGTAAAATGAGATGTTGTGCTTCAAGTCATATAAACATATCCCTTAGTCCATTTTTCACTATCAGTACTGATTAAAAGCTGTTTGAACATTTCTTTATTCCAGAAATCCATATGTTTTTATTTAAGTACTATTTGGTTAAAATGGATTTTAGTGATCTGCTCCTTAACCTAAAGTATAACAGTTGCAAATCAGCCCAGAACTGTTTCTGATCAAACTAATTTATATTTAAGGATAGAGTCTGAGTATATAGGTTTGCAAAAAATATAATTTAATTCAAATTGGAGTGGTAGGTCCAAGGTCGTTTTTTAAACATTTTTAAAACCTACCAGTATTTCAGTCAATGTTTACAATGTACTGTTTACTGACAAAACTAACATTTATATATTATGTCGCTTTCAAATATAGTTATATACTATACTTCGAACTATGTAAACACAATTTTTAGCCATTGTTTTCTATATCAAGCATATCAATAACTTGTTTTGGAAGGTTTCAGTAAAAATTTAGAGGTTTTATATTTTATACATATTTGTCAAAATGCAGATTATTGCTGTACAGCCCAATCTAAATTTCAACGACCTAAAATCACTCCAGAACTGTTTCTGATCAAACTAATTTATATTTAAGGATAGAGTCTGGGTATGTAGGTTCGCAAAAAATATCATTCGAACTATGTAAACACGAGTTTTAGCCATTGTTTTAATGTTTTCTATATCAAGCATATCAATAACTTGTTTTGGAATGTTTTCAATAAAAATTTAGAGGTTTTATATTTTATACATATTAGTCAAAATGCAGATTATTGCTGTACAGCCCAATCTAAATTTCAACGACCTAAAATCACCCCAGAACTGTTTCTGATCAAACTAATTTATATTTAAGGATAGAGTCTGGGTATGTAGGTTTGCAAAAAATATAATTTAATTCAAATTGGAGTGGTAGGTCCAAGGTCGTTTTTTAACATTTTAAAAATCGACCACAGTTACAATATTGAAAATAAGGTCCTTAAGGTGGCTCGATACAGTTTTGTATTATTTCGTATAAAATGAAAAATTAAGGATATAGAAAATAAATTTTGGGCAATTATTAACTGTAGGAGGAAAAATGTATCTGAAATACATAAAACCATACTTGAAGGTTCTAAAATTTTTAAAAGTATCATAACTACCGTTGCTATGTGGCAACCGTGACGTTCAAAATGGCCGATATTATGACTTTAGTATTTAAGAAAAATTGCGGTGACCCCATTTTTATTTGATAAAACGTTTCCACTTACAAAGGAAGTGTTTCGCAAATTTAAAAAAATTCTGTAATGAGGAAAATTTTTAATTGCAAAAAACACATTTTATTAAATTAAAATTTTTCCTCAGAATTTTAAGAAACACTTTTTGCAAGTGGAAACGTTTTATCAAAAAAAAAGTTAAATTATTTAAAGTCATAATCACATATCAAGTATATCAATAACTTGTTTTGGAATGTTTTCAAAAAAATAGGTTTTATGTATTTCAGATACATTTTTCCTCTAATAATTGCCCAAACTGTTTCTTTTTTTCATTTTATACGAAATAATACAAAACTGTAGCGAGCCACCTTAAGAGGGGTATGCATGTCACTCTAAACTTAAGTACCGTAATGTCATAGCCTAAAGGTTGGCATAAAGCCTGACATAAAGGCTGACATAAAAGGGACCTTTTGGAATTTTGCAAAGCATCAGTTTCCACAGTTAGTTGAAACCAAGAAGGTGCAATTCAGCTAATGAATTGAAAATAAATGACAAGGCAAATTGTAGTGTGGATAACCCTTTGATGCGCAAAACTCTTTCCTGAAGTCATGAGTAAAAGCGGGCTATATTAAGGTTATCCTATGTTTGGCTTGGAGTAGGACGTCAGCATGAAATTGCAGCTGTATAAAAATTGCACAACCACCACATCTGAACTAATTTGTTTTGTTACACAGTCATTATAACCTATATTTTATGTACATGTTCAAAACACTTTCAAGTTTTTATTAAAATATATGCACTTCATTTGACTTTTTTCTTTTTTTTAGATCACTAGGGCATGGGATGAAATTGTACTGTCAACATGTCATTAGTACGAATGGCTCCATTATCATATATGGAAGACAAAAGTCTCCTAGCACCATTGCCCACCAAAGTTGAATTTGGTTATATGATATTCCTTGAATTAAAACTATTTATGTCCAGAATATCCAGTACTGAGTGAGTGACCATTAATTGCAATTTGTAATTGTAATTGTAATGTAAATGTGATATACTGATACTGTATATACCTTAGCCTGGACAGTTAGTCATTTCGTTTATTCCAACTGTTGCTGGTTGTGTAAAGATAGATTAGCACTAATCCTGGGTTAAAATTCAATCAATTTTTGTTTGTGTTTCTGCATTTGCAACATCTGCCAGTTACTAGTCGCTGGGCGAACTTTTCTATAAATTACCTAGGTTTAAGCTGATCACCTTTCAAACAACCAGCACTTGGTTTTATTTTTTGCTAAATTGAAAACTGCCTTAAAGCCGCAATGTGCCCTAACACGCCTTACTTTGCTATAATTTTACACTGGATGATGTTTAAAATCGGACTATCTGCCCATGTCTCTTGTTAACTCAGTGGTCATTTCCAACAATTTAGCCCATTCATGTGCAATAATTTTCCCTTGATAAGTGTAATGTTTGTCTGGCGATAAACAGAGTAAAATAATAACACAGTATTGCACACTAGGGCACATTGTGGCTTAATGGGTTAAGAAAGTTTTAAATGTACATTGCACTTTATTCACCAACTAAGGTGATCAACCTTGCTGCACCCTTGCCCGTTAACAAGTTGAATATACAGCATTTGTAATAGCATTGGAATTAAATTTTCATGCCCAAATTTCCAGGTGTTTAATGCAAACCTTCCTATAACGCTTTTGCCCCCAAAACAATAAGATATGTAAAACGTAGTTAAAAGAAAATATTTTTGTATTAAGATATGTAAAATGTAGTTCAAATAAAATATTTTTGTACTCACCTTTTATATTTTGTATATTATTTTTTGTTTTCTTTGATTTTGATTTTGTATTTTAAGTCCAGTATTTATATTTACCTGAATTGCGGGCAAATATGACTACCTAAATTTCGGGCTGTTATTGCCTGGTTACTAAGTTTTGAGCAGTTTTTGCAAAAAATACGCGAGTTTGTTAAAAAATCTCCTCTTAATTTCAAATTTACCGAATATTGACACAAGTGAAGAGCATGAAGAAAATATATACTACTTAATAACCGAGTGAGAGGTCTGTACTGGAAAAATATCAGACCGCGGTCTTGACAGTACGGACCGAGCCATAGCGAGGTCCGTACATAAAAGACCAAGGCATAAAGCTGCTGCGTATAAAGACTATAAACGAACACGAGTTGTCGAGCTGTACCATGTAATCAGACAGCCTGCAGACTTCAAATTTATGATGAATTTTATTCGTCGAAGTAATAATAAACAAAGAATACCTACATACCTACAAAGATAGTAAAATTCATCTGGGTCATGCTCGTTTTCATCCATCACTTTTTCGTATAGCTTTCTTTTGGAATTCTATTTTTTCAAGGCGCGAAAAAATTATGAAAGTGAGACTGTTATCATGACAACAGTCTATTACTTGCAAAATTATTGAATGGCGGCGAACCAATCAGCGCACGCCATTTCGGCACAGGAGACCCGTGCCATATAATAAGTTATGTTAATACACGAATCGCGAAATTCGGGCAAAAATCGGGCAAAAATCACAGTTAAATAAAAACATGTAGCTGTGACTGGATGATTTAAAATATGCGTATTAAAGTATTCAAATGTTCAGTCATGCATTCGTGATTACATATCACAACAATAAAAACACGAATGCATGACTGAACATTTGAATACTTTAATACGCATATTTTAAATCATCCAGTCACAGCTACATGTTTTTCTTTAACTGCGATTTTTGCCCGACTCAGAACGCGTCATTTGGATGCGCGCCGAATTTCGCGATTCGTGTATCAATTACTAACATTTTTCTTGGTGAATTTGTAACTTCAAATTTTGCTGTTTGCATGTACCAGTCGAACAAGGCCTGTTTTTCTTTTGCATTAAGTATTCAGTAATCTCTCTTAATAAAACAAAAAAGAAACGTTTTCTGTGTTCTTTTACCTGTAGGAATACAATGCAAGCTGCTTTCCAAAAGTTTTGGAGGATAAGAGCACAGGTATGTGGAGAAACTACAAGATATTTTCCATTGGATCACGAATCGTTAAGTTACTTTGTTTTGGTACGGTCTAAATGGATTTTTCTACTAAACCAAATACTAAGTCATTTTAGATAAATATACAAGATATAAAATCTTATATTTCTTGATTCTACAAACATGTTTAATAGGCCAGGGTAATCATCAGTTATCCAAGTTGGTGACATTTTCATGATATGCAGTTTAATTTCTATAATACAATGATCCTGTGGTTGTTGACTTTTTATACTATTTCATTAGTGGCAAAATGTATTTGATTTACCTCTTAGAGTTTCAGATCTATACACCTGCTCATAACAAATGCGTTTCGGTCAATAATGGTGACGTCATAGGGAGGTCATGTGATATTCATGACGTAAGCCAATGGTGGACATGGATGAATAACATGCAATTAAGAAACCAGCACTCGAGTAAATGTCTGGATGTCAAAGGCTATGCTAATGATTGGGCAACATTGCGTGTATCTTTTTGCAACAATTCTGTCACTAGCCATCTCTGGTCATGCAGTCAAGATTTGGTTCACATCATTGGCACTCAGTTTAATATGAACTATGGTAATACAGCCATGCCTCACATCGTCTTGTTTCATGGGACAAGCTTTTGGAGTCAATGGAAAAACTTTGGAACATCTAATAACATGTGTGCCGCTAAACAATAACGATTTTTTAAAAGATTTTATTGATTGAATAGACATTTTATTGAACAACTATAATAGGCTGGATAACGTAATCCAATTTTCACTACTGGTGCAGGAAATGAAGCCAGTTAGACACTGTTACATATTAGATATTCGTTATGGTACAACTGTACACTGCGGGGAAAATGTTTCTATTCCTTTCAAAATGCATATGTATAATATACATGGAATATATAATAAATTGTAGCATCGATTCGCATCATCATTTGTCTCATTCATACGCGGACTAAACAGTCTCGTATAAAATAAACAAGACTTCTATATACTGACTTAGTCAAAATTGAACCTTCGCGGTATAAATAATACACAGATTCAAAAAAAAAATATTCTTTGTTGAATATATTCACCGATCTGCCGAACACCCCAAGCAATGATATGAATCAGTCAAATCAGTCAAACAAAAGGAGCCAATAAGAGTGGAGAATCTTTTTTAATCAGCCAATCAGAAAATTCATATATGAGGTCATGATCGCGCAAACCGGTCAAACCCACTGAGCTATATTATATTACTGAGCTTTATTTTACTCCCCTGGTTTTTTGCACAATATTTGTTTCTGCAAAATATTTTGTTTTAAAAGCTCAAACCTTCATGTTTTCGCCTGCCTTGTTTGTTTTACAACGTGGAGAGAAAAGTGAGGTTTTGCTCCGTTTATGGATGCCACAATGGTACAAATCACTGTTGAAGAAAACATTTTTCCCATCCCATATTAAAGGTTGTTTTAAAATATACTTGTTTTCTATACTTTTGGGTTAAATTTCAAAACTTGAGTATTATGATTAAGAAATGGGTAAGGAAACTTTTATTTTTTTTGCAGTTTGTCACAGTTCATTGTTTAAAATATGTGCACTCGGCCTATTATTGTGCCACAGTATAAATAGATGCACTTTTCCCATTATATTTTACGTCAAAAAACCCGATTGATAGTCTCATGCTGGTTTTGATAACAAAATTTTCAGGTTGTTTCAACTTGTTTAAAACAGCATTCATTTATAGTACTGTGAAGTTAGGTGTATAAACTATATATAGATTTTAATTGTCCTCCGTGGGAAATTTAACAGCTGGTAGTTTTAGTAAATTGAAAATTTTCTTGATATTTATAGGGCAGTCAAACAAGATAAACTCGAAAGTGATAAAATATATTATATATTTGCCATGCTCCTGTCTAAAATTGTAATTAGGAGCTTTATCCATAACAGAATAATATTGCTTGGGCAGCAGTGCCAGACACTATAGGGGGTGTGGAAGGGTTAACTGTGAACCCCTCCCAAGGTGTAGTGAAGTCTTCCTGGCAGAAAAAATTGTTAATGTAAGCAGCAATATATATTTGTGCCCTCAAGTCATAACAAGCTATTATTGATAAATATAATGGATTTTCTTATTTAATCCATTAGCTGGCAATGCGCCATACTTTGGTATTTTACTCTGTCTAACGCCAGACAATTTTACTCGTCAGTGGTAGGGTACTGCAAGTTAATGGGTTAATGCAAGGTGCACAAATAGTATTGTACATAAACCAACAAAGGTTTTATCTCTCTTCCACCCTTTATAGAGATAAAATACATATAGGTAACAAAAATGTCTAATAACACAGTATAATTTCTCTCCTCAATAATTGCAGGAAAGTCTGTCATACATGCAGTTATTAATACCGAGAAAAAGGAACGAGGCATCAATTAAGATGCACATGTTTCATGACTGCAAATTAGTTAACGAGTGCATGAATGTTACTGTATATATTTTATTGAACATAATTCTATTAATATCTTTAATTCAATATTTTCTATTAATTAATAAACCATGATAACTTGATTATTAATAGTGATTTCTTTTTTCAGGCAATTATTTAAGAAAGTTTAAATATAAAAACAATAAAATATGATATTGTATCTTCAATATCCGAACATGTTGCATGATAATAATTACTGTATATTGTCAGCAGAAAGTGGGGCTGTGTCATTGTGTGATGAATTCTGCAATAAAAAGGAATAGATTACTTACAAATTTAGCCTGCAGAGCAGTGCTAGTGGGCGAAGGCTCCTCCACTTTCTTTTTCTCGGGTTCCTAATAACCCCAACCCTAGCCCTCCCCCCTAGCCACTGATAGCAGGCTAATACAAAATATGCAATGTTCTCACGGTGGGACTAAAATAGAGGTGTGCTTCGGTTCGGATTGGACAGTTCGAATCCGACAATTGATTGATGTTTAAATCTGAATGTGAAATTGAATCTACATGCAGGGAGTAAATTCAAGTCATAGTATCATACATGCCTTAAAGATTACCCTCCCCTCAATAAATTCTTGCAAATCTGTGTATCAGTGGGCCCCTGCATATACCAATATTTGTTGCAAAATGCATGGTTTCATAATTCATACTCCTACCAGAAGCAATTTTCCATGCTAGTTAATAAATGCAACTTAAATGCATACGCAACCCACAACATAATAAATGGTATGAATTAAAAATGTGGAATTTCAACCTTTTTAACATAAAAATACCCCTTTGCTTTTAGGGTAAAACTGAGTTTATAGCACGATATTTTGTTGGTTTCTACAACCAAATTGGCAAATTGTGAAATATACAGGTCGCTGCTTGCTAAGATAATGCATTACACTGTACAAGCAAGTTGTTTTCTTAACAAATTGGGTGTATTTTATCGTTTTGCCTGCCAATTTTTCACGATGTGAACTGTGAAATACTGAAATAATTCGTCTTTTACCTGTTTATACTGCCTGCAAATATCGTCTTCGCCCATCATTCTTGGAGGATTTATATTTTGTTTGTTGTCTTTTACGGATGGGCATACCGTGTACGACTTCCAAATCTTTGAACAAATGGTCAAGAGTTGAAAACGTATGTGGAAGAGTCGAAAACAACAACGAAAATTCACGGCAAAAACCAAAAATATTTTCTTAAAAACCAGGGGGGTGAACATTGTAGCGGACTCTTAATGAGCCCTGGTCAGTGGTAATTACCATTTTCAAATAGAACCAGTGGCGTCATTATGGCGTCAGAAAATGGCAAAATGCGACATGTTTTTGCGGACATTTTTCTGCCTGACATTAGCAACAGTTCCTCCAGTAATAGTATAGCTCAGTGGTCAAACCCTCACGAAGTTCAGTCAAAATGGCCGATCTCCATGGAAATGAACATCTTGACCAATCAAATGGCTAGAATCGCCCCCCGATTAGTCATAGATTCACGCAGATAACCGATATTTGATAATTACTCTTGATAACTCGACTCTTTTGATTATTATCTCTGCTGCTGGCTGCCGCTGCATGAAAGATAATCACTGGACAACTTTCGCGTATCAATTATCAACGCAATTTTACCTCAGTCGCGTGACTGATTTAATGACCGCTAGATCTGCCCTTTATTATTATGGCAGACATGTGGCAAAGTTAAATATTCCTTAAGGGTTCAAAATATCAATATCTGTAAGATTGAGTCAAAACATGTGCATTTACTATTAAATATAAGTATTAAATATATTATTAAATATAACTATTAGTCAAGTATTAAATAAATAACAGAGATATATTCCAAATTAGGATTGCCACTTTTTAAAACATTTGACATCTTACCAACTTACATCTCATTTCGATTCAGGCATTTTTTGATTGGATCACCATAGAATTTATAATTTCATTAAACTTTCCAGACAGCAGAATACGTGCAAGAATTATTGAAGATTGCTCTATTCGCGTGTCCGCGATACTTGATAAACTTTAGACGTCTATGGTGCAAATTAGTTCAGGAATGTAATAGAAAATTGTTCGGTAATGAAAGCTGTCGTAGGATATTTAAAGCTTTTTGTTCAGTGCCACCTTTTGTGTAAAGGATTAATGCCGAACAAATTGCCTACCCGATCCAACGTTTCGATATTCCATTAGTCTAGTGTGATCAACAGGGGTGACCTATAGTCGTTTGTATATATTTTTATTTGTCTTTCATGTCAGGTCGAAATTTTTTCGGGAATTGCATTCATTGTTTCTTTGCGAGTGCAGAGGCGAGCCACCGGATGGATATTGAGAGCAAAAAGGGGGGAGGTCAGCTACGCCGAACGACTGAAGCAATTGAATCTGTTACCCTTGTGCTACGATAGAGAAATATAAGACCTGGTTTTCTTCTATAAAGCCCTCTATGGTATCACTGACCTCAACGTCCACGATCATGTTTCATTTGTCACCCATAACCGCTCTCTTCTTCCTATGAACTCAAACCTGATGCTCAAGACTCCCTTTTGTAAAACTACTACATATCAGAACTCGTACTTCAATAGAATAGTAAATTTATGGAACAGCGTTAGCAGAGTAGCTCCACCAAATACTTTCCCTAGTTTTAAAATATTTAAACATTACATTTGTATTTCTTATTCTATGTTAGTTTCTACTGTATTTGATGTAAATTTGTTATGTACCTGGGACGTTTTCAAGACCGAGGGCACAGTTTTTCTCATCCGGACCGACGCTGCCGGTAAATAACGTGTTTATTTTTTATCATATGTAAAACTTAAGAATTGATTAAAACTGAAAATTCCAGTGTAGTGAAATAATTTGAGATCAGTGCAATTGTCAAATCAAAGCGAGGCTGAGTGGCTGACAAAACCTGAACGTTGAAAGAACACACGAAGACGAAAACTCAGGGGAAACTGGCAAGAAACTCACAAAAAAACATAGTTTCTGTAGAAATGTACACGATATTTTTTAAAAAGGGAGCAGAAAAGCATAGGAATGAAAGGTTTTGGCCTGGTTTTCTGGTGTTCAGTGTTGCTTCGACAAGGGTATCTTCGTGTTTACTTGATTTGCCCATAAAAAACTCATAAAGTGAATCATGCAGTGAATGCATGTGTTTGACTTCGATCAACGCTTTCTACTAAAACTGACAATGAACAAGGTATGCTGTAATTTTTTTCTGGTCGTTTCACGATAAGAAACATATAGCCTCAACTTTGTTTTCCAAGGGCCAAGGCTTTAATTTTTTTTGTTTACAATATGTATACGAAACGTACTTTAACAAATGGGCAGAAAAATCATGTTTTCACTACAGTTCGTTTTTCTTCTATGATATCTGTTTAAACTGTATTTTTTTTACTTTAATGTGGCCAAATACTAAAATACACGAGCATTTAAAACAAATGCATTAGTTTTCTCGGCGCATCGTGCTTAGTATGAAGCCTTTAGAGTTGATGCAATTCATTTTTGTACTCTCGTTAGGCTAGCTTTTTGAACTTTTTGGGTTCAAAAAAATTGCTTCACTCCTGTGTTTTGTCGCGCAATCCAGAGCGGGCCGGATGCAAAAATCCGGACCCCTCTGAAACGCTCGCTGGCCAATCAGATTGCTTTATTTCCATAGATAAAAAATAATTGTATATATTTAGTTGGGGAGATGCCTTGCATGGTAATGTAATCTTTTTTACTTCCCGTTCGCATCTCTTCCATTTGGGTAAACTTGTAATTCACTAATTGTCTTAAATTTGTAAATGTTCCTTTTTTTTACCCAATAAAGTATAATAAATATAAAAAAAAAGAAAAAAAAAGCCATATTTTATTCAAAATAACAGAATTTATTTAAAATAAATTGACAATTACAATTATTTCTAGTAAAGAGAAAATCTCTTTTGTACTTATCTTGTTTTGACTAACTTTAGGTGTTTAATGACTATCATTGAATAAGAATACAAAATTAACACTATTCATTGCATGATGTTTTACTGTAGTATAAAGGAAAGAAAGGCACTTTAAATTACAGTATTCTATTTGCAAGGGGGCAGGAGTTTGTCCACTACTTTGTCGGTCTCATGATCTACTTTTTAATGACAAGATTGACAACGTCTAAGCAGTCATCGACAGTTTCAACTCGGAAAAGGTGTTCTTTGGGTGGATATGAAGCGACGTGAACCATTTCCTCGATCCCATCAATATATTTCCCAATTCCCACAACAAAGATTTCTATCTTTTTACGTTTCAACAGCTAGGCCTCTTCGGGGGACCTCAACTCGCCTTAAATCGCATCGCTTAAAATCCCAATTTTCCCTTAAATCGCCTTAACTCACCTTAACTCGCATTATCTCGCGAAGTTACCTCAACTCGCCTTAACTCGCCCTAAATCGCATGGCTTAAAAGTCCCAATTTTTCCTTAAATCGCCTAAACGTCCGCCTGCAAGAAGATAACAATTAGTAAAAAATAACAATAAAAAATGGTTTAGCAACATCAAAGAAAAATCAGACATACTTGTATTTTGTTTGATATTATTGATTTCTACCTGTCAATTTCTGAAAATTTACTGGATCAAGCATAATTTTGTGCCTGAAATTTGGCAAATATAACCGAGGATGAACTTTCTATAATTGAACATGCCAGAAAATCGTTGCCATGGGTAGCTATGATGGCGCTGATGTTTACGAACTAGTAGGCTTTTTCATATTTATCCACTCAGGAAAAATGTTTGGCAAAGAAAACATCGGCCTGTATAGAGACGACGGATTGTCAGATAAAACGAGAAATGAAATTTAGAAATATTTCGAGCAATTGGCCTAAAATCGTGGCAGAAGCATATTTACGTGTAGTCAACTTTCTCGATGTTACTCTCGACTTCAATAATGGAAATACAATGATCCTTCCGAAAGCTCAATGACGACCATTACATATAAATAGGCAATCAAATTATTCACCATGCATTTAAAACAGCTACCTACATTAACAAGCGCATTTCACTTCTCTCATCAGAAAAACAATCTTTTCAAGTATCTGAGCCAATTTACCGAAACGCATTAAAACAAAGAATTTTAAACACGATTTAAGTTATACGAAACAAACACCACAACAATCACGTATAAATAGATACCACAATATTATCTGGTTCAACCTTCCACTCAGTAAAAATATCAGAACGAGCATAGGATGCAATTGTCTTAACCTAATTGATATGTATTTTTCTCCAGAATACAAACTTTTAAACAAAAACACAGTTAGACTCAGTTATAAGTACATGAACAATATCAAATCCATAATCACAAAATACAAAGCACACATAATCAGGAAAAAACCAGCCGCTTAGCAAAGACACAAGGAGTTGCACCTGCAGGGCTAAGAACACGGCATACCCACTTCAGAAACAATGCTTGACAAACATACCATTACAATTAGGCAACCGTTTCCAGAAACAACACAAACAGTATCCAGCACTACATTGGCATAACAGACAGTATATTTAAAGAGCGATTTCAAAACCATGTTAAATCTTTTCAAAGCAAGAGTACTCAAACGACATCGAACTTAATTCAAAATATATTTGGAAGTTTAAGGAAAATATACAAATATAATTTAATATTTGGAAGAAATTTAATGCTTTGCATTATGAAAAAAGATAAACGATTTTTGCTTAGCAGAATTTCCAAAATACCTATAGGCGCAAATACGCATTTCAGAAAACAACCTAAAGAGAGTCAAATAGAATGTATGGAATATGCTTATACGCCCATTCGCCCAAGTTTAGACCACAACCATTTAAGCAACCCACAAAATCATAATTTTTCATTGGAAAATAAAAAATTCGAGACAATTCATAGAATAAAATATGAATAATTCTTAGGTATATCGAATGAAGTTGTCCTTCAGTAGCATTGTAAGATAGAAAGAGTTATAGTCAAATGAAGCCAAATAGTAGTAGCTATTTGGCTTCATTTGACTATAACTCTTTTTAATTCTTATGTATACTTTAGGTAATTTAAACATTATATCAAATCATGCACCAGTATACTCCCCCTTCTCCTCAGATAAACATTTTTGTATATAACCATTTCTTCTCACCTGCACTAGGGTCGGAAGATAGTTCCTTTATTTTATCAAGCGCGTCAGCTGTATTTGTCCGACCTGCTTCATAAGGAAAGCTATCCATCTTATCTGCACCTTGCTAGGCAGGCAAAAACTTAAACATTATTGTAGCTTTGGTCGAATATACAACCCAGCGTAGTAATCATCAAGATATCCATTGGTTTGACTCAAATCCATTAGATTTCGCAAAGCTATTTTCCCTTTATCGAATTCACATTTTCCCCCTGAACCAGACACATCCAATATAGCCACGATGTCCTCAAGCTTAGTCTCTCTTTTGACGCGTTTACCAATAGGTATGCCTAGAAACTTCTCAGTCAACTTGTCGGCAGTCTCGCTGTTCGCCGGAATGTATTCAAACTCTATAGAAAGAATAAATTAAACAAATTAAGTATGACTATTGATCCATGCAGGTTGCGTCTAGTTCGTATTCATGCTTTCTATGTCAAAAACGCACTGATAAAATCAAATTTAGCTTTCAATTACTCTCATAGTATTCTTTATCAGTAATTGGTGGCAATGTCGGCTTTGGCGTCGTTGCACGCACCCAAAATGGTCAATTCAATCTTCGAGATTCAACGTCTGCAAGAATATGCACGAACAAACAGCATACAACTGATAGAAAAACGGCGAACCCATATTTTTTTTTCAGGTGTCAGTGTTCTTGCTGCTTATGAAGACGATGACTTCCCTCTACTGCGCTTTTGATCTCAGCCCTGCCAACATGTTATTTTATAGTAACGTTTCAGGAAATAGATCTCTCGGTGATTGTCACATTCACAGGTGATTAAAGTTATCAAAGTTGTCAATCAAAAAGAATGCAATATCCTGCAGTGCATTCGTTCGAACAAAAAGTGTTTATTGTTGCCGAGCGTCAGCGAGGCAGCACACTATTCTTGACGCGCTAAGGTTTCTCCAGAGTTCACTTGCCCCAGTCTTTTACCCGACCTATGTATTGTCTAGATTTGGATTTGGCCTCGGTTAAGATGTTTATCGTAATTCCGGGGGAATAAACAAGTTGGAAGAACATTTGAAAAATGAGGGGGAGTTCGAATAAGATTTTGTATTGCGCGCGCATGTTTTGCTCCATGTGCTCAAGAATTTACTCGAGATTTTACAAGCTTTTTACACTGGACGCGAATGATAACAAAATATTTTCTGAAAAATTCAGGTAAGTATGGCTTTATTTCTTTCTGGTGATATAGAACAAGGCGATGAACATTTTAGTGTTCATTCTAGAGGCAAGCAATATGCTTTCATGATTTTATCGGCAATTTTAACAGCACGAAATAAGCCATTTATCGAGTGGTCGAAATCAACAATATATAATGTCTTATTACAACGAGACAAAATGTACTTAAAAGCTTTGAATAGTGGCTTAATAATCCTAGACCCAGGTGTCCAATTTTTATCTATAGATAACTTCCAAAAATTGTTAGTGTTTCATGTTCAAACGTGCTTTCTTACGAGATATGTCGGTCTGTGATCGACACAGTTGATATATCGCCTGTGCAGGCAAAAACAACCCCACCTATGACGGTGACAAATAGTGACATAGCTGTAGTCATAGAGCCCGTTGTGGCACAGAATAACATTGATCTACCTGTGATGGTGGAAAATAATAACATTGAACTACCCGTGGTGGCAGCAAAAAATATCAATCTACCTGTTGTGGTAGAGCCCATTGAGGCACAAAATATTGATCTGCCCATTGTGGCCGAAAGAAACATTGATCTACCTATTGTGGTAGAGCCCGTGGAGGCACAAAATATAATTGATCTGCCCATTGTGTATGGCGTCATATGGCGTCATATTACCGCCAATATTCATGATTGTCGTCGTTCAACATGTTTCCGACATTGAAGTTATTTCGGACATTGAAGTTGTTTATTATTCAACATATTTTCGACATTGAAGTTATATCGGACATTGAACATGTATATTATCCAACACATTTTCGACATTGAAGTTAAATCGAACATTGAACATACCGATTATTCAGCACTCATCAGAAGTTGAATGTTCGAAATATGTTGAAAATTAACCAGGACATGAATATGAGAAGTTGAATATTGGCGCGATAGATCATAGCGTGAGATGTCCACCAATATTAATTAACATAATTCCCATCACCTCCCGGTACAGACACAAGGAAAATTATCAGATTCGCCAAACAGTGAACAAACCAAGGTATAGTGCGAGTCCGTTTCTGGCGCACGAAATAAATAGATTTCTCACGCGCTATTTACTGCATGCATGCGTACCTATTAAAAATAGAAAACGACAGTACCAAGACGTAGCTTTAGTCCACGGTACCGTAAATTTGAAATAAAAAACTTGAATTACAATTAGTGGTGAGGATGACCAAAATGGAAACTATAAAGCTTATTTTGAAATTAGACTCCTCATAATACGTGTATTTTTGCAATTAATTAAATATTGTATAATTATGGCGACTTAAGTCATTACCATTGTCATTGAAAGACTTAGGAGTTATCTTTTGTTACCGCATTATCGAGGTTTGTAGGAGCATCTTGCATGGCCAATAAATTTAAATTGGGCTATAGCGATAATGATTTGAATGAAGGTACAACGTGAGCGGACTTTTCCATGAGGGCTATATACTTTTAATAGTTTGAATTGCGTTTCGCTTTCGGGTTGGGAAAAACGCTCGCTAGCCAATCAGATTGCTTTATTTCCATAGATAAAAAATAATTGTATATATTTAGTTGGGGAGATGCCTTGCATGGTAATGTAATCTTTTTTACTTCCCGTTCGCATCTCTTCCATTTGGGTAAACTTGTAATTCACTAATTGTCTTAAATTTGTAAATGTTCCTTTTTTTTACCCAATAAAGTGTAATAAATATAAAAAAAAAGAAAAAAAAAGCCATATTTTATTCAAAATAACAGAATTTATTTAAAATAAATTGACAATTACAATTATTTCTAGTAAAGAGAAAATCTCTTTTGTACTTATCTTGTTTTGACTAACTTTAGGTGTTTAATGACTATCATTGAATAAGAATACAAAATTAACACTATTCATTGCATGATGTTTTACTGTAGTATAAAGGAAAGAAAGGCACTTTAAATTACAGTATTCTATTTGCAAGGGGGCAGGAGTTTGTCCACTACTTTGTCGGTCTCATGATCTACTTTTTAATGACAAGATTGACAACGTCTAAGCAGTCATCGACAGTTTCAACTCGGAAAAGGTGTTCTTTGGGTGGATATGAAGCGACGTGAACCATTTCCTCGATCCCATCAATATATTTCCCAATTCCCACAACAAAGATTTCTATCTTTTTACGTTTCAACAGCTAGGCCTCTTCGGGGGACCTCAACTCGCCTTAAATCGCATCGCTTAAAATCCCAATTTTTCCTTAAATCGCCTTAACTCACCTTAACTCGCATTATCTCGCGAAGTTACCTCAACTCGCCTTAACTCGCCCTAAATCGCATGGCTTAAAAGTCCCAATTTTTCCTTAAATCGCCTAAACGTCCGCCTGCAAGAAGATAACAATTAGTAAAAAATAACAATAAAAAATGGTTTAGCAACATCAAAGAAAAATCAGACATACTTGTATTTTGTTTGATATTATTGATTTCTACCTGTCAATTTCTGAAATTTAACGGGTTCAAGCATAATTTTGTGCCTGAAATTTGGCTAATATAACCGAGGATGAAATTTCTATAATTGAACATGCCAGAAAATCGTTGCCATGGGTAGCTATGATGGCGCTGATGTTTACGAACTAGTAGGCTTTTTCATATTTATCCACTCAGGAAAAATGTTTGGCAAAGAAAACATCGGCCTGTATAGAGACGACGGATTGTCAGATAAAACGAGAAATGAAATTTAGAAATATTTCGAGCAATTGGCCTAAAATCGTGGCAGAAGCATATTTACGTGTAGTCAACTTTCTCGATGTTACTCTCGACTTCAATAATGGAAATACAATGATCCTTCCGAAAGCTCAATGACGACCATTACATATAAATAGGCAATCAAATTATTCACCATGCATTTAAAACAGCTACCTACATTAACAAGCGCATTTCACTTCTCTCATCAGAAAAACAATCTTTTCAAGTATCTGAGCCAATTTACCGAAACGCATTAAAACAAAGAATTTTAAACACGATTTAAGTTATACGAAACAAACACCACAACAATCACGTATAAATAGATACCACAATATTATCTGGTTCAACCTTCCACTCAGTAAAAATATCAGAACGAGCATAGGATGCAATTGTCTTAACCTAATTGATATGTATTTTTCTCCAGAATACAAACTTTTAAACAAAAACACAGTTAGACTCAGTTATAAGTACATGAACAATATCAAATCCATAATCACAAAATACAAAGCACACATAATCAGGAAAAAACCAGCCGCTTAGCAAAGACACAAGGAGTTGCACCTGCAGGGCTAAGAACACGGCATACCCACTTCAGAAACAATGCTTGACAAACATACCATTACAATTAGGCAACCGTTTCCAGAAACAACACAAACAGTATCCAGCACTACATTGGCATAACAGACAGTATATTTAAAGAGCGATTTCAAAACCATGTTAAATCTTTTCAAAGCAAGAGTACTCAAACGACATCGAACTTAATTCAAAATATATTTGGAAGTTTAAGGAAAATATACAAATATAATTTAATATTTGGAAGAAATTTAATGCTTTGCATTATGAAAAAAGATAAACGATTTTTGCTTAGCAGAATTTCCAAAATACCTATAGGCGCAAATACGCATTTCAGAAAACAACCTAAAGAGAGTCAAATAGAATGTATGGAATATGCTTATACGCCCATTCGCCCAAGTTTAGACCACAACCATTTAAGCAACCCACAAAATCATAATTTTTCATTGGAAAATAAAAAATTCGAGACAATTCATAGAATAAAATATGAATAATTCTTAGGTATATCGAATGAAGTTGTCCTTCAGTAGCATTGTAAGATAGAAAGAGTTATAGTCAAATGAAGCCAAATAGTAGTAGCTATTTGGCTTCATTTGACTATAACTCTTTTTAATTCTTATGTATACTTTAGGTAATTTAAACATTATATCAAATCATGCACCAGTATACTCCCCCTTCTCCTCAGATAAACATTTTTGTATATAACCATTTCTTCTCACCTGCACTAGGGTCGGAAGATAGTTCCTTTATTTTATCAAGCGCGTCAGCTGTATTTGTCCGACCTGCTTCACAAGGAAAGCTATCCATCTTATCTGCACCTTGCTTGGCAGGCAGAAACTTAAACATTATTGTAGCTTTGGTCGAATATACAACCCCAGCGTAGTAATCATCAAGATATCCATTGGTTTGACTCAAATCCATTAGATTTCGCAAAGCTATTTTCCCTTTATCGAATTCACATTTTCCCCCTGAACCAGACACATCCAATATAGCCACGATGTCCTCAAGCTTAGTCTCTCTTTTGACGCGTTTACCAATAGGTATGCCTAGAAACTTCTCAGTCAACTTGTCGGCAGTCTCGCTGTTCGCCGGAATGTATTCAAACTCTATAGATAGAATAAATTAAACAAATTAAGTATGACTATTGATCCATGCAGGTTGCGTCTAGTTCGTATTCATGCTTTCTATGTCAAAAACGCACTGATAAAATCAAATTTAGCTTTCAATTACTCTCATAGTATTCTTTATCAGTAATTGGTGGCAATGTCGGCTTTGGCGTCGTTGCACGCACCCAAAATGGTCAATTCAATCTTCGAGATTCAACGTCTGCAAGAATATGCACGAACAAACAGCATACAACTGATAGAAAAACGGCGAACCCATATTTTTTTTTCAGGTGTCAGTGTTCTTGCTGCTTATGAAGACGATGACTTCCCTCTACTGCGCTTTTGATCTCAGCCCTGCCAACATGTTATTTTATAGTAACGTTTCAGGAAATAGATCTCTCGGTGATTGTCACATTCACAGGTGATTAAAGTTATCAAAGTTGTCAATCAAAAAGAATGCAATATCCTGCAGTGCATTCGTTCGAACAAAAAGTGTTTATTGTTGCCGAGCGTCAGCGAGGCAGCACTTATTCTTGACGCGCTAAGGTTTCTCCAGAGTTCACTTGCCCCAGTCTTTTACCCGATCTATGTATTGTCTAGATTTGGATTTGGCCTCGGTTAATATGTTTATCGTAATTCCGGGGAATAAACAAGTTGGGAGAACATTTGAAAAATGAGGGGGGGGGGAGTTCGAATAAGATTTTGTATTGCGCGCGCATGTTTTGCTCCATGTGCTCAAGAATTTACTCGAGATTTTACAAGCTTTTTCACTGGACGCGAATGATAACAAAATATTTTCTGAAAAATTCAGGTAAGTATGGCTTTATTTCTTTCTGGTGATATAGAACAAGGCGATGAACATTTTAGTGTTCATTCTAGAGGCAAGCAATATGCTTTCATGATTTTATCGGCAATTTTAACAGCACGAAATAAGCCATTTATCGAGTGGTCGAAATCAACAATATATAATGTCTTATTACAACGAGACAAAATGTACTTAAAAGCTTTGAATAGTGGCTTAATAATCCTAGACCCAGGTGTCCAATTTTTATCTATAGATAACTTCCAAAAATTGTTAGTGTTTCATGTTCAAACGTGCTTTCTTACGAGATATGTCGGTCTGTGATCGACACAGTTGATATATCGCCTGTGCAGGCAAAAACAACCCCACCAGGCCTGCTCTGGGATCTTAACTCGCCTTAAATCGCCCTAACTCGCGGATAAAAATTGGCGACAATTCTCTTAAATCGCTTAAACTCGCACTAAATCGCCTAAACTCGCCAACCAAATTAAAATGCTGAAAATAGTAATATATACAGTGTAAACACCCTTTCCCCAGGAGAGGGGGGTTCTGGTTGTTTATTTCAGATAAGATTAGGAGGGCGCTTATCCGAGGGGGCTTGCTGGTGAGAGGGGGCTTATCCGAAACAAGGGAAGTTACATGCTTATTGATAAAAGCCGAAAACACAGTAATGCACTAGTAATTGGAAAGCCACGCACCCCCCTACCGAGGGAACAGCGGACATTAGATAAAGTTTGTGTCCTAAATCATTCTAATCCCCAACCTATACATGGCCTTCTTACTAGTCTAAACATGACTAAAGTCCCCCGCTACCCGGGCACCAAAAATGAAGGCTACCATAATAATTGCTTTTAAAATTCAACAAACTATTCTAAAATTTCCCCAATTTTGATCATTGGAGGCCAAACATGCAATCCAGAGTTTGTCAAAACTTTGCCAAAGTAGGTAAATATTTTGCATTTTGTCTGTTAGCTGTATCTTGCAATTTATACAAAGTCAAATAATACATTATCCTGTAAAAGCTATTTTTAGTAAAACAATGTCTATAGAGTATAGGGTAAATGTTGATGAACAAGGCTTAATAATACATCTCGAACAGACGAATTCCCACTGATTCCCAGCCCATAATCCCTGGCCATCATGACACATATCTAACGTACGCTGTCTAATGCCCTGAGTACCCAGGCATAACAGATAGGCTAATCTGCAAATAAATTCCCGCTATTTCCCGGCATGTCCTGGATAGGGGGGTGCGAGGCTTTCCATGACTGGTGCATAAGTTACATACTATCAAGCTTATAGGTATATAATATGACATAGGAACCCTTATATTCAAACAGAAAAAAGTCAGGATGGCAAGAATCAGTCTGTTTTCAACATTTTATCAATTTATGCCAATATTGTGATATGAACTTCCAGAACAATTCATAAATTGTTTCGTTTCCTTTATTGAAAATAGTGCGGGGCCTATAAATTACAGGGTCATGGCCAGAAATTGCGGACATGCGCCCGCTCGCACGCCCCCTCAGCGGCTTTGCTTATCTAATTAAAATTCATATTTACAAAGTAAAATGGCTTCCTCAGCTGCTGGTGAAAAGCGTAAACGTGTGGTCGATTACCAACAGTTGAACTCTCTTTCGTCGGTTGTTTTGTACGACACAGTACCGAATAGAAATAAAGGAAGACTTTGGGAAGTGGAAAGAGTCATTTCAAGGCGTACAGTTCGTCATGTAAGTTCGTCGTGCTTCGTATTAATATTAGTAAATATCGCAGTATTGATCATTTATAGTCTGTTAATTAAATCATCCCAGATAATGTATATACATTCTATGAAATATAGGATCATGAATACCTAATAAAATGGCTTGGCTGGCCTTTTGAATCGTGCTCTTGGGAACCCTCGTCCAATTTGACATCAGATTTGCTGAGGTGAGTGACATGATATAACTTTTAATATGAATGTGATTCTGAGTTTGTATTTGTTTTTATACTTTGTGATGATCATCTTCAAATATTGTCAAAAATATCATGTTTTGCTGAGCAAATTTCCTAATACTGTAAACCAACAAGGCAATTGAATGTTGTTCTATTAGTTGAATATATTTAAAGCGAAAGACTTCTAGGTCTGAGTTTAACATGGAAACTGCATATATTGTACCCAGCTCTACTAGCCCAGTACAGCTGGGACTTCTCGTAAAGACAATTTAAAGTAGCTTGCAAGATATCTCCAGGGAGAATCAGCCCTTGACATATTAAAGCTGATGTAAACACCCCCTAAATGTTTGTTTCCTTTGTACACATTTGTAGAAACTATGCATTTCCCACGAATATTGATGACCAGAGATTGCAAGAGGCATGTCGTGCATTTGCAGCAGGCATTTTGAGTGCACTAAAAAACCAATCAACGTCACCTGTGTATGTAAACTTGGGGTTGGACATTTGGCGATACATCACGTACAATAAAGGAACAGCTTCGCAACACCGTGGCCATTTTTTGTTTGAGAAGAATGACCTGGTACGATTTAAGTATTTACCTTCTCATTGGTGGTACTTTCTCAATGTACATGGTGAAGGTTGTGGAATTGACTTCCCAGTTAAAGTGAAGCCAGTTTTGTCATGGACACCAGCACATTTTGTGAAGAAAGCGGGTAAATTAATTCAAGCCCCACGTATTCCCATCGAAAAAATTTGCATCACCATCATTAGAAGAGGATACAACATTGAGAATATAAACTAACATATCTAGTTAAATTTATATATATATATATACAGTACTATTAATTGACATTATTAACATAATTATTTACATATTTGCATCATTGATGGTTTTCGTTAAAAGTTCTTTAAGTTTTTCTCTGATCGCAATCTGGTCACTATACCCATTTCCAACTTAGACTTAACTTCAGCTATGCTAAGACTCTCGATGTCAACAACTGATGCATTTTGCAAATTTTCCTCAGGTAGGACTTCACAACTGATCCTTTATGCGTTTTGCACGTTGCACCCTTATCTCATTTCCCCAGTACTCAACATTTCGCTTCACGTATTGCCTTGGGGTCCTCTCACTCTCAGCCAGATGGTCAATGCGTTTTTCAACAAGAAGAACATCTTTTGGGGCATCCCACTTGTTTGACCTATGCAGGTGAATCTTTCTACAATCATCATTGAGTTTCTCTACTCCTACAAAATAATGTTTGAAGCTAAATCCATTGAACACCAAGATAACAAACCGACATAGAACAGGATTACAGTTTGTATACAAGGGATGAAACCTTAATTTGTTTAAAAATCTATTTACAGCTAGCCAGTGGGGAAGCCGGCCATAGCAACTGGTCATGCTATGCAAATTTAATGATGTTTACATTATTCAAACCTTTAGAAATGTATTGTTTTCATGCGATGTTGATGCCGATAAATTAGCATAGCATGACCAGTTACTAGGGCCAGCAGGTAGCAAGCATTAATATCTATTTTACCTTGCCCAGTAAATTTCTTTATTCCTCCACATTTTTCCATAAATCTTGGAACATGGTAGACCATTGCATGCATGTAAGGGGTAACTCTTTCTTTCTCGTAGCCACGACTAATTGTCCCACTAAGGAGATATACAGCTTCACCCAGTTGGCAGCCTGTATATAATCAGTATTAAAAGATAAAATGTGTGTCAAAATGTTGGTATATCAACAGTAAAATCAGCATGCATATATATACCACCTTTTAACCTTGTTTACCCAGTCCACGATGCAGAATTTAATTTCCTACTCAAGTGTTAAATAATTAACGAACAAAAATAATGTATCTGGCAAGGCAAAACTGTTCCTCTGACCCCAAGAGTGACTTGGCTAGTAATTAAACCTTACAAACCTTGACAAAGTAGTCCATAACTTGTTCATTGTTTGGATTGTCTTGTCCAAGTATTGTGTAAACAACATCAAAGTCCTACAGATAAAATAATTATGGATGTTACAGGCAGGTACTGTTTATTACTTGTAAAGTTATCTTGTACACGTGATACATTTATAAGCCACAGGCTCGGATGATTGGGTGACCACATTCTGCATGTGTTACAACTGTAAATAAATAATTACATTAATTACCTTCCAGAGTTGAACTACAGTGTCACTGGTTTCTGGTCTGATTATGCCATGTAGCTTATCTGGTAGTCTTTTTAAGAGCAGCTTTTTGTCTGACCCCATTAAACTTGTGAAATCATACAATCCACTGCTCTTTCCATCAGCATCTTGTTTCTGCCAGACATTGAATGTTATCCCACAACTTTTAATAACTTTGATAAGGTCCTCTTGATGTTTATTTTGCCTTTGCACTGGAGGCTTGCCCAAGTTATCTTTTCTGTCCCATTCAATAGCATCCAGGACAATATTTTTGTGTTTATCTACATAAATAGTAATTATTTGAGGTGTTTTAATCTATTTTAGCTTAGATAACCTGCAATATTTTCCTATCTTGGGATATTATGTACGCATGTTCACAGGTTGGTGCTGGCGTGACTGAGAAAATCAAATGAAAATGTTTTCAATTTTGAAAATTGGTGCCTGCACACACACACAATCAAACAAAGTTAGTGATGTGCACGGTCCAAATTTATGTGAAAATTCCCATTCGATATCCCTAGAGTCGTGGCAAGTCGAACCTGTTAACAGGCATACTCTAGGTACAAGATTGGGTTAGGTCTGGTTAAATATCTTGTGCATTCCATTGAAAATGTACAAGAATTATATTTATTTTGCCTAACCTGTAATGCGAAGCATTAAGTGGAGTTCATCCAATACAACATTCTCAAGCGGAATGTTTAAAAGTGGCTGATGCTGACAAGAATGTTTAGCAGTGGTCGTGATCCTCTTTAACTTTAGCCAAAGTTCTTGCTAACTCTCCCCAGTAAAAGTCTTTTGGGTGGGACATGTCATATCTAAAAAATATAATTTGTTAAAAAGATCATCATTAAAGAATTAATTTATGTGAACAATTGTGGTCTGTTAACCTACAGGTATAATGAAGTGAGTTTAAAAATACGTACCTGTTAAGCTTATGGACTTCACACCAAATACAAGCACAGTCAGAGGTTGCAGACTTCATGCCAAGCACAAGAAGAAGAAACTGAAACATTTGTCAGAAAGTGATTTAATTAGGTGAACTTGTTAATTTGATTATGTCACATCTGCGATTGCTAAAACTTATAACCAGGAGGCTTGTTATACATGACTATTGTAAGTGGGTTTTATTTACCTTATAATCACCACCAAGATAGACTTCAACAGGGATGTCTTTTCCATGTATGGTGACCTTCTTACATGCTACTAGATTGTTTACATCTTGAAAAATACTGGAGCATGATGTTTGTAGCAGCTCATATGACTCCTGCCCTTTAACAATAGCAACTGTGTGGTTCCCTATGAAATGGCAAATTATGTCAGATAATTGAGAAAAAAACACATCACTCTAATTTATAAAACCTCTACTGGTAACACCCTGTCCATCCCGCTTACCAGCCTCAAAATGTTTGGTCACTTCATCACTAACATATCTCAGTGGGGTAATACAGTAGAGTTGTATAAAATTAAAAAAATATTCAATCTTGTGAACCACATCCTTATTAATAACTAATTATGTACATCTGAAACCAGCATTCACAATACCTTTCGACGACATCATATCCTTCTCACTATTCAATACCGAGAATGAGATTACTATAAAATTGGTCAATCTTGTCATCTTTGCTCCATCGCCAGACACTTTAACTTTCAGTTTAAGCGATGGGTCATCAATGTCTAGTTTGCCCTGGTCTGCCTGGAAGAAATATTAAATTTCAATATGATTTCACTACTTTGTACCAACTACACAATCATCTCTACTGATGAAGATTATTTTTGGTGTCAAATTTGTTAAAATTATCCATCAGTCAATTTCACAAAATTGTATTGTTGCTATAGGGGTGGGAAATTTGCCATTAGTCATTTCCCTGTTGCCGGAAATTTGCATTGTCTCTACAAAACAATGCAAAGCCTTAGTGCAGTCAGTGTGGGGAGGGGGGGCAACTGAGGGCATGGTTACTGCATTATTCCACCAGAGGTAAAAAGAGAATGTCAAGGTTGAATATAATTAGCCTAATCGATAAATGCTTTTGGTTGTAATATTACCTGGCTTTGAATGACTGATTCCAACTCGGCAGCAAAACTTAGTTGAGCACCTTGAGCTGAACCAGGAGTTCTTGTTATGTGGCACAGTTTGTTTAACTCCTCTTTGCATTGTTTAATTATGTAAGATCTGGGCAAATCCTCGCCTCGCACACCATTGTCAATTCATGATAGGCCTCACCTATGCAAAATTTGTCTAGCACAAACAATATGTTTTTACTTTTTGCTGATCGTCTTCGTGCAAATCCTTGTAGGAGCGCTTCTCATTCTCAGCAAAGGACATCTTATGACTGGTGCCTTTCTGATCAACAAAATCAATATCCCTCAACTGCAATCCAAATGAATCGGCAAACCACAGTGCCCTTTCTACATTGCTTTTGAGTTCCTTTAGTTTTCTTCTCTGATGACGTTTGCCTATTTCTGTTACCGTCCCACCATTGTTTTTAAATGTCAACTCCTGGCCAAGATTGTCAATATAGGAATGTAGTTTTTGGTTTTCATTTCTAAGTCTATCAATTTCAACATTAACTGTGTCCATGTTCTCGTTGACAACCCTCGTCTCTCTTTGGGCTTTAACCATATCACCAAATAGCTGTTCACAACGTTTCTTCAGCGATTCGTTTTCCTCTTGGAGCACCTCGTTTCTGATATCGTTTTCCTTTATCAGACCTTTCAGGGCTGTAACAGAGACAAGTTCGCCTGCTTGCACAGCAATTTTCTTTATTTGGGCTGCATGTTGTCTGTATTTCGTTCCGTTCTTATACTTAAATTTGCTCATTATGTCAGAACATGTTCGTCTCAAACGTCCTTCGATTCTCTCACAATCTTCGTTTACGTGTAGCCCAGCATTTGCATTCAAGTAAACATTTAAAATTTCAATATACGTACAAGGAATATGTTGTTGCAATGCTTCTTGTCTTGCTTCGTACCAGTGCCGAAGGCATTCGTGCGACACATGAATTGTTATTATAATTTCTTTGTCCGACACGCTTTGGTGATTTGCATAACTCAGACAATGGTTTGTATTTACAGATATACTGTTTTTATACTTCTGAAGACTCAAAAAGTCTAAAATATCGGACATGTTAATTACAACTCAAAGGTATAGCTTGTTTGAACGATGTACAACAATCAAAATTCCCGCGAAATGACTGACTGTGCGCGAAATTCAGCGATTGCTAAAATTGGATCATTTAAATGTCAAAAAGGGCCGGGATTACAAGCAATCGGGGTAAGACCGGAAGATGTTATGCTTTGTGAGGGATCCGTTTTAGTTAATCCCGATACGGAAATGCATGAAGTAACAGGAAGTCAAAGAAGCCAAGGGTTCGCTGACCAAAATCGCCGTAGACGCTACATCTATCCCTAACATCTATGCGGCATTGGAAAGATACTATTTCGGTGCATATTTTGATACCAAACATGAGAGGTTTCGTCGAATTCATCTGCCAAAATATGATTTCTTCTTCGGAGCGATCAAAGTTGTTTATCAAAATTGTGAGCCAAGCACAGCTAGTTGTCCTCACGGCCCGTTTTATACGATTTTTGGCAAAGATTTGCAGGGCGATGAAATTAAATGTAGTTCTCAAATTCGTTGGACTATTAGGTATATATACGTTGGAAACGAAACGAGCTCGGCAGATGTGAATCGAACAGTAGAAAACGCATAATGCTGAGACAAAGATCACCTTTTGGCGAAAATCTGGTTCTTTTATATACAAAACATAAGGTAAAGTGCTGAAATATTCATTTGTAAAATGCAGGGCCGTAATAACTCGTAACATACATTGGAGTTGTTCAGATGCTTTCGGACATGCATGTAAATCACGACGGAGCTCGGCAAGTAAAAAATTTAACACACAGACCTTGCAAATAACGATTATGTAAATTTCCCTATACATTTTCACTCCTACTATTCAGCCCAGATTCAGCCATATTGAAAGCGAATCGCGCGCATGCGTAATTCACGCGTCTGTAATTTCTGGCCATGAGAGGGCTTATCAACTTTCGAAATTTTAAGTGACGGTAAACTGATACTTTTAATAATTCCGACGGCCTTATATACAAGTGCTGAATTGCAGTGCCTGTAGTGCACAACATTTAATATTTTATATCAACAGTGTTCAAACTTACATAAATTGATAAACCACAGCATGATCCTGGTCAACTTTTATAGTCAGCATTGTCCGGTTCATATCGTCTTATATAAAGATCCATGATCGTTTTAATAACCGAGGTTTAACATTTTTAGCGTAAGTACGATGATTCTTGGGTCGATAACAAAACCTGGCATTTTCATTAATTCAGTTAAATACTTCATGTTAAGCCACTGCGGGGAGGGAGCCTTCTCTCAGGCTATCCAGCGGAAATTTATTATTCAAGTCTGGGAAACTTTATATAAACTAAATTTTAACATTAGTGAATTTTTATAAATACTGCACTTTATATATTGAGGGGAATTAAAATAAATACCAATCAATGTTGAGTTTTACTTATTAAATGAACACATGGAAATGAAATACTATATTTGCAACGTAAATTCAAGCTTATTTGGTAAGTTTAACACATATGTAAATTCGTTTGAATATTAAACTACAATCATACAATGTATTGCCACATTGGAACATGCATGATGCATAGTCACAGTTTTAATATATTCTGTACCCTTGGAATTTCCAAGATATTGACAAGGCATTCATGCATTTGGAAATTCTCAAAATATAGGATAGCAACCCCATGGGATGCACTAAATCTTCTCGTTCCTACATTCCAGCCACAACCCTGATTTTTTAGATTTCCAATTGATTGTGGTTCCAGTCCTGACTGAACTTAGTAATAGGTATTAGTATGCAATTCAATTTAAAAATACATGTTATTATATACTGGTTTATGTTCTTCATTGTATTAATTCCAGCAATTTGGTGGTATAACCTTAAAATTAGTAATACGGCAAAATAACAAGCTAATTAATAATAAGTTTCAACTGGGTCTTGTTTACATGACAGTCTAACCAGACCCCCTGGGGGTGTGAGGGGGGAGTGGTGCTCTTTCAAAATACATTTACTATGCACTATTAATTATGTGTTATAACTGTATTTTGCTTAAAGTACTATACTTGCATATTTAATTACCATGTATTTTTTCTTAAATCGCCCTAAAACGCCTTAAAACGCATTACTTAAAGTTGTGTTTTTTCTTAAATCGCCTAAACTCGCCTTAACTCGCATTATCTCGCGGCGAGTTAAGGCGAGTTAAGATCCCAGAGCAGGCCTCCCACCTATGACGGTGACAAATAGTGACATAGCTGTAGTCATAGAGCCCGTTGTGGCACAGAATAACATTGATCTACCTGTGATGGTGGAAAATAATAACATTGAACTACCCGTGGTGGCAGCAAAAAATATCAATCTACCTGTTGTGGTAGAGCCCATTGAGGCACAAAATATAGATCTGCCCATTGTGGCCGAAAGAAACATTGATCTACCTATTGTGGTAGAGCCCGTGGAGGCACAAAATATAATTGATCTGCCCATTGTGTATGGCGTCATATTACCGCCATATTGAGTATGGCGCCATATTACCGCCAATATTCATGATTGTCATCGTTCAACATGTTTCCGACATTGAAGTTATTTCGGACATTGAAGTTGTTTATTATTCAACATATTTTCGACATTGAAGTTATATCGGACATTGAACATGTATATTATCCAACACATTTTCGACATTGAAGTTAAATCGAACATTGAACATACCGATTATTCAGCACTCATCAGAAGTTGAATGATCGAAATATGTTGAAAATTAACCAGGACATGAATATGAGAAGTTGAATATTGGCGCGATGGATCATAGCGTGAGATGTCCACCAATATTAATTAACATAATTCCCATCACCTCCCGGTACAGACACAAGGAAAATTATCAGATTCGCCAAACAGTGAACAAACCAAGGTATAGTGCGAGTCCGTTTCTGGCGCACGAAATAAATAGATTTCTCACGCGCTATTTACTGCATGCATGCGTACCTATTAAAAATAGAAAACGACAGTACCAAGACGTAGCTTTAGTCCACGGTACCGTAAATTTGAAATAAAAAACTTGAATTACAATTAGTGGTGAGGATGACCAAAATGGAAACTATAAAGCTTATTTTGAAATTAGACTCCTCATAATACGTGTATTTTTGCAATTAATTAAATATTGTATAATTATGGCGACTTAAGTCATTACCATTGTCATTGAAAGACTTAGGAGTTATCTTTTGTTACCGCATTATCGAGGTTTCTAGGAGCATCTTGCATGGCCAATAAATTTAAATTGGGCTATAGCGATAATGATTTGAATGAAGGTACAACGTGAGCGGACTTTTCCATGAGGGCTATATACTTTTAATAGTTTGAATTGCGTTTCGCTTTCGGGTTGGGATAAGTTTGTTTGAGAGTGCTTATCCGAGTTAGAAAATGCAGTTTCAAACTTTCAAGAAGTGGGTTTGCACACGGTTAGGATTACAACCCCAGTTACCATTAATCATACCACTATGAATATGATAAACAATGGACAAACACTGACAGTCACTTTGTATATTACGAGACAATATCATGTCACTGGGTATTCGCTGCTAAGCTTTACCCACGAATTGTGGTTTACCATTAAGTCTTATTCCTGTATGATACTTTATAAAATCCCTTCAATGTACGTGTCACAATTTCACAAGAGTGTTCAGTTTGGAAGCCTCTCACAGTCTCCCTAGCGCTAGAGATATTGCACTCATAATTGAAGCGATTCAGTTTCTCGACGATGCTCTATACATATACTGTTGGGATTTATTGAGGTTTCAGCGTCGGTGGTGCCGTGGCGGTCTTTTCCTTTTGTGTATGTATTGTTCACTCTCTCATTAAATTATAGGTCGTATCACGGCGACTGAAGTTATACTACTTAGTCTTGCTCGTGTCGTTCTTATATTTAGTTTTAGACTTCATAAATTCTATAAAAGCTCATGTTACTGTTACTTTATAAACAATTCCCTATTTCGTACGCCAGAAACGGACTCGCACTATATCTTGGTTTGAAACTATTAAACACGGCGAATCTGATACTTGTCCTTGTGTCTGTACCGGGGGGTGATGGGAATTATGTTAATTAATATTAGAGAGTTTAAGCAAGCGAAGTTTTTTATTCACGGACGTCGACCGGAAGTAAATCTGCCGTTGTTGATGGCGTGACAGTCCGTGGTGCGAGGTTACAGACGGCAAGTGAACAAGTTTGACGGCGGTGATTCTTTATCAAAAACCTTAAAGGTAAACATTGTTTTTTATTGATAATTTTTACCTAAAAATCAAATAAACATTATATTTGTTATAAAAACTATACTATTTGCTACAATTTAGCTGAATAATAATGCATCTGAGGGAAAACCCTTGAAACGGAAGTTCAAGTTCAAAAACAAATTTAAGTGCAAGGTCAAATGCTTTGGCGGGAATTTTGTTTGGCGGTATAAATGCTTTAAGTATCTTGTAATCGTTTGGAGCTATTCTACTCTAATTTTCCTATGTGTAAATTCATTCAGTTGTAATAATATAAAAGTGACCTAAATCCTACATGAAAAGCAGTAAACGTGTTTATTTTCCTTTGAGCATCCTTTGTTTCATTGAATTTATTAAAAAACAACTGGCATGGGAAGAAGAAAAGGTAAGTATAAAGTTCATTTTTTGTTTGTTTACTCTGCTTTTTTGGTCGTTTTGCTTTAGCAACTCTCCCATGGAATGGACCAAACGGCACGACACCATGCTATTTAGAGAAATTTTAGTAGTTAATCCATATTAAGCTAAGAAGAAGACAGTCCAGCGAGGACAACTTTGGCAAAACATAGCAGATAACCTGAAGAAGCTGGAAGATCCTAGCTTCAAGAAAACCTTGTCAAAGCGTTCTGTGCAAGATCGGTCCACTCTCTTGTGCGAAAAGCACAAGAAGAGGGTCACCTATGAGAAGAAGGCCTCGAGGACAGCACCTGAAGTAACAGAGTTGGATGTTTTAATCGAGGAGACTTTGGATAAAGAGGATGGCAGTGAGGAGTTGAGGGCAACACAAAGTAAGAAAATATTCACACTGTACAATTGTATATATGTATTAAATGGTGTTTTGAGACACCGTGTCAATTTATTTATATATTAAAAAAAATTCAAACTATAATGGGAAATTTATTGTTCAGGTGAAGCACAGAAAAAGAAACTTGATGAAGATAAAAAAAATGCTGTGGATATGCGAAAGAAGGCAATGGAAAGGTCTGGACAGACAAAGCAAAGAAAGATTGATGAGGGAGAAATTGAAGAGAAGAAGAGAAAGCGAAGAAGATCAGGCTCGGATACATTGCAATTTTTAAGGGAGCAGTCAGAGGATGAATTGAAGATAAGGGAGAAGGAATTAGAATTGGAAAAGGAGAAACAGATGGGTGAGCAACAGAAGCACAATGATTTCAAAGAGATGATGGCACAACAGATGGCACAACAGCAGCAGCAAATGGCCCAATTTCAAATGATGTTTATGCAGAAAAACAATTTAATAATGTCAATTCTTGAAAAAAGGTCATAACATTCTAATTTGCCCAATGCAATACTATGAACCTCTGAATATAAGCCCTGGGCTTATACATTGAGGGTGTGGCTAGTGGGACTTCGTATTTATATCTTGCTTGCATGTATTTTTAAGACAATGTGAAAAGTAACATTTTGCATTCAGAATCAGAGAAAGACAACATGTAACACTCATTCGTCTAGTGTCAAAAACATGCAAAATTGCCATGTTATATATGGCCATGAACATGCGGGCCCGCACGCTTATATTCAGAGGTTTATTACATACAACATTCAGTTACTGCCTACAGCTTTCATTCGCATGGTCACAACTGCTCATGTCTACTCTTTTGTACAAAATTCTCACGTTATCATAATTTAAAGAGCTAACACATTTTGAAATGTCAAGTTAATGTTGTGACCATGCTGAGGCCTGCTCTGGGATCTTAACTCGCCTTAAATCGCCCTAACTCGCCTTAAATCGCGGATAAAAATTGGCGACAATTCTCTTAAATCGCTTAAACTCGCACTAAATCGCCTAAACTCGCCAACCAAATTAAAATGCTGAAAATAGTAATATATACAGTGTAAACACCCTTTCCCCAGGAGAGGGGGGTTCTGGTTGTTTATTTCAGATAAGATTAGGAGGGCGCTTATCCGAGGGGGCTTGCTGGTGAGAGGGGGCTTATCCGAAACAAGGGAAGTTACATGCTTATTGATAAAAGCCGAAAACACAGTAATGCACTAGTAATTGGAAAGCCACGCACCCCCCTACCGAGGGAACAGCGGACATTAGATAAAGTTTGTGTCCTAAATCATTCTAATCCCCAACCTATACATGGCCTTCTTACTAGTCTAAACATGACTAAAGTCCCCCGCTACCCGGGCACCAAAAATGAAGGCTACCATAATAATTGCTTTTAAAATTCAACAAACTATTCTAAAATTTCCCCAATTTTGATCATTGGAGGCCAAACATGCAATCCAGAGTTTGTCAAAACTTTGCCAAAGTAGGTAAATATTTTGCATTTTGTCTGTTAGCTGTATCTTGCAATTTATACAAAGTCAAATAATACATTATCCTGTAAAAGCTATTTTTAGTAAAACAATGTCTATAGAGTATAGGGTAAATGTTGATGAACAAGGCTTAATAATACATCTCGAACAGACGAATTCCCACTGATTCCCAGCCCATAATCCCTGGCCATCATGACACATATCTAACGTACGCTGTCTAATGCCCTGAGTACCCAGGCATAACAGATAGGCTAATCTGCAAATAAATCCCGCTATTTCCCGGCATGTCCCGGATAGGGGGGTGCGAGGCTTTCCATGACTGGTGCATAAGTTACATACTATCAAGCTTATAGGTATATAATATGACATAGGAACCCTTATATTCAAACAGAAAAAAGTCAGGATGGCAAGAATCAGTCTGTTTTCAACATTTTATCAATTTATGCCAATATTGTGATATGAACTTCCAGAACAATTCATAAATTGTTTCGTTTTCCTTTATTGAAAATAGTGCGGGGCCTATAAATTACAGGGTAGAGGGCTTATCAACTTTCGAAATTTTAAGTGACGGTAAACTGATACTTTTAATAATTCCGACGGCCTTATATACAAGTGCTGAATTGCAGTGCCTGTAGTGCACAACATTTAATATTTTATATCAACAGTGTTCAAACTTACATAAATTGATAAACCACAGCATGATCCTGGTCAACTTTTATAGTCAGCATTGTCCGGTTCATATCGTCTTATATAAAGATCCATGATCGTTTTAATAACCGAGGTTTAACATTTTTAGCGTAAGTACGATGATTCTTGGGTCGATAACAAAACCTGGCATTTTCATTAATTCAGTTAAATACTTCATGTTAAGCCACTGCGGGGAGGGAGCCTTCTCTCAGGCTATCCAGCGGAAATTTATTATTCAAGTCTGGGAAACTTTATATAAACTAAATTTTAACATTAGTGAATTTTATAAATACTGCACTTTATATATTGAGGGGAATTAAAATAAATACCAATCAATGTTGAGTTTTACTTATTAAATGAACACATGGAAATGAAATACTATATTTGCAACGTAAATTCAAGCTTATTTGGTAAGTTTAACACATATGTAAATTCGTTTGAATATTAAACTACAATCATACAATGTATTGCCACATTGGAACATGCATGATGCATGGTCACAGTTTTAATATATTCTGTACCCTTGGAATTTCCAAGATATTGACAAGGCATTCATGCATTTGGAAATTCTCAAAATATAGGATAGCAACCCCATGGGATGCACTAAATCTTCTCGTTCCTACATTCCAGCCACAACCCTGATTTTTTAGATTTCCAATTGATTGTGGTTCCAGTCCTGACTGAACTTAGTAATAGGTATTAGTATGCAATTCAATTTAAAAATACATGTTATTATATACTGGTTTATGTTCTTCATTGTATTAATTCCAGCAATGTGGTGGTATAACCTTAAAATTAGTAATACGGCAAAATAACAAGCTAATTAATAATAAGTTTCAACTGGGTCTTGTTTACATGACAGTCTAACCAGACCCCCTGGGGGTGTGAGGGGGGGAGTGGTGCTCTTTCAAAATACATTTACTATGCACTATTAATTATGTGTTATAACTGTATTTTGCTTAAAGTACTATACTTGCATATTTAATTACCATGTATTTTTTCTTAAATCGCCCTAAAACGCCTTACCTAAAAGTTGTGTTTTTTCTTAAATCGCCTAAACTCGCCTTAACTCGCATTATCTCGCGGCGAGTTAAGGCGAGTTAAGATCCCAGAGCAGGCCTATGCTGTAGTCTATATTTCACATTACATGTTATGTTTGCATGGGCCTAGTTTAATTTATGTTGATAATTTAAACAATTTCACTCATTATATGCGTATTTAGAATTAAGAAAAGTATTCTTCAATTGTTGGAGTGTCTAAGCAAAACAATTTTGAGGTTTGGTTGCCATAAATACATGATAGGGCATTTTGAATAACAGCAGAAACCAAATACATCTTCCCAACACTGCTGAGACCAAGCATTATAATTACTTTTAAAGTCAAGACACCCGAATGATCTTGCAACCTCACCAAATGCCGATTCAACTGATACACGAACAGAGCTCATTGACCTGTTGAACTCTTGCATGGCCGGGGTCATCAATGCATCCCTGAATGGTGCCTGTAAGTGGACCCGTAGAGGGTAGGCGGGGTCTCCATAGATACACATTGGTTCTCCATCAGGTGAGTAGGCATGGTGTTCTAAGTTGTTCAATAGGTTTGAGTCAGCCAGCATTCCAGCATCGTGTCTTTTGCCCTCTGTTAAAAATTAGAATATATATTACATAGGATTCTCTCCTAGTAGAAATCTAGAAATGCTTCCACACTCTTGCTGTATAATATGTAAACACATGCAATACTTGGGTGTAAAATAATGATATACATACCAATTTGACCAAACATATTAGCAATTATTCCATTAGGTATTGTAACTGACTGAAACTTAAGGGAATGGATCCGTTTGTGGCCATTATATACCGAACGCTGGTGCATTTTTGGTCTACAAATAAGTCGAACTGTACCGTCGACAAACCCGAAACAATTCATCAGAGCTGCGCCTTTCGCATGGATTTTGTCGGCGTAAATTTGCAGATTTTCCGGGCTTAAAAGTCGTTCATTCCATTCAGTAATTCGGTGTGCCTGATGATCGTAGATAAAATCTATAATCTCGTTTGTTATCATGCGCAATTCCGCGACTGGCCGACCAAACATGGCAATCATATCAGCGTACCGACAGGGAAACGCCAGCCGCCGTAAAAGTATGCACAGCCCTTCGAGTTTCCTTGCTGTCGTTCTTTGGTAACATTTGAAATGATCAGGTAAACCCAGAGCATCTGCCAACACGGGAATGTCGTCCTTGTCAAATCTGAAATTTGATCGACATTCCGGTTCAGGTATCGCTGCGAGATCAAACCTCTCATATTGCTTGTAGTCGACCTCTGGATTTCGCGAAGTGTTTTCTTCCAGCAGGACAAGAAGCTGTTCGGCCGTGATTTGTTTGTTGTAGAAACTAAGTAGCAACAACGCTCGAGCTTGTTTAAACGAATTCCTTTCGATAAAAAAGTTTTAACAACGAAAAGCTTGTACATTGCTTGCGTGGGCATTTGTGTACGTTTTTGTCGAGGTTTTTGTTTATTTACGTAATGTACACATTTGCAACAAAAACGTCGTACTCGATCCAGTCTTTTCAGGGCTGACGTGACGTCCGTGTTGACAAAAACGTCGCTTGCTTAAGCTCTCTATTGGCGGACATTTCACGCTATGATCTATCGCCGCCAATATTCAACTTCTCATATTCATGTGTTGATTAATTTTCAACATACTTCGAACATTCAACTTCTGACGAGTGCTGAATAATCGGTATGTTCAATGTCCGATTTAACTTCAATGTCGAAAATGTGTTGAATAATATACATGTTCAATGTCCGATTTAACTTCAATGTCGAAAATATGTTGAATAATAAACAACTTCAATGCCCAAAATAGAGTGGATCGATATACCGGATATATCCGGTATACCGGTATTTGTTTAGATACCGGTATTGGCGATATTGACAATTCAAAAATACCGATATACCGACATTTCGGTATTTCGCTGCGTAATACCGGATTGAAACGCTATTTCAAGTCAAATTTGCTTACAATCACGTTTAGAAACCAGATGGACGATTTTGTTCTTACAGTTCTAGCAGCTTTGGTTTAGCAATACCAAGACGTCTTGTTTATTAAATCGCCTTAATCGGAAATATATAAATGGCGAAATTTTTGAAGGAAATTTCGGTAAAAAAGGAACCTTCGATTTTGGAAAGTGGAAGTACTAGCGTTTGCGAAGCAGCGAAAACCTTTTCAAATTTTTAATGCGAATCTTGTGACATTTGCACTAATAACAGTATGTGTCACATTAATATATTGTCAAAACTTGATTTTTCTCGACGTTAAGCAGTTCAGTTTGGCTTAAAAAAAACACGTTAAAAATACCGATATACCGGTATTTACCGGTATTCTGATGGCGGTATATCGGTATTCGGTATTTACGATATCGATCCACTCTAGCCCAAAATAACTTCAATGTCGGAAACATGTTGAATGATGACAATCATGAATATTGGCGGTAATATGACGTATAATATTAGCTTCATAATCCGTAATAAGGCTTCAGGGGTCATCTCATGTAACCAAAATATATATTTTTATCTATACAGTGCAAAGGACATTCAACGAGAAGTCTTGTACATATATTCTATAATAGAATTTGTTACTTAAGGCACCGATAAGAGTACATTCTATTACTCATTAATGAAGATATCACTGCCTTATCAAATCCTAGATATCGATGAGTGCCAAGCTGATCCTTGCGATGTCAAAGCAAATTGTACCAATAGCGATGGTTCGTATACATGCACTTGCAACGTGGGCTATGAAGGCAACGGCACCAGCTGCACAGGTACACCGTTGAAAACTTCCATCTAACGTCACGTATGAACAATTGCAAAAAATAGTATGCAAAAATACGAGTATACGTTATTAGTATTGACATTTATATTTGATAATAAATATACATTCTCTCATTGTCTCGCGGTCGATCGGTATGAGCATTTACAATGGCAAACTTACTGAAATGAATAATAGAGTTGACGAAAGTAGCACGCTTTACTGGAACAATGCAATAGATAGTCCTACGTAATAATTAGTATTCTTAACTTTTGTTACGGATCTCGCATTCCCTTGATTAGTAATCATAAGTTTATTGAACTTTATTGAGATTTACACGTGACCTAAAACCTTGCCATGATTGATTTTAGTCTTATTACGTATGAATTTCACAAGTAATATATAAAACAAGCAGGGCGGTAGATCTGTATGAGATTTACAAACACGGGTCGAAGGCGAGTGGTTATACATTCCATACAGAATGGACGCCAATATCTTACTGTTCCTATTAAACACAGCTTTATGAATGTTTATATTTGTCACCTATTAAAAAGTATAAGGTGTTTTAGTTAAGAAAGTCGAACGAAATGGTAATGGTATTCAAGACAAAATCTGTTTCAGACTCACAGACATTTAATATGAAACATTAATCTCTTTTGAGTTTCGTCGTGAATTTTTAATGATTTGGTATGTAATTATGTCTAATATAGATATCAACGAATGTGAAACAGAGGCTCCGTGCCATGTAAATGCCACTTGTACAAACGTGGATGGATCATACTACTGTACTTGCAAAGCAAACTATAGTGGAGATGGTTTCTTTTGTGAAGGTAAATGTTTTGAACATATACAATACGACGGTTGTATAGCAGAGGAGGAATCGTCAGTATACCGTGATGCATTGCGGCGAGTTTTTTTCTCATTTGTGAATTTCGCGTGCGGTCGACGAAATAATTGAGAGTTTTCATCGAATTTTTTCTCGCTGAAAATCACGAAAGTTTTAAAGGTATTTATTAACAATATGTTCTTGGGTATTGAAATTTACTATATAAATATTTTATTTGGGTTATTTGATACTTTTAGGGCGAATAATTTGCATATGTTTTGACCTATTTTTCGGGTCACTGCACACGGCCGGAAATTAGCTTTAAAATATGATGGGGTCGTTTATAGTTTTAAATAGAAAAAGTCGAAAAAAATCGTACCAGTACATAGAAGAGAAGTTATTCTTTCAAATGATACCAAGAAATCAAAAACGACCCCTCAAACCGAGAAGTTCATGGCTTTTCAAAATGGGGTATTTGGTGCTTGATTTATTCAAACCAGATTCAAACTATGCGTAAATACGCGACATCCCGGTTTCCGCGCGAAATGGCGCGAAAACACAATGATATTCAATTCATCATGCAATCGCCTGCAATCATATTATTTTCAGTTTTGATATATAAGAACATGAAATCATACCCTTTATCAATTTTTCTTATCTATTTTCCATTATATTGATGAATAAGTAATAGACAATAGCTCGTTTAAGACTGATATTTACAGTTGCTGTAAAGTTTATGTTGTTTATATTAATAATAGGATACGTGTGTATTTGCTATGAAATGGAATCTCGTGATGTTGCTGATGAGAATACTGCTAAGCGTGTATATGTTTCGGGTGGTAACACGCCAGGCCAGCCAGATAGGAAGACCAGAAGGCTTTCTCGTAATGCAACATCCAGTCGAGCTTTGTTCTAAAGTCCTGGAACATCACCCAAGGTAATGCTTTATGTATGTTTTACTGTGAATCTGTGATGTTTATATTTATTGATAAATAACCCATCTGTTATTTCACCAAATATATGTAAGGCTTATTGTGTACTGAAGTATGATCATTGTTTTTTGTATAGTTCCTCAGTAGAAAGATTTACAAACCTAGTCATACAATGACAAAGTCCCCTGTGAAACATAATAAATGGACATTTAATGAGGATAAGGCATTTATTGAGTTTATTTCAATTGCCAAAACCGATCCTAAATATGGACAATGTACAACTTCTGTTTCTGAGTGGCCAGGATATAAGGAAAAGAACAGTTTTTGGAGTGATGGTGCTAAACATATTCAATGCAGAACTGGTTCTAACATTCTCCTTACTAGTAAGTACTTTTGTTTACTATATCTGAGCCAAAATAAAAATAGGTTTTCCTGGTAAGGCATGAAGGAATTTAATAGACACCACCAGTGGTGGGCTTAAATTATCAAGGCTTTTGTGGAAGTAGAATCATTAATATAGAACTTTTACACATAAAGTCAGGTATATGAGTATCATAAGATGCTGTTAGAAATTATTGGGCAGTGAGGGGGTGTGATCGCTATGCTTTCAGTTTGAAAGGTTAAGAGCCCCCCTCCCAGAGTGTACTTTTGTTGAATGTCAGGAATAACGATGCTGGATGGATATGTCATTGACATCTTATGAACTCTATTCCCCAGCCCTAGCATTAGGTTGTGTTCTTGTCAAAATTATGCTATGAATGACCCCATAGTCATAATCACTTCATATTTCTCTATAATAAAATGGCCAATGTTCCATCAATACCCGATATATATTTCAGAACAGTACAATGAACTTGTTTCATTTTATCTTTCAGATAGTCGACTAAGGTCAAGGGTATACAATTCCTACAGAAAAAGATTTGTTTCCTTGGAGGATGCTGAATCTCATTTTGTTATAATGTTACAATGTGCAGTAAATTCTGTTTTGCGCTTGCTTCAAAAATGCACCATGGTGATGCTAATCACAATACAAGACATAATTGAAAGCAATTACAAGGCTAAGCATAGATTCTTCTCATAATGCAGACTGCCCAGTAAAGCAATTATAATGCATGTTTTAAACTTTATTGATACTTCATCAGTTTTACATTACTTCACATTACATCATAGTATATATTATTGACATTACATGGGAAAAAATAGTTTTTGTACATGCTGTGGTAATATGTAAAATCATAATTTTACAAACTAAATAAGTTAAGAAGTTAACATGTAAATATTATAAATTCTAGAGGTATAAATATTTTATTACTCTAGATAATATTTTATACAGTAGGTTTAGATAGGGGTAGGCACATTAAAAGCACTGTTTCCTGTTCTTCTAACCTTATACTTTCCATGTATTTTGGTTAAATGGAAATAGTGCAACATTTCATAAAATATGCTGTTTAAAATTTTAAGTGATGTTTCTAACAATAAATTATTTTCAAAATCAATTGACTTGTGTCTTTATTCTGCTCATAACCAGTAACCGTAGTGTACCAGAACTGTATGTGGCTGGACAGTTATATATTTTACCATTTATGGTTGTGTTTAATTTGTCTGGTAACATACAGGCATACACCTCAAATCTGGGTATAAAACCTCTGTCTCATCAATATCACATGTACCTCTTCATCATCTCATCTGTTGACTCTCAATGAGGTGGTAGATCTACTAAGTAGACAGGATTCATATGTTGATGGTAGCAATTACATGGTGCTTGACTTTTTAAATTCAGTGGTGGGAGTACAGCATCCAACTCTTGAGTTGATGGTGATGGTAGAATATCCTTTCCAACATGAAAAAATATTACATGTATTGAATATTCTCCTTGGTAGGGTCATCCAAGTCGAAGAACTACATACAAGATATACAAGAACAAATCAGTTTTATATATAGCCAGAATAACTTCAGGAGATACTGTAAAGCTCGTACAAAGTCCTACATCCTAAGTCCTAGTTACCCATATATTCCAAACTAATTTTTAAGCCAAAACTTGTTATGATTTTCTATCTTTATCAGGATTTGAAGTTTCTGTGGTAAATATTAACATACCTTATACAGATGCATTGTCAGGAGTCGATATAAGTGGTGTTATATTTATATATGGCAATTTTATAATACTCTATTAAAACATGGCAAATGTGATATAAATCTTATATTATTGAGACTGTGCATGTTTAATGTTTCTACAAAGTTCGCTCGAAATCTATAACTTCAATATCACCTCTTACTGTGAAAAGCTCACCTTAAAAACACAACTAGAATGCATCATTCGGTAAACATTTGGGTAACTTTAACTCCATTCACAGTTGATAGAAAAATTGCATGGCTTCTGGCGTCCAACCTATCTAAAAACTAACGCTAATCTTACGGCACTGCTCAACACACGTTACTCCATCAGGGGCTAGATACAAAGGCTGTGAGGACACAACGAATAAATCAGATGAGGTGCTTCCAAAACAGAAGCTTTATTCCCATACCCGGAGCGAAAAATATGCGCCATTTTCTAAAACGATCGATTTCTGAGATGTGTTTACAACGACAGCCACCGAACAATGAGCGCGCTGCGCCGACGAATTGATAATATGTATCAATGGTCCAAAACCGCAATGCATTGTGGTATACTGACGAGACCTCCTCTGGTTGTATAGTTTAATAGAAACTAGCTTTGTTCACACTGGATAGCTCTACCAGTTCAAAACTGTTCTCCCAAGAGATCTAGCAAGGGCATCGTATCACAGCAGCAGTATCGACAAGACTATAAGAAATCTGCTGAATTTATGTTCTGGATCAAGCCTAATTAAGTTACCTGTAAGAAGTTCTGTCTGTGGTAAATGATTTCTGCGCATTAATAATTATAATGCAAACATTTTTTTATATAGAATTGACAAAAGCCAGCCATTGGTCGAAACAAAAGTTCAAAAGATGTTTCGACCTGCAGGCTCAAAACAAACAAACCAAACATGCGTTGTTTCGATGCTCGCACGTCCACTTTTGACATGGACCATCTAAGCGTGCCAACGGAACGACAACTTTTATTTCGCCAGAAGATCGCCTTTTCGGTGAAACTTGCACTAACTGCATTCAATACGAGTTTCCTATCTTTAAGGTATGAAGCATTTTCCAACATTTCGTGAACCACTACACACACTTCTTCGTAATTATATTAATTAATAGTTCAAATCCGAAAATAAGGACTCGACCAGACTTCAGTCGGAGCAGTTTGGATCTAATACTTATAAATCATACTTATAAAATCATTGCTTAAAGGTAAGGAATTAACTTTGATCCAGTTCTAAGACTGAATCTATTTTGATACAGTCCTAGGAGTAGAGCAATATACTTGACCAGCTATCCACTATCATCTGTGAGCAAAATATTGCAGTATGGTTGGCTAGTTTTCTCATGAATTATTACATATATTCGAATGATTGAACATATAGCAAGTTCAATATAAGTAAAAATAATGCATGAATAAAAAATTAAACAACCAATGGACACAAATCCAGATATTGCTCGACCTCATTGAACTATTTTAAGATGTAACTTTATTTCTACCTAGTGCAGATGTCAATGAGTGTGCGAAAGCTCCATGCGGTTTCAATGCAAACTGCACAAAAACTATTGGTTCATACCTTTGTGAATGTCAAACTGGATTTGAAGGAAATGGAACAAACTGTACCGGTAAACTCGGATATTTCTATTTCTGCATCTGTTAAACACGCGCATGGATTTGCACCTTCCCACTGTCTTTGGGCATACGGGGAGCATTGGGTTAAATTCCAACCAGGTTCATGTCTGGTTATATATACATGCATCAGAAATTTCTGGTTAAATTCTAAGTTAGACATGTTCAAAAGAACATATCAATATAGCCAGAAAGATTATCTTAATCTATAAATAGGCTATTGGACTTTTATTTTTACCAGGAAATCTTAGCTAGGGTGTTTTTCGAGTTTTATACAATCATGCATGTACATACTGTGTCAGATCCCTTATGTTCCATAGTAATGATTGAATCACTCGAGGTTTTTCGACGTTTTGCGCGGAGCATATCGTTAACAAGCCGTTGAAACTGTACATTTTATCCCAAAAGCCTTCAGGATTCTATTATAGGCTCCTATCCCAAATATTCTGTTAATGTTTTATTAGTATTTATAAATATTTATGCAATATATGAAATGGGGAAATTACACTTACTAGAAATTCCGCCGTGTTGTAAGAACACACCATTTTGTCCGCGTATACGACACGGTAAAAGCGTGTTGTGTGTTCCAAGAACACACCGGTGTGTTCTTAGAACACATGGTGTGTTCTTTCAGCACATCAAGCATAAAATATATCAGGCATACAACACGGCTATCAAAAAAACATCAAGTATAGAACACATCAAGCATATACAACATATCTATGAAATAACATATCAATAGAGAACACATCAAGTATAGAACACATCAAGCATACAACACGGCTGTCAGACAACACATCAAGTATAGAACACATCAAGCATACAACACGTTAAGCGAATATCTGCCAAGACTTGCAGGTTAAGATTTTATTTTAAGAAAACGCTCTTCGACTTCAACAAAACAAAATATTAATTGACATATCAAATCCTGTCTCTCTAAGTCTCTTGTAAACTGTCTGTACTTTGCTCGATAAGAAGACTTTTAGGGCTTTATTTTTCTATTGTATGCGCCCAATGGCAATGTGTTTTCGTTGGCCTGTTTTACTTCAATAAGCGTTGAAACGGTCCTGTAGCATCAATCTATATGGAATATAAATAACAAAAAAGGAATGGATGTATTTAAAACATTGTTCTAACTATCTCCATATTTGTGACCGAATGGAAACCACACGGCGTGAATGCTATTTCAAAACTTGGGAATGAGATTGTAAAAAAGTTAAAAATTGTGTTACAAAATCTTGAATTCTGAGGTGTAAAAACTCACAACTACGATAAAAATTCCTCTCAGGAAACACGGAAAATGCACGTCCGAGACTTCGAAAATGCGAAATTTCCTCCAACGAATCCTAGGTTGCCCCCCCCCCCAATAACAGGGAACTTTAGATTTGACGACGGCTACGAGAACGACTACGACTACGAGATTTTTCTGTTAAATATCTGCCAATACAAACTCAAAGTTATACTCGCTTTGGCTCAACTGTTGTTATAAAGATGTGCTGTGCCAAAGAGAGGATGATAACAAGTTTATATTAGCAGATATTTAACGGAAAAATATCGTAGTCGTAGTCGTTCTCGTAGCCGTCGTCAAATCTAAAGTTCCCTAACAATTTACTTCCGACGGCAACGAGCCAAGCGCAAAACCTATCCTTACTTATCGCTGTAAAAGTGCTTCTGGCAAATTACTATTAAAACACTAAAGCCCCGTACAGACGAGCACGTTTTCCTTGACAAGTTTCTTGGCGTTCGTGTGTACAGCAAGCAAATTTTTTTGATCAATTATTCCTTGTCAGGTATAATTAGCTTTTAAACAAGGCTCCTTGTCAATGAAAACTTCTCATTTTTTGGTCATACACTGATACACACGAGCAAATAAAACATGTCAGGGCAAACTTTTCAAGAAAACTTGCTAGTCTGTATGGAGCTTAAATTTCTTGGTCACTGATTTATGACAATTTATGACAATACCTTAGCATACCTTAGCTTGCCTTGCCTTTAGTTAGGACTACCTTAGCTTCAGCCTTGACTACCTTAGACTACTTTAGCTATTTTTTACATTACCTTAGCCTACTTACACTACCTTATATTATACCTGCCTGTTTATAGCCTACGTTATTACTGCATTTATGACTCCCCCCCTTAGCATACCCTTAGCAGGCCTAGAGTAATTTTAGACTACCTAGCCTACATTTGACTACCCTTAGGAATCTTATAGCATACTCTAGCCTACTTTACATTACCTTAGCCTACCTTACACTACCTTACACTACCTTAGCCTACCTTAGACTACCTTAGCCTACCTAAGACTACTTTAAACTACCTTAGGGAATCTAAGGTACTTAATAGTCTAAGGTACCCTAAGGTAGGCTAAGATAGTATAAGGCACAACTAAGGTAGTCTAAAGCAGGATAAGGTAGTGTTAGGTATACTAAGGCACTCTAAGGTAGGCAAAGGTAACCTAAGGTAATCTAAGGTAGTTTAAGGTAGGCTAAGGTAGGCTAAGACTACTTTAGATTAGACTACCTTATGGTACCTTAGACTACCTTAGCATAATCTAGCCTATATTTGACAACCGTAGCCTACCTCAGCATACCTTAGCCAACTTAGACTACCTTAGCCTGGCTTTGACTACCTTAGACTACCTTAGACTACCTTACGGTACCTTAAACTACCTTAGCATAACTTAGCTTATATTTGACTACCTTAGCATAACTTAGCCTACTTTAGACTACCTTAGCCTACCTTAAACTACCTTAGAACAAATTGAGGGTTGCTTCGCGTGTGCCTAAAAGATATAAATAAAATCTCGACGTTTCGAGCTAAAGCCCTTCGTCGGGAGAAATTAGTAGACAGATAAACACATTACATCAGCTTTTATAGCAACGCTATAAAAGCTGTCACGTGAACAAAATATTAACCAATGAAAATAAAGTAGTCATAACAATCATAACAAAATAGAATTAATATGTAAATATATAGACTGCGTGCAGGCTTCGGCCCGATTATAGGGTCGAAGGCCTGCGCACAGGCGTTACACTTATCAAAGCGCTATAAATGTCGTACAAGGGAAGGGAAGACTACATTAGCCTGTCTTAGACTACCTTACGGTATCTTAGACTACCTTAGCATAACTCAGCCTATATTTGACTACCGTAGCCCCACTTAGCATACCTTAGCTTACTTTAGAATACCTTAGCCTACCTTAGACTACCTTAGCCTACTTTAGACTACCTTAGCCTACTTTAGACTACCTTAGGAGGAAATCTAAGGTACTTTTAAAATAGTCTAAGGTACCCTAAGATAGGCTAAGGTAGTCTAAGGTAGTGTAAGGTATTATAAGGCAGGCTAAGGTAGTCTAAGGTATGCTAAGGCACTCTAAGGTACATTAAGGTAGTCAAAGATGGTTTAAGGTAAGCTAAGGTAGTGTCAAGTAGTCCAAGGTATGCTAAGATAGTCTAATGTAGGCTAAGGTAGTCTAAGGTAGTCTTAGCCTGCCTTAGACTACCTTATACTTCATCAGGGTACCTTAGACTACCTTAGCCCAAGTTTATACTACTTTAGAATACCTTAGATTACCTTAGGGTACCTTAGACCAGAGGTGGAAAAAGTTTTTTTCTTTCTGGGAACCTGGGCTTCAGTTTCAAAATTAATAATTAATGAGGTTCAATGATCATTGATTGATTTTGACATTGGACTGATTGGAGTGTTGTTTCATGATATTTAGTGATGTTCAATTTGATATAGTGAATACAAAATGCATTACAATTACTAGTCTAAACTAGAGCATACTCTAGTTTTGTTATTACTCATCAGCAGTTCGTTATGAACTTAAGGAATTTCTGTGAAAAATGTTCTGCAAAAGCTCAAATCCAAAAACATTTCGATACTTTTTCCACCTATGCCTTAGATTACCTTAGAGTGCCTTAGCATACCTTAGATAGTCTAAGGTATCCTAAGGTAGGCTAAGGTAATCTAAGGTAGGCTAAGGTAGTCTAAGGTAGTCTAAGGTAGTCTAAGGTATGCTAAGATAGTTTAAGGTAGGCTAAGGTACTCTAATGTAGACTTAGCCTGCCTTAGACTACCTTGGACTACCTTAGGGTACCTTAGCCTACCTTAGAGTTCCCTAGCATACTTTAGACTACCTTAGCCTGCCTTAGACTACCTTAAACTACTTTAGACTACCTTAGCCTACCTTAGGGAATCTAAGGTACTTAATAGTCTAAGGTACCCTAAGGTAGGCTAAGGTGGTCTAAGGTACCCTAGGGTAATCTAAAGCAGGCTAAGGTACGGTACGGTATGCTAAGGTAGTCTAAGGTAGTCTAACGTACCCTAAGGTATCTCGAACGTGCGGTGCCAGTGTGGGTAGAGTAAAGCAAATACGGCGGTTGACTGTTGTGTAACTACCTGCAAAATACAATAAGAACTTCGACGTTTCGAGCGACGGCCCTTTGTCTGGAAGTTAGTAGAATGGGAATGAAAATTCGAGCTCTGTGTCCCATTTCTGGTAGTAACGATAGCCGCAAAAGCCAAGAAATGCGTCTCATTTCCCAACTTGGCAACATTCATCCTCTCGGCATTAATGAGCGCCTCTCTTACATTTAACTCCTATCTGTTTATGCCTGCCATCAGCAGATACTCTACATCTCACCTCCTCTAATATTTCGTTCCTTATTTTCTGTCTTTCTTGCTTTGTTATCTTTGTTCGCTGCTCCTTATATGCTAATATATTTTGTGATGTGATTTCCATATTTTGTTTATAGTTTGTTTTGATTAAATCCATCTGATTGGTTTATTTTTTATCACGTGATCGCTTTTGTATTCACTATAAAAGCACATGTTTTCCTCCGACCCATTCTACTAAGGGCCTGTTTATATGATCCTGTCTAGGTGGGACGGGACGTTTCCATCCCGCCTAGCCGAGAAACTCGCCTAGGCGGGATGGCGTGTTTATATGGACAAAATACATTGCCGGGATGAAGCCAGTTAGGTGTTTGACGTCATATTTCCTTGCAGAAAAGGGATTTACGCATGCTCAGAAGAAAAGTTCATCCCGCCTGGCCGGGATAGTGTTTATATGGGAATTTTTCGTCCCGGCTAGGCGGGATCCCGGCAACAGATTCCGGGATCCCGTCTAGGCGGGATAGAAGCGGGATCATATAAACACTCAATAGAGTTTATATTACAAGAGGGATCTCGGCAACTGTCCCGTCCCGCCTAGCCGGGATCATATAAACAGGCCCTAACTTCCAGACGAAGGGCCTTCGCTCGAAACATCGAAGTTCTTATTGTATTTTTCAGGTAGTTTTACACAACAGTCAACCGCCGTACCCTAAGGTAGTCTAAGGTAGTCTAAAGTATGCTAAGATAGTCTTAGGTAGGCTAAGGTAGTCTAAGGTAGTCTAAGACTGTCCAAGGTAGTCTAAGGCAGGGTAAGGTAGACCAATGTAGGCCTAAAAACCGACTGCTGAGCAACAAATTGTACAAGCCATAACTTGAAAATACGATTATTTAAAAGAAAAAATCTGCATTTTTAATATAACATAGAAATATAATATGTCAGTGCTAACCTTTATTGTCAATTTCTGAGTTATCCCTGAAACTCGCGCTCTGACTTTCCAAATTAAGTTTTTCCTTTGGCTTCGTAAATACTGACTAAAATCATATTTGTCCTTTTTGTTTTTCATACCGAGTTTATTTCGACTATTTCAAGTCCAAATTTTGAGCTAAATGGTCAAAAACCTTCTAACATCGTCGAACTATTGTTTCAAATTCTCTGACAAAATTTTTTCATTGCTTTTGATACCAAAAGATAAAAAATCTTCCTGCTAAAGAGTTATGGCGGTTGTGTTTCTTGCCCAAACTCGTCAGCAAAATTCACGACGTGATTGGTCAACTGTCCCGCCACGTTTAACAACACGTTGACGTGTTCTTTCAGCACGCTAATTTCTTATGAAACAACAACACGCTGTTGTGTTGTTTAAGCACGCTGCGTGTTTTACGGCCTTAAAAACACACTTTTGCCGTGTTGTAGTGAATTTTTGACGTGTTGTTGCTTTCTGATGATGTGTTGTTAAATCTGGCGTGCTGTTCAAATACGCCTGCCGCCATACTGTTGTGTTGTTCTGTAATGAAAAACACACCATCGTGTTCATATTCAAATTTTGCAGCACGTCAACGTGTTATATAAGCACGCCACCATGTTCTTAAAACACACCGACAGCACGGCAGAATTTCTAGTGTAACAAGTGCCTGAATGTTCGCTCGACAATATTATTTTAAGAAACAGCCTTTTGTTTTGCGCGCTTCTTTGCAATAAGGTATTAATACTTTTACAGTACGTTGCGTTTTATTTTTAATATCTAAGTAATATACAATTATTTATTACTTGTATTTTTTTTCAATTTAGCCCCTCTTTTCAAGGTAAGACTACACTAATGGTCTATTTTCTTTAAAAAGTGCTTCTCGTATAACGGAGAGCATGCAGCCAGGTTAGTTTATCCGAAAAAAAATTATGAGACTTCTTCGTCTGTACTATTAATTTTGCGCTTCCATTCTCTTCTAATTAAGGAAGTCTTTTCTGGGTCAGCTTTAGTGAATTATTTAAGCCCATGTTTGACCAGGCGAATTTGATCGCTCGAAGCGAAAAAGTAAGTTCGGCAACGTGATCGGTTTGCGAAAAAATTCGCAGCGAAAAAGTGGGAACCGATCCTCTACTGTTTCGCCGCGAATCATTCGCTAACTAATCACGTTGCCGAATTAACATTCTCGTTTCACTTCGCGCGAATTGAACAATTTCGCCTATACACGTAAAAATCTCACATCTTGTTGACAAGTTGTTGGTTAACAAATTGTAACAAGCTTGTCATTTTATCAAGCTGTAGCAAACTTGTGTCATCAAGCTTGCTACAACTTGTTGGTTTGCAGACTTGTAGCAAGTTGTTGGAACAACTTGTATCAAGCTTGTTGAAACAAGCCATATCATGCTTGTTGGAACAACAAGTTGATGTGGTCGTCAACTTGTAACAAGTCCGTTTCAACAAGCTTGTAGCAAGACTGTTTTAACAAGTATGTACCATGTCTGCGAACAACTTGTTACGGCATTGTTAACGACAAGAATTTTCATACAACAGCTGAACCAATTTGAACTTGGCAAAACCGTATTTTATTGGTGGTTGCTAAGCGTTGTTATGCAGAATGAAAGTTATGGCGAAAGCAAGAAAAGCTGACTTTCAAGACTTCAAGTTTCTGTGGTTCAACGGCAAAATCATATGGTTTAAATTTTATTTATTTTTGAAGTTTGAAGAGAAAAATGTCAAAAAATTAGCTGGTAAGTGTTATATTTTATAGCTATATAAGTTAGTTAAGAGAGCGCTTGAGTAGATTTTGTAAAAGTATCGCGTAAACTATACCGTTTTTTGTTTTCTAAACCCAAATATTATGTACAGTGCAGTATTTATGTTTGTAATCCTTGTGTGCTAATATGCTTTATTGCTTTGGCTTTGAATGCAATATATTGCCTTCTGGTGGTAACTAGCAGAATGAAACAGTCGATTTCTCGCATTTACCCAGGCCCTGACTTAATTCAGTTAAACAATATTCATTATTTATAAAATTTATTTTTAGCTCAAACGTCTGTACTCAGCAGCCTAATTTAACTGTCCCTGTCAGAGAAAAAAACTCTGGACAGGCATTTTATATGCAATGATCAGTGAATATTTTGTATTGCAAAATATACATTTTAGTAAACAAAATTCATATTAATTTGAACCCCTCTAGCATAAAACATTAGCTATCATATTTTTGCTGCTGGGTGAATTGAGTACTGATTGTCATGGTCTTTTGGTCTAATATTATTATTATTATTAAAAACAAAAAAAAAGCAAATTTAATTGTGGGGTATGAGATCTACCATTGCCTATAAATATCAACATATATTGTCATGGTCAAGGCATTTCAGACCATAAATCAATAAAATTACTACAACGGTTAGAATAAGCACAAAACAAACTTAAACCAATTTATAATTCCATGTGAATTTCTCCTAGATGTTAATGAATGTCTACCAAATTCACCATGTCATGTTAATGCAACATGTAATAATACAGAAGGATCTTATATCTGTACATGTGATCCTGGACACAGTGGAGATGGTTTTACGTGCGATGGTAAAAGCAGAAATAAAATTACTACAAAGGTTAGAGTAGGCAGAAAACTAACTTAAACCAATTCATAACTGTATTTGAATTTCATGTAGATGTGACTGAATTAATGTGTACCAATTTCAGAATTCAGAAGGATCTTACATCTGTACATGTGATTCTGCATACGCAGTGGAGATGGTTTTACATGTGATGGTAGAAACAGAATTAATTTCTCTTCAGAATTTTACTTTGCCCTATTTATCAAGGGCAAAGTGTTCATTGTTTGTTTCACATTTTTAGTGCCTGCCTGCTGTTGTGGTTTCAAATCCTGGCGACAATACAAGAAGCGAGTCAAAGTGCAAAATGTGCAAAAGACCAATGAAAGGTCACAAAAAAATATTAAAGATTGACTTAAAAACCAAAATAAATAAGTTTGTAAAAGTGCAGTGTCCAATTTTTGATAATGTAGTTTCTTATCCAAGAAGTGTTTTAGGAGCAATGCACCCTACTTTACTGAGAGAAAAGACCTTGGGTACGAGGTTGGAAACACTATTTTAATGCTAACAATTTGAAAAGATAAATCAAAGGTGACGACATATCACTATGTGCTATAAACATTAATGAATTTATGTGCTATATGGATTTATAGTGAATTTATTCCTCTTTCTCCAGATCTTCATATCCTATAAAGTCGCCGTCCTTTTGTTTGAAAGCTGTGCGGCCATACGTCCATAAACAAGTCTTGTAAATTGTCTATATGCCACCACACGAAGAAACCTAAAAATACAGAGCCAGAGGGTTATATTTTAGGACATAGGTGCAGACTAAAATCTAAACTATAACATGTTGATATTATGGGAAGTGGAAACTGACCTATCCTTTGAATCAACTTGTCGATATTTCTGTCCACCACGTGTTTTAAAATTATCGGAAGCGATAATCGAATCCAGGATGGTTTGTGATGCACATTTGTTGGGTATTCGTGGCAACAGATTTATCTTTGTCCGCTGAGGACAAGGCAGCGACACGGTTCGGTAGTTCAGTGGAACAGACATTCCTTTGCCTCTACTAAATTTTCGGTATTACAGTTACCACAATTGCACCTAGAAAAGGTATGTTTTAGTTGTCGTTTTTGAATAATCAAATCTTCAATCTTGCAATAAATATGCCAATATGGTGGCCACACAAGTAGAAAATTGTTTGATTATCTTACCAAGAGCTCACTGGGTTTTGTCCGCTTAATCGAAGACTTAATTGTTCAATCTATTTCCCTGTGATATTCTTCCTGTCTTTGAACCGCATATTCTTCGACCCACGAATCGTCAGCTAGAGGCTCGTCAGTGTATGCTAAAGCGTCTAGATTGTCTAGCAGTTCCTCCTCAACGGCGTACGAACGCTCACTTTCATATCCATCATTTGACATCCTTTCGCTCATTTCATCTTCAATTTCATATTCATGGCAACCATAAGAGCCCTCGTCAGCGGTCAGCACTAGAGGACGATTCTGAGCTAGACATAGCGATTTATCTTTCAAATATTTGCATTTTTGTCAGCCGCCAAGCAAAAATGTAATTGAATTTTATATTATTAATTTGACAAACTACCTAGTCTATTATCTACGGTTATATTAGAATGAATTAAAGGAGAGAGAAATTTCCCGAAGGAGTGAGAAATTTCCCGAAGGAGAGAGAAATTTTGCCCTTGCAGCAGGTACATTTTCGCCCAAAGCTAATCGAAAAGCATCATCATTAGTTTGCAAAAATAACCGGAAAATAGTAGAAATCAATCCCCACAAATGTGAGATAGAAAATCATGGAAGAAGGCATAAAAAATATCAAGATATCGTTTTACAAAAAAGTTGAAAACTGAACTAATTTGACAGATCTGAAATATCTTTATTTATAGCAAGACATTATCCGACCAATATGATTCGTTGGTATATGATAATGCGATCTTTGTAATAATTTCTATTTATGAATTATCTCTTAGGCCTAATATCATATATATTAAAACTAACCAGAGGCTGTGAACGAATATCATTATTTAATGTTACCTATATTATATATATACATAAAGAAATTGGAGAACATAATATATCATTTCTGGTGATCCTTAATATTTATATGGCATGTTGGTGAATGCTAGATTAGCAAATCTGTTCATCCGTACAAATGAGCGCGTTTAGTCTTTAACCATGCTGAACATTTGACATGATGCCCATTGAGCTATTTTCAATGGTAACGTATGGCAACATATCAAACAATAACAATATATTCTCCAAAATCCAAACAATATTTCAAATTTGGAAAACAATTTGAAAACACATGGGGAGTGATTTTCTTCTGTTTTAATAATCTGAAATATTACACGCAGATGATTAATCTATGTCATGAGAAATGTCTAAAATAATTTTTCAACTGGTAATATTAACTACAGTATAAGAGGAATTTTATGTATCTACACTTAGTCGAAAAAATAGCAAGTACGTATAGGATTGGAGGTCTTCACTGCAACGATCTGTCAATAATGTATATAATTATACTCTTATTAATCATCCTCCGATCTTGCTACGTATAGAAAATGTAATCGTTTCATTGTACTGTAAATAATTCCCATGCATGCAATTATAGGATTTAACAGCTTCAATATCGGTGTTCACACGACTCCCACGCGATTATACACGGGAGTTATTTACATCAATTGTAAATCGACTTCCTAATAATTATAGTTATAACTTGTGCCAATGGCAATGTAGCCTATATTATATTTTTAGTTAGCTATATGATTGTAACAATATATTTTGTTCATGTGGATAACTTAACTCTTATATACGCAGGCTAAAAAAGAAGCCTTGTTTGGAACTTCGATAGTTTCGTTTGCTAATGATGGCAGCATGGTGTCCAAGCATTGTGCATATCTTGCTGTGAAACAGCTATAGTATTGCAAATTAGATCATTTATATAGCAGTGAAAGACAAAGTCTTTAATATAGTAGCGTTTTCAGGTGTATGTACAGACCACAGTGTCATTGATGTTGATCATTTTCAATTAATGCAAGGTAAGTAGAAGTTAAAGTATATTGTAGATAAGTGTTATTGTACAAATCTGAATATGTACCGAAATAAAACTATAAACTATATCGCAATTAAAGTTGCATTTTTTGCTGGTTATAAATACTAAGTTGTTTGGACAAGCTAGAATGCCGCAATATGTCGCGTAGTTATTGACCGGTTTAACCGGCTGTATCAATCTCTTCCTGAGAGAGTTTACTTCAAAAGTTTTCTCCTTAAAGTTTGATAACGCGCGACTATGTATCAATAGGTGACTTTTTATCGAATTAACGTTTATTGTGTGATATAAAGCAAAATTGCTATATATCACGCAATAAATGTTTCGACAAAAAAGTGTTTAGACCTTTAATGTGTTTACATTGACGTCATTAGACTTTCTCTTTCAGTTAAATTTTTCTGCTTGAGAAAGTTTACTCAAAGCATTTTGATCAAAGCATATTTAAATTGAATATCTTATACAAACCAGCTTTAACGTTATATATGACAAATTGGCATACTACATAGTACATGTATCTGAGAATCAAGCGCTTCCATGACACAATATTGACATGATTTAGTCACAGATGAAATATATACAGATGTGTAACTTCAGGTAAAAAGTTGTTCCACGGCCACCATGTTCCTAGCAAGCGCGCGACAAAGCCGAGAATTCGTCTTTTCTCACTTCTTCATTGCTTTCAACCAGCTCAAACATTTAACAATGATGCTCTTAACTGTTTTTTCAAAAAATTTCGATCTAAAAAGGCCACGAAAGAAAAAAAACGTTCGTGTTTTTCACGCCGTCATGTTCCTATATAGCAAGCGCCATTAGGGGAAATTTTGAGGACACAAATTCCTATGAAGTTAAACATCTGGTATATCCTTAATCTGTGATTTAGTGATGCATATAATGGTTCCAGCCAGGATGCGAAAGGAATGCGCCAGTCCTTCAACTCAGAGGCACTAGAGTGTGCCAGTGTGGCTGCCTGATCCACAGGGAGATCTTCCAATGGACCTTTTGCTTAGTTTTTAGCACAATAAGCAGTCGTAATCACTGACTGTTCTATACTTTATACTATTTTATGCGTTAAGACGCATGGAAAATTATAAACCCTTAGAAATTTGATATATTTAATAAATGCGTTAACAAATATGCACTAAGTGTTACACGAAACTAAGTGCTACATCTATTCATTGGGTCTTAAAGATGGGTCTCGTGCGTAAGGAAATCACACGATAGCAAAGCAGTCTGTACTAAAATTGTGACTTTGAAAGAGGTTAAATTTAAACTCTCACAAACTTTGACGCGGTGCCCCAGAGCGTCGGTTTGCTTAATTTAACTCCAAGTACTTTTTTCAGGAATACTGGAAAGAGCTTCATTAAAGAGAAAAACCTACCCAACCCATACAGTAGTTTAACATTTTGTTATGACGCTAGTTAGGAATAATAACATCTGATGTTTTTGGTATTTTACGGGAGAGTGAGTTTGTATCGACAAACATTTCACTTCTATTTTACACAGATGTGTCTTGTTTGGGTATTCACGTTATTCATCGTCACAAGTTGGCAATTTTCCCAAGTTAAAGGTAACAAACTATATATATTAACCAATTAACTAGAAATATGTTAATGCAAGCTCTCGCCCGATAATAACTAACCAATTATTAACCGCTCAGAAGATTGAGTCTTTTCAGTATATTTCCAATATATTATGCGCGAAAAACTCAACTATGATCATCATTACATTGACTGATGACCTAGCACAAAAGGCCATCAACCAACCTGCATGACATCTGCACCAAGTGTCATGGTTGCCATGGTTATCAGGCAACGGGAGGGGTGTCTGATAACTTCTCGTGTTGAGGGCCCAAACGTGGAAGTGACTAAAAAATTTGGGGGTGCCAAAATTAATTGAGCTGGCTTCTGTCAAGTTCTGGCCCCTTAATGTTGAGTTTACTTTTCATGTTTTGGAATTATATATTATGCAACAACTACACGGATATATATGTTGGATAAAGATTTGCATGGGAGCATAAACACTACTCATTACCAAAGCAGTTCGCCTTGCTTTGCATTTAGCTCATTTTACTCTCTTTGCAAAATTCAAAATAATATATAAAATTTGTCAAAATATTTGATGGACTAAGTCCATAACTTCACAACATATGGCAAGCTAAGTAGAGATACTAATTTGGTTACCAACATAGATAATACTGACAATCCCTGCTATTTTTCCCCAGTGTTTTCCCCTTTAGGACTATTCCTATGAAATATCCACGCAATCCACGTTCATTCAACAGGAATGCCGGACAAAACTCTAGCCACAAACAAAGTGACAAAGAAACATACAAGCCATGTACTTCTCTGGCTTCCCTTTATACCAAGTTCTTTCGCCCGAGTATTAAGTTGGAGAGATTTTCATCCTCGCCCGACAAGGCGAGGGGACAACTAAATCCCCAAGTAATCGATCGATTACTTGAAAACAAGATAAATTGCGTCTATCATTTCTCGAAAGGAACCCAGGGGATTTTCATTGTCTTTCGTTCTAAAACACCCTCGTTCAATAGAAAAGTTTGAAAACTTTGGAAAATAGTCTTTTCAATCATTAAAATTATGATAACAACTTTATTAATTTGTATAGCGCTCACTCAACGTGAGGAGATCTGGTGAGCTTTTGAAGTATATAATTATGAAAAGCCGAATCAAAAACTAATTATGACAGTTTTCAGTAACAAATATATATGCTAATTTCAATAATTGTGGTTTGAAAAGGCGAGGCTTTCAAAGCGAGATATGCTGTATTCCACAAAAATATCCCAGATTCAGGTTCTATTTTCTAATTCACGTTCTATTTAGAAGCAAAACGCCCACCTCACTTGTTAGACCAGCCAGAGCATGTACACCAGTTTGTGCATACTGTGCAGTTTCAAACATAAATTATTACTAAGTTTCACATCTTCAAATATTTTTCCATTAGGCAACACTGGAGGAGAATATATCTTCTATTCAAACGCTACACACATTTCTTATCTTTCTGTTGATGGTGGAAAATCTACAGCTATCCTATCAGCACAAAGTGCCACCCTAGGTTATGACGAACTGAACAACCGCCTCTGGTATTACGATACGGTGGACGTTACCCTACATAACGCTAATTTGGACGCTAGTGATTTGCGAACTGTGTCGGTTCCATCTAATTTTGGTCCATTTACAGTTGATGTAGCGAACCAAAGTATCTACTACCTGAACAACGACGATAACAGCGTTAAATCAATTGATTATAACGGCAACCAGTTACCAGAGATTGCTGCGCTACAGGGCAATGACAATGATTTCAAAGACATACAAATCGACGCTAATAACAGGTAGGTTGATTGTAAGTCTGTAATATACTTTGCTGGTCTGTGGCTTTTTTACAACAGATAGGCAAAGCGAAGGCCCTCGCGGCGAGGTTAATAGTCTACCTATTCACTAAAAAACTCCAGAGGAAAGGCCTTTGCTAGAAACGTCGGTAATTTTTTTGCTTTTTGGTAGTTCAAATACAAATCACGGTAGTTTATTGTAATATAGTTTAAAAAACCTCTCCATGAAGAGTAGTTCGAAAAGTCAATACCAGCAGACAATTTCAAAAAAATATAATACAAAACATAACCCGAAGATTAACATCTTGAAACCCAAGATATGAGTTAAAACAAGGCAAGAATGATTTGTGATATTTCGATTTTATTGCAAAATCATCATCAGACTAACTAAAGTTACAATATATGGTCTATTAATGTCATAGCCAACATACAGCCTACATACTTGATACCCAATCAAATGGCTTCTTATAACAAGGGAAGAAATTCCTGATTATACACATGTTTCTTACACAATGCAACAGTATCTCATTAGTCATATCGTAAACTAATTAAGAATTTTTTCATGGCTTAGCGTGCTCAATCGAGTTATTGAGACCGCTTTTCAGCCAATCAAAAACTTTCTTATTTTAAATATATATTATAATGAGAGTTCTTCCATTTGTACTATAAAAGATCGCATGTTATACCCAGGTACCAATTACGAATTCCCCTTAATGGATTTCTGAAGGAATGAGCAACTCAGTTGAAATTGATCAAGTTATTCAGTGAAGTAAGATGGCGGTTGACTTCAAATAAAACTACCTGAAAAATTTTGAGAAGGCCCTTCGTCTCTGGAAGTTAGAGTTTAGTCTACTAGAAGTTAGTTGTAAGCCTTCTCGCTCGAAACGTCGAAGTTCACATTGTATTTTTCAGGTAGTTTTACACAACAGTCAACCGCCGTATTTGCTATACTCTACCCACACTGGCACCACACGTTTGAGTGAAGTAAGATATATAACATCATTCTTTCAATTTATGATTAGTTACAGCATAATTAATGTAATTAAGGTATTGGCGATGCCATTTACGAAACATGCGATCAATGCCTGCTAATATAAACATCTGATCATGAAGATTCTTCCTTTAAAATATCTTATTGCAATTGACCTTAAAAGTTCTTACGTCACGACACTGTCTATCAATGTATTAATATTTGACCTTCATGTATCCTGCATTGAGTATACCTAATGTTTATATGGATTGAGAATTGTGTGACGTAAGCACTTCTAGGTTCAATTTGAGTACGAAAAGCAGGAGAAAGTAAGCACTTCTAGGTTCAATTTGAGTACGAAAAGCAGGAGAAAGTATAACATTACTACCTTCGCTCATCAACTTCCATTCGTTTACTGCCTAATTTTCCTCCAATTAGATCAATATTCCTCACCACCGATCTAACGAACTCTCGAAATCTCATCCGGTACAGTCTGGCAGAGGGAACTGAACTAACTATCGACGATAATATAACTGGAATAGGCACACATCTTGTGGTTGATACCGTGAATAAAATTGTATACTGGATTCATTTTACCACTGATACAAATTACAAGATACACAAAACAACGTACGATGGTCAGACTGTACAGATTGGAGCAGATCGAACAGGAAGCCATACTACTGTAGATATTGCAGAGGGGAATGGATATTTTTATATCCTTGATTCAATGACATCACAAATTAGTAAATATGATAAAACGACGGATATAGTAGTTAGTACGATTTCAATTTCAACTGGAGCAATACGAATGATTGTTGTAGCTGGTAAGTGACAAATAATCTTATAAAATGCTAGTGTAACCCATAGTGATGACTGCACAAAGTCAGATGAATTAATCAGTAGAAACAGCATTCGTCTTAATTTTGCTTGGCAAGGATAACATTCCCTATTGAACGGCGAACGTTTTCCGGTACTTGCCATGATGTATGGACTGTAAGACGCCATTTATACAACAGGAAGGACGAGTCCAATAATGGTACCGGAAACCATTATCCAGAAAACGATGCAATTGTAATGCGGATACTGTTCAAAAAATACTGGGAGCTCCCAATCCCCCTCATGCCTCACGAAAGAATCTGGACGTGCACAGTGCGTTTTGCCACATCACTATTGTACACATCAATACCGAACGATACGCGGGTGATAATTATAGTGAATATTTACAACAGCAAGTTAGATAGAATAAAAAATATAAAAAAATAGAAATAAAACTATTTTATTTTTCTGCGGGTAAGGAATACTCTACCTCACTTAAGCGAATATTTTTCTCTGCCTCGATTTCGGTTTTTCCGCAGTTGGAGAGGTTTTTATCTCAACAACATTGTCCAATTTTTCTTTCTCTAGATAAGGACAATTGTGCTGTAAACAATACCTGTCCAGTAAACTCGACATGCACTAATTCTCCTGGTACTATTGTATGCTCATGCAACACCGGATTCACTGGAAATCAGACATATTGTCAAGGTACAGTAATTTTTGGGTGAATTGCAAGCAATTTAAGAATAGTTTATCTTAAGGAGGCTCCCTACAGTTATAGTACAGTTTGAAACACGATCTATATAGATCAGACGTCACACTTGCGTGGAATCTTCGTGACCCGGTAAATTTTGAAACAAGCCACGGGAAGTTATTTTCGAGACTTATCTGCGAAGAAACCACAACTTTTTCATTATAATCGTAAATCTTTGAAATTCAAACAGTACGTATGTTCTTAACCAGTTTCTAAGCTTTCTTTTAGTATGTTTTTTACGTATTTATGTTCAGTATTATCTTTTATAATGTTCAAAATCTTCGACTTGTTGCAGACTAAAAATGCTAAAATTATATTTTACACTCTCGTCAAGGCACTCTAGAACTGTCGAAGTAATATAATTCTTTAAAGCAATCAAAAGTTTAAAAACTACTGCATACAACCACAGTACAGACAGTTAGGACTTACGAGTTGTCTTATGAAAATTTGGACTTGTTTGAATGTTTTGAATGGTTTTCATACCGATTTCAACAATAAAAACAAATTTAAGAGACGTTGGATTAATTCAATGCGAAAACCACCGACAAACCAGACCAGAAAAAGACCACCAACAAACAATCTTGGGTCCAACAAACCAAGGGTAACGAAAACGAAGAGAATTTTGCTCGAAATTGTACATAATTTCGAAAAAAACAGCTTGTTTTAGAGCCAGCAAGTGACTCAAACACGCGCCCGCAAACACTATATCGTGATCGGCCAATATTTCTTTTAGGCTTTTCGCGAGCAGAAAATGGCATTTTGAGGTTCTTTTTTCTCGTTCGTTTCTCCGGTGACCATATCTCAAAATTTGACTATGTATTCAACGTACTAAGTTCTATTAAATTCTTAAATTTAAAAAAAATCGCCAGTGTAGTTTTTGTGAAACTAAATTTTGGCTTTTAAAAAAAAACTACACTGGCGATTTTCAAAAAAATTCTGAGAAAACTCAGAATCTCATAATAATTTACTTTCTGCAAAAAAAAGAGTAGGTCACCGACCTTATTTTTCCGCTATCATACCTTCTTTGGCTAAAACTACCAAGATAAATGATGACGTCATGTCGCCATGGCAACGTCAAGAGTAAAAAACTTGTGTTGAAATTAATGCTTAATATACGAGGAATAAAGGGCTTACGCAAAAATTTGAGTTTTCTAAGCTTATAACCTTTCAAAGAGCTTTCAATTCAAAACACTGATATCTAATGGAAACTGTAGGGAGCCTCCTTATTAAAAATCCACCGCAGCACTATCGAGAAGACTATAAGAAATCTGCTGAATTTATGTTCTGGATCAAGACCAATTAATTACCTGTAAGAAGTTCTGTCTGTGGTTTGTGATAAATGATTTCTGCGCATTAATAATTATAATGCAAAAAAAATGTATAAAATTAACAAAAGCCAGCCATTGGTAGAAACGAAATATCAAAAGATGTTTCGATCTGCAGGCACAAAACAAACGAAACATGCGTTGTTTCGATGCTCATGCACATGCCCACTTTTGACATGGACCATCTAAGCGTGCCCACGGAACGACAACTTTTAATTCGCCATAAGATCGCCTTGTGTGAAACTTGCATGCACTAACTGCATTCAATACGATTTTCCTATCTTTAAGGTATGAAGCATTTCCCAACATTTCGTGAACAACTACACACACTTCTTCGTAATTATATTAATTAATACTTCAAATCCGAAAATAAGGACGGGACCAGACTTCAAGTGGGAGCAGTTTGGATCTAATACTTATAAATCATACTTATAAAATAATTACTTAAAGCGTAAGGAATTAACTTTGATCCAGTTCTAAGGCTGAATCTATTTTGATACAGTCCTATGAGTAGAGCAATATACTCGACCAGCTATCCACTATCATCATGTGAGCAAAATATTGCAGTATGGTTGGCTAGTTTTCTCATGAATTATTACATATATTCGAATGATTGAACATAGAAAGTTCAATGTAAGTAAAAATAATGCATGAATAAAAAATTAAACAACCAATGGATACAAATCCAGATATTGCTCGACCGCATTCAATAATTTTAAGATATCACTTTATTTCTACCTAGTGCAGATGTCAATGAGTGTGCGAAAGCTCCATGCGGTTTCAATGCAAACTGCACAAACACTATTGGTTCATACCTTTGTGAATGTCAAACTGGATTTGAAGGAAATGGAACAAACTGTACCGGTAAAACGCGGATATTTCTATTTCTGCATCTGTTAAACACACGCTGGATTTGCACCTTCCCACTATCTTTGGCCATACGGGGAGCAAGAGGGGTACTATCAAACAGAAAATAAATATCGGGCCTTTGCAGGCCTCTTTGACCATCTCAATATAGTAAACTTTATTTCTATAAATTTTCCGACATGGTCAGCCCCTTGGCCCTGCCGAGGGTCCTCAGTGATGATGCACAATGCCTCGGTGACAGTTGCGTCGTGCTTCATGACTAGCGCCCGCTCCGCACCAACTCCCCTCTACCATATCAAGCTGGATCCATCCCTGGAGTTCAAGATGGTAAGGTAAAGGTCATTTTCACCAAAGGAGAATGTGGTGTTAAGGCGCAATATTTATTTTAATATTTCTATTTCAGTCGATCCAGTTGCTAGGGTTAAAATGGGGTTAACGGACATTTGACTGTACTTTAGCTTCATAATCCGTAATAAGGCTTCAGGGGTCATCTCATGTAACCAAAATATATATTTTTATCTATACAGTGCAAAGGACATTCAACGAGAAGTCTTGTACATATATTCTATAATAGAATTTGTTACTTAAGGCACCGATAAGAGTACATTCTATTACTCATTAATGAAGATATCACTGCCTTATCAAATCCTAGATATCGATGAGTGCCAAGCTGATCCTTGCGATGTCAAAGCAAATTGTACCAATAGCGATGGTTCGTATACATGCACTTGCAACGTGGGCTATGAAGGCAACGGCACCAGCTGCACAGGTACACCGTTGAAAACTTCCATCTAACGTCACGTATGAACAATTGCAAAAAATAGTATGCAAAAATACGAGTATACGTTATTAGTATTGACATTTATATTTGATAATAAATATACATTCTCTCATTGTTTCGCGGTCGATCGGTATGAGCATTTACAATGGCAAACTTACTGAAATGAATAATAGAGTTGACGAAAGTAGCACGCTTTACTGGAACAATGCAATAGATAGTCCTACGTAATAATTAGTATTCTTAACTTTTGTTACGGATCTCGCATTCCCTTGATTAGTAATCATAAGTTTATTGAACTTTATTGAGATTTACACGTGACCTAAAACCTTGCCATGATTGATTTTAGTCTTATTACGTATGAATTTCACAAGTAATATATAAAACAAGCAGGGCGGTAGATCTGTATGAGATTTACAAACACGGGTCGAAGGCGAGTAGTTATACATTCCATACAGAATGGACGCCAATATCTTACTGTTCCTATTAAACACAGCTTTATGAATGTTTATATTTGTCACCTATTAAAAGGTATAAGATGTTTTAGTTGAGAAAGTCGAACGAAATGGTAATGGTATTCAAGACAAAATCTGTTTCAGACTCACAGACATTTAATATGAAACATTAATCTCTTTTGAGTTTCGTCGTGAATTTTTAATGATTTGATATGTAATTATGTCTAATATAGATATCAACGAATGTGAAACAGAGGCTCCGTGCCATGTAAATGCCACTTGTACAAACGTGGATGGATCATACTACTGTGCTTGCAAAGCAAACTATAGTGGAGATGGCTTCTTTTGTGAAGGTAGGCCTAAATGTTTTGAAAATATACAATACGACGGTTGTATAGTTTAATAGAAACTAGCTTTGTTCACACTGGATAGCTCTATTAGTTCAAAACTGTTCTCCCAAGATTTCTAGCAAGGGCATCCTTGGTGATCCAGGGCGAAACCAGAAAACTCATGGAAAAATTAAGATGTTTAGTAGAGTACCAACGGGAAGCTTTCCTCTGACATGCAAATGCGGTGAAATTAAATTAAGTAAACGGCGTGTTGCAGGAATCGATACCAAGTAGCAGATATAAAAAGCGCATGCACTAATCACCGTGTCTTCTTAACACCTCATTACGATATCCCGTCCAAAATAACAGGATCTAAGTATTTTGGCAATTTTCAATTACCAGCATGCGACGGACAACTAAGCCAAATTCACATATGTGTTATTACTGAGTACAGTACGTTGACATGATTTGTTCATAATTGTGTAGAGCTAACATGTAAAGTGGATGCCATATACTATGCAACATCAAGTGCAATCAAAGGTGTATTCTCTGATGGTAATTCCACTTTGACGATATTATCAGCAAGTAACGTGAAGCTGAATTATGATTATTCCAGTGAAAGACTCCTCTACTACGATGGTACCAATCTGGTCAGGGTTAAACTGGACGGGAGTGATCCAACCACGATAGCGTCTGTCACGGTCATATTACGGTTTGCTGTAGATCATATATCAAGAAAGGTGTACTACATTAGTGATCTATTCAGAAAGATATACAGTATTGACCTGGATACTGGAGTTTCGGCGGAACTAAATGTAATTCTTGGTCAAGTACAGGACTTGGATAGTGATCCAACTAACAGGTACAAGTATTCGTGTGAACACTGGAACACACCACAATCAAAGAATAATGAACTGGGCTTGAAATACTTGAAACTGAGCCATATATAAATAGACTTTTTCACGTTTCGTTTCGCACCTCACAGCATCCTCAGAGTTCAGACTAACAACAAAATTCCAAACACAGGAGTTTAGAATGGATTTTAACAAATAACAAGATATTAAATTAGAAGTATAGGCAAGGAACAAGTTGAGAAAATACAGGGAAATGAATACAGGGGCGGAAATAAGGGTAGAAAAAGAGCCACAATGTTTCACTCATATTCAAAGAGTTGTGAAGTTCGAAAATGAAAGACATTGTGACAGTCTTTTAATTCCGAAACTTAAACCTTCTCTGCAAAAGCAACCCAGAGCTGTCTATTTTTATAGTCGATTTTCAGCCCCCATCTAGATTTCCTAGTCTTATGACTATATGTTCATATCATTCCTTCTCAATCATTTTCGTAATTAAAATACGATTCCCATCCGCACACTTCCGACGAAAAGATTCTTTGTTGTAACAATAGAATTTGAAATTTTAATATTTGGATCAATCATTCTCTCTTATTTTAGCTCTCTTGTTTTTGCTGCTACAAACAGTGGAGACATTGTTCGTTATTTCCTCGACAAAGATACACAGGAAATTATTTACAATAACAACAGACCACCGTTATATCTGACAATTGACCCTGAATATGAAGTAATTTATTGGATTGACTATATCCTTGCTAATGATAGCTATTCTCTTATGAAAACACACTTCAATGGTTCAACTTCGCAAGTGAAGTATTATCCTGGTACAACAAGCTCAGTAAATGTTGCAATAGGTGAAGACAATTTCTATGTTATGGATAGCACGAGAGGTCGTATTGATAAATTTGATAGACGTACAGCCTCTTTGCTTCATACGTTTTATCTGAGCGATACACCGAGTGAACTAACTGTTGTTCAAGGTGAGTCAAGGTTCGTGAATATTTTAAATCACCTTCGCACGATCCCAAATTTTGGCCGTTACAAGAAAAATATTTTTCAGGTTTTTACTCCCCTGAAAAATAGCGTAATACACTGCAATATCAGAATATTCCAAGTTGTAACATAAAAAGGAAAGCCATAATGACTATAGGATTTCCCATGATAGTGGATTTGAAGCTGTCCATTCGACCCTTTCTTCTTCTTCAAGCAATATTATTAGAAGACAATAGGACAAATGCCCCCAAAATAGAATCACCACAAATAACAATGATCTGAATATGATATATAGCTAAAGCGTTTCCCGCAAAGCAGCGAAATTAACCTATCTCCAAGATAACGAACGCGAAAGGTTGGATTTTGCGCGCGAGAAAGAAGACCATTTCCTGCCCCGCCCTAGTGAAACAGCTTGCAAGCAGCATGTTAAGCAGAAGAAAACATAATGAAATGATGGGAACAACTTCGATAGTCTGCCCCACTATAATACCATATAATAAATTCTAAACAAAAGCAAACTCATTTTTGTAGATTTAGATGAGTGTTGTGTTGGTGGTTTTTGCCATGAGAACGCAACATGCACAAACACGCCAGGAAGTTACTACTGCACATGTAAAGTGGGTTTAACTGGGAATAACACACATTGTGAAGGTATACATCGAGTAAATATGTTTTCTTGTTCAATAAAGGATCATTCAGTATTATTCCGTCTCAATAAGACAGTAACCCGAAAGAAAGAAATTATAATTTTTACAAATGCTCAATATCAAGCCATAGACTAAAGATAAAGCTAAAAATGTTTCGAACACGGTAAATGCGCATAAACAAATATCGTAGTAGTGACTAAATATCAACTTATACAGCCTTCTTGATTACATTTGTTGTAACCTAAAAATTCCTCATTACCGAATAATATATATCCATATTCATATTTCAAGACCTAATCGAATGAATTCTTGATTTACCATGCCATGCCAATGCAACATGTAATAACACACAAGGATCTAAATCGGTACATGTGATCCTGGATACAGAGGCGATGGATTTACTTCTAATGGCAATAAAAGACCTAAAATAATTACAACTGCTAGAATAACTGGAAAAACAGCTTTAGGCAGTTCAATATTACACGAGTATGAACTAGAGCAACGCAAGTCCTAAGCAACTCTGAACTTTATCCAACTTTCATTTAGATGTAAATGAATGTCTACAAGATACACAATGCCACTCCAATGCAACATGCAATAACACAGACGGATCGTACATCTGCACTTGTGATTCTGGATATACTGGAAATGGATTGACATGTGATGGTAAGAAGAATCCAAAAAATATTATACGAACACGAACTAGACCAAGGCCAATCCTAAGCAAATCTAAACTTTATCCAACTTTCATTTAGATGTAAATGAATGTCTACAAGATTCACCATGTCATTCCAATGCAACATGCAATAACACAGAATTTAGATGTAAATGAATGTCTACAAGATTCACCATGTCATTCCAATGCAACATGCAATAACACAGACGGATCGTACATCTGCACATGTGATTCTGGATACAGTGGAAATGGAATTACATGTGGTGGTAAGAAAACAAAAAATATTATAGGTGTAAAACTAGTGCAAGGCCAGACGTAACCAATTCTCAACTTTATCCCACTTTCATTTAGATGTAAATGAATGTCTACCAGATTCACCCTGTCATTCCAATGCAACATGCAACAACACAGACGGATCGTACATCTGCACATGTGATTCTGGATATACTGGAAATGGATTTACATGTGATGGTAAGAAGAAAAGAAAAATATTATAGGAGTACGAACTAGAGCAATGCCAGTCCTAAGCTAATCTGAACTCTATCGACCTTTCATTTAGATGTAAATGAATGTCTACCAGATTCACCCTGTCATTCCAATGCTACATGCAACAACACAGAGGGATCGTACATGTGCACATGTGATTCTGGATATACTGGAAATGGATTTACATGTGATGGTAAGAATAAAAGAAAAATATTATAGGAGTACGAACTACTGCAAGGCCAGTCCTCAGCAATTCTCAACTTCATGCCATTTTCATTTAGATGTAAATGAATGTCTACCAGATTCACCATGTCATTCCAATGCAACATGCAATAACACAGACGGATCGTACATCTGCACATGTGATTCTGGATATACCGGAAATGGATTTACATGTGATGGTAAGAAGAAAACAAAAATAGTATGGGAGTACGATCTAAAGCAAGGCCAGTACTAAGCAATTCTGAACTTTATCCAACTTTCATTTAGATGTAAATGAATGTCTACCAGATTCACCATGCCATTCCAATGCAACATGCAACAATACAGACGGATCGTACATGTGCACATGTGATTCTGGATATACTGGAAATGGATTTACATGTGATGGTAAGAAGAAAACAAAAATAGTATGGGAGTACGAACTAAAGCAAGGCCAGTCCTAAGCAATTCTGAACTTTATCCAACTTTCCTTTAGATGTAAATGAATGTCTACCAGATTCACCATGTCATTCCAATGCAACATGCAATAACACAGACGGATCTTACACCTGCACATGTGATTCTGGATATACAGGAAATGGATTTACATGTGATGGTAAGAACAAAGGAAAAAATATTATAGGAGTAGGATCTAGAGCAAGGCCAGTCCTAAGCATTTATGAAGTTTATCCAACTTTCATTTAGATGTAAATGAATGTCTACCAGATTCACCATGCCATTCCAATGCAACATGCAACAATACAGACGGATCGTACATGTGCACATGTGATTCTGGATATACTGGAAATGGATTTACATGTGATGGTAAGAAGAAAAGAAAAATATTATAGGAGTACGAACTAGAGCAATGCCAGTCCTAAGCTAATCTGAACTCTATCGACCTTTCATTTAGATGTAAATGAATGTCTACCAGATTCACCATGTCATTCCAATGCAACATGCAATAACACAGATGGATCGTACATGTGCACATGTGATTCTGGATATACTGGAAATGGATTTACATGTGATGGTAAGAATAAAAGAAAAAATATTATAGGAGTACGAACTACTGCAAGGCCAGTCCTCAACAATTCTCAACTTCATGCCATTTTCATTTAGATGTAAATGAATGTCTACCAGATTCACCATGCCATTCCAATGCAACATGCAACAACACAGACGGATCGTACATGTGCACATGTGATTCTGGATATACTGGAAATGGATTTACATGTGATGGTAAGAATGAAAGAAAAAATATTGTACAAGTAAGAACTAGTGCAAGGCCAGTCCTAAGCAATTCTCAACCTCATGCCATTTTTATTTAGATGTAAATGAATGTCTACCAGATTCACCATGTCATTCCAATGCAACATGCAACAACACAGACGGATCGTACATCTGCACATGTGATTCTGGATATACTGGAAATGGATTTACATGTGATGGTAAGAAGAAAATAAAAAAATATTATAGGAGTACGAACAAGAGCAAGGCCAGCGCTAAGCAATTCTGAACTTTATCCAACTTTCATTTAGATGTAAATGAATGTCTACCAGATTCACCATGTCATTCCAATGCAACATGCAATAACACAGACGGATCGTACATCTGCACATGTGATTCTGGATATACCGGAAATGGATTTACATGTGATGGTAAGAAGAAAACAAAAATAGTATGGGAGTACGAACTAAAGCAAGGCCAGTCCTAAGCAATTCTGAACATTATCCAACTTTCATTTAGATGTAAATGAATGTCTACCAGATTCACCCTGTCATTCCAATGCAACATGCAATAACACAGACGGATCTTACACCTGCACATGTGATTCTGGATATACTGGAAATGGATTTACATGTGATGGTAAGAACAAAGGAAAAAATATTATTGGAGTAGGATCTAGAGCAAGGCCAGCGCTAAGCAATTCTGAACTTTATCCAACTTTCATTTAGATGTAAATGAATGTCTACCAGATTCACCATGTCATTCCAATGCAACATGCAATAACACGGACGGATCGTACATCTGCACATGTGATTCTGGATATACTGGAAATGGATTTACATGTGATGGTAAGAAGAAAATAAAAATAGTATGGGAGTACGATCTAAAGCAAGGCTAGTACTAAGCATTTCTGAACTTTAACCCACTTTCATTTAGATGTAAATGAATGTCTACCAGATTCACCCTGTCATTCCAATGCTACATGCAACAACACAGAGGGATCGTACATGTGCACATGTGATTCTGGATATACTGGAAATGGATTTACATGTGATGGTAAGAACAAAGGAAAAAAATATTATAGGAGTAGGAACTAGAGCAAGGCCAGTCCTAAGCAATTCCCAACTTCATGACATTTTCATTTAGATGTAAATGAATGTCTACCAGATTCACCATGTCATTCCAATGCAACATGCAATAACACAGACGGATCGTACATCTGCACATGTGATTCTGGATATACTGGAAATGGATTTACATGTGATGGTAAGAAGAAAACAAAAAATATTATAGGAGTACGAACTATTGCAAGGCCAGTCCTAAGCAATTCTCAACCTCATGCCTTTCATTTAGATGTAAATGAATGTCTACCAGATTCACCATGTCATTCCAATGCAACATGCAACAACACGGACGGATCGTACATCTGCACATGTGATTCTGGATATACCGGAAATGGATTTACATGTGATGGTAAGAAGAAAATATAAAAATAGTATGGGAGTACGATCTAAAGCAAGGCCAGTACTAAGCAATTCTGAACTTTATCCAACTTTCATTTAGATGTAAATGAATGTCTACCAGATTCACCATGTCATTCCAATGCAACATGCAATAACACAGACGGATCGTACATCTGCACATGTGATTCTGGATATACTGGAAATGGATTTACATGTGATGGTAAGAAGAAAACAAAAATAGTATGGGAGTACGATCTAAAGCAAGGCCAGTACTAAGCAATTCTGAACTTTATCCAACTTTCCTTTAGATGTAAATGAATGTCTACCAGATTCACCATGTCATTCAAATGCAACATGCAATAACACGGACGGATCGTACATCTGCACATGTGATTCTGGATATACCGGAAATGGATTTACATGTGATGGTAAGAAGAAAACAAAAATAGTATGGGAGTACGAACTAAAGCAAGGCCAGTCCTAAGCAATTCTGAACTTTATCCAACTTTCATTTAGATGTAAATGAATGTCTACCAGATTCACCCTGTCATTCCAATGCAACATGCAATAACACAGACGGATCTTACACCTGCACATGTGATTCTGGATATACTGGAAATGGATTTACATGTGATGGTAAGAACAAAGGAAAAAATATTATTGGAGTAGGATCTAGAGCGAGGCCAGTCCTAAGCAATTCCCAACTTCATGACATTTTCATTTAGATGTAAATGAATGTCTACCAGATTCACCATGTCATTCCAATGCAACATGCAATAACACAGACGGATCGTACATCTGCACATGTGATTCTGGATATACTGGAAATGGAATTACATGTGATGGTAAGAAGAAAACAAAAAATATTGTACAAGTAAGAACTAGTGCAAGGCCAGTCCTAAGCAATTCTCAACCTCATGCCATTTTTATTTAGATGTAAATGAATGTCTACCAGATTCACCATGTCATTCCAATGCAACATGCAATAACACAGACGGATCTTACACCTGCACATGTGATTCTGGATATACTGGAAATGGATTTACATGTGATGGTAAGAAGAAAATATAAAAATAGTATGGGAGTACGATCTAAAGCAAGGCCAGTACTAAGCAATTCTGAACTTTATCCAACTTTCCTTTAGATGTAAATGAATGTCTACCAGATTCACCATGTCATTCCAATGCAACATGCAATAACACAGACGGATCGTACATCTGCACATGTGATTCTGGATATACCGGAAATGGATTTACATGTGATGGTAAGAAGAAAACAAAAATAGTATGGGAGTACGATCTAAAGCAAGGCCAGTACGAAGCAATTCTGAACTTTATCCAACTTTCCTTTAGATGTAAATGAATGTCTACCAGATTCACCATGTCATTCAAATGCAACATGCAATAACACGGACGGATCGTACATCTGCACATGTGATTCTGGATATACCGGAAATGGATTTACATGTGATGGTAAGAAGAAAACAAAAATAGTATGGGAGTACGAACTAAAGCAAGGCCAGTCCTAAGCAATTCTGAACTTTATCCAACTTTCCTTTAGATGTAAATGAATGTCTACCAGATTCACCCTGTCATTCCAATGCTACATGCAACAACACAGAGGGATCTTACACCTGCACATGTGATTCTGGATACACTGGAAATGGATTTACATGTGATGGTACGAACAAAGGAAAAAATATTATAGGAGTAGGAACTACAGCAAGGCCAGTCCTAAGCAATTCCCAACTTCATGCCATTTTCATTTAGATGTAAATGAATGTCTACCAAATTCACCATGTCATTCCAATGCAACATGCAATAACACAGACGGATCGTACATCTGCACATGTGATTCTGGATATACTGGAAATGGAATTACATGTGATGGTAAGAAGAAAACAAAAAATATTGTACAAGTAAGAACTAGTGCAAGGCCAGTCCTAAGCAATTCTCAACCTCATGCCATTTTTATTTAGATGTAAATGAATGTCTACCAGATTCACCATGTCATTCCAATGCAACATGCAATAACACAGATGGATCGTACATGTGCACATGTGATTCTGGATATACTGGAAATGGATTTACATGTGATGGTAAGAATGAAAGAAAAAATATTATAGGAGTACGAACAAGAGCAAGGCCAGTGCTAAGCAATTCTGAACTTTATCCAACTTTCATTTAGATGTAAATGAATGTCTACCAGATTCACCATGTCATTCAAATGCAGCATGCAATAACACGGACGGATCGTACATGTGCGCATGTGATTCTGGATATACCGGAAATGGATTTACATGTGATGGTAAGAAGAAAACAAAAATAGTATGGGAGTACGAACTAAAGCAAGGCCAGTCCTAAGCAATTCTGAACTTTATCCAACTTCCCTTTAGATGTAAATGAATGTCTACCAGATTCACCATGTCATTCAAATGCAACATGCAATAACACGGACGGATCGTACATCTGCACATGTGATTCTGGATATACCGGAAATGGATTTACATGTGATGGTAAGAAGAAAACAAAAATAGTATGGGAGTACGATCTAAAGCAAGGCCAGTACTAAGCAATTCTGAACTTTATCCAACTTTCCTTTAGATGTAAATGAATGTCTACCAGATTCACCATGTCATTCCAATGCAACATGCAATAACACAGACGGATCGTACATCTGCACATGTGATTCTGGATATACTGGAAATGGATTTACATGTGATGGTAAGAACAAAGGAAAAAATATTATAGGAGTAGGATCTAGAGCAAGGCCAGTCCTAAGCAATTATGAAGTTTATCCAACTTTCATTTAGATGTAAATGAATGTCTACCAGATTCACCATGTCATTCCAATGGAACATGCAACAACACGAACGGATCGTACATCTGCACATGTGATTCTGGATATACCGGAAATGGATTTACATGTGATGGTAAGAAGAAAATAAAAATAGTATGGGAGTACGATCTAAAGCAAGGCTAGTACTAAGCAATTCTGAACTTTAACCAACTTTCCTTTAGATGTAAATGAATGTCTACCAGATTCACCCTGTCATTCCAATGCTACATGCAACAACACAGAGGGATCGTACATGTGCACATGTGATTCTGGATACACTGGCAGTGGATTTACATGTGATGGTACGAACAAAGGAAAAAATATTATAGGAGTAGGAACTACAGCAAGGCCAGTCCTAAGCAATTCCCAACTTCATGCCATTTTCATTTAGATGTAAATGAATGTCTACCAAATTCACCATGTCATTCCAATGCAACATGCAATAACACAGACGGATCGTACATCTGCACATGTGATTCTGGATATACTGGAAATGGAATTACATGTGATGGTAAGAAGAAAACAAAAAATATTGTACAAGTAAGAACTAGTGCAAGGCCAGTCCTAAGCAATTCTCAACCTCATGCCATTTTTATTTAGATGTAAATGAATGTCTAGCAGATTCACCATGTCATTCCAATGCAACATGCAATAACACAGACGGATCTTACACCTGCACATGTGATTCTGGATATACTGGAAATGGATTTACATGTGATGGTAAGAAGAAAATATAAAAATAGTATGGGAGTACGATCTAAAGCAAGGCCAGTACTAAGCAATTCTGAACTTTATCCAACTTTCCTTTAGATGTAAATGAATGTCTACCAGATTCACCATGTCATTCCAATGCAACATGCAATAACACAGACGGATCGTACATCTGCACATGTGATTCTGGATATACCGGAAATGGATTTACATGTGATGGTAAGAAGAAAACAAAAATAGTATGGGAGTACGAACTAAAGCAAGGCCAGTCCTAAGCAATTCTGAACTTTATCCAACTTTCCTTTAGATGTAAATGAATGTCTACCAGATTCACCCTGTCATTCCAATGCAACATGCAATAACACAGACGGATCTTACACCTGCACATGTGATTCTGGATATACTGGAAATGGATTTACATGTGATGGTAAGAACAAAGGAAAAAATATTATTGGAGTAGGATCTAGAGCAAGGCCAGTCCTAAGCAATTATGAAGTTTATCCAACTTTCATTTAGATGTAAATGAATGTCTACCAGATTCACCATGTCATTCCAATGCAACATGCAACAACACGGACGGATCGTACATCTGCACATGTGATTCTGGATATACCGGAAATGGATTTACATGTGATGGTAAGAAGAAAATAAAAATAGTATGGGAGTACGATCTAAAGCAAGGCTAGTACTAAGCAATTCTGAACTTTAACCAACTTTCCTTTAGATGTAAATGAATGTCTACCAGATTCACCCTGTCATTCCAATGCTACATGCAACAACACAGAGGGATCGTACATGTGCACATGTGATTCTGGATACACTGGCAGTGGATTTACATGTGATGGTACGAACAAAGGAAAAAATATTATAGGAGTAGGAACTACAGCAAGGCCAGTCCTAAGCAATTCCCAACTTCATGCCATTTTCATTTAGATGTAAATGAATGTCTACCAAATTCACCATGTCATTCCAATGCAACATGCAATAACACAGACGGATCGTACATCTGCACATGTGATTCTGGATATACTGGAAATGGAATTACATGTGATGGTAAGAAGAAAACAAAAAATATTGTACAAGTAAGAACTAGTGCAAGGCCAGTCCTAAGCAATTCTCAACCTCATGCCTTTTTTATTTAGATGTAAATGAATGTCTACCAGATTCACCATGTCATTCCAATGCAACATGCAATAACACAGACGGATCTTACACCTGCACATGTGATTCTGGATATACTGGAAATGGATTTACATGTGATGGTAAGAAGAAAATAAAAATAGTATGGGAGTACGATCTAAAGCAAGGCCAGTACTAAGCAATTCTGAACTTTATCCAACTTTCCTTTAGATGTAAATGAATGTCTACCAGATTCACCATGTCATTCCAATGCAACATGCAATAACACAGACGGATCGTACATCTGCACATGTGATTCTGGATATACCGGAAATGGATTTACATGTGATGGTAAGAAGAAAACAAAAATAGTATGGGAGTACGATCTAAAGCAAGGCCAGTACGAAGCAATTCTGAACTTTATCCAACTTTCCTTTAGATGTAAATGAATGTCTACCAGATTCACCATGTCATTCAAATGCAACATGCAATAACACGGACGGATCGTACATCTGCACATGTGATTCTGGATATACCGGAAATGGATTTACATGTGATGGTAAGAAGAAAACAAAAATAGTATGGGAGTACGAACTAAAGCAAGGCCAGTCCTAAGCAATTCTGAACTTTATCCAACTTTCCTTTAGATGTAAATGAATGTCTACCAGATTCACCATGTCATTCCAATGCAACATGCAACAACACAGACGGATCGTACATCTGCACATGTGATTCTGGATATACTGGAAATGGATTTACATGTGATGGTAAGAATAAAAGAAAAAATATTATAGGAGTACGAACTACTGCAAGGCCAGTCCTAAGCAATTCTCAACTTCATGCCATTTTCATTTAGATGTAAATGAATGTCTACCAGATTCACCATGTCATTCCAATGCAACATGCAATAACACAGACGGATCGTACATCTGCACATGTGATTCTGGATATACTGGAAATGGATTTACATGTGATGGTAAGAAAACAAAAAATATTGTACAAGTAAGAACTAGTGCAAGGCCAGTCCTAAGCAATTCTCAACCTCATGCCATTTTTATTTAGATGTAAATGAATGTCTACCAGATTCACCATGTCATTCCAATGCAACATGCAATAACACAGATGGATCGTACATGTGCACATGTGATTCTGGATATACTGGAAATGGATTTACATGTGATGGTAAGAATGAAAGAAAAAATATTATAGGAGTACGAACAAGAGCAAGGCCAGTGCTAAGCAATTCTGAACTTTATCCAACTTTCTTTTAGATGTAAATGAATGTCTACCAGATTCACCATGTCATTCAAATGCAACATGCAATAACACGGACGGATCGTACATGTGCGCATGTGATTCTGGATATACCGGAAATGGATTTACATGTGATGGTAAGAAGAAAACAAAAATAGTATGGGAGTACGAACTAAAGCAAGGCCAGTCCTAAGCAATTCTGAACTTTATCCAACTTCCCTTTAGATGTAAATGAATGTCTACCAGATTCACCCTGTCATTCCAATGCTACATGCAACAACACAGAGGGATCGTACATGTGCACATGTGATTCTGGATACACTGGCAGTGGAATTGCATGTGATGGTAAGAACAAAGGAAAAAATATTATCCCCGAGGCGGCGCGAAGCGCCGTGCGAGGGTACTAATTCCGCTCGGATATTTACACCCGGGTATGTGAAAACATTGTGGAATGCAAAGTCGTCCACCATTTTGTTTTGTCATGGACGGTTTTTTAAGTTATGCGCATGCGCGAGTTAAAGCCGAGAGAAAACTGGTAACTAGCTACATCATGATTGGCTAAGACAACGATTTCGTTTTTATATGCAAACGTCAGAAAAATAACTACCATTTTGGCATTTTATTTTTGGCATATTTAATTTATAATGCATTTATATGAAAACGTTTTTCAAAATAGTACTCTGGAGTCGGGACATATTAATTCAGACAAATATTAAGTCTCCAAAACAAGACAAGTGAAGGTTTTGTTTTTTAGAGGACTTTTATTTACTAAAGTCAATAAGAAAATAAAGCAGTCGAAAAGCCGAGAAAGGACTTTCGAGTTTTAAAGCGTTTTAAATTAAACGGGTAAGTGTTTATTTTGCATACTAGTCTTGTTTTTGCAGTTTTGCCGTCAATTGGCATGCAACTATAGTTTGTGGTTTTGAAATTGCATAGTTCATCCTGTGTGATCAACACAACATTGTTATAGTGTTAATTCAAATGCGTTATATAGAAAAGAAAAACATATTTTATCTAAAAAACTTCATAGTAAAAAAATACTGTTCAAAAAACAGTTGAAGTTTTATGACAATTTCGAAACGTTTTGTACAGTAAATCAAAGCCAAAAAAAGAACAAAATAACATACCTACTTTATATAGTTGGGCAATTGGTAATTTTATTGTTAAAAGTAAAAATATTATCAGATTGTACAGAAAAGAAATATAGAGTAAAAGGCAGTTTAGTTTTACAAACGTTTCGAAACGTTTTAGTTAACGGAAGGTTGCATTAAAACATTAATTTGAAGCTTATAGAATGCATAAGAACATACCTACCGCATATATCTCATATTTCGATGGCTAAAACAACTAATATTTTAATTATTTTTGCAGCTTTTGTAAACTGTTTTGTACGCCAGAAAATAAATTTATATTATTAATCGAGTTGCCATGGCTACTGTGCTTCTTCTTCTTGAAACAAAATTTCCATTTTTTATTCTTTCAAAAATTCTCAACCCAAAATAGATTTCCCAAAATATTATTGTTTCCTTCCACTCTTCTTTCCAAACTATTACAGTAATGATCAAAATTTTAATGGCACATTTAAAATGAAGGGAAACATAATGATTACGTCAAGTAAAACATTTCATATGGCGATAGCCTTTGAGTGCGTCGTGAAGAGGGGTGTAAGCCAGAGGTCCAGAGATCCAATTCAGTTTTCCAAACCAAAATTTTGCTTTGAACCTAGATATCTGACTCGTTTACCACCTTTGCATAGCAGATTTTGTGATGAAAAAGCTTAGTAACAGTAATATTTTGGAATGTAGTGTCTGCCAATGTTCGGGTGCATGGGGCGAGGGGTTACTGCAAGCATGTATTTCTAGTAGGTGTAGGAACTAGAGCAAGGCCAGTCCTAAGAAATTCCTAACTTCATGCCCTTTTCATTTAGATGTAAATGAATGTCTACCAGACTCACCATGTCATTCCAATGCAACATGCAACAACACGGACGGATCGTACATCTGCACATGTGATTCTGAATATACCGGAAATGGATTTACATGTGATGGTAAGAATAAAAGAAAAATATTATAGGAATACGAACAAGAGCAAGCCCAATCCCAAGCAATTCTGAACTTAATCCAACTTTCATTTAGATGTAAATGAATGTCTACCAGATTCACCCTGTCATTCCAATGCTACATGCAATAACACAGATGGATCGTACATGTGCACATGTGATTCTGGATACACTGGCAATGGATTTACATGTGATGGTAAGAAGAAAACAAAAAAATTATACAAGTAAGAACTAGTGCAAGGCCAGTCCTAAGCAATTCTCAACTTCATGCCATTTTCATTTAGATGTAAATGAATGTCTACCAGATTCACCATGTCATTCCAATTCAACCTGCAATAACACAGACGGATCGTACATGTGCAGATGTGATTCTGGATATACTGGCAGTGGATTTACATGTGATGGTAAGAAAACAAAAAATACTATACGAGTGCGAACGAGAGCAAGGCCAGTCCTAACCAATTCTCAACTTTATCCAACTTTCATTTAGATATAAATGAATGTCTGCCAGATTCACCATGTCATTCCAATGCAACATGCAATAACACAGACGGATCGTATACCTGCACATGTGATTCTGGATATACTGGAAATGGATTTACATGTGATGGTAAGAAGAAAACAAAAAATATTATACGAGTGCGAACTAGAGCAGGGCCAGTCCTAACCAATTCTGAACTTTATCCAACTTTCATTTAGATATAAATGAATGTCTGCCAGATTCACCATGTCATTCCAATGCAACATGCAACAACACGGACGGATCGTACATCTGCACATGTGATTCTGAATATACCGGAAATGGATTTACATGTGATGGTAAGAATAAAAGAAAAAATAGCATAGGAATACGAACAAGAGCAAGCCCAATCCCAAGCAATTCTGAACTTAATCCAACTTTCATTTAGATGTAAATGAATGTCTACCAGATTCACCCTGTCATTCCAATGCTACATGCAATAACACAGATGGATCGTACATGTGCACATGTGATTCTGGATACACTGGCAATGGATTTACATGTGATGGTAGATTCACCATGTCATTCCAATTCAACCTGCAATAACACAGACGGATCGTACATGTGCAGATGTGATTCTGGATATACTGGCAGTGGATTTACATGTGATGGTAAGAAAACAAAAAATTCTGAACTTTATCCAACTTTCATTTAGATATAAATGAATGTCTGCCAGATTCACCATGTCATTCCAATGCAACATGCAATAACACAGACGGATCGTACACCTGCACATGTAATTCTGGATATACTGGAAATGGATTTACATGTGATGGTAAGAAAAAAACAAAATATTATAAGAGCACGAACTAGTGCAAGGCCAGTACTAACCAATTCTCAACTTTATCCAACTTTATTTAGAGGTAAATGAATGTCTAACAGATTCACCATGTCATTCCAATGCGACATGCAATAAAACGGACGGTTCGTACATCTGCACATGTGAACGTGGATATACTGGAGATGGATTTACATGTGATGGTAAGAAGAAATGAAATTTTTTATGGCACTGTGAACTAGTGCAAGGCCAGTCCTAAGCTCTTCTGAACCTTATCCAACTCTCCTTTAGATGTAAATGAATGTCTACCAGATTCACCATGTCATTCCAATGCAACTTGCAACAACACAGATGGATCTTACATCTGCACATGTGATTCTGCATATACTGGAAATGGATTTACATGTGATGGTAAGAAGAAAACAAAATATTATACGAGTACGAACTAGTGCACTGCAAGTCCTAAGCAATTCTGAACTTTCTCCAACTTTCATTTAGATTTAAATGAATGTCTACCAGATTCACCATGTCATTCCAATGCAACATGCAATAACACAGACGGATCGTACATCTGCACATGTGATTCTGGATATACTGGAAATGGACTTACATGTGATGGTAAGAAAAAAAAATTATGCGAGTACGAATTAGTGCAATCCAGTCCTACCCAATTTTTAAATTTATCCAACTTTGATTTAGATATAAATGAATGTCTACCAGATTCACCATGTCATTTCAATGCAACATGCAACAACACAGATGGATCGTACATCTGCACATGTGATTCTGCATATACTGGAAATGGATTTACATGTGATGGTAAGAAGAAAACAAAATATTATACGAGTACGAACTAGTGCACTGCAAGTCCTAAGCAATTCTCAACTTTCTCCAACTTTCATTTAGATTTAAATGAATGTCTACCAGATTCACCATGTCATTCCAATGCAACATGCAATAACACAGACGGATCGTACATCTGCACATGTGATTCTCAATATACTGGAAATGGACTTACATGTGATGGTAGGAAAAAAAATTATGCGAGTACGAACTAGTGCAATCCAGTCCTACCCAATTGTTAAATTTATCCAACTTTCATTTAGATATAAATGAATGTCTACCAGATTCACCATGTCATTCCAATGCAACATGCAATAACACAGACGGATCTTACACTTGCACATGTGATTCTGGATATACTGGAAATGGATTTACATGTGATGGTAAGAAGAAAACAAAATATTATAAGAGCACGAACTAGTGCAAGGGCAGTCCTAACCAATTATCAACTTTATCCTACTTTAATTTAGATATAAATGAATGTCTGCCAGATTCACCATGCCATTCCAATGCAACATGCAATAACACAGACGGATCGTACACCTGCACATGTGATCCTGGATATACTGGAAATGGATTTACATGTGATGGTAAGAAACAGAAATACTATACGAGTGCGAACGAGAGCAGGGCCAGTCCTAACCAATTCTGAACTTTATCCAACTTTCATTTAGATATAAATGAATGTCTGCCAGATTCACCATGTCATTCCAATGCAACATGCAATAACACAGACGGATCGTACACCTGCACATGTGATCCTGGATATACTGGAAATGGATTTACATGTGATGGTAAGAAGAAAACAAAAAATATTATACGAGTGCGAAATAGAGCAGGGCCAGTCCTAACCAATTCTGAACTTTATTAAACTTTCATTTAGAAGTAAATGAATGTCTACCAGATTCACCATGTCATTCCAATGCAACATGCAACAACACAGACGGATCGTACACCTGCACATGTGATTCTGGATATACTGGAAATGGATTTACATGTGATGGTAAGAAGAAAACAAAATATTATAAGAGCACGAACTAGTGCAAGGCCAGTACTAACCAATTCTCAACTTTATCCAACTTTATTTAGAGGTAAATGAATGTCTAACAGATTCACCATGTCATTCCAATGCAACATGCAATAAAACGGACGGTTCGTACATCTGCACATGTGAACGTGGATATACTGGAGATGGATTTACATGTGATGGTAAGAAGAAATGAAACTTTTTTATGGCACTGCGAACTAGTGCAAGGCCAGTCTTAAGCTATTCTGAACCTTATCCAACTTTCCTTTAGATGTAAATGAATGTCTACCAGATTCACCCTGTCATTCCAATGCAACTTGCAACAACACAGATGGATCTTACATCTGCACATGTGATTCTGCATATACTGGAAATGGATTTACATGTGATGGTAAGAAGAAAACAAAATATTATACGAGTACGAACTAGTGCAATGCAAGTCCTAAGCAATTCTGAACTTTCTCCGACTTTCATTTAGATTTAAATGAATGTATACCAGATTCACCATGTCATTCCAATGCAACATGCAATAACACAGACGGATCGTACATCTGCACATGTGATTCTGGATATACTGGAAATGGACTTACATGTGATGGTAAGAAAAAAAAATTATGTGAGTACGAACCACTGATCTGAAAATATAGTACCTGGATCGAGCTTCTATACCTATGGAAATTGAAGCCAGTTTTGGATTTGGCGGCCATATTGGAGTGACCACCAATGGCCATCGTGAGTCGAAGCAATTTGAAGGAAGTATTTTCAATTTGCGCTGTGTTGGGCGATGGAATTATTGAAGTTTAATTGGAAATGTGTAAAGGAGTTTGTATATTATTAAAAGTCACCGATTTGGGTTGATTTCGGGCGTTTCTCGGCGAAAAAACTGTTCGCGTGTGTATGTTGTTGTCAGCCATGAGTGAGCATATTCACGTGAAAATTTTGGAATAAATCGCCGTACTGTGCCTCTCGGCGTAGTAATCAAAGAAATTATAAGAAAGGAGACAGTTTCACATGGGAAAGTAATACTGGGCAAATAGTGATGGTGAAAATCGGCCTTAAAAAGGGTTTTTGTGACGATTAAAGTCGACGAACTTTGCGTGTTGTAGCTACAACAATTAATAGTTGATTGTTGTTGCCCGGCGAACAGACGTTGTTCGTACTTGTATCAAATACGACAGTATATTTAACAGGTCCAAGAAAAATAGTTCATTGTTTGCTGAAGCACAATAAATAAAAAGTACTTATGCTGTTATGCATTTTTAATTGTATTTACTAAATTATACTTGTCAGATTGACAGAATTTGTCAGAATGTACCACTACAAATTTGTCTACTGTGTCTCAAGAGATTGATTACAGGCCATCTATATAAAACATCATGCTGTGGCATTTAGTTTTCTTATGAATTAAGTGAACAATTTATTTACAACATGTATTTTAAGCTTGAATCTGTGCAGAGGGAGCAGGGGTGGTGCTAGTGGGGAATACATGCTCTGTTGGGAACCCCAGGCTCCATTGTGGAAATACACCAATATATCAGGGATTATCATATTCAGTTACTATGTTTAAGCTACAAACCATGTAATATACATTAAGTCTTGGTTCAAAAATTAATCCATTCCCTTTCCAGAATCTGAAATTTGAATTATTTTTTGGTATTCATTCCAACTGGATTACCCATTCCTGACCCATCTCACTGTTACAAGTAACAATAACAACATAAGACACAACAGTCAACAGTCAACAACTAGACACTAAATAAGTCGGTATTGTGATACACTAAGATGCATATAAACCTTAAGCAAACTTCTGTCTTGAATGTTGATCAATTAAGACATTTAATGTTATACCAATGTTTGAAGCTTTGTAGTATCCAGTCAGAATACAAGTCATTCACAGTTAGCGTTTAAAGGATGGCCTAATATATTTAGCCCCTGTTCTTTCCTGTGCCAAGGAATTGATAACACCATAGTTGACAAGTAGATTAGGAACCTAATGGTATAAATCTAGTTTAAAGACATATTAAAAAGAAATTTGAATTAATAAAAACATTTGTCAATGAGAAATTTTACAATAGCATTGTCAGTTATCATGGTATGCTGATTTATTGCATACAGTTTTTTGCAAAATTCTTCACAAGATACAGAATGTTTCAGACAGGTAAAATCTTTCACAGAAATTTAAAACATACTTTTACAAGAAATATACGGTATAAAAATTAAAATAGTTTATGACTTCACTACAAACATAATACTAAATTTGAAGCAACTGAACATAGAAAGTATTAAGTATATTATTATTTACAAGCACTATAAATTCTATATGTCCTATAAGGCGACAGTGCATCACGGTCACTTACGCGTAAAGTTTCTGTTAACATATTCGTTTTCAGCCTGAATCAGTGATTCCTCATTATTTATACGCGCAATATTACTTCCACAAGACGTCCTGTCTCGTTTCTTGATATACTATTACTGCGAAAGGCAACATATTCTAGCTACAACACGCAAAGTTCGTCGACTTTATCGTCACAAAAACCCGTTTTAAGGCCGATCTTTCACCATCACTATTTGCCCAGTATATTTTTCCCATGTGAAACTGATCACTACGCCGAGAGGCACAGTACGGCGATTTATTCCAAAATTTTCACGTGAATATGCTCACTCATGGCTGACAACAACATACACACGCGAACAGTTTTTTTCGCCGAGAAACGCCCGAGATCAACCCAAATCGGTGACTTTTAGCAATATACAAACTCCTTTACATATTTCCAATTAAACTTCAATAATTCCATCGCCCAACACAGCGCAAATTGAAAATACTTCCTTCAAATTGCTTCGACTCACGACGGCCATAGGTGGTCACTCCAATATGGCCGCCAAATCCAAAACTGGCTTCAATTTTCGTAGGTATAGAAGCTCGATCCAGGTACTATATTTTCAGATCAGTGGTACGAACTAGTGCAATCCAGTCCTACCCAATTGTTAAATTTATCCAACTTTCATTTAGATATAAATGAATGTCTACCAGATTCACCATGTCATTCCAATGCAACATGCAATAACACAGATGGATCGTACATCTGCACATGTGATTTTGGATATACTGGAAATGGATTTACATGTGATGGTAAGTAAACAAAAAATATTATACGAGTACTAAGCAGTACACGGCCAGTCCTAAGCAATTTTGAACTTTATTCAACTTTCATTTAGATGTAAATGAATGTCTACTAAGTTCACCATGTCATTCCAATGCAACATGCAATAACACAGACGGATCCTACATATGCATGTGTGATTCTGGTTATACTGGAAATGGATTTACATGTGATGGTAAACAGAAAACAAAGAATATTATACGAGTAAGAACTAGTGCAAGGCCAGTCCTAACCAATAATTAACTTTATCCAACTTTCATTTAGATATGAATGAATGTCTGCAAGATTCACCATGTCATTACAATGCAACATGCAATAACACAGACGGATCATACACCTGCACATGTGATTCTGGGTATACTGGAAATGGATTTACATGTGATGGTAAGAAGAAAACAATTATACAAGTACGAACAAGTGCAAGGCCAGTCCCAAACAATTCTGAACTTTATTCAACCCCCATTTAGATGTAAATGAGTGTCTCTCAGGTTCACCATGTCATTCCAATGCAACATGCAATAACACAGACGGATCGTACATCTGCACATGTGATTCTGGATATACTGGAAAAGGATTTACATGTGATGGTAAGAAGAACACAAAAAATATTATACGAGTAAGAACTAGTGCAAGGCCAGTCCTAACCAACTATCAACTTTATCCAACTTTCATTTAGATATAAATGAATGTTTGCCAGATTCACCATGTCATTCCAATGCAACATGCAATGACACAGACGGATCGTACACCTGCGCGTGTGATTCTGGATATACTGGAAATGGATTTACATGTGATGGTAAGAAGAAAACCAAAAATATTGTACAAGTAAGAATAGGGAAGGGGGGTTCTGGCGTGGGCGGTGCCCGAATCAGCGGCCATGACGTCATAGATTCTTAAATATTTCAATTTATTCAGATCATTCTAATATATTAAAGCTTGTGCCTTTTGTTGCTCTAGTAATTTTCAAAAGGCCGAAAATGGGGGTTTAACGAATACGGAAACGTACTGTTTTTAGAGCTAAATGTTGTTGCCAGGATACCGCTTTGCCTGGGTGCATGCATAAATTAACAAACGGATTAAAGTTTGTAACAATATATTTTTTAAAATATAACAATTATTTACACAAATATGCAGTAATTATACATATTATCCGGGTTTTACAGTGTTTTCTAGTTTAGTTCGTTTGACTTTGTAAACAGTTCCGTCTTCCGTAAGCACAAGTTTACGTTTCTGTTCTTTATGCTCCACAGGCTTAACGTCCAATATTTTAAACACTTTACGTTTCTTGTTTGCAGGCAACAACGGTACTTTTTCGTAGTCCAGTACATCAATTAAAATATTAACCATTCCTTATGTTCTTACTTTGTTTCCCCAGAGTTAGAATGTTCTCGTTTGCTGTGCTGTTTATGCTTTAATTTGTCGGCTCGTAAGTAAACATTAAATTTTCTTTCCATCTCTTCCTGCCGCCTTAATAAATTCTCCAGACTTTCTAATTATAGGTGTTCCCTCGGGGTTGCGTGGGGGTTCACTCGGGGTTCCCTAGGAGTTCTCTCGGGTTTCTATCGCGCCTTCGTATTTTTCTCATGCGTCTTCACATTAAGTTCGCCTTTTTCTCATGCCTCATCCCATTAAGTTCGCCTTTTTCTCATGCGCATTCGCATTAAAGTTCGGATTTTGCTCTACTTGTACTAGTTTATATTTAATACTTCTCTTTATTGATGTACACGCCTTTCATGGAAACCAGTTTTTGTTGATGTTATTAGCGTGTATAAATAAAATCTATCTATCTATGCCTCTTCGCATTAAGTTCGCATTTGCTCATGCGTCTTCCCATTTAGTTCGCATTTTTCTGATGCGTCTTCGCATTAGGGCCACACTTTCTAATTATAGGGGTTCCCTGGGGGTTTCCTCGGGTCTCCCTAGGGGTTCTCTCGGGTTTCTCTCGCGCCTTCGTATTTTTCTCATGCGTCTTCGCATTAAGTTCGCCTTTTTCTCATGCGTCTTCGCATGAAGTTCGCATTTTGCTCATGCGTCTTCGCATTAAGTTCGCATTTTGCTCATGCATCTGCCCATTTAGTTCGCATTTTTCTCATGCGTCTTCGCATTAGGGCCACAAAGGCTTTAATGCGAAGACGCATGAGAAAATGCGAAAACGCATGAGCAAAATGCGAACTAAATGCGAAGACGCATGAAGAAAATGCGAAATTAATGCGAAGACACATGAGCAAAATGCGAACTAAATGCGAAGACGCATGAGCAAAATGCGAACTTAATGCGAAGACGCATGAGAAAAAGGCGAACTTAATGCGAAGACGCACGAGAAAAATACGAAGACGCGAGAGAAACCCGAGAGAACCCCGAGGGAACCCCCACGCAACCCCGAGGGAACCCCCACGCAACCCCGAGGGAACCCCCACGCAACCCCGAGGGAACCCCTATAATTAGAAAGTCTGGAAAATTTACTAAAGCGGCAGGAAGAGATGGAAAAAAAATTTAATGTTTACTTACGAGCCGGCAAATTAAAGCATGAACAGCCCAGTAAGCGAGAACATTCTAACTCTGGGGAAACAAAGAAAGAACATAAGGAATGGTTAACATTTTAATTGATGTACTGGACTACGAAAAAGTACCGTTGTTGCCTGCAAACAAGAAACGTAAAGTGTTTAAAATATTGGACGTTAAGCCTGTGGAGCATAAAGGACAGAAACGTAAACTTGGGCTTAGAGAAGACGGAACTGTTTACAAAATCAACGATGTTATGTATAATTACTGTATATTTGTGTAAATAATTGTTATATTTAAAAAAATATATTGTTACAAACTTTAATCCGTGTGTTAATTTATGCATGCACCCAGGCAAAGCGGTATCCTGGCAACAATATTTAGCTCTAAAAACAGTATGTTTTCGTATTCGTTAAACCCCCTTTTTCGGCCTTTTGAAAATTACTGTAGCAACAAACGGCACAAGGTTAAATATATTAAAATGATCTGAATAAATTAAAATATTTAAGAATCTATGACGTCATGGGCGGTGGTTCTTGCACCGCCCGTGCCAGAACCCCCCCTCCCTATACTACTCAGTCCTAACCAATTATCAACTCTAGCCTACTTTCATTTAGATATAAATGAATGTCTGCCAGATTTACCATGTCATTCCAATGCAACATGCAATAACACAGACGGATCGTACACCTGCACATGTGATTCTGGATATACAGGAAACGGAATTACTTGTGATGGTAAGAAGAAAACAAAAACATTACACGAGTGCGCACTAGAGCAGGGCCAGTCCTAACCAATTCTCACCCTTATCCAACTTCCATTTAGAGGTAAATGAATGTTTAACAGATTCACCATGTCATTCCAATGCAACATGCAATAAAACGAACGGATCGTACATCTGCACATGTGAATCTGGATATACTGGAGATGGATTTACATGTGATGGTAAGAAGGAATGAAAATATTTTATGGGACTGCGAACTAGTGCAAGACCGGTCCAAAGCAATTCTCAACCTCATCCCATTTTCATTTAGATGTAAATGAATGTCTACCAGATTCACCATGTCATTCCAATGCAACTTGCAATAACACAGATGGATCTTATATCTGCACATGTGATTCTGGATATACTGGAAATGGATTTACATGTGATGGTAAGAATAAAAGAAAAAATATTATACGAGTACGAACTAGTGCAATGCAAGTCCTAAGCAATTCTGAACTTTATCCAACTTTCATTTAGATTTAAATGAATGTCTACCAGATTCACCATGTCATTCCAATGCAACATGCAATAACACAGATGGATCTTACATCTGCACATGTGATTCTGGATATACTGGAAATGGACTTACATGTGATGGTAGGAAAAAAAATTATACGAGTACGAACTAGTGCAATCCAGTCCTACCCAATTGTGCAATTATTTCCACTTTCATTTAGATATAAATGAATGTCTACCAGATTCACCATGTCATCCCAATGCAACATGCAATAACACAGATGGATCTTACATCTGCACATGTGATTTTGGATATACTGGAAATGGATTGACATGTGATGGTAAGAAAATAAAAAATATTATACGAGTACTAACCAGTGCAAGGCCAGTCCTAAGCAATTTTGAAATTTATGGAACTTTCATTTAGATTTAAATGAATGTCTACCAGATTCACCATGTCATTCCAATGCAACATGCAATAACACAGACGGATCGTACACCTGCACATGTGATTCTGGATATACTGGAAATGGTCTTACGTGTGATGGTAAGAAAAAAAATTATACGAGTACGAACTAGTGCAATCCAGTCCTACCCAATTGTCAAATTTACCCAACTTTCATTTAGATATAAATGAATGTCTACCAGATTCACCATGTCATTCCAATGCAACATGCAATAACATAGATGGATTGTACATCTGCACATGTGATTTTGGATATACTGGAAATGGATTGACATGTGATGGTAAGAAAATAAAAAATATTATAGGAGTACTAACCAGTGCAAGGCCAGTACTAAGCAATTCTGAACTTTATGCAACTTTCATTTAGATGTAAATGAATGTCTACCAGATTCACCATGTCATTCCAATGCTACATGCAATAACACAGACGGATCTTACATCTGCGGATGTTATTCAGGCTATACTGGAAATGGATTTACATGTGATGGTAAAAAGAAAACAAAAACTATTATACGAGTAAGAACTAGTGGAAGGCCAGTCCTAACCAATTATTAACTTTATCAAACTTTAATTTAGATATAAATGAATGTCTGCCAGATTCACCATGTCATTCCAATGCAACATGCAATAACAGAGACGGATCGTACGCCTGCACATGTGATTCTGGATATACTGGAAATGGATTTACATGTGATGGTAAGAAGAAAACAAAAATATTATTCGAGTAACAACTATTGCAAGGCCAGTCCTAACCAAATATTAACTTTATCAAACTTTAATTTAGATATAAATGAATGTCTGCCAGATTCACCATGTCATTCGAATGCAACATGCAGTAACACAGAGGGATCGTACACCTGCACATGTGATTCTGGATATACTGGAAATGGATTTGCATGTGATGGTAAGAAGAAAGAAAAAATATTATAGGAGTAAGAACTAGTGCAAGGCCAGTCCTAACCAATTCTCAACTTTATCCAACTTTCATTTAGAGGTAAATGAATGCCTAACAGATTCACCATGTCATTCCAATGCAACATGCAATAAAACAAACGGATCGTACATCTGCACATGTGATTCTGGATATACTGGAGATGGATTTACATGCGATGGTAAGAAGGAATGAAAAAAATATGATGGGACTACGAACTAGTGCAAGGCCGTCGTAAGCAATTCTGAACTTTATCCAACTTTCATTTAGATGTAAATGAATGTCTACCGGATACACCATGTCACTCCAATGCAACATGCAATAACACAGATGGATCTTACATGTGTACGTGTGATTCTGGATATACTGGAGATGGATTTACATGTGACGGTATGTCTTAATAGCAAAGCAATAAGGTATTAAAATTATCAGTGCATCAAGTAAATTATAGTGAACCGTGTGGTTTATTGCTGCCTTTGTGGTGATGGATTTAATACATGCGATGACAAGGAGAAAGTATAAGTTATAATATTATTTAGAACAACTATAGAGTTACGGTAAGCAATGTATAACTTCACGTAACCTATTTTAGATGTAAATGAATGTCTGCAAGATTCACCGTGTGATGGAAATGCAACATGTAACAACACCGAAGGATCGTATATTTGCACATGTGAAGCTGGATATAGTGGTAATGGATTTGCTTGTGATGGTATGTACCTATATACATGTAATACTCAATCTAGGTTAGTAGTGCACCTGCGCATTTTCCTACTTGTCATATCGCGCACGCTTGTCGTTTGATGTTTAGCGTAAAGAGAATGGTATTTCCCCCTTAAAGGAGTGTTGGTCTAACTAAGAAAATTAGGTTGCTAGTCCAGTTGCTTCGCAGGTTATACACTCTTGACTCCTAACACAATTACAAGCGTATTCCTTAATGCTGAAGAAATTTATTTATGCTGTTGTGTTTTAATAGCTTTTTAATTTGTTTACATGGCATTTTCTTCTGATTATCGCTCTTCCCATTACTATCGCTTGGAATTGCAATGTGTCAATGCAATTGACGTATTTCATTTTAGGAAATGGAAAATGAATATTTGTAAATCGTTGGCGAGAGAACGTTTAAATGGAAATGTGTTGTGGAAGCAATTTTACCTCTCAGAATGCAAAATGTGCTCTGGTATTTTTAAGAGAACCGGGGTTTTTTTCGAAGCGCGATTTGAATTTTTTTCGTCGGAATGTTTCTTGGTTTCGCCTGGAGGTTTTATATACACTGGCTGTGAATTATGATATGATGAGCGATTATTAGCATAATTCGTGAAGCTATAATTTTTCTTTTATTTCAGTCGACATCAACGAGTGTTCTCAAAACCCAGCAAAATGTGGTGAAGGTCAGAGGTGTGAAAGCTATCCTGGCACATATCGTTGTTACTGCAATAGTCCGGGAACGTATCTAGTTGGTGGATCCTGTGAAGGTATGCAATATTTGTCTACAATTATTTTTTCGTTATTAGTTTGCTTCTTTATATGTTGCCATGATAATCCAGAAATCAATCAAATTATGGTTGAATACGGATGTAGGCTGCATACGAGTAGTATAAAATTTTACAAAGCATTTCTCGCATTTTAAAAGTATCAGAATGAAATTTAAATGAATTGCACATTTTCTACGGAAACGACCTTCTAGGCTTTGTGCACAGATCTATTGCACGTGCATCAACTATTAAGACACTGTAATCTATTAAGGTTAATACAATTGTAGCCTAATACAGAATAGAATGTGTTATATTGTAAACCAAATCATGCAAGAAGGGTAGAACAGTTTCTAGTGTAATTTTTAAATTTCTTTTTGGTAGCCGTTATTGTGGTGCTCATGAAACAAGCCTTATTCTATCATTAGGCCTACAAGTAATTACAGCAATTTACGAAATAAGCAAACGATTTGTCGGATGATGTAACAATTCATTCATGTATGCCTGTGATGATTTGCTACATGGTTATAAAATTATGCACACCCAGACAGGTTGTCGCGCTTAGAAAGTTATGTTTTAAAAGATGTAGGCTTATTGTAATTAACCAATCATTTATACCACAAATTACAAAATAAAGCTTAAAAGGCGAACATTTATGCAAACTTCTTAGCATTTTTTGTATTTCTATTTAGATATTTTGTCGTATGAGGGTGGATTTGTCGTGCTAAATCGTGACTTTAAACCTACGTACAATGACACAAACAGCATTGAGTATCTGCAATTTTCTGAAGAAATTGCGTCCGTAGTAAGTGTTTGATTTCTTACCAAAATGCATAATACAATTAAAACAGATAATACAATTCGCTATCAATTTTTATCTTTTATAAATTATAAGTGCACAGTGTGTAAACAGATGTAACTGTAATGTTAAATACTATTACCCCTTCTTTTCTCGTTTCTTTAGCCTACAGTAATACACCTTAACATATATTACCTTACTATTTAGCTGCTTAACTCAACCAAAAAGCCTGTAATTGTTTAATCAATATAAATCATCTTTAACCATGCAGAATCTCTCTTCTCTGCAGGCGTTCTAATTTTAACACGTGGGCTATATACCCGGGAATTGTAGGGCATGCGTGTCATTGGTGAATGCAATTTCCCCATTATTCCCTTAATCCAATGCGAGCATTCACTTATTACCAGCATACCTTATATTTTCCGGGTCTATTGCCCGCCTGTTAATTGTTAAACCTTAAACGCATCTGCACAGGAAAGAGACGTTTGCAGTTTGACAAACTAGAATTTAACAATGGATTTATTTAACTATAGATTATCACATAAAGGCTTATATTAATTCAATAGTTTGCCTTCATAGGTGAAAGAATATTACATGAAAACTACATTTGCTGCTAACCTTATTGGAGTTAGAGTCATTAATCTCTAGTAAGTGTCTTTTGCATAATTACATAAAGTATAAATTCAGGAGGTGGATATTACACAGATAAAATAGAAGTTATTCCGAATAGAGAGTGTATAAAATAAATCAAATTTAGATTCGAAATATACAGTTTAAAACAGGGTCATGAAGGGGTGGGTACTAATCCCAGTTTCCGAGCCCAAATCTTGACCAAATCCCATAGTCCCATCCTATGTTTTTCTCAAAGCCCAATCCCATTTCTATTGCTTTTTTTTGTTGTGGAAACCCAGTCCCAGTGCATGAAATCCAATTTTCCCAGCCCAAAAAGCAGGCGAATCCCAGCTCCCATTTTACCCCTTCAGGACCCTCTATATTGTTATGCACTCATTATTCACTTTTAGTGTATAAATCTAGATTAGTGGATCTTTTTTAAACTTTTTTACTACTAGTAATTTTGTATGTATTTTTAGCCTTTTTGTATCAATGTAACTTTTAGCCTTTTTCCCCGAGTCGGCGCGAAGCACCGTGCGAGGGTACTAATTCTGCTCGGATATTTACACCCGGGTAAATGTGAAAACATTGGGAATGCAAAGTAGTCCGCCATTTTTTTTGTCATCGACTGAACGTTTTTTGAAGTTATGCGCATGCGCGAGTTTTGGCATTTTTTTGGCATTTATATGAAAACTTTTTTCAAAATTGTACTCTGGAGTCGGGACATATTAATTCAGACAAATATTAAGTCTTCAAAACAAGATAAATGACATTTTTTTAGAGGACTTTCACTTACTAAAGTCAATAGGAAAATAAATCAGTCGAAAGGCCGAGAAAGGAGATGATTTTCGAGTTTCAAAGCGTTAGGTACTCATCCCCTCTTATCAGCTGTTTTTTATACATTTACTCAAAAAAAATGAGTTGTTATTTTGAGTCCCTAACCTATTGTACATTAAGACTGCATGGTTGATTTTCTCAACAAAAATTTACTCTTGGTGAAACAAGCTCTCAAAGTTACCTTTTCTAAAAATTTACCCCATAGCAACGCCCTAGCAACTAGGTACAAAATTCGCCCGAAATTTGGTCCAAAAATCACTTCAAACAACTTTATTTCTTTTTCTCCTTTTGGTGTATGTGCTTTAGAGTCTTCTGATTTAGCTAGATTGTGATTGGTTGCTTTGGGGAGCCATGGCAACGCGATTTCTTTGCCTCTGTCTGTCCTGTGATCGATCGCATGTGCATTCTCTGTGAAATCGTCTACAAAAATCATAGTTTTTTCTTAAATTCCAAGTCGAAAAGTTGCTGTTTGAGTTTCTCATAGATTCCTTTTGTTATTTGAATTGTAATAAATGGGAAATCCGAGCAACAGAAAGAGAAAATCGGTCAGAAATGCGCCTTCGAAGACGGCAACAAAAAAATGCAAAAATCAAAATGGCGAACCTTGTGACAAAGAAGCTGGACCTTCCGGAGCGAAAATTGGCGCTCAGGCAGAAAATTTTGGTGTTAATTCCGAAAATATAGACACTACAAGGGAAGGAACAGTGTTTATGGATTTGTCCATCTTATTTGGTGTATTTGATAACATTTTCAAGTGTCCTGATTGTGGAGATGATATAAATTCACATGTCGACATGATGAAAAAACATGGATATTCCCACTATATTGTTTTACAGTGTGTGGGATGCGATTGGAAGTATTGCTTCAATACTTCTAAGAAGCAAGGACAATCCTACGAAGTAAATGTCCGAGCAGTCTTGGCCTTCAGAGAAATTGGCAAAGGACATAGTGCCATGACAACTTTTAGCAAAGTTCTCAACATGCCTGCCCCACCAACACGTGAGAACTTCACCAAAATTCAAAATGAAAAGCTTTTGCCTGTGGTGAAGCAGTGTGCCAATGATAGCATGTTAAACAATGCTATGCATGTGAAAGAAGTGATTGACAATGATAATGGAGAATGTGGAGTATCGATAGATGGCACCTGGCAGAAGAGAGGTTTTTCTTCCCACAATGGTGTCGTTACGGCGATTTCTCTCGACACAAAGAAATGCCTTGATGTGGAAGTCCTATCTGACAAGTGTCAGCAGTGTCTAAAGTGGAACATGAAAAAATGATCCAAAGTATGAAGACTGGAAAGCCACCCACCAGTGTAAAATCAACCATACAGGGAGTGCTGGTAGCATGGAGACGGCTGGTGCACTGAGGATCTTTGAAAGATCTTGCGCAACCCGGGGGCTGAAATATAAAGATATGCTTGGCGATGGTGATTCGGCCACACATAGTGCTGTTGTGGAAAGCAAGCCCTATGAAGAGGACTGTGTACCAAATAAACTGGAATGTATCGGACATGTCCAGAAGCGAGTTGGGAGCAGACTACGGAAACTGAAGAGTTCGAATAAGGGTAGAAAGCTTTCAGATGGGAAAGGAATTTCTGGCAAAGGTCGTCTAACTGATAATAAAATAGATGTGCTGCAAAATTATTATGGTCTGGCTATAAGAGAAAACCTAAATGATGTTAACGAAATGTCGAAAGCTGTAAAGGCGTCTCTTCTCCATGTTGCTTCAACAGATGAGAAACCGCAGCATCATCTTTGCCCAAAAGGAAAGGACAGTTGGTGTGGCTATCAAAGAGATAGTAAAACATACAAACATAAGAATGGTATACCAAAGCCCATTGTTGAGTTGGTTGAGCCTATATTTGCTGATTTGGCTAAACCTGCCTTGTTGAAGAAATGCACACATGGCTTGACCCAAAATACAAATGAATGTTTGAACGGAGTCATCTGGGACAGGTGTCCAAAGACTACTTATGTAGAGCATGAAACAGTAGCTCTTGCCACCTACTTAGCAGTACTGAAATTTAATGATGGGGACATTTCTTTTCTGAAAATATTTGAAGATCTAGATATATCACCTGGATTCTTCACTCGTAAAGGTTTGAAAGACTGCGACCGAGCGAGGGTCAAGCAATCGGCCACACAGAGCTCAGAGAGAGTTAAAAAAAGAAGAAAGTCTTTGAGACACCTCAGAAAGAAGTACATTGACAATGCTCAGGAGAGTGAAGGTGTTACTTATGAAGCTGGGAGCTTCTGAACCTTTATCATGTAAGAAAAACATGAATAAAAACTTTAACTTGAATTTTTCTCTTGTTTGCAATTTGACGAGTGTTAGTGATCTTTGTGACACTGTAATCTTGTGACTATTCATTGCAGAAGGTTGATATTTGGCATACTTACAGACTGTAACATTATCTAGTGCCTGACACTTTTCAAATTTCAATATTTTTCATTAATAATGAATTATTTGCTAATTTCCTTAAAAAATACCTGATTTTTTAGTTAAATAATTGAAAAATTCCAAAATTTAGCTCTTATTTTTTTAAAAAGAATTTTGAAGAAAATTGAAGAGTGTCAGGCACTAGATCAGGTTCTAAGCTTTCTAAAAATATACCATTCATTAGATTCTGGTAAATGGTTCTTGAGATATCATGTTTACGACGCTAAGCAATTATGGGTTAATTAACGGCCGCCATGTTGGATAATTAGTGTAATTAACGAGTTTTTGAAAATTTTTTTTGATTTATCTTTTTCTTTCACCTAACCCTTTCAGAAAATTCTATTTTCACATAAGTCTACTTAAAAATTAAAAAAAAAGTTTCAAGAGGGGATGGACACCGGGTAAGTGTTTATTTTGCATACTTGCTTTTTGAAAATGCGTAGTTCATCCTGTGTGGTCAATACATGAATACAACATTGACTAATCTTAAAAATAGTTTTAGTATTAAAATTCAAATGCGTTATATAGAATAAGAAACAACATATTTTATCTCAAAAACTTCATAGTATAAAAATGCTGACAATTTCGAAACGTTTTGTGAGACGTCTAAGATTGAATTTTATAGTAAATCAAAGCTAAAAGAGTACAAAATAACATACAAACTTTATATAGTCGGGCAATTGGTAATTTTATAGTTAAAAAGTGAAAATCTTATCACTATTTTACCTGTTTGAGTGTTTGTACAGTGAAAGGAAAAGAAATATACAGTATTACAGTATTCGCTTGCGTGTTACCATGGTTCCAGTTTTCGATTTAGTACTAATTCATGTTACAATAACTTTTGGGGTGTTCGCCGGGAGAATAATTGTTTGGTTCTAATGGCGAGAGCTTCTGCATGAATGTATTTCTAGTTATCTTTGTAATCTAGGACACCCATTGATAGCAGCATTTTTTGCTGAAGGGTTTATCCTGGCAAAAGATTAATGTATTATTATTATTATTATTATTATTATTATTTGAATGTCTCTATATTGTTGAACTAACTGTTGGTTTCGAATCAAATCTCCAAAATAACGTTATAAACGCAAAAAATGTAAATATTTAGAATTAATTAGGGAACAACGTAAACATTTTAAATATAATCAGTTAAATTTATAAATCTATCGATTAGCTCTCTTGGTGTCTTTGCAAACGAATGTTCGACATTCATAGAAATGCTCAAAGATTTTGGCTTTGAAAAGAATCACTAAAAATTCTGCATCAAACGAATAACGACGATTGCGATCAGAACAACATATTAGGCCTATATATGTTGTCGAAATAAGGAATGGACAAATCCAGAATTTTTAACATTTTCAAATTTGTGCTGTGTATTTGTTATATGTTATGTTGTGTATATAGAGTATTATAGTCATTATTGATTCAAGTAGCCGGTTGTAAATTACCTTATATAAGTGAGATTTACAATTGTATATATAATCTAAAAAATTCATTAATAAAGTTTCCATTATTATTATTATAACGTTTTGGAGCACATTTCGACTCTAAAGAAACAAGGGACGATTATGCAGGTCATGAGGCAGGTATCATCAACGAAACTTATAAGTTTGTGGTTTATACGGTCTCGATACCCAGGAACATATATGTTTTCATAATGAAAGCTTTAATATTTAGCCCGCCAAATAACTCAAACCTGAAACGTTGGGAGTAAAGTGGAATCTGATTTCTGTGGTCTATGTGGAACTCAACGACAAACCCAGCTTCATATGTTGGCGAATTGTTCAATTGCAGCGACAGAAGGCCAATACACATAGCGTCACGATTCCATTCTGTTTACTCTACTCCAGTTTCTAAGCCAGCTTTGCTCCAGTTTTTAAGCCGGTTTCTATGCCCTTTGAACCTCCATGTATATTTTTCCTGAAGTATGGAAGGTTTCCAATGTGTGCAGTATCTCGAAATCAAATCCATGCTCTTTGGTAGAGGATATGATCTAAGACCAACTCCCTGATCAAAAATCCAGGAGTTGTATACAGTGGACTGGATTTGGAAGATATTATTGACAAAATTGAAAATTAGTGAATCACAATTCGGAGGTCTTGCTGGACTTTCTGCAGTCCTTGCACTAATTTGTCAGCCATATAAGTTGGATCTAGCAATGGAAAATCGAAAGAAAATTCTTCGAATTACATTCTTCGACTTCCGAAAGGCGTGTGACATGATTCATCATAACCGACTATCGCAAAATTTTAACGACTTTGGTGTACGGACGGGAATGATTTGGTTGCAAGGACGATCACAAAGAACTTCATATCAAGACGTAAAATCAGAACGAATGGAAATTAATGGAGTGATACCCCAGGGTAGTAAACTAGGTCCAGTCGCCTTTATAATAAGAATTAACGATCTCCCCTCAGTTACCAATGGTGTTGATGATGGAGAAACTATGTTTATGGATATCACTCTATCTGAGGTGATCGATGTATCAGGTCATACCTCAGGGTCTCCAATTGGAAATACCCAAGAAATTGTTAACAACGTAGCCCTTTTTGCAAAACAGGAAAAAATGGAACTAAGCGTCCAAAAATGCAAAGAAATGATAATCGATTTTAGGATCGGAAGGATAAAACATCTATCCCACAGACAAAAATTGGAGATCAGCCTATCGTTCGAGTGAAGTTGTACAAATTGTTGGGGATCTGGTACGCTTATAGAGTTATCTATCCTGGTCATGAATATGATGAAGCCCTAAAGGACAGTAAGCTGAAATCACTGAAACAGCGAATAAATGATCTATGCATTGATCTTATCAAGAATATGATGCAGTCCACGTATACACAGATTGTTACCGGACAGACATTCGAACATATAACTAGAAAAACTCGATCGAATAATAAGAGAATTTATACAACTTTTATTGTAGAACAGAACTTTTTAAAGGCAGCTCACTAGTGCATGCGATTGACAGATACAATCAATGAGAGCATTGACTGTTAATGTCGTCCTAAATTTTACTAACAATTTTTAGATATATATATACATGTAAGTTATTTTTAGATAAATATACATAATATAAGTTTAATGTAAGTTATTAGATTTAATACAGACTAACAGATGTAGGCCTAGTGTAGTTCTTTTGATATAAAGATGTAAATCCATGTAATATTGGTTCATGTAATTTAGATTCTCACAATGATGTAAACACATGTTAATTTAGCCTAACACTGCTATTGAAATGTGTCAATAAATCCATTTCCATATAATTATGGATTTTCGAGTAAATCAATTTTGGGGAGAAGGTCTGTTCATCACTGTAAAAACAAATTGGTTAAAATGCATCTGAGACAACCAGTTTAAATTGGTCATTTTAAAGAATGACCAATTTAAATTGGTTGTCTGAGATGCATTTTAACCAATTTGTTTTTACAGTGATTATATTCCTTATTGAAGATGACTAATTAAAATAATCTAATTATAGAAAGAGCAGTGTGTATCTTTGAGACAAAGTATTGCAAATCATGAAAAATAATATACTGTTATTGTATATTCATCCTTTACCTACAGTAAGAACTCTACCTGTATAAGTACTATGAGTTTTCAAAATACCATATTACTGTGTATTTTTTATTTAGCCCGGGATCTGTTGGTGTTGAATACTTAGTACTTTTTGATCCATCAACAACAGGAGTCACGGCAAGTAACTTAAGCTCAGAGTTGGAGCCAAAGTTGGATATAGTAGGCAATAAGAAATATATTGGACAACTTCAGCTTACAAGAGCTCTTGGAGTGAATGCCTTAACGTTTTCAGGTGGGCACGATCAAAATTCACACTGACAATAAGTCTTACTGTGGGGCATGTAGTATACGTGTGAACAGTGTTAAACTGTTGGTGGATGGAAATTTTGAGCGAAAATTATACTAAATTTAGGATCTTAAGTGTGTCACGTATCTAAGCTACAATCGAGCGATTCCAAAATATACTTGATTATACTCGCTTTATCTACCAATATACCTAAAATTACAAGCTGCGATAGTTTACCTATCTTTTTTGTCCTGGTTAAATGTGAGATACTTTAGATCCATATCCACAACAAGATCCTTTAGCAACAAGATACTGTACCTGAAGCCCCTGGCTTGGCCTTGGTAAATAGAAATTGTGTACTTTGCAGATTATGATGAATGTGATCCAGCAGAGAATATCCATATTCCTGACTGTGGAGAACACGCAACCTGCATCAATCTTGAATCAACTTACAGTTGTACTTGCAATGAAGGTTATATTGGTGATGGAGTAAACTGTGCTGGTAAGTTTCTGCATCTGTATATTCATAGTAGAGAAATCTGGAGCAGGATATGCGAAGATATACATATAAATGCGCTATATATCCACAAGATATTCCAGGCAATATTGCCGTTGATTCTTATAACCCATGCAGATTAAAATTTCATTGAACAACCGGTTGACTCGGACCAAGTCAGTATTAACCATAGAGTGCGGGAGGTTAAATTCCAACCAGGTTCATGTCTGGTTATATATATATATCCATCAGAAATTTCTGGTTAAATTCTAAGTTAGACATGTTCAAAAGTAGCTACATATCAATTTTGCCAGAAAGATTATTTTAATCTATAAATGGGGCTAATGAACTTTTAGTTTTACCAGGAAATCTTAACCAGAGTATTTTTCGAGTTTTATATACAATCATGCATGTAGCTACATACTGTCACAGATCCCTTATATTTCATAGTAATGATCGAGTAATTCAATTCGAGATTAAGTTTCGACGTTTTGAACGGGACATGTCGTTAACAAGCTGTTGAAACTGTACATTCTATCCCATGCTACGCTCCTATCCCAAACATACTGTTAATGTTTTATTTGTATTTATAAATATCTATGAAATTTGATTATGGGCAAAATAATAAATAGTAAAAAATAAGTGAATGTTCGCTCGACAATATTTAAGAAACAGCCTTTTGTTTTACGCGATTCTTTGCAATAAGGTATATACTATTACAGTACGTATACGTTGCGTTTCATTTTTTAATATCTAAGTAATATACAATTATTTATTACCTGTGTTTTTTCTTCACTTTAGCCCTTCCGGAGTTATTACAAGGTAAGACTACACCATGCAATGGTCTATTTTCTTTAAAAATTGCTTCTCGTATAACGGAGCGCGCATGAAGCCAGGTTAGTTTAGCCGAAAACTATTTATCTGACTTTCTCGACTGTACATTTTAAAAGACGATCGATAGGGCGTTGCATTATTAATTTTTCGCTTCCATTCTCTTCTAATTAAGGAAATATTTTCTGGATCAGCTTTAGTTAATTATTTAAGCCTATGTTTGACTAGACGAATTCGATCGCTCGAAGCGAAAAGTAAGTTCGGCAACGTGGTCGGCTTGCGAATCATTCGCTAACTAATCACGTTGCCGAATTAACATTCTCGTTTCACTTCTGCAGAAAACGGACTTTAGCACGCAATCTATATATTACTCCTAACCGCAGCATTTTCTAATCGCGTTACAGTAGCGTAAGCAAAATCCTCAGGCAGTCCGTCGCCATGTTGTGAACTCGTGGGAACATGTCGTTTATGTATATATTTTAAGGTTATACTTCAAACTAAAATAGGAGAGGAACTTGAATTAAACCGTCGTAAATTGATATTGTGGGATGGTATGGTCATCATTACATGCCATTTTAAGCTGTAACTATTTATCCTCAACCTTTCCCCCAGTTTCACATCATATTTTATATTGTTGCCACATAACTTAGATGACTATCATGTCATCCTATTTGATTTTGGCAATCAACTGATCATAGAGCAACAGAATCTTCACATTGAACGGAAATTATTATCCTTACTGTATGTCGTCATGAAAAAAGTCTTCAGGTGCTCAATGGTTGTAGTAATTATACAGACAATAATATTGAAAATTTGAACGATTTTATGACGTATTTTCCTTATATTTAGCCGAAAGAGATGACGTCATGAAAGTAAAATATATGATCAGTTCTTTGCTCATTTTCCTGGCATTGTGCATCATATTCTCCATCGTGTTCATAATACTCTCAATTTCTCAGTAAGTGAAAATTTATGTTACGATGCATGTATCTTTTAACCAAGAGGACTGCATGCAAACAGTACATGCATACTACTAATTAGAAGGGTTTTTAAATATAACGTTTTAATACTTGCATGCTATATGACATAGAAAAGTTTCAATGTTCGTATAACATGAGCTTAAAATGGGAAACAGGTACTAGAAAACCCACTCTTACAAGTTCTATCCAAATTGCACACACAGTCATGCTATTCAGAGTACATTTTCTAAGATCAGTAAGAAGGTTTTACTATATTTGTCAGGGGTCATCTTAACGCCTACCATTCTCCAAAATGGGCAGTTCTAAATGTGAAATAGGTAGTTTTAAAACTTAGAATGAGTAAATTCTAAAATATGAGTTTGGAGCTTTTCTAGAGAATTCAAAATATCGAATGGACGAACCGAAACGTGCTAAGCAGCATATATGAAACTACAGATCTAAGTAACTTTTTAAATATTATATAGTTATAAAACATTCATAAAAAGAGATTTAAGACAGAAATAACCACCAAACCTTTAATCATTTTAGGACTTTGGAAAGAAGAAAACTTCATGAGCTATCGAAAAAGGTTGAAGGCCTTGAACTGCAGAGCAATTATTCCGATTCAAGCACGATACCAAATTATCAAAGAAGTGCGGCGATGTCTAATTACTACGATTAAGAAATTGGCTAAACCACGAATAAAATCGAGAATAAAATATAACGGCAATATAAAATAATCTAATTCCACAGTAAGCATTTTTTTTCTAGAGCAAGAAACGGAAGGATACTAGGATATACAAACAACGCATATTGTTTGACATCAAAAGTATAAGTTTAAAAACAACATCGTCACATTTCCCGATTTTACTATTACCATACTGTATATGTATATGCACGCAGGAATCATGCCTTTTAAATAAACCATTAATTTTATGTACACCTTAATGTATAAAATTGTTAGTTGTATCCATTATTATATTAATATTTTTCAAGATATTTATTCACATAAGCACATGATCAATAATATGTTATTGTGTGAATTTAATTAGTACCTATTAATTGGTGAGATGCAATTTACTTATTGAGATTTATGAGACCAAGAAACAGCGGCCATGTTGGAGGGAAACATGCTTCAATTAGCTAGGTTGATAATTATATATGAGATTCCTTGGTAAAAGTTGCACAGTAACTTGATAGTCGGCCGGCCAAGATATCAAAAAGTGCCTCTAAAAACGTTTGATGGCAACTTCGTGTTAGAAGCTGGCAACAAACATATTCATACTCGGATAGATGTAGAGAAAAAGGTTTGAGTTGTTGCCAAGCCGAAAAATGAATTTTTAAGTGAAAAATCGAGAGTTTTTAGGCCGCCTTCCCGCAACGTCGCGGCAACTAAACTTCAAACGATTGCCGAAAATTACGTTGCTATGCTACAAGTTTCTTTGCTCTGATTGGTCATCAATAACGCTCGCCTAATTAGTCGACCAATGAGCGAACGTAAACGCGTGTGCATTTCTGGTTTTTGTATTCACGATGTAAACAAACTGAGAATTTCGAGGAAGAAACTTGCAAAATCTTACGATTTCAGCGATATTTAGGTAAGATTTTTCGTGTTAAAGCCATATATATTCCGTAAACATATTGTACTTTGTTCAGTGACACTGATTTGGCCCTTGTGTGTCAAATTTATTTTATTCTTGTGCCAAAATTCTTCGTACTTCTGACCTTATTTAGTTAGATTCTACTTGTCTAGTACTTGCCTTTATAGGATATTTGAGTGTTCGTAGTTGTCTAGATTAATAAATACAATCTAATTCACGGATTACAGCTAATAGAAAATATACACAACTGATATATTTTGCCGTAAACTTCGTGCGATTATATATTAAGAAACGCACATAATGTCAAGGCTATATGTATTTCAATTGCCATATAAAATCCATAAAGCAACTTGGAGTAAGTTAACTAGATTTGGCCAGCGTTACTCTATAATTTTGAGGAAAACAACTATTACAGGCTAATTTGAACTAAAAGCTGGCTTTATAAAAGTCTATACTGTACAAGACTGTCAAAAAAGAATACGATATAAATTGACAGGAGCAGGTCATTGGTATTACCATACAAGTATGCACAGTGTCTGTGATTATTATTCTAGTAAGTTGTGCTACAGTAGATTGGAAAATATGATATTTTGTTGACCTAACTCTTAAACATGAGAGAGACGGAATCTTTATATTACAAAATTTAGACAGAATAAAGTCATACACGAATTCAACCCTACTAAACTCACAAATAGATTGCATTGACTTCATGAACCCAACTAATTTGGAATGTATTACCAAAAAAATGTATGTGAATGTTTTGCAAAAGAAACGCCGAGATATTGCCGCAAATGTCTACCAAATCTTAGTTTATGTTTGACCATACTAACATCGATAAAATATATTATAATTTAGCATTTATTTTTGTAAATTTTCAGCACTCAATATTATAATATGATTCTGGCTGTATTTAAACATTGAAATATACTTGACAAAATAGTCAAAGTATTGGCGCAACAATAAAATAAATTTGACACACTATGGCCAAGTCAGTGTCGCTGAATGAAGTACAATATGTTTATGGAGTGTATATGGCTTTAACACGAAAAAAGTTACCTAAATATCGCTGAAATCGTAAAATTTTGCAAGTTATTCCCTCGATCTTCTCAGTTTGTTTATGTCGTGATTACAAAAACCGGAAGTGCACACACTTTTACGTTCGCTCATTGGTCGACTAATTAAGCGAACGTTATTGATGACCAATCAGAGCAAAGAAACTTGTAGCATAGCAACATAATTTTCGGCAATCGTTTGAAGTTTAGTTGCCGCGAAGTTGCGGGAAGGCGGCCTAAAAACTCTCGATTTTTCACTTAAAAATTCATTTTTCGGCTTGGCAACAACTCAAACCTTTTTCTCTACATCTATCTGAGTATGAATATGTTTGTTGCCAGCTTCTAACACGAAGTTGCCATCAACTTGCACCGTTCGATATCTTGGCCGGCCGACTATGACGGCCAACTGTTATTTTACTGAAAATTGAGTAGAAAACGAGTGACTGGATAGCATGGAGATCAGTGAGATTTTCAAAACAATGACAATAGATTGAAATATGCCGTATAGATGAAATAAGATAAAATGAAGGAAATTAATGATGCGGTAAGGGTGAATCAAATTAACTGGGCGTATATCAGTTCCAGCGGACCAGAGGCGTACGAAACTAACAACTTGATAACCTACCCGATATTCGCGTGGGTCTTACACTGCCTCCTTGTGACACGCTATCCAGATTGGCCGTCGCCGCTGATCAATATTTCCTAATACACGCGTAAAAATTGATCAGGTTGATGCAATATTGTTCGCTGAACAACGCTTGAACAATACTGTTATCAAGGTTGAACAACGTTGTTGAAATGACACAGTGGCGTAACTACTATGGGTTCATACCGGACGAACCCGGTCCCAAGGCAGCCAAGCTCAGACTGTAGAGCAAAAATAAATTGACAGGGAAGACTCTGAGAAACGAAAAATGCATGAACGCAACAACAAAATATATATTCTTTCTTGATATATTAAAATGTCGTTTTCTGACCGTCAGAATTCTGTAAAATCTCCCCCCAAAGTCCAGGAAATGGCATTTCAGAGACTCTAGATTTAAAAATGCCTAGAATGCTCGTGCCTTCGGCGCGATCTTGTGCCTTCGGCACTCGTACTAGGGGGGGGGGGGGGGCCTTCAAAACTTCGTACTAGGGGAGGCCCCCTGATATAACGTTACGCCACTGAAATGACAATGTTGTTCAATATTGTTTCATCAACATTGTTCATTGTTGATGAATGAACAATAGTTGAACAATGTTGTTGGAACAAGGGTTCGACAATACTTGATGTAACAAGCTTGCTAATGGTTGTCAGAACAATGTTGTTCAGCACTGTTGAAAATCATGCCAAAACAATATTGTTATGACAAGTGAGAACAATATTGATGGATAAACAACTTGTTTTTATTAAAAATGCTAGATGCGCGACCAGGATTCATAATAAGTTTTTTTGAGACGTTCTCTGATCGTAAAATTTTATTTAAACACGAGTTTTCTTTCTGTCTGCTGTATTCAACGGGTAAAGTGATACTAAATATAAAACTATTCTACGGATAAAGCTACTAGGACAGTGGTATGCAAGTACATAGTATCACTTTACCCGTTGAAGATTGCAGACTGGCAGTCGAAAGCTCGTGTTTAAATAAAATTTTTACGATCAGAGAACGTCTCAAAAAAACTTGTTTTTAGTTGTTCAAACAACTATCAACAATGCTGTTAATATTAGACAGTAATTTGAAATTTTTAAATGGACGAAACCTGATTTTATTGGTTGTTGCTAAGCGTTGCGATACAGAGCGTACGATTACAGCGAAACTGTGGCGAAAGCAAGAAAAACGGACTTTTATTAAAGTAAATATTAACAGCAAAATGTCGTTTACTTTAAAGTTTGGTTATTTTTGAAGATTGAAGAGGAAAATACTGAAGAAAATAGGTTGGTAAGTGTCTTTTTTTGAAGTAAAGTTAGTTAAAACAATACTGGTTATACTGCTTTCTGTTTTATGTCTTATGACACGAAAACACATGCACAGACGTACAGTTTTATACAGTTTACTTCAAGGCATTGCATTAAAAACATTTCAGTATGAAACCACGCGCACTAATTGAAATAGCTGTAACAATGCATTTTGCAAATGTTTGTTCAAAGGTTTCTTCTGAGTGGTCCACTGACAGTAATGCTTCTGTCAGAGATTAACTCTGAACAGATATTTTTCATGCAGTCAACTGAGAATTATCCTACTTTCAAATTTAAAGTGTGGCCAAAATATCATATGGGCAAACAAAATGTCTTCTCAGTTTACACCAGGATGTATTGGGATTTTCCTTTTATGCAATAGGTGAACTATAGGCAGGTAAGATCATAGAGTGCATATATGTGTGCAGTTAGCTGTACTTAGTATAATCTTCCCTGTGCTAAACAGGTTGACATGTCATGGATGGGGATGGAGGAGGCTTCTATGATTCCTCGCCTGGGTATGGGGGCTATATGCCAAAATGTAATTGGTTCTATTTTTATCTCTCTGTGGTGTTGAGTATGAAAACATGATCTATGAATATATCACACAAATTATTGTGGTGATCTTTCGGTAAGTAATGTTGGCTTTTCCCTCAGTGGAGAGTTTATATAGCACAGGCAACTAGTCATGCTACCTGTATGGTAATAACCATGCACTTAGTGTGAAAACAATAGATCATAAAGGTTTGAGCAGTTTAAACAATTATAGATTTGTATAGCATGACCCGGCCATCACTATGGCTACCTTTGCCACTGCTTAAAATGAATGAAAAACAAATTTTATCCTAGATTATGAATTTCAACATGTATTTTCCTTGTATGGGCTACAAACCACTGGTAAAGGCATGGCATGATCCATGTAGAATTTAGTGCAAAATCTCCTCAGGTGGCACATGGGACATACGACATCTTAAAAAACATGTCATTGGGGCTGGGGCCTGCCATAAACATTGCAAAAGACCATTTTGTGAACGAATGACTACTGCATATAATCCTAATTTATAGGAGTTGTGAGTTGCTAAACATCCTATCTGGAGTGAAACATTGGCAGATTTAATGAAATATCATGAATCATTATCAATTCAGGTGCATGGATTGAAACTGGATGTTCTCAGAATGGGAAAAAAAATGTTAACTTTAATTAAATGTGAGGTTATAAATGTTGAACTTTAAAAAGGATGCAGACAGAAGATTGATACTCATAAGTGATTGAAATACAGGGCTGACCAGTTAATTTTAATTTATTCTTCTTCAGCCAATAACACCATTTAGTGAGATATTTGCTATATCGGTGTTGTTTACTGTGTATAAGTTTCACCCCTTCATTTCAGGTTGAATAATCATTGAATTGACTGGCAATCCAAGGGTCTGGTTTGGTCATGCAGTATTTCATATATAATTATTTAACCTGAAAAATAAGCTTGAATTTGACATAGAATAGACTACAGTAACTATTATATTAAAAATAGTTTAAAAATGCTGAATAAACGTTTTGTTATCATGAAACAAACTGATTTCAGGTTATAGTTGCATGATTATCTCATTGTACGCCCTATCTACTCCAAGCCGTACACAGGCAGGGACTTGGGGGGAAGAAATGGAATTTTATACATTGACTGAGGCATGATAATTTGGAATATATTTCCTTCTCAACTTGGAGCCATATTTTTCTGGCTTTTCAGCACGTTGGAAAGATACAATTAATCTCCCCCCCCTGATGTCCCTGAAATCAGACACAAACTGAGTTGTTCTAACAAGCTGAATATACTTTTCATCATGGCTGTTTTGGCATTGTTAAAACAACGCTTTTCGCAGTTGTTGACAATAAAAACATGAATGATATCATGTTGTTTTGTGCTGTCTCAACAACATTGTTCATCTTGCTGGATACTGTTAAAACAGCATTGAACAAGCATGTCAACAAGGCTGTTTTCGCATTGTTAAAACAATAAAAAACATCGATGATATCATGCATGTTGATTCGTGCTGTCCCAACAACATTGTTCAAACCTTGTAACAACCGTAAACAATATTGTTTCGACAGGCATGAACATATTGTTGACAACTTGTCCGGGGGGTGCAGCACAACATTGTTCAACCTTGATGGGAACAATGTTGAACAAGTTGATGACAATGTTGCATCAACTTGTTGATTTTTACGCGTATACCTAAATCACTTCTGAACATGAATGGCGAGTCGTATGAAATAGTACTCAGGTAGATTAATGCCTGGCTCCCACGCAAATAAACCAGAAATACATTAAATTAAAATTCGGATTAGTCAGTATGAATGCACAGTAATTTTTTCGGGGTCATTTTGGCCCCAAAAATGGGGCCAAAATTTTGACCCTGAGACGGCCCCTTTTAGTGGGGCTGTTTTGGCCCCAAAATGGGGGCCAATATTACAGCCCTTGATGGGGCCAAAACAGCCCCATTAAAAACAGCCCCATTAAAAGGGCCAAAACAGCCCCATTAAAAGGGCCAATTTTAGTGGGGCTGTTTTGGCCCAAAAAATGGGGCCAACATTTTGACCCTAAAATGGCCCCTTTTAGTGGGGCTGTTTTGACCCCAAACTGGGGCCAAATTTACAGCCCTCTTGATGGGGCCAAAACAGTCCCAGCTTTGGCCCCATCAAAGGGCCAATTTAGCTTTCGTTGAGGTTATTTTCGTTAGTAATATATAATAATAATAACTTCAAATAGAGCTAAATTGACCCTTGTTAATAGGAACTAAAATTGGTGAAGATAAAATATAATAGTGAGTTACACAACAATTTAAAAGTTAAAAAATATATATTTATAAGTTTGACATTAATCTTAGTTTACACACACATATATACATGCAAGTTAACAGTGGCAAAACTAACAATGGCAAACTAGCATGCATGCATGCTATGCAAATTTTAAATTATTTGTGTTATTCAAAACTTACAAAACTTAATCTATTGCCTTAAACTCGATGCAGGTTTACTAGCATTTGATTGCATGACCAGTAATTGCCATCGCAGCTAATATAACTCATCATATATGGTTTGGAAACTCCATGAAGTACATTATAACTCAGTATCTATATTATTGTCCAGTTTCTGCTAGAATGTGATTTTATCACATCCAAACAACCAATAGTAATGTCGAAACTAAAAAATCACATTCTTGCATAAACATAAACTAATGAGTTATATTGTACTTTGCAAGTTGATGGTAGTCAATACCCATTTACCCCATATTTTAAAATACATGTATCTTGTCAGATGGCTATATGATTGTATACACTGTTAATTTCAAGGAGTTAATTTTACTCCAAAAATGGAGTAAAAAAAGGTACCAGTTGACTCGACCAGCGTTGATCACATCAGTACCAGGGCATTCAACAAACACTTGGTTCTCCCAAATAATCATTAACTGGTCTACATCCTCCGGGTACCCAGTGTCCGGACCATACTCTCCATTGTTGACGAGGGCTATGGGAAAAAATATTGTGAGTGTCAATGTAGATATTGGTGTAAGAGACAACTACTCAACTAGAATACGATTACACATCCAACATAGAATATGAAGTATGATGTCAGAGTACTTGCAAAATATTAAATGTACCGCAGTAAATAGCACTTGCCAAACATCAAATGTCCTGCAGAAAGCAAGTTAGATTATATACAGTACTTTGTCTCAGTGGTGAAGCTAGACATTAGCAACTAGCCATGCTATGCAAATATATTTTTTAAGTTATTGAAACCTTTATTTGAGTTATTATAAGGAGAGTGGGATACTCAGCAGTTGACTGTTGTGTAAAACTACCTAAAGACTGGGAGACTCCCTGGACATTATGTAGTGCTATAAGCTAGCTCTCTTGGATTAAGCAAAACATCTGGCCACAATAGAATCTTAGGAGAATAAAAATTAATACACTATTTTAAAATGCATTGGACATTAATCGGTTAACCTTGAATTATCGCGATTGTGCGGTGCCAGTGTGGGTAGAGTATAGCAAATACGGCGGTTGACTGTTGTGTAATACTACCTGAAAAATACAAGAAGTTCGACGTTTCGAGCGAAGGCCCTTCATCTGGGCTTCTACTAACTTCCAGACGAAGGGCCTTCGCTCGAAATGTGGAATATCTTATTGTATTTTTCAGGTAGTTTTACATAACAGTCAACCGCCATAACCTGTATCAAATCTTCTCACAGCATAAAAATACAAAAATTCTAATAATTGTTATTTTTGTAAGTCCCTATTGCAACCAGAGGTTTTCTCATCCAAGAGAGATAGCTTATGGCATTACCTGCACATAATGTCTAGGCAGTCTCCTACTCTCCATTTGATTACTCAAATTGTCTGGAGTGAAGCCATGGAATCTGCTCTTACTATTCAAATAAGCATGCATTAAAATAGCCTAAAGACAATGCATTTCTGAATTTGCAAATGCATCTATAGCACAACCAGTTGCTATGTCTAGCTTCATCACTGAGACAGAGTATATAATAATAAAGCATTTTGCAATAAGCAGTGGCAGTAGTCGGTAAAGGGGCCAGTCGCCCCCCGAATAATTTCTCAAAGCCTTTGAATGATAGCTGGTTAACTGTGTAACAAAGCTGTATCAATTTATGATTTTACAACCACGAAAGCCTTGATAGGCTGTAATTTAAGTAAATTTGCATGAAATTTAAGTGAAAAAGTTTTAAGAATGGAGATTTGCAGTAACAAAAGGATGGTTATATGTTGGCAACCTAAGTTTGCACCCCCAATATTTCACGAAGTGTCCGCACTGGCAATAAGTTCCATATCCATATCCACACATTGTTTCTGTCTGGCCCCATTAGAATGTGGGAAGGAAGTACTGGTCGTTACCACATAGTGTAGAGTGAGAAATAGATATGTTGTACCACAGCCATTATTGCCCTTAGGAAATGCATGTATCAGTGGCTTCCCCCTGGGGTCGACCCCCGGGGATACAGGGGGATTGGTCTTTTCACCCAGTCAAACCTTTATTGACTGACTTATCAACACTAAAAACATCAACACTAAAAACATCAACACTAAAAACATCAACACTAAAAACATCAACACTAAAAACATCAACAATGACTTGTAGCAAAAGATAGGAAATGTATAATATGAATGGCCCTAGACCAATCCTATAAATTCATAATAAATTCAATGCGTCAAAGTCACACTCTGGAGTTTCTAAATCAAAATCTCCTGGGTACTTTCCTGTGGGTTTTCGGCTTGAGAACCAAATTTGACATTCCTCCCATCCCCATGGGATGCAAACACAGTTTGGGAAATGTCTCTGGGTCCCCAGGGGTCGACCCCAGGGGGAAGCTGCTGATACATGGATAAGCAGGGCATAGTGTTAGTCCTCTCTACTCTTGGAACATAGGCTTGATATAATTTAACATCTACTGTATCATTGAAGCAAGCTATTTTTGTGTAAAAGTATGTTCCTGGTACTGCCAAATATCCACTTATCGTTAGCATGAGAGCATCATGGATTTACATTGACTGGTGCATAAACTTCTCACAATCAAAATATATCAACCAGGCATTTGAACATTTACATGTAGTTGGACAATGGGCTCTGAGTCAGTGATTTTACATTCTTGGACAGGTTTCGGATATGTAAAAATATATAAAAGTCATACGAATCTGACCTATTAGTATCGATGAAACATTTCAGCTTACAAAATACAGCAGAATTTAGATACACGACAGTATACCAGTTAGTGATAAGGTCACAAGGATGCAATCCCTTGAACTCAAATAATATATTTAGAATAGGCAATACTTTGTTTTTTCTCCATTTTCACTGCATATGTATCAACATAATTATATTAAAATCTTATATGAAATTTGTACCTGATTTTTGAGGACAAGATGGGCTCTGAGTATTTAATTAACTGCCAATCTGTCATATTGATATACAGTTGGTAAATATAAACATTGAAAGCCCAAATAAAATTGAGGATTTTGTATAGTAGCATTTGCTGAAGTAATTTTAAATTGGAACTGTATTATTTTCAGCGTTTTAATTCATATATTGTCGCGGAAAATTCAAATTTTAAACGGGGACAACATGCTTAACATTCACGAACGAAGATTGCAAATATTTTCTAACAAAATCGCTCTATTACATATAAAACATAACAATAACCTTACCTGAATATTATTCAGTAGTTGCCGATGTATTGCTTCTGAAAATCCAGTTTATCTTGGGTCAAAAATATAAAATTTCGAGCTCGATTCGATTAACAGAACAAAAATAAAAAATTTTCAAATATGGAGGTGTGATGACTCTATCCCAAGAACCTCTGCGCGTGTAGTAAGAAGACTAGGCACCAGTCTGTCAGTCAGCGCGCATTACGGAATTTATTCATTTTTCGTTCATTGGCTTTGATAGAGTGACAAAACTGCAATCACCAGTAAATGTTTAAGATTTTGTGTTACATTTTGACCACTTTCATAATTCAGATGAATATTCAGATGAGTTTAAATATTCTTTTATGTGCATCTTAATAAGCCTTATCAGCCTCGTTTCTGTGACTGAATTGAATAGAATTTATTAACCTGAACGAGGTCAATGAGGCTTATTAAGATGCACATAAAATAATATTTAAACTCATCTTAATTATGAAAGTGGTCTATAGAGCTCTTAAATTCGAACTTGAGCATACCGATATAAATTTCCCGATATATTTCAATATTTTCGTAGAAATATTATAGCATACATGTGGATTTCTCAGTATAAGATTATTAACATATATATTAAGGTGGTCCCCTATAAGGAGAAGCAAATGGGGTCATATAAGGAGAAGCAAATGGGTTCAAAATTAATAGCATTTGTGCAGTAATTGTGTAGTAATAGTACAGCCTTGTTATTTCTTTTGGTAGTGACCAAGCATCACAGTTTTAAAAAGACATTCCATGTTGAATTTGTCATTTGAAGAGATTTGTAAACAAACTGCTCTCCTGTTTTGGCAATTTGGCCAAAAACGGCCTCCGTGTTTAAAAATAAAAAAATTACTCAAAATAATTTCGTGGCAAAAACAGCTCTAAATTCTAAAAGGGGCTATACAGCCCATAATGTGACAAGACGGCCCCAGAGTTGTGTCTTGGCTCCTGTCAGAGCCAAAACGACCCCCTTTCAAATTGGCCCAAAACGGCCCCCCATGGCTAAAACGGCCCCAGTGTTTCGTTTTGGCCCCTGTCAGGGTGTCAAACGGCCCCTGTTTAAAAGAGCCCAAACGGCTCCCTGGGGCTAAAACGGCCCCAGAGTTGTGTTTTGGCCCCTTTCAGCGCCAAAACGGCCCCTGTTTAGAAGAGCCCAAACCACCCCTCGGGGCTAAAACGGCCCCAGAGTTGTCTTTTGGCCCCTGTCAGGGCCAAATCGGCCCCTCTTTTAAAGAGCCAAAACGGCCCCCTGGGGCCAAAATGGCCCCAAAAAAATTACTGTGTGTGGTTGAAGTTGCTATGGGTAGACTAATTGTATTCTGCGGTTGCCTGTTCTATAAAACTACGTGAAAAATACAATGAGAACTTCGCCGTTTCGAGCGAAGTCCCTTCGTCTGGAAGTTAGTAGAATGGGTCAGGGGAAAAACATGTGCTTTTATAGTGAATACAAAAGCGATCACGTGATAAAAAATAAACCAGTCAGATGGATTTAATCAAAACAAAATCACGTGATCGCTTTTGTATTCACTATAAAATCACATGTTTTCCCCCCGACCCATTCTACTAACATAAATCTTGATTTCGCAAACATATTTTGGCCAAGAATATGGATAGTGTTAGATTTACTTGTCGCCATATGTATGTTATATGTATTCATGGTGTTGAACGAGCATGCTGTGAAACTGTGAGAATCTCGCGGACAGCAGTCAATACAGACATAAAACCATAAACCCTCTATTGCATATAAATGACATGCTATTTTTACATCGGAAGAAATGTAAAAGAAGGAATGCACTATAATAAATAATAAAATACATTAATTTAACTTTTTTGACATTTTTAAATCATTATGTTTATTATATTTACATCGATTTTGTCACAATAAAAAAATTTCGTGAATAGGCAGTGTATTATTAATACAATGCTACATGTTAGCGTTATCTGCTGTTTCCCAAAGCCACTTGAGTACTTGACAGTAATCCGCATAGTTCCAATTATTCTTAATGTAATATCAACCATCAGATATTGGCGCAAAATTTAAAAATTCCGCTTAGCCGACGCACACAGTGCACTTATTCTACAAGCGATTTCACACATCTTGTAAATACCACCTTTGAGTGGTAGTTCATAATTTACAGCTGTTTATATTTGATATTTAGACCTTGTAGACTGGTCTTCTATAAATAAATGACGTGTATATTGTATATTGTATATTAAATGAACTAGCTTTCTGTAGTCTTGGACATTCGCATCATATTACATAACATCTTCTAGTGCTTTCCATCTTTCAATCTGACATGACGTCGTTTAACTGAAATTAATTCTTTATAAAAGCGCTTCAAAATGATGAAAAATACACGAAAAAATATACTAAAGTCACCGTAAACCATTTAATTTACTTTTTGTACCTCAAATTGAAAATATAGTAAATACCGTAAGGGATAAATATTAGTGATATTGCGTAATGTCAGTTTGGCATTTGAGAAATAAGGATTTTTGAGTAAGCCAGGAATGTGTACACCAAATAAGGAAACTTGGCGGCAAAATCAATCAGTTTCGCGGTGCTTTCGCTCTGTGCAACGTAAAGTGATATACTGGTCAGGTTTTTTGTTCAGGATTTTTTCTTGGGTACGTTTTTACAGAGAAGATTGAGTTTAGCTGAACAGCTGGGGGTCTTGGGCACCCCCCCACCACCCCCCCCCCCCAGTGGGGAGGTGGGGGCTGACAACTGTACCCAATAAATATAGTTGAGACCGGGGGTATTATCTGAAGTGAAAAGAGTTTATCCTGGTCATTGTAACTTTCGTAAATAAGAGAAATATTAAACCAACACTTGTATAAAATTAACAATATCATAAACTGTTGAAAATATTATTTACTTTAATCCCAAAAAGGACCATAAGTAGAAAAAACGATTATTCAGGATCAGTCGCGTACTAAGGGGGTTAAACTTGGATAACAATGGACCGGACCGCAATGTGTTAAAGCAGGGGCACTAAAGGACACTATAAACTGGTTAAAGATGGCGAATGCATAGTTTTTCTTGTTTTGTGAAATGAATTCCAGCCATTTTTTCTTAATTGTCAGATTTCCAACTGAAAAATACACGTCACGAATTTAACTCAAACAACTTCATTTTTACTGCACTGAAACTTTTGGTGAGTTGCAAACAACTTCATTTTTACTGCCCTGAAAAAAATCCTGCTGGTTTATTGTTAATTTTATATTCACTTTTAGAAGATGACCAAACCATGTGTAGATAGAGGTGGCAAAGAAGAGAAAAATGAGAAACGCGAGGGAAAAGCGCCGTCGACAAAAACGCGCACTCAATAACCAGGGGCGGATCTAGGAATTTTCGTACACTACTCCAGGAGGGGAGCATATTTTTTCGGTGGGAAGGGGGGGCGCTATTGTTTTTAGCTAGGCAATAAAATGAGTGTTTCAGTATGCATAGGAATTAGGAAACACAATTTGCCATATATTATGCTGATAGATATCGTATTACAAACAGCGTAACACCAAACCATGCGGTCAAAGACTCAAAATTTCGACATAACAATTTGTGTAGTATTAATATTTGGTTCGGTCGATAAAAATACATCCGCAATACCTTGGCTGATACAAATATTACAACAAATGCCAATATAACGACTATATAATAATATAAATGACCTTTTGACCAACCGCAAATATGTGCTAATTCAGCCAAGCGGCTTTTACCGGCGTGAAATAGACACACTTTGAACTTAGTAATACTCAGTGATAGTATTAGTATCAGACAATAAACCAATATAAATAGAATCTCTTTTAATACCCTATCGCTGTACACTTCTTATTTTGTTGACGAGCAACTCTGGGTATGAAAATATCTGCGCCAAAATCTCTCGACAGACTGATATCGGTGTTATTGATAGCATCTTGGACAGATCTTGTATTCAAAGCGTGCATTATACTCGATCCTCAAACCAATTTGAACATTTGCGGTCAAGTAGCAATCAGAAAGACTTTATTTTCATTTCGTATTGACTGAAGACTGCTGAATACCCCAAGGAGCGCTGCTGAATACCCCAAGGAGCGAATTAGTCAAAAAAATCGAGCCAATGAGAAAGGAGAATATTTCCTTAACCAGCCAATCAGAAAGCTCGAATATTGCCCAAATGAGTCAGACCCCCGCAAACTTTAGTCAAAATTCAAATGGACCAATCAAATGGCTAGAATCCGCCTCAGATTAGTCAAAACTCACGCAGATAACCGCTATTTTGACTTTTTTACTGCAGGCTCGGCCGCTGCACGAAATTGATAACTGGAGTATTTTTGAATATTAAGTACTTCACTGTCGGCTGCCGCTGCATGAAATATTACAACTGGACTATGTATTTTTATATCTGCGCAATTTTTACCTTAGTCGCGTGACTAGTTTGACAACCCCTAGATCCGCGCCTGCAATAAGCGTAACGCTGCTACTGTGGCAATAGCGCGCGAATGGAATGAAGCCAAAGACTACCACAAAGCAGTAGCTGATAAATATCATGGTAAATGGAAGAAGGTTTCAAAAGAAGCGAAAGAAGTACGGGGGAAACCTTCAGTCCAAATTTTCACGAGACAGGTACTGTACAGACAGGACAGTAATAGACATACAATGTAAACTTTCCCCAGAAAATATATCAATTAATTTAAGATTAGAAGGTGCCTACTCATTACAAGGGTCCTACCCTGTCCCTGAGTTTAATAGTTGAGGGTCCATGCATGTCTAGAGTTGGCAGATTTTCATAGGGTGTCCTGTTTTACCACCACTACAACTCATGATAAACAGTCAAAATGTCCAAAAACGATAGTCAGTGGCGAATTTATACTGTACGGGGGGGAGGGGGGGGTTGCAAGGGGATGCAAAAATGTATTTATAAAATGTTTGATGTATTGCTAGTCTAAGACCAACTTATTTATGAATTCAATGCAGCACTAGTTCAAAATACCCATTGCACTTTGTAACCAAGAAACTACTAGGCACACACTGGTGCGATGGCACACTGTGTACGGTTCTATGTGCTCTTGATGCTAATGTTTTCAAGACTTTGAGTCTTTAGTTAACAGGTTGTCAAGACTACGAGTCTTTCGGCAGCCAGCAGAAACTGACTTGCAGTATTAAAAAGCATATTATAAGTAACCATAAACTAAACCTTATATCTATACTGATCTGTGAACAGTTGATGTTAATGTTCTCAAGACTTCAAGTCTTTAGTTAACAGGTTGTCAAGATTACGAGTCTTTCAGCAGCCAGCAGAGACCGACTTGCAGTATTAAAAAGCAAATCATATAGTAAACATTAACTAAACCTTATATCTATACTCATCTGTGAACAGTTGATGCTAATGTTTTCAAGACTTCAAGTCTTTAGTTAACTGCAGGTTGTCAAGACTACAAGTCTTTCGGCAGCCAGCAGAAACTAAACCCTCTGTACATATCTATACTGATCTGTGAACAGATGCTATAATGCTTTCAAGACTTTGAGTCTTTAGTTGCATATACAGTAGAATAGTACAGTACTTCTATTTAAATGCATTATTTTGTTGTATATATAAATTGTTGTATATATACATTATAATTGATTAAATAATTTAAAACCAAATGCCAAAGGAAGCTGTAAAAACGCTTTCTTTTGGTATGCTCTTGTTTGTGTGGTTTAATCACGGCAAACAGATTAAATGTTCAGCAACTCCTACCCCAAGACTATGAGAAGAGCTACGCAATGTCCAGATAAAGAATGATGTAGCTGGTGGAATATTGTACAGATCCTTGCCTGGCATGTTTTTCTGGCAGTTAATTAAAAGCTTTTTAAATGTTCTTAACAGAGCTTAGTTATTGTGACATGTATGGTTGAATCACAGTGGAGATGCCTGCCAGCAAAATGTAAACAAGGCGAGAGTCAAGAGGTCTATATTAACATATTTCGCATATTTGTCATTTGCATTTGCGATTTGCAACTATAAAACTTATAAAATCCTATTCATTATTGCAATAAAGTGATGAAAGAATAAAGATATACATACCATTTACAGTTGCGATGCATATTAGAGCCAATAAGACACGAAAATACAATTAAATACTCCTTTCAATCTTTCATTTTAACAGGCTTAAGTAAATTCATTGAAACTTAATTGCATCTCCCCCCCTTTCATCGCAAAAATTTAATAGCCCCCCCCTTCAAGTAATTCATTTATACATATGCCCCCCTTATTTTTCCCCTCCCTCCTTCCATAAATAATGACCGGTCTCCTACTTCATTGGATCCAGGCTATGAATGAGGTTAATATATCTAATTGTTTCCCAATGGTTATCAACTTATGCAGGCTTACAAATGCTACAATACTCTATAAATAATATAGATGGATTTTCTTGGGGGCCAGGGTGTGGTGCACATTCCCTGTTTTTTCTAAACTTTGGTAGTAATCACCAGACTCACCACCAACATACAGAACTACAGAAGCTCCTTTAGTGGCCAGCTGATGGGTATTAAAGATATTAAACAATAATTAGATATTAAACAATTATTGCTGAAGTTTATAATTTAGGTTTGCTTGTTTTTAATACATATCATGCACGTCACCACGTGACTTTTGACATGCCCTATCTATTTATAACTAGAAGTTACTATCGCAAGTGAAATGCTGCCTCAACGCCATAGCCTATTGCCAAGGGAAGCCAGTTTTTTACTTGAAAGCTCGCGACCTCCCCACTTCCTCCGCGTTTCGCGACCTCCCCAAGCACCCCCGCGCGCTCGCTCAGCTTAGCCATTGATCTCTATAAATTAGCTGAATGTGTAAATTTTCTTTTCCTTCAAGCGCCTGGGTACGAGGCTGGGGGGTGTCACAAACTTGCACTCCCCTGGTCACCCAAGTCATCCGCACAAAACGCATGCAATTTTTTTGTCAATCTTGTATGCATCTTTATAGAATACTTGCGCATTTTGAGTTACTAATTGTGTTTTAACCAGACCAATAGAAACGGTACGATAAATGCAATACGAACGAGAAACGTACAAATCATGCTGATATTCGTCACGCACTATGTAAAATATTCGACATACTTCAGTCTATATGAGAGTATTATATTTCCAACAACAAACATTGCTCCTTCAAGACTTGACGATCGTAAAGCGCATCGCTCTAAAACATCTATACTCTGCAATACTTTGAGCGAACCATACGTGGGTATTTATTTGTATTTGTGGGAAACTAAAGAGAACCTAGAAATCAGTGTTGAATGATAATTCAGACATAAACGCGCAAATTTATAAATAACTCTATTTATTAGAGTTCAAGGGTCAGCTGTCACATATTCTTGATAATTATTACACTGTATTAAAACGGGTCAAGTTTTTACAAGGAAACCGAAGAGCCTATTAAGATGATCCTATAGCTCCTCGTTATTAATTCTACTTCGATTTGATCCAAACGCTTGAACAGACCGCCATATCAGTATTCAGCGAGATGCATTCCTGGCGACAAATAATATGAGGGATATTATATTTCCAACAACAAACATTGAGCCTTCAACACTTGATTCGGCGCATCGCTCTAAAACATCTATACTCTACAATAGTTTGAGCGAACGTACCATGCGTGGGTATTTATTTGTATTTGTGGGAAACTAGATATTAGTGTTGAATATAATTGAGACATAAACGCGCAAATAACGCGGATCTCTATTTATTAGAGTTCAAGAGTCAGCTATCAACATATTCTTGATAATTATTACACTGTAAACAGGTCATGTTTTTATAAGAAAACCGAAGACGTTAGTTCTCTCTACATCTTGCAATATTTTAAGATGATCCTATAGCTCCTCATTATTATACTTCGATCCACCCAAACGCTTGAACAGACTCGACTTTAAATAAAATATTCGACGACAAGGCAACCTGGTAGAAGACAAGGTCAGAGAATACAACGTGCCAGCAAAACATGCGCAGTTGAGCAGCTGCTTCTCAGGCGTTTGCCTGATGACTGCCCCCCCGTTCCCCCCCGGTTTGCTAACAGATAAATTTTCAAACTGAGATATCGTTGACTATACATAACTCGGCAAAAGGGACTGGCACGAGCAAGATTAGTGTGCTGCCTCGCTGGCGCTCGGCAGCAATTATAAATATATCACAAATAAACAAGATTTATATTACCTGTATGTTTCGCTAGTCAATATCCAGTATTCCAGTTGTAGAGTCCTTGCTTTTAAAGGCTTCGTAAACGTACTGATTTGTTACCTGTCTTGACAATTTTCGATTATACTTTATATTAAAGCACAGATTAAAGTGATTAAAGTCACTTCTATAAAACAATAAACAATGTTCGAGTAGAACACCGATTGTTATCAATACGGAAAACTCCGAATATATATATCTTATTAGATGTTTTGGTATGTAGTATCGCTGTATATTTTTACGAGTTGTGCCGTATTTTGACGAGCCCGCAGGGCGAGTCAAAATACAAACAACGAGTAAAAATGTACAGCGATACTACATACCAAAACATCTAATTAGTTATTTATTATACAACTGCTTTATAAAGTATTTTTTATTGAGAAGAAAAACCGGTCAAACCGGTTTTCTACTATACAAATAACCAAGTATCCAAATATCGCTGTATATTTGTACTCGTTTTTAGCGTTATTTGGACACTTTTTAACACAGTTGTATAATAAGATCCGATATTGGACCGATGATCTGATTTCCGCCTATTTCCGAAGTCAGTATTAGCAAATCAGAAGCCGGACTAGATTCCTGTCTTTAGCCGCAAGTTCACGTTCACACACAGTAGGACGCCATTTTGAAACTAAATATTCGTGTCGGCCCATGAATGCCTGCAAAAATGCGTGGATCGCGCGTGGCGCCTCTGAGGTCGATACAGCGAGGGAGCCATTAGACTTGGATCAAGTCCGTCTCTCTAGAGTCCGAGTCGCGAAGCGACGAGATCGAGCGCGCCGCGAAGCGGCGCGCGAGGTGCAAGAATGGAGGGAGAGACGGACTTGGCTCACCTGCAATGTTTCGAATCAGATTTATTATTTTGGCGGGAAATTATATTAATAGACAGGTGTTCTTTTTAGCGGTTTTGTTACAAATACGGAAGCCCGCAAGTGTCAGGGCGAAATTATTAAAAATACCCGTCGCGATCACTGATCGCGATCGAAACAAAATAGTCTAGCATTGAAAATATTAAAATATAAAGGTCACTGCAAAATAAAGTTACATTTATTTATATATTTAATATATATTTATTTGTTATCATTGACATTGTGACCGATTCTGAGACGCTAAAACCTCAGTCGAACAGATTTGTCATTGTGATATTAACAAATGATCAAATATTTTAATGTTAATAAAAATACGCCTTTTATATAACTATAAGCCTTATATTTAAACAACACTTGTTTTATTAAATCGTATCTATAGACTCTTCTAGTTAATTATTATGACTATTTGCACAAAATATCCCTGACTGTATCAAAATTTCGTGTGATCATGAAGTTCGCCATGACACTTTATAGTGTGACACTAGTTGTGCAGTTTATAGTATAATCATATCAAGTTATCGTATCCAAGTTTACGCAAGCCATATATTTTGAAACAAGATACTTTGTTATTTCCGCTTTATTGTCAATTAGTATAAATTATTGCAATCTAGTTATGACGCGTTACCGACGGAAAAACGGGTCGGTAAATTTGGCACGCTTGCAGGTGAGCCAAGTCCGTCTCTCCCTCAAACTTTCCCGCGTTATTGCACCTCGCGCGCCGCTTCTCGGCGCGCTCGATCCCTCGGACTCTAGAGAGACGGACTTGATCCAAGTCTAGGGAGCCAGGAGCCAGCATTTTTTAAATCTTCCTGAGTATACTGTTATAAATTTATGACTCCTATCACACAATTATGATATAAAGCCCTATGAGTGGGGAATTTGTCTGACGCCTGATGGCAAATATACAGGGTGTCCCAAAAAAGTAAGCCCTTTGAAATTGAGTACACCCTATGATTGTATTATGATTGTACTAATGGTCGAGTTTACTCACAAAATATTATATCGATACTGGCGGATTTGATGGATTTTATACATATTTTGCAGTCAATGGTTTTACATATGGTTCACGGCGGAACGCATGGTCTAGATTAGAATCCTTGCAACTCAAACAAACACGATTTTCATCCCTGCCATAGGACCAAGTTACACTGATAAAACTATCCGCAGGGCGAAAAATAACGGCCGGTAGCTCGCCGTACAAAATGACCAGTCAACATGATTTTAGCTCGGTAAAACTCGGTTTTTGACCGGTCATTTTTAAAAAATGAGTAAATACGGCAGAAAATACTCAAAAAGTTCACTATTAAAGCTCACGACGTTAGAAATCATGTTGTAAAACAGTCAACGTTATGAAATATACAGTCTTTCTCTGACAAGATTTCAGCTGAGATGTCGAAGCAAAAGACGATTTAAAATTCTGTCGATCACAAATGTGACCGAACAAAATGATCGGTGAGGCAAAAAAGTGACCGGTCAAGAAGCATTTTTGGTCGCGGATCATTGTCCATTGACCGACCTTTTCCTCTTGACTTTAGTAAGTGAAAATCCTCTACAACATTTTCATTTATCTTGTTTTGAAGTATTATTTTCCGACTCCTGAGCTGAGTACAAAACAATGTACAAAACTATTTTTGAAAAAGTTTTCTCTCGGCCTGACCTCGCGCATGCGCGTAACGTACAAAACCGTCCATTGCATAATGAAGGACAACTTTGGAATCCGCTGTTCTCACATACCCGGGTGTAAATATCCGAGCAGAATTAGTACCCTCGCACGGCGCTTCGCGCCTGCTCGGGGATTATTAACATTTAGATATCATGATTTCCGAGTAAAATCTGGCGTTATATGTTGTTTTCTGTCGGTGTAATGGCAATGCGAAAGAAAGTTAATTGATAAACAGTTGTTTTTATCGTCATCATAGTATTGCCATGCACGATGAATGGGTGCGTGTCAAAATTTCAGAAAAACTTACAACTTACTTATGCTGTATTTCTTATATTTCTTTGGTTTGCTTTTGCTACAATGCCAATGGTAGCTTGTTACGTCAATTGTCAAATAAAATTGTAAATATCATTGCTATTTATAGAAATTAAAGTAAAAACTCAGAGCTCGTACGTACAATAATGCATGCAGTCTTTAAACTTTGCACTTTCCTTGGGATCTCTGAGTTAAGTTATTGCAATTATACTTTTATTGGAAAGAACTTTTAGAATGGTAGTGTAACATTCTTTAACGTTTTTCATATCTCTTTTCACTCTGGAGATAACGAGGTTGGTTTATGTAAATAACACAACTTTCTATAACGTCAAATTGCATAATGAGTTTCTGAATGATCAGTGATATTTGTCCCTGTCCAAATATAGACGGTATTTCAAATTTTCCGAAAACTCATTATGCATTATGACGTAGAAAGTTGTGTTATTTAAATATCAAACCAGTCTTAATATCTCCAGACTGAAAAGAGATTTGGAAAAACTTTAAAGATTGTCATCCTATCATTTTAAATTTTTTTTTTCAATAAAAATATATTTAGAATAACGTTATTTTCGCGTCATGCATATGTGCCCTTTAAAGTACATCCTTGCTTGTGGAAGATATCATTGATCTTCTGTCTGTTTTTCCAACCAAACATTATGTTTGAAGACACTTATTATCAACAAATATTTAGAATAATGATGGGGTCACCAGTTTCGGCAATAATTGCTAATTTAGTAATGGAAGATGTAGAGCAAAGAGCTCTTGCGTCTGCCTCGTTATCCTTTCCTTTGGGAAACAATTCGTTCACGTTATATCGGCCGTTTCTAGTAATGATATGATATCCATGTTTTATTGCTACATTGAAATATATTCCACTGAGCCGTCCATATTACAATATTTTGTGCATGCCTTTATTTTGCCGAAATACATCCATATCAACTTATTCTTACAAGTAATTTCATGCTACTGAATTTCAACCTTAAATGTCCACTATACGACAAGATAAACCTATCAAGAGTAAACATGATAGCAAAATATTGTCCCTGATTTAACCAATTTATCATTTATGCGTTATTTCCATATTAACATCCTCATAATTATTTAAATTCCTAATACAACAATCCTAATCCCAACCTAACCCTAATCCTTGTATTGCATTTCGGGATAGTAATATGGAAAGTATAGTGTCACTAACACAATAACTATCCCGACAAACTAACTAGAATAGCGCGATCTATAGTGACAATGGTATAAGAACAAATCATGTCTAATGTTTCCCTGATAACTGTCTTGATATGCCGTATTTATACACATAGACAGATCATCAAGTTCGTCAAGACGAACTGCGCACGCAAGTAGACTGACAAGCTATACGCGGATAACTATGATTCGTCTTGATGGATGATCGATCTGTTAACCAGTTTTTATACACGGCACACGAGTTATCTGATAGACTATCTTTGACCGATCATCTGTCTCTATAAATCGGGTCAAATGTAATTATATTCAAATAGTATAAATGTCGCTATTAATAGTAGCTTGTGCATGCCTGACATCTCGAAACTACAACATCTGTGCTTACATAATTGTGCAATGAAATCGATTCGCTTAAAAATCTTCACATCTGAGTCTCATATGAATCAGAGTTCAGTTTTCCTCGATTGCCACCGGATTGTGAATTTTCGCCAGAGGCAAAACTCTCTGTTCTTTGTTCAGCCAGGTCTTGAGGGTTATGTGATTGTTTCACAGTATTTGAATTCGCATCAACATTTCTAGTTGAGGCTGACAATGCAGGGTTTATGTTTGAACTGTCATGATTTTGGCTATTCATCGCACCTGCACCTTTCCTATAGAAATAGCGAAAATTTCATTAACAACAGAATTAAGATTTAATTCCTATGATTAAACAATGCCTAATTCACACAGATTGAACTCTACTCAAAACAGTCTGCATTCAAGAACATGTACCCCCGGCATGATCTAACTAACCATGCATGCTTATCTCAGAGAAACACCAGATCACTTTCGGGTAGGACACCCTTAAGAACATCTACTACGTCGCCATGTTTTAAGTCCTTAACCACATTTGACCCAGAGAGACTTAACTCTGCTCAAATTAGGTTTGCCAAATGTTCCTCATTAGTGCGTAGAAGCAATGCAATGTTTGACTGTACATTACGCTGTTATGTGTGCAACAAAAAGTGTACTGTATGTGCTGTAAAAATTGAAAATATTACTTAATCTTGTTGCTAAGGCAAATGTTCCTCAAGATCCCGATTTTCAAGGTATGACAAGAAACCTAGTTTAAAATCTGCTACAATGCACATCATTTTAAACTTTTTTTTAATTATTCTATTCCATCATTTTGGAATTGCCTGATTCTTACATATTTTAATTATGCCAGATAATGTTTTTCGAGGGTTTGAGACATTTGCCCGTATTTTTAACACTATAGACATATGTGAAAATATCTTGACTGATAAATGTCAAACAATGAAACCGCAATTTGGAACAGCAAATTGTATTGACTGCTGACAATTGGCCTGTAAAGCGCATGTTACACGAAGCAACTTTTGCTACAACTTGCAACGCAATTCCTGGTACAGAGGCATGTTATGTAAAAAATAGTTTTGCAAAATTGAGCGCAGTTTGACGCACATCTTTTTCAACCAACCTATTTCTTTAAATTTCCTTACATAACATACCATAAAGGCAGAGAAGTAATGAACTAAAATGAAAATATTAGAAAATCAAAGGCAGGTACAGTTTAGGGTGGGTTTTTTGTTAAAACCTTTTAACTATCATTGCTCTGTGTCAGAAATTGCGTTGCAAGTTGCAGCAAAAAATGCCACGTATAACATGGACTTGACATCCAATGACCCATACTAAGACCCCATATGTACTAAATATCCCCTCTACTTACGAGGCAGACAAGGCAGAATCTCGCTTCACGTCATCTTGGTCAGCTCGTACGCCAATTTCACAACGACAAAAGATAGACAACCACACAGGTAGAAAACAAAGACCATGTAACAAGCCAAGAACTACTATACCAAAAAACATTTTAAAGAATATTCGGAAAATTTCTGATGAACCAAATGCCGTGACGACCATTCCGAGAAAAGTACTGAAACCTGAAGAGTAGATTAAGAAAATGGCATATCAGCTAACTTTAAGGGTTTTGCGGTATTTATCTGCATGTTATATCTAAAAATGTTGTCTTTACTCACTCTAAAATCATATTGGGAGAACTTAAAATAGTCTATCCTAATCAACAATTAGACAACGAGGCCGAATTGGCTATTTAACAATTAGTCGCCGGAGGCGACGTTAATAATAAGCCTATAGGCGCAGCGATTTTGTTTTGAATTCGGCAGCTCGCGAAGTTAAAGAGGCCATTTGTTAAAGAAAGTTCTATCACTTTTGTGACGCTTAAAAGCTACCTGAAAATCAGACTAGTTTACTAATAGCTATAGCGAAAAGTCAACGACTATCAAATTGTAAGGTGGCTTTGGCCGCATTCGAAATTGAGTGTCCAAAAAGTGATGGCCACTGGCTATACCCAGTGGGTATCACTTTTTTCAAAATGGCCTCTTCGCAAGTGGCTTTTACGGCCGTACTCTCCGTACTCTGCGTACAGCTCAACCTGCGCTGAAGTGCTTAGTTTGTAAATTATTCGTTATATCCTCATTTATACCGTTTGAATGTTCAGCAAAAACCTAGCTGTGATATATTTTTAAAACCATTCTATTTTGTATTTGAGCCCTTCCAAAGTACTTTTCTCACGAAATTGTTTGTTTGTTTTTGTTTTGCTTCGATATTTGTTTGACCAGGGCTGTCGCGAAGGGGGGATGGGGCGGGGATGAGAAACACAACTGAAAAATGGTGTCGACAAGTGAAGGATTTGTCGGCAAATTAAATATATCACCATAAATGAACGATACGTTAAAGGGAAAAATTCTTTATTGTAAATGTCGTCAAAATTGTGGTCAAATGATGCATATTGGCAGTAAGTAAAGAAATTCCCGTCAAATAAATATGCGATATAGAAGCTGCGTTATCGTTAACTATTTTTGTGTTTTAAGATAATTAAAACTCGGTGTTATAAGTATTCCTGCGTCATTTTCATGTTCCTTTTTCTGTAAAATAGGCATGTTTAGAAGGAAATGTTTGACAGTAAATCCGCAGCTCAGAATGCAGAAAATGGCATTTCTGGCCTTCAAATTTCTCGGGGAGAGCATGCCCCCGAACCCCCTTAGTTATGCGAGGCCCTATTGCTACGCTCAGACATTCCTGTTATTCCTATTAAATTAAGACATTGTCCAACAAAATCCTCGTCAACGTAAAGTTAAGCCGGATTCAAAAAATTATTGGAAATTGTCACCTAGGAATGACCACACCCAGAAACCACGCCCTTTTGTCGGAAAATGAGGCACTCATCCCCCCTGCTTATACCTCTTCGCGATGTTAACCGGCCGCTGAGCATTTTCAACTGGCCTCGTAAGTTTCTGTGTTTGTTTTTCTCTTTGAGATTTCTACTAATACAAATAGTCGCTTCAGGCTCGGTGATTACAAGCCTATAGTCTTGCCTTCGGCGACTAATTGTTAAAGAGACAACGAGGCCGAGTTGTATAAGTATAAACCTACTAGTATATTTAAAGCTGGAGGTAAAAAATAAGAAAGTTTAGATGATCCTGAGCATTTAGATGGCTTCCTTTGACTTTAACGCCGGCTTCTTGTTTATAAATCGGCGAACGCTATTCGCTAAAAATATACGACCTGTGAGTTTAAATATTAAAAAACAGACCGTATAACAACCATTGTAATATAGTCATCCACCGTATATGACCTATTCTGCCTGATTGGCTTAGCTACTCGCTGTATATTATATCTTATTGGATTCTTCTGAGCCCAATATGGCAAAATATTATAAGTCGAGACTTCATATTGCAAGTCGAGACTTAATATTTTGCCATATTGGGCGAAGATGAATCCAGTATAGAGATAACACCGATTCTGGCGCATTGTCTACTTTGTCTACTTTTAATTTTGTCACGTCATCAAATTATAAAACCGGTTTCAACCGGTTTCATAATTCCAATGCTCGCTAGCGCTCGCAACTTACTAACCAACATGTTACACAAATTTGCAACCCTTTCACAACACTTTCACCACACCATGAACATGATCCTTTATTTAGCCAACACCGATCACGAACACATACGATAGTTTAAAGGCCCGTATAAAAATTATACTAATAAAGAGGTAACATGTCATTCAAAGAATTAAGTGAAGTTAAATTTGAACTCAATGAATCATTCACGTGGGGAGTAAAGGAGGACAAGTTTAAAGGGTATGTTATTCCAGTGGCTCTCCCTGAAGATGTCATAGACGAAATTAAAAGTCTAGCATATGAACACGGCACGAAAAACCAACTGTATGGTAACGTGTTATATTTAAAGTCAAAGGGGTTATCAGTTAAGCAACAAAGTGAATTACTAAACAAAGACACAATGAATATCACAATACACTTTAAAATCACAGGTGTATACACAAAAAGCGTTGAGGAAGGTCTTAGTAAATACCTTGTCTTCAAGGTTACCAAGCTGTGTAAGTTAGACAAACAAGAGGACGAGCCTGAGGACTAAAAAAAAAACTTACTTGCAATTTCAAAGACTATAAAGCCTTTGAATTGATTTAAAGGATCGTATACAAAACATACTAATAAAGGAGAGATGAATAGTAAAAAACTAGTTATTAAACTTCAAAGTTTAATGTGTCAAGATCAAATGCCGAGCGAACAAGACTTTAAAATGAAAGTCTGTGAAAAAAAAAAAAAAAAAAAAAAAAAAAAAAAAAATATTATTATTAAGACAAGGAGGAATTCTTTTGTATCTTCCAAACATTAAAGTCTTAAGATCAATAGATTGGTGTGGTAAAACTTATTTTTTAAACTTCGCATTTAAATGTAACTATTATTTTCGTAACTATCCATATGATAAAGACTCCATCAACAAGATTCTAATAAAAGGAGGTCGTGGATTAGAAAATCGTAATACGGGGACTATACACGGAGTTAGGAAGGAAAGTGAGATAATACCACTAGATGATATTGATATTAAATCCTTAGTACACTTCGAAGATCCTAAACCAACTAGGATGTGGTCCTTTAAGACAAAGGAGAACTCTATGTTTTACTCAAGACTTATTGCGGATGATGGTGAAGAATTCATTTTTTAACTAAAAAAAAAGTTAAAGGATTGTATAATAGTTATACTAATAAAGAGATGTGTTTCTGTGATGACAAATACTTTAAAGTTACAAACATAAGAACTCAAAAGGAGAAGCTATACAAACGTGCTGCAAGCATTTACAAAAGGTTCTATCCAGATGAACCTGTAATTTATGCCCTCATCTTCGACTGTATCAGATATAATATTAAGTTAAGAAAAGAGGGTGAGTTTTATAAAGTTAGCGAAAACAAACACCCAGAGTGTGAGCAAGTTAGAAAAGACATCATACGACAACATGGTTGTAGATTAAGTAAAATACCAGACAACCATCGTCACCTACTTCCAGAGCATCGTAGGTAGTATGTATTTGTAATCCAAACGGGTTACAAATTCATTTTTTTAGTTAAAGGATTGTATACTAACTATACTAATAAAGGAACGATGAATGAAAAGCTTTCGTTAAAAGTTAAATTGAACACATTGATCAAGTTAAAACAAATAGGTTATCTACCTAAAGATTTAACCGTGGACGAGATGGAAAAACAGTGCAATCTTGACTCTCACTCTCTTGGTGAAAGCAAACACAATTGTCCGACTTGTAATTACATAAATCTTTATAACAACATTGAGAAGACGAAGACGGCTGAATGGCTTAAAAAAGTCAAAGCTAGGGGGTATGACATCAATAGCGACGAGGCTCAAATTATGGCTCGTGGTGACTTATTTGATGATGATGATGACTATTACAGCAGTAGTGATGATGAAGAAATCAAGGTGGAGTATGGTTACGGCTGTGAGCATCGTTTTGATGAAATTAATGGATCAATTTTTTGTGTGAAATGCGGTATTGAAAAAGACGATGAACACACGTATAAATATTGGAAAAGTGATCACCATAATAAATATATAGAACGCAAAGGAGATCAAATCAAAGTGGATGAGATAAGTGAAGAGTACTGGAAGGACAAAACAAAACCCATAATTACAAGCGTTAAAGATCTTAAAGTCTTAGCGAAAAATCTAAACCTTAAGTACTTCTCAAGGATGAGTGCGACAAAGCTTACTGAGAAACTAAAGGTTAAAATTGTAAAACACTTAATGTATGTTCTAACAGACAAAAAGACAGGAGAAAAACATGGCTTCCCATCTATGTTTAAAGTAGGAAAGGAGATGAAAGTTAATCCGGGTAGGGTGTCTTACTATATAGGGAAAGACATCAATATAAACGGGGTAGTATACGCATTACAAAAGATTGATGAACCAGAACCAGAACCAATGTTAATACCAAAGCCAAAACCTATCTCTATGCAAAGTTATATAAAAAAAATTAAATTTAATGATGGTATCGCCTTTGGTAAAGCCATTAGCAATGCAGAACAAGCCGGCATTAAAGCGGATAACGGTGTAAAAGATGAGTATAGTGAGCAAAGCGAAGCAGAGGACAGTGATGTAGAGGAGAGTGATGTAGATGACAGCGAAGTCAGTGAGTGTAGTAACCGTCTAACCACTAGCCGTTGTAACTCATATAATAGTGAGACAAGTAAAACATGTTATAATAATCTTTTAATATCCATCTTTAGTTAAAAAATACAATGGATTTACAGCTGTAAGAATAATTTCTATACAATAATATATGATATGTTCAAAACTATAAAAATGGTTAAATTATTAATTGTTTATTAGTATATAGAATAATCTATCGTTTAATTGCATGGTTCTAATAATCATGTTATCAAATAATCTATCGTCTAATTGGATCATACTTATTTAAAAGAGCAATTGCCCTTGGGATAAAAGATTGTTCGTGTCTTTTGGTGTGTGATATTGGGTATGGAATATTAGTGTTTCTTCTCAGATCATGAGTATGAGATGTTGGCAAAGGGATAAACTTATGACAGGGGTGGGTAGCATCAATTTGAATTCGTTTCAGTTCCTCCATAGCAACATCGTTTCTTCTTTCTCGTAATGATTTTAAATTCTAAACACAGTGAGGATGAGCTAAGTGAAGATGAGATGAGTGAGTTAGAGTATGATAGTGAGTGAGGATTAATTAATTTCAAAGGCTTTTTTGTCTTTGAAATTTTCTTTCTCACATCCTTTAAAAAATTAATTTGTAAGCACCCCATCCACCAAGTATTCCAACAGTTCCAATGACGATGTTTTGGTACTCCTTCATCTCGTCAGATGGTTCGTAGTAATCTGAGATATGTGGCTCTCTTGTGAATGTCCTCTCTTGATAAGTTATTTTTCTTAGGTTGTCCAAAGCTTTGTTCGTTGTGTTGATGTCCGCGTTTGCGTTGGACAGCTGTTGACGAAGTAATTCTATCTTGTTTTTACTCTCTACCTCTTCCTCATACCACTTTTCCTTATCAGCTGCTTCTTTTTCCATTGCTAGGTTATGTCTTTTCATCTCCTCTTCATACTTATCTTTATCGAGTGACTTAAATAGAAACCCGGCACCTGCGAATGCTAGTGCATTAAATGCTCCTGATGCTATAACGCTTGCCATTTATTCTTTGAATGGATTGTCTGGAAGATACTTTTTATCTTGAAGCATTTTTACTCCAACAGCACTTACTCCAAAAACCACGGAGAGTTTGGCGGCTCCGACTAATGTTGCCGGAAGACCAAGTGAGTCTTTTGCGAACTTCTTACCAAGATATGAGATTCCCATTGCACCAGCGGTAATTACGGCCGCAGTGTATAATTCGTTTAATATGTCCTTCTGTTTAGTAGCCATTTATTATACATAAAAAAATTCCTTAAACATTAAAGTCTAAGGAATCTTACGCTGTGTCTTACCAATCGTTAGAAATGGGAACAATATAGTCATTACCTTCTGACAAACTAAACTTAAAGTCCTCCTCTTCTCTATGTCTTTTGTAATTATCATGGTCAGGTGTTATATACACACAGTATGGACACTTAAACTTAATTTTACCGTTGATATGTAAGTGACACTCTTTAACATGTGTTGTTATTTTATCAGAGTTTCCAATGTAGTCACAAATGGGGCACATATACTTGTTTGAGAAAGTAACTTCAATACCACACTCGTCAACTGTTAAGTTAATTTTTACACACATCCTTTATTATGATGATTAGTATACAATCCTTTAAACTAACTTCTCGATTTAACCCTTTTACTTTTTCGGTAGTCTTTGTACTCGCTGTAAACAAAGTATGTTAATGCTAAGGTTAACACCCATAAATTTGAGCCCAACCACTTAAGCCCACCGGCTACTATTTTTATAATACCTGCAATGATATTTCCAACCGCACCTATTATAGGACCAAACTTTTCGGCTATTTTTTTAACAGCGTTTGCAAATTTTTTAACAGAGTTCGCTCCCTTGTTTACTATAGTTCTTCCACCCCTAATGATTGATGTTATTATACCTGCGATACCTATTGACACCGCGGATAGACCAACAAGATTTTTTCTCGCCCATTTTTAAAATTTTTCAAACCTGGTTAAGTCATTAACGTCAGCCTCCTCATTAACCATGTTTATCACTTCCTCACTTTCTGGTCTCAGATTAAGTCTTAGTCTAATGTCATCCATCTTTAGCTCGGCTACGTCAGCAATAGCGTCACATAACTTCGATCTCACCTCGTTACCCTTTGCCTTCTCCTTTTCCGCCTCCTTCCTCCAGTGGTCTCTTTCCACTTTTAATGCCTCGAGCTTTTCTTCACCTGAGCCACCTCTCACGTTAAGAATACCCCTTAGTTCTCTTAGCTCATTTTGTGTTATCTCCGTGTTGGCTGTGATCTCATCAATCCTATCACTAACCACAGACTCTATCTTCTCACTCACATTGCTTACAATGTCATCCACAACATCTTGAGGAAGGTCGACGTTAACACGTCTTTCCACCATTGCAGCTGGGGTTCTTTGATGCTCTTTGTCAGCCTTTTTTAGTAGCTCCTTAAACTCGTTAATGTATGGCAACTTAGCATCAGCTGTGGAGTACTCCATTTTACCATTCCTTAAAAGCAGTATTTTTTTACCTTTATACTTTGCACCATTAATTTTTTTTGTCTTATCAGAGAGGGTGGTTCTTAGCTCATCGTACAACGTCGTAGAGCTTGGTCCGTCTCCCTTGTTCACAGTGATACCAAGTCCAGTCTTTAGGAACTGTTTTTTATCGTGAATGATATAACGTTTTATAACACCTTCATCACGACGTTGATCTTTTCCTCTAATTTTATTAATTCTAGATTCTATATTTAAGTCTTCTTCTTCAACTCTTGTAAACACAGGGTTTGATCCATCAAAAATAAGAACACTTTCCTCATGTTGGTTATTAAAGCTTGTTTCACCCTCTTCAGCGTCTTCTACGTCTTCTGCTTCTTGAGCGCGATCACGTTCCTTCATTTCCATGTCATCCCCTCCAATATCTTCAGCATCCATTTTGTTTATTTATTAATACTTTTCTCAGACACCCACGAGTTGTGTTTGTTATCATACCCCAACCACTTTACCAACACTTGACCCTTTCTTTTCTTTAAAATTTTTTCTATCTTGTATACGTGAGGATTTTCACTCACGGGGCTCATTTCCTCTTCGTAAAACTTACCTATGATTGGCTCTGCTTCGTCATCCACTATCTCATACATGTTTGGGTCACCTCTAAAGACACCGCTAACCTTAAATTTCTCTTCTGTAAAGTTTGCCTCGTACCCCTTTTTGAAAATATTTTTATACTTACTTATTCTAACGACATCACCAACTTTAAACTTTGGTAATGGAAACTCTCCTAATCCATAACCAAACAACGTGAGCCATACTTGGTTCTTATTAGACTTATTTACATCGACCGGTTTCATTAGTATGCTACTGTGTTTGGTGTGGTTATAGTTGAACGTAAGTCTGTCTAACACGTTAATCCAGTTGAAGGTATCTTCTTTGTGAAAATACTTCCACATGGGTGTTTTTAATGTACGGTTAAATCTTTCAACTATGGCAGCCTTCCTATCCGAGTTTGTAGAGAAGTAGTGTACGTCATGCTCTTTTAACAAATTTTTTACGCCAACGTTGTAGAACTCTTTTCCATCATCAAACTGAGCGGTCTTTGGATACTGTCCAAACCTTTCCTTAAACTCTTTTAGTAGCTTACCCACAGCGGCTGTCATGTTTTTGGTATCCTTTCTGTAAACCGGTATTGTGAATGCGTAACGGCTTAGGATCTCAACAGCTGTTAAAATCCAATAATAACCCTTGTTTTTGTTTTTATACTTCCCCATGTCAACCAAGTCCATCTGTACTTGGTCGGCTAAGTCTTTAACGAACGTTCTTTGAAATTTATGTTTTCTTACGATGGGTTTGTGTATTGTATAAGTGTTTTGAGTTTTTAACCAGTCTTTTACTATCTTACGACTAACATCTAACCCAGAGTCTTTTGCCTTTTGATACAGCCTTTCTATAGACTGAAAACCCGTGCTTGGGTTGTAGTAAATGTCTCGAAGTTTTTGTTCAATAATGAACTCCTTATCGTTTATGCTTTTGCTATTCATTTATTTTACTCTATGTACAACTCGAGTAGTAAGTCCATGTCAACCTTCTTTTCAATGTTTGTGCTAACACTAAAAAACAACCTGTTAAAACAACCGTTGTTAATTATAGCTTTGCTATTAATGTTTTTGAAAAATGTTACCGAGGAGTTTAAAATTTGCTCTGATGTTATTGGTAGCGTGGAAAGCGTGATACTTCTTTCACCGCGCGTGTTAAAGTTCATCGACCCGTCCACGATGTCACAGTCGATGCTGATGTGTGAGAGACCCTGGTTAATGTTCACAACGTTAGGTGACGTAACCCAAATGATGGTATCTCCAGTGGTATCATTAATAATTTGCTTCTTTGGAAAGCCTAGTAGCGGTGCGAAGTTGTCAAGATCTAACAAATGATTTTTTGATGACATTTTACACGTGTTGTTATATGGAATTTTTACCAACGTTACGTCGTATTCTTTAAGCTTGTCTTTAATCATATCGAACGTCCAATACCCCTCTCCAAACATAATCTTTTGGTTACTATTACCAACGCTAACCGCAGTCCCGTATAGGATGAAGTCGTTAACACCTGAGATGACGTTTTTAAACTTCCAAAAGACTGCCGCGTTTTTTAAAGTCATCGTTGACTTGTTGTGCTTGTTTGAGATGTTAGCGTCAAGATAGAGCTCTTTATCATTATCCTTTATAAACACTGTTACCTTCTTCATTTATTTTTATTAAAATAAATGGCTGGCGAAGAAGATAAAATAATAATAGCCTTCTACGGCGAACAAAACCTCGACAAGGTTAAAAGAAATATGAAAGAAGGACCTGAGGAAACTAAGAAAGAATTTTTACTTAAGTACCCGTACGCTGTCGTTGACAAGTTTAAGTTTGACATTGAGTTAAAAAAGAACGGTGACATAGATAAGTACGTCACATATTATAAAATTACTGACGACACCTCGTACGATATTACTTCTGACACCTTTTTAAACAATAAGGATTGGATAAAGAATTTGTACTGGCAAGAACCATGGGGTGCTAATGGAGTCGTACAACCATTTGCTCGTAATGACACAACAATTAAACCAAACGATCTTAAGATCTACGTTACAGACAACTTGTTTTTTGACATCACTCTTCCAGACTTTGACATCAAAGATAGTGGTACGAATAGTCTTTTAGATAACCCATACTTAGCGTCTTTGTACGCCGCATACATTACAACATACTCCTGTGGAATTAGTGAAGAGCATTTTAAGTACAACACATCGACCTCAAAAATTATAACAAGCTTAGCAAGGTACCATTTATACTTTCATATGAGTAGGTTCCTTAGACAACCAAACAAGATGACAAAGTATATAACAAGCGACATAAGAAAAATTATTATGTACCACAAAAATCCTACATACCATTGGACTAAGGAGTTTTACTCTGGGAAAGCAGCAGCTAGTTGGCTGATTAGTCAACATCCAAAAGGAACAATTAGACGTGTTACACACCGTATGAGCAATAGAGGTTTTGGTCAACTTGGTCTTAATTATGAAAAGAGGGCTGGTCAAATTCTTCCTAAGATGAACTATAAGATGGCTATTGCAGCTAAGTCTAACGGGTTAACAAAAACAGGTCAGCTGTTATTTCAACAAAGCGTAGAGAGCTACGTTTACTGCGTATTAGGTGCGCAAGCAAAGACTCGATGGTCAATTGTTGGTAGAGGTGCTATGTCATTACAAACACAGGAGGTGTTTAAAAAAATAATTAGCGGCACAACCATTCAAGACGATCAAACACTTGCCGTGAGTAACATGAGGAAAGCTATAAAGGATACAAATGTTGTGTTAAACATGGCTATCACACCAGGAATTATACTCATACCATCAAACATGATCATACTTGACGAGATGATGACTGGTTACAACAACATTCTAAAACTTGCTGGTAAGGGGATGAGTTTCGGTAAGAACGATAGAGTTAACTATGATGCAAGCGAACCCGTATCGAGCGCAAGTAAACCCGTATCGAGCGCAAGTAAACCTATGACGAAACCAACTGCGCTTCCTATGCGTAATCAAAGCAGTCCAAGCATGTATGGGGAGGGGTTAACTCTTTTTGCTGTCACGTTAATTGGCGGTGTATTAATTTCAAGGCTTATAATTTAAAGAAACACAACAAAACTTTTTTACTGTAGTTTTGCTATGAACTTGCTAAGAACTGTTGACAGCAAAAACTTAACATACTTTCAACAAAACTTTTTTACTGTAGTTTTGCTATGAACTTGCTAAGAACTGTTGATAACAGAACATAACAAAAGGGTATAATAAATGAGTGACGAACAAATTACGATGGTAAAAAAGGAGAAGAACCCTGCAAGAGTAAATGCAGGTAAAAGACTTGCTGACTATAACAAATCAGCAAAGGCAGGTCAAGCAACGCAGAAGCTTACACCAATAGATGAGTATAGTGAGGATAGCGAAGTAGAAGATAGCCCTAGTGGAATTAGTATTATGTCAATCCTAACGGGGGTTGGTATAATCTCAGGTGTGGTTTGTCTTTACTTCACTTACAAACAAGACAAAAGAGCAGAAGCACTTATACCCACTAAAGATGTTAATGACAACAACATCCCTCAAGATGTTAAAGAACCAAACACAAAAATGCGTAGCTTTAACAACTAAAGCATACTAATAAAGAGAGAATGACTACATACAAAATGGAACAACTACTTCCAGGTTATGAAAGAATTAAGGACGCTCAAATTATGGGAAAAAGAACGTTTAATAGCGTTACATTTAATCCCACCAAGGCGAGCCCTGGGGATGAGTTGTATATCCCTCTCCCTAGTTTAGGAGCTAACGTGTGTTTAGTTCCAAACTCGCTCTTCTTAGTCGCAAAATTTAAAAGCAATAGTACAAAGTCGTGGTTTTTAAACAACTTAGGTAAACTCTTAGCAAGCAGTCAAGAGATAACAGTAGATGGTACAGTCGTTTACGACAACATCAACGAAAGCATTTACACCGTTTACAAAGACTTATGGCTTCCAAAAAAGCAAAGAGCTAACATGATTGACGAAGGTGTTATGAACGAAAACTCTCGAAAGCTTGTGTCAAAAGACGATACAGGTGATAGCTCTAACACCAATGATGAGTTCATGGTGAAAGTGTTTAACGACCGTGTGAGAATTAAGCTTGGTAAAATTCTTAACGATCACGGATTGTATGCTCCATATGGAATGAGAAGTAAAATTCGTTATAGAATAAGGTTTCCGCTTGCGCATGAAATTATGGTTGCACAAAGTGGTTCAAGTGTTGTTGACTACAGCTTGGTAGACATTAAACTAGAGTATGTAACGATAGAAGACGTCAATACATACAACTCGGCCTTGTCTAGTTACCAGGTTGGTAGATCTCTAATCTACGAGCACATAACTATGATGAAAAAATGTATTTGGGACAAAGGATCAACGCTTATCAACGAAAATGTCAACCTCCCAAGACAAAGCATGAAGTACATCGTCATGTTATTCAAAAACAAAATACTAACAAACAGCGAGGAGTACGTGTACCCAAACATCAAAAACGTACAAGTTACAATAGAAGGTATTCCAAACTCTGTCTAAACCGAAAAAGCGACACTCTGCCGGTTTCAGAGTTCTTCCCCGACAACAAGTTCGCATTATGCATCGATCTTAGAACGTTTAACGACAACAACGTCTCGGGTAACGGAAGAAAAATTTTAAACACGCAGTCTGGTGTGTTGTTAGAGATAACAAAAGAAGTAACCGCAAAAGATCTTACATGTTACATCTTTGTGGTGTCCGATGGTATTGTAAACATTGCAAACAACTCTCTACAAGGTGTCGAGTACTAAACAGCGAAGCGTCGAGTACTAATTTCCTAATCCAAACAAGTTTAGGAAATTAAAATAAATGACATTAGAGACACCATTCAATATGATAATAGTTGGAATGACGGGGTGTGGTAAGACATACTACCTCCTTAAAATGTTAGAGAACGAGTACAAAGGTCACTTCGAGTACATCTTTTTAATTTGTCCAACCTATTTGTTCAACCAAACGTATCAAAATTGGGAGTTCAAAAACGATGACAAGTTTTTCCCAATACCATGTGATCAAGACGACGTGGAAAGTTTTCTAAAGTATATTACTAAAATTTACAGCGGAACAAATAGTCTTATTATTCTAGATGACTGTGCTAGTAGTCAGTCAGTTAAAAATAGAACGAGTGAGATGGTAAGACTCGCCTTCTCCGCAAGACATTATAATCTAAGCACAATTGTTATTACACAGCAGCTAACAAGTATAACAAAACCTTATAGAGATAACACATCTAAGATGGTTACGTTCTACAACCCAACTAAAAAAGATATGCAGTTGTTCTTAGAAGAGTCTCTTAACGTTACTAAGGACCAAGAGCATGACATTATTGAAAAGTTAAAGACTAATAAATATGCCAGACTTGAAGTACTACGTCGACACCCTTTCACACATAGCGTTGTATATTCAACGTAAACCGCTCCAATCCGCAATTTGTTTCACCTTGCTCGCAATAGGATTTGTCTTGTTCGCGATAGGTATCATCTTATTCACAATTGGTGGTGCTTTGTTTGTTGTGTGTTATAATAAATGAGCGAAGAAGAGACATTTTTCAAAGATAACGCAAGTAATAACACTACTTCTGCAATCGAACCAGACACAGCGTCTAACGTGCGCGAGGGGCTTATTACATTATCCTTAAGAGGTGAAATCAAACAGACAGAGAAGTACCTTAAAAAAGCTAACCAAGAGACCTTAGAAAAAATTAAAAAAGAATACGATAGGAAGCAACTGGATGAGACTAACGAGTTCATCTCAGAAAGTTTAATATCAAAGTTTTCAGGTCTAATGGAAAGTCTAAATATGATTGATGACAAAGACAATATGGTGGATGAGCTAAAGAACAACCATATGATAAAAAAAAGACTTAAAAAGCATCCTAAGTCATATAACACCATACTTACCATACATTGGATTGCTTTGTGGTGGGTTAGTCGTTGGAAAGCATATTATGTATAAGCGAAAAGACACACCTAAACAGGAGGACCTGAAGGACATAGATCCACAGGTTTAAACTGACCCGTATTTTTTCATTTACTAGATGTAAATGAAAAATTTAAGACAATTAAATGGGTTTTACAATCCCGGATAAAGTGGTGGTGCCGTTGGTTGATTACTTTGAACAAACTCTCTAACCACCTTTCTTTTCGTAAGCTCGGACTCTACCTCTTTTAGATCCACCTTACCCTCCTTTCTTTTAATGTTTTCACGTTTAACCTTTTTCAACGCCTTAACTGAACCTCTACTTCCATCTAATATTGCAACAACTCCTCCAAGTGCAGCAAGTACAATAGCAGAAGGAAAAATTATGGCGACGGCCACACCTCCAACTACGAGGGTTAGTTTTAGTAGTGTCTTACCTACTAGTTTTGTTTTCTTTTTAAACAATATTTTTTTCATTTGAGAAAGTTTGGTCACTACTTCGTCTCTAACATCTGTTAGCTCTCCCTCTGTAAGGGTTATAATCTGTTCCATCTTATTTATTATAATAATAAAGATGACGCATATGTTAATATTTGGAGCTGGATTATATATAATTGACAGACTTATTAATCCGAAATGTTTATGTGATCTGTGCGGGTCACAGGGGCCACAAGGTTTACAGGGACCGCAAGGTCTTACTGGAAACACTGGCTTGCCTGGTGTTAGAGGACCACAAGGTGATGTAGGCCCACAAGGGTTAAGAGGGTCACATAGTCTACTTAAAACTAAAGAAGTACAAAAAGATGGTAGCATCCTTAAGGATGTAATAGCTGATAAAATTTTTAAAAAATAAAGCATGTTTTAGATTACGTATGTTTTAAGACATACGCAAACTCATCAAATTAAAAGTCAACCAAGATATTTAAACAAGACTCGTTACCATAGGATGTACCAATTTGTTGAAGGTAAAGTTTAAAACCTGCAAGCAACGTGTGGTCAGAAGTTACATCTTTAAACTTAAACTCTCTACCTAAAAAGAACACGTTACCAACTATTATTGGCGAGTCTGAGTATTTAATAACTGCAAGGTCTATGTCCTGCTCTGTTCCATCAAGTTTGTACGCGTGAAAAACATACTTAATTTTTAACGTTGATATTACCTCATCTTTGTCAAACGTGTGGTTAGTTATTACAAATCTGGCATCATCGTTGGAAGATATGCAAAACATAACGGGTGACGGCCATCCAGAATTTAAGCTAAATGGTGTACTTACTGCAGAATTAGATAACGCGGCGTAATATATTTGATAATCCATCGTTCTTAGACTTGGTTTAGGACTTTTTGGTGGACTGGATCCCTCATTATTGTTAGTCTCTTTCGAGTAACCAAAGTTTAAACTCATTTATTTAAGAGCTTTAAGAGCTAGTGAGCATAACGTGTTTGTCTTTGGGGTTGCGATTGTTTTTGGTAGCACAACTCCACTTTTAGGTAACACTCTCCAATGCCCAATTGCCATCGTGTTTACTTCACCCTCACAAATCACTCTCTTGTCATCATTAGCACTTAGAGCCACCTTGTTTACAGTCTCTGTATAAATCACATTCTTTCGACTCCTAAACGTGTTCATACTTCTGTGCTGTTCCTTCCCGCTAAACAGACAGGTCTTATAATCATTAAACGTGATGTTGTTTTTGACAACCCCCTTTTTAACACCCTTACACTTTTTTTCCTCCACTTTGCTGTCAGCCATCTTGTATGCATACAGCTTGCTACGTAGTCCTACAAACTCAGATATAACCTCCCCACCACACTCATCCTTCATCTTTCCAATTACTTTTTTGTTAATACCAGTAGGTATTCCTGATGGGTGGTTCTTATCGAAGTCGCTGGTGTCAAAGTGTGTTTGAACATCCTTAGAGATGTCTTTGTAAAAGTCCTCCGTCTTAATCTCATAACACAAGCTGTCTGTGTCTGTAAACAGTAGCTGTGCTTTGTCACCATACTTGTTTTTAATGTAACCGTAATGAAAGTCGTACATTAAGGTTTTACTTATATCAAGAATGCTCATCCCTAAGTAGATGGGTTTGTTTAATTTGATGGTGGTTCTATTCATGTGAACCGCCACTAGGTTTTCTGTAAAGGTATTCACTCCTTGAAAGTTAGGCTTCTTAGCTAGCTTTTGAAGTTGATTAGGTCTAGTAATTAGCCTAACATCCGCCCGGTTACGAACGTTCTCCATTGTCTTCCCAAAGACGGAGTTGTTCATTAATTTAAAGAAGTCCTTTTCAAAGTCTGTAGTGCCTTTTGTCCTAAGGTCTGTGTTGAGCTGGATGTACTCCTTTAACCAAGCTCTTTCGTTAAATTTAATGCCTCTGTGGATTTTTGTTAACTTCAAACCAAGCTTAATGTACTGCTTTAAGCTCTCATAGTGTAGTACGTACTTGGTCTTATTGTTAAGGTTTGGAATGAGCTTATCCACCTTGTTTACCGTTAAACTTTCAGGGGCTAGCGGGTACTCATTGTGAAGGTCGTGTAACGAAGTGGGGTACTCTAAGTTTACTTCTAATATACACCCCTTCCCTTCTTCATTACATATATCATTCCAGTTCTCAAGCTCCTCTTCACTCATCCACTCAAACCCATCCACAGGTAATGGCATGCTCATCGCCCACCCGTACAGGTTGTTCGCATCTAAATAAATTATAAATATACTATCCAGCTCGGGGTCATATACCTTCATGTACTTGTTGTTAGCCTTTGCATGTCTCTTAGTGATTGTGCTAACCCCACCTCTAATACCTTGTTCTATCATCAGGTACATGTCTGGGTCTGTTAGTAACTCTAACTCAACTTTAGAAATCTTTAACGCAGCATCCCAAGCTAGTCCTGGTGCTGTATAGTACCAGAGAGGATCTAACCCATAGTTTTTAATGCAAACGTCTCTATAGTTTTCCATGACGTCAGCAAGTAGTAGGGTGTCTGTTTTTAGATAGATATTGTGGTAGTCTCTCATCGTCTCACATTTAAACTCCGACCACACTTTTAGTGCGTGTTTAAAGTCCTTGTCTGATATGTTCGTATCATTAAGCTTGCTATGGAAGGACGACATTGATGGTAGTTTGGTTTCACTTAGCTTGTTAAAACCAGTCATGTACTCGTACGGATACACACCTTTCATCTTTAACAGCTCAGACGTTCCCATCTCTTCCTCTAGTATTTTAAACTGGTCTTTTCCAAGACCCTTCACAAGACCATCTAACGACTTAAGGGTAAACTTAAGTGAATCTAAAAATCTAACCTCTAGTGTTTTTTGTTTTTCATTCCCCTCCTTATCGGTGTATGTCTCCATTACTATGTTCTTACTAAATGAGATGTACTTCTCATCAGTCTTTGGAATGCATTTTATATTGCCCTCAGTAAATCCTAAACTTTTAACAAACAGGTGTGAGTCGTACCCTTCCAGATTGTGGAATAGAACTGGTACAAACTTTGGGGCTCTCATCTTAAGGTTACACGCATTATGGACGGCACCGCGATACCTTCCAGTAAGATGGCAATGATCTCTGACACGGTCATCATTTAGACTTAATCCGCATGCATAGCAGTCGCTAGCGTGAAAAAAGCAGGGCCTTTTTTAACTAATGCACTGGGGGGGCAAATGCCCCCCCAGCCCCCATGTTTGCCCCCCCAGTCAACTTTTGCCCCCCCAGTGCCCCCAGTCAACTGTTTGCCCCCCCAGTGAAGGTCCCTTGTGTGCAAAAAGCAAACTTTATAATTTTGAGGAAAATTACGGTATTATCACAACCAAAACAGGGATCGGTTTACATATTTTAGATAAAAAATAGGAATATGTTGTATAGTCCGGGAAAAATTTTTTTAGTGTTTTCCCCCGTCGACGACAAAACCAATCATATTTATTGAGAAACGTTGACGGGCATGCACTTGTTAGGTCCCCTTTTCGATTATTGCCCCCCCACTAACGATTTCTTAAAAAAGGCCCTGGAAAAAAGGCCCTTGTGGAGTCATCCTAATGGAGCTATTCTTACTCATTATTTTATAAACATCTTTCAAAGACGCCTCTAACGAGTCTACAAACTTTTTACCAATGTCCTCACCCTCCTCTTGGATGGTATATCTCACCGTCTTTGTGGAATACATTTCCTCATCAATACACTTAATAGTGTAACAATAGCCGCTTGGGTCGTGTCTATTAGTTTTTGTCGTAAAGCTTATGTTAGGGTTGTTTTTAACAGTGCTTATGGAAAGTAAGAATGACTCAAAGTCGGCGTAAACCACGAAGGGGACCTTATGCATTTTGTGGTACTGTTTGAATGATATATGACTTCCCTCGGGTGGGTAAACATGTCTTTGGTGGCCATGGTTCTCGCACAGGTCATTGTGTGAAAGTAGTAGTTCTGACGTTCCAAAGCTGTTTAAACATCTAAGACAGATGTGTTTTTTGTGACCATAAGTGCTAAGCTGTGAAGATAACAACCTGCTAATATCTTTCACAACACTATAATGCTCGTCAAGTAAAAATAAGTTAACATGCTTTGTATTACGAGTCTTACTTAGTCTTAATGTGTACACGCTTTTAGTCTCATCGTCGTAGCTAAACACATTAACATTAACATCGTTGTTAGTCTCAAATTTGCTAATGTCATTTAAGACTATTGGGAATTTAATATCCGACCAGTTAAGTCCCTCCGCCTGCACTTTAAGATTTCCTGTAACACGCTCCTCGTCGCGCTTAACAGGGTTTAAGGCTCTTGTGATCGCCCACTTAAAACATTGGTTATCATCGTTCTCCATGTTAATGACAGCCTTTTTGTATTTGATTATATTTGGTAATGGTTTGTAACTACCACCTTCTAAGGGTGTAAACTTAGTAATGTAGATCTCAAGCTCCTCCACAGATAAAAACCTCCAGCCGCTCCCCTCTTTTTGATACTCAGCAAGCGATTCTAACATCTTTTCCTTCATCATATCATACTCTGTCATGGTGTCCTCTTCGCTGATGATGGTGTGCGTGTTACTTCGAAAATGTGAAATAGTTATTATAGTCTCACCTGTTTTTGGATCTGATCTCACCATCCTGCATATTAAAACTGTGTTAACCTTCTTCCCAATGCTATTAATACTGTTAAATAATTTTTCCACCTCACGTGTGGTAACCTTAAGAAACACTTTTGGATCTTTAAAGTTCCCACCGCTAATGGACCACTTGCTATGCATCCTATTAATAGACTCTGTAATCAATCTTGGCTTTAAATTTTTACCTTCCTCGTAAATTTTTTGTAGTTTGTTTCGTAATGTATTCCTATTCTTAATGAGTCTCTTTTTTGTACCCTTCCACCTAATGTCATCAAGCACTTTGGCTTGCCTCTTCTCCTCCTTTTTGATCTCACGATCCCACTGCTTTTGATCTCTAGTGCTTTGCTTCTTAAATTCTTTAGTCTTTAATCGATCAAATCGGTCCTCGGCTTTCTTCCTTGTTCTCATCTCAGCCCGTATTTCACGATCCCACTTAGCGGTCTCCTTTTTAAGTACTTGTTGTTGCCGCTTCGCTTCCTTCGCATTTGCTTTTCGAACTTCACGGTCCCACTGCTGTCTTTTAATGGCACTCTCCTTTTCAAAATGTTTTTTAAACATCTCGCTCACACGTCTATCAGTCTTTTGTCTAACCAAATCCCTCCTCACCTTCTCATTTTGTTTAAATATTTTAAGGTCTTCACGATCACCGTCGGCGTTTTTTCCAAGTCGCTCCATTCGTTGTATCTTTTGCTCGCGCTTTAAAGTCTCAGCCCAAACTTTGTCAATGGTGTTATACTCCTTCTTCATCGTGTTGTCTTGATAAGTTTTCACGTTGTTGTTTAAAACTGCCTCGCGTTGAGTTTGTTGAAAAATTAGTTTGTTTGAACTTAAAGTATTCATCACTCCTTTATTAGTATAGATAGTATACAATCCTTTAAAACAATTTTAAAGGCTTTTACCTTTAAGATTGCAAGTGAGTTTTTTTTGTTTACAGACATGTTACCTCTTTATTAGTATAATTTTTATACGACCCTTTAAACTATCGTATGTGCACTTGCGTTCGTGACCCCAAGCATGCGCTGGTAAGTCTTGCTCTAAAGGTTTGTGTTCGTGACGTGGTGAAGGTGTTGTAGGTGAGTTGTAAATTTGCGTAACATGTTGGTTAGTAAGTTGTGAGAGTTGGATAGTAAGTTGCGAAAGTTGGATAGTAAGTTGCGAGCGCTAGCGAGCATTGGAATTATGAAACCGGTTGAAACCGGTTTTAAAATTTGCTGACGTGACAAAATTAAAAGTAGACAAAGTAGACAATGCGCCAGAATCGGTGTTATCTCTATACTGAATCCAACTATCTTTCAGTCTATTTAAGACGATTTGACATCGAAAAGCCGCACGAAAAAACAAATAAATTTGCAATCAGTAAGCACTTACTTTGCTACACAAAAAGTATATAAAACATCTCAAACTTTTTATATCAAGCACTTAACAAAAACAATCATTTAAAATTTTCAATCCGAGTCACGACAAGGTTTGTGGGTGAACGAACTGTAAAATATTATAACAGAGAAGAGTATATTATTGCTGCAGTTAATGTCTATTAGATTATATTATAAAACCATTATATCATTCGATCTCGTCGTATATGGCTGATAGCCGACTCGATGCTACAAGGCCTCTTTTAACTAATGTACTGGAGGGGCCAAAGCCCCCCCAGCCCCCATGTTGGCCCCCCCAGTAAGCTATCCCCCCCCCCAGTGAAGGTCCCTTTTGTCCAAAATATAAGCAAATATAAGCTCCGTTTAGATGGGATATATCAAAATTGTCTCTGAAAATACAGGAAATCAAGCCACAGAGACTTAAGAACACAACAATTTTCTGGAGGAGGACCCCCAGACACAACTTCCCCTTCACATACCTGTAATACACCACCTACTTGTTACGTCCCCTTTCGACGATGCCCCCCCCCTACTAACGATTTCTTAAAAGAGGCCCTGCGATGCTACGCACCTCGTCGGCTATCAGCTCATATACGACTCGAGCTCATGGTATAATTGTTAAGGCTTAAAAGGCGAAAACGTTATATATTTTCAAACTGTAAACAATATGGCCGGGAAATCTCGAAGCACATAATATTATATAATTTATCATTAAAACGGAAAACTTTGAAATTTTATAGCTAATGAATGAAAACATTCTAAAATCAAGAAAAGGCATTAAAGGCCAAGAAAATAATGTTAAATAACTTCAAGTGATTGTGTTTTCAATGATTTTGCTGGAAATATTAACAAAAATTATCCAGGTTCATAAATCGGTCACTTTCATGTTCAAAACTGTAAAACTACGAGTAAAACGTCAAAATTTTACGTTTTGTGTAAAAGATTGTCTGAAGTCTGAAGCAACTGACTATATAGCTGAGACAAGTTTTTCTCTCGCTCTTCTCTACTCTAGCTACTAGAGTAGGCTATCACCCACTGAGTAGGGAGCCAATCAGAATTAACGCAGTATTTGTAATACTGAGCCTATTACTGTATTATAGGTTTATACTAAAAACGGATAGCCATTTCTGGACCTCTAGACAGAATAGTTTGATCTGAGAGAGTTATCCAGTATAAATAGTAGGCTACTATTTTTAGTTCAAGTTACCCAATTTACTGATCATCAGCTTGCATGATTGCTATGTAAGTTAGGGTTTTTGTAATGGTGAGATAAGAGTTTGTGAATACATCTAGTAAGGGACTTATAATATTTATGTACTGTAAGCTGCCGTAATTTGTGTGTGAACAATCTAAAAATATTAAAAGCACTCCAGCGTTTTGAGCGAAGGCTGTTACGTTGGTCACTAAAACTCAGTAAAAGAGTTTGCACGAAGGTTTTCTCAAACCCTCATGCCACGGTCAAAAGGCAACAAGAGTTGTATAAGAATCGCGACAGGAAAAATTTAGCGCACGCAACGGAACTCTTGCATGGAGCACTTTGAACGAGCTCAGAGTCATTGAAAGTTGATGAGAGCTGGTTATCAAATACGGCCGAGACTTACAACTCTCATCAACTCCCATCAAGCCTCATCTTCGTACGAAAGACTATCGAAGTGTCTTTTCTTCAGTAATTCGGACAAAATTTTGGCTAGTACCTAACTATACTCTTCCATAACAGATTCGTAAATATATAACCTATATATACATATGAAAAAGACTTCATACCTCCCATAAAGACACTCGCGCCTACGGTCGTCAGAGCATCAATAGCTTTTTCTTCGGGATTATTTTCAGTGGAAAATACGAAAGCATGAGCTATATGAGCACAATAGTCAACTGCGAAACCAATTGCCATGACCAGGTTGATCATTGAAATTGAGTTTAATGATACACCCCAAACATACATCAAACCTACGGGAAAAGGAAACATATGAATTTTATTCACCCCAATTCACCCTACTGTACATTTTTATTTCAACGTGTCTAATATAATAAAGGGGAAGGTGTTGATTAAGATGAGTTAACAATGCAAACTATATCTGCCCATCTCTCTTGTTAAGCCTTAATATAAACTCGCTGAGCACCACCAATTCTTTGTTCGTTTACTCTACCTAACTACCTATTTATCCACATGGACCCGTCGAGAAGCATATGGCTGCACTCGTCAAAGAGAAAGTGTTGGGCTAATATGGGTGAAACAGACTATCTGAAAATGTCTCTTATTAACCCATTAATCGCCACGTGCCCTTTACTCGTCCTACTTTATTATTTCACTCAGTTTAACGCTAGACGATTTACACGTTAAAGGGAAAGATTTGGACGTTGATGGGTTGACCAGACTATCTGTCCATGTCTCATGTTAACCCATTGCGCCGCAATGCGCCCAACTATGTAATTTCACTCTCCCTGACACTGTACAATTTTTCTCTTCAAGAGAAAATGTTAGCCATCTGCCCATGTCTCTCGTTGGAATTTCCAAATGTTTTCGCAACGATGTTAAGTTTCATAGTTTGCCCAGGCTGAATAAGGAACAGCTATTTCTTACCTAATAGTTCAAATATGAGCAGCTATTTCTTACCTAATAGTTCAAATATGAGCGACACAAATGCTAAAAGAACGAGTAAAATAGCCATAGGGTTCACCAAAAACAGGCTGGTCACCACCAAAATTGCCGCTGCAGCGAGAGCTATATTCCGAATTGTTTCTGGCACAGTTGAGACGATCAACTCAATAAATAGGAACCAGTATGCATTTGCAAACACAGGCAAGGTAGTTTTATCTTTCAGATCATCACGGATTGTAGTCATGGGATCTCGCAGCTCGAGAGAATTAGATGTCCCTTTCAAAAAACAGTATAGTCGAGAAGCCATAATGGTAGAGTTATCTTCTGAAAACAAGATATCTTTCCGGAACTGTGGTTTACTTTTCAGGAATACGTCCAGTGAACCTAGTGTGGAAAATTTAACATCAGATCTTATTGTACAAAAACATGAACTGTCTTCAACATGAATGTAATATTACTCAGTTCGATATTTCAAGTTATTAATTCCCGGGCAAGCGCCGTTGACGGTGATAGCCCGGGCGAGGGCACTAATTCTGTTTGTCTTTTACACCGTGAAAAAGAGAGCTAGCCGATTTCAAAGTTCATCAATGATCGCGCGCCCATTTCTTTGGCTTACCGTTCATGGGCCGATGGAGCTCCCCTTGATCTCAAATATATGACAGATTGTCAGGAGTGGAATGAGTGGAATGAGCGAAAGTTTTTAAACTTTTAATGTCTTTTCAAAAAAATATGAGAAATTTTGAAACTTGATGAAAGAGCCGTGACACAATCTTTTTCTCTTTTAGTTTACAAAAAGCATAAGAAGGAAAATATGATCGAAATTCGTAAAATGTCCGTGGTAAAATATGAGGCAAGTTTGTTTTGATTGTTGATGTATTTATAGCCGAAATTTGCTGCTTATAAATGAGTTTCCACTAAATAGTTTCAGTGCATCTGTTAGTTTCTTAAATTATCCTATTTTATGTTATCAACAATCTTTAAATTAAAAGGAAAGCGGGAGAATTCTATGATTTCAACTGTTTTCATTTCAAACACAAAGTTTATCGGCAAGAAGAAGTTTAGTTTCATCGACATTTCGAAATGTTTTACGAAACGTTTAATGTTGAATTTTACTTTAATTCGAAGCTTATAGAAAGCATAATAACATACCTACATCATATATTTCAAAAATTGATAATTCTACAGATAAAATTGCTAATCTTTTTATTATTTTTATCGTTTTATACTGTACAAAAAATATATACATATGATTGAACAGTTGTGTACAGTGGAGTGTGGGGGATAACAAGATGATAAACTTGGAATATATATATTTTATACACATAGGGAAGCTACTTCATGCTAGAGCCAAATCAATGATCTAATGGTCGGATCAAAGCTAGCGATCAAGTAGAGATAACTATAATCATTTGAACACCACAGTTTCAAAGACTTTTCCAGATCAGCATCATGCAATCTGCACAGATATAGGGGGAGATCAGCCCCCCCCCCCAAAATCGACATGGAATTTTAACAAGGGGGTCCGCCCCCATGAGCTCCCCCCTCCACTATACCACTGTGATTGTGTTACCATGACTACAACTAGAATGATTGACTTAAGGCGAACAAGCGTTCGTTCAGCGCAGCAGTTTGCTTATTGAGATTACTTCATGTTAAAACAATATCTGGGAACTATAGTTGTTTGGCTAGGGCGAAGGGTTGGTGCATGCATGTATTTCTAGCCAAATAATATTATACTACATTTTTTTTTATATGTCTTTGTAATTCTAAGTGTGTTTTGGTTCGCAAGATGCCTGAACTTGCTCAATACAATAAAGATAGAGCAAATATAGTATAGGGTGGTTACCTCAAAATCTTCACTACCAATGGTTTCATCCTGTAGAGTTACTTGATAATAAGTCGATGCCACTTAGGGCGAAACAATTGGTGATGAAGATTTGAGACGAGTGAACCTAGGCTATATTACATAATTATTATATGTGTGTACATGTATGTATGCATTATTTACTATTTCGGTTAATTTTAAATATATTGCAAATGATTACCTATGCAGAAAATAAATTTTAGTTATTCAATATAAGTAGGTTACCTAAAACACCTGACTCGATTAACCTTGTTGTTATATACACGTTTTCACTACGCTCAATATTTGACACGGTACGGTTAAAGGTACAGTTTCCAATTTTAACCGCGTGTCATGCAAAAAATTGAGCATATTGGTATAAACGGGATTCCTTATATCAGGAATCCAAACATATAGGCTCGCGCTCAACAATCAGTTAATCATATTATTAGAAATTTTGTAAATGATTCTAGTAGCATGCTGGATAAAGGTTATTTACTTACCTAGTAAACTTTTAGTAGTATTTTGAGTTTGATACCATTTCTGAAGTTCTGAGAACCAAGATATGACAGTAGGACGGTAAAATTTGTTCTCCACTATGATTTGAGTTAGATTGTTAATCTTCCATTGTGTGCTCTGATCAGAGTAATTAACACCATTTTCTAAAATTAGGTCGACTTGTATATCAGTGTTAAAATATTCTTCTAAAGTATCCAGGTAGCTTATATATTCCGAGCCGTCTTTAGCTAGGTCTCTGCGGTCGAAATCTTCGCTTACAAAAGTGGTACCGTAAATACCAATTGCAAGCAGACATACCGAGAGAACCACAACAACCACTTTAGTGGGGGGTTTCATTAAGAACCTACCCCATACCTCCATTATCTTGTTGGAGGTTTGGAGTAAGGGTTCGTCCCAACGAGGGGCACCGGGGCGAGGGGGTGACGCCTTAAGACATGGCAAAATATCTCTGCGGCCCGCATTCATACGTCGACAATCGTACGACATAAAAGCGACAAAAATAGATACGAGGAATAAAAAGGCGAATGTTAGCGAAAGTGCAGCGTAGGTGCAGAAGTAGATTATAGATGGAAATTTGGACGTCGTTCCAACCGCAAAGGCTACAAGGTCGGTCATCGTTGTCATGGTTACGGCCGGTCCAACGGTCCGCATGACAGTACTAAGTCGTTTTGGAACGGACTTGTCTTGATGTGTCCGATCAAGTTCGTCCACAATTATAAACATGTCATCAATTCCTACTCCAAGTATAAGGAAAGGCAAGACACCTACTATGCTTACAAACGGTGTCTGAGCAAGCATGGACAAACCAAATCCAGTCAAAATTCCGAACGCTACACACAGCACACCGCTCATAGCCAGTAATCCATGTCCGGTCAATGGATTTCGATATTTACCCAACATAAAACATGCAAAACTTATCATCAATGTAAGAGTTAATGCCATGAATTTTCTATCGGAGCCTACACTTTCCGAGATTGCGTCATCAATACTGCGTTCCGCAGTGAATAGCAACGAGTCGCATTCTAAACTAGTTCTTTCCAGATCTTCCATTTTTTTCAAGAATTCCTTTTCCCAATTATCAGTATTTTCCGAAACATCGTCATCCAGCCCTACGCCTCGTATATGATAAATCATCCTTAGGGCTTGTGCTGAAACAACAAGGCCATTATCATCATAAGTTGGAATGCCAAGGATTAGTTGAAATAGTCCAGTATTTGTTGGCAATAAAGTGTTTAACTTTGGCAACAAGTTGGTGAAATTTGAAGTATAGTTAAAAATCCATAGCGGCTCCTCTCTCTTACAGAAACTCAACTTTGCTAAAGGATCACTTTGTATGTTTGGTAAACAAACATCTAGGTAACCTGGAATAGCCATTACTAAATTGTGGAGCTTTAGAGCATCGTTGAAGCACGCTTCATTTAAAACATTTCCACCGCGTTGCAGTATTATGATCTCAGCCTGCCTCGATGGACGGTGAAACCCATAATCTCCAGCTTTTTCGAGATTTTTAACAGATTCGCTTTTCTGCGGCACATATAGTTTCTCTGTTCTGTTCTCAGTTTTCATGAAAGCAATCCCAGAAGCAAATGCACCCAGTACAACAAGGCATATTGCAATAGTTATGAGTGGATGTAAGCCAACGGTCTCACCAAGCAAGGCAAAAAACTGGGAAATCTTGCCATTATACCATCGACAAAGTTTTAGCCAAAGTTTCCAAGGGGTGACGTAATTGCACCCAGAATCACTATTGAAATGAAATAAATAAAGTCAAGGTGAAAGAGGTACGTCTACTCTGACATTTACTTGATATTGCCGGATATGCAAATAATTAGACAATGAATAATTGAAAATTACACGTGGTCCAGTGTTTTGCCGTGTTTTAAAATGCCTGTATTTCTGGTTTCTGTCGTCATGTCACAAAATTTAAATTTTGTGGTGTGTATCTAGGGATAATTGTGTATTTGAATTGTATAATCAATGATAAACGCGTACTACAGTAGCTGTGTTTTATTGGGATACTAAGTAATATTACCATACATCAATATATGAGGATAACATGTGTCTTATAGAGATAGACCACTGGGATAGACCAATAATATATGAAGGGGATCACCTCATGATAATTTATGATAAGTCTTACGCACCATCAAGCTTTGCGGCCTTTGCCGACGTTCAAAACCAAAAGTTCATAAACACTCGAACAGCATACAATAATTCTTGTTTAAGAATTTACAGTATTGTTGAAAATATGAAGAATCAACGGCTCAAGAAACCTCGAAAAGGTACATTTTACAAACCTTTACTTACTGTACTACATTCAAATTTATGTTTTAACTTGTTTATGAAGCGCACCATGTCACCTTTTCAGGCGCCATATTTTTCATATTGGGCATTCGTCTGACAACGGATCCCCATATCTTAACGCTATTTGTCCGAAACAATTGTTTTCCTCGTTCTTAAAACACGCTAAAATGATACCAAATACATTTCGATAGTTTTCAAGCACTGGCAAAGGTCACGTAACGTACGAATACAAACGTGCATTGCAACGAAACAAACTGAGACAATTCGAAGACCAATGGTGCACTAATAAAGCGCTCGCAAAAATTGTAAATAAAACGTTATTATCATAAACTTTTAAAACAAGAAAACAGAAAAAATATAAGATAGGAAAAGTACTACTTCAAAGTAATAGACGCCTCACAATCTGATGTAAAATATACTTAGGGTAAGTATAAGAAACCACGACGGAAAACACTGAAATTAAGAAGAGAAAAACAAACAAACCGCGGCGACCGCCTTACAAGCGCTCACACTGTGGTTCGAGTTCCACTCATTCTTGGGTTCCCACGAACAGGTGGCCTCATTAGTTAGGAGCAGGGGTTGAGTGCGGGCAAGTTTCAGGTTAATTTATTGTTGAAAACAACGCTGCGTGAATGTTGTATGTACGCATGTTGTATATGTACACATTATGTCGGACAAATAGCGGTTATACATTGGGATCCGGTGTCGGACGAGTATCCACGGCGAATAATGAAATATATTTATATGTCGCCTAGCTTTGATTCCCATCATAGACCCTGTCACCCTGAGATTGGATGCCCTGTTGCATAGAATAGTTATCGTCCCACTGTTTATTTTTCTCTTTGCCTTGGTGTGATAATAGAACACTTATTTATAGTCACCCTGGGAAAGCAGTATGCGAGACACATACAGCTGTATACATATACCCAGTATACCTCCATTTGAGCTATAAGTACAACAACATCCCAGCTAGAACACAACGTAATCGCAACGTTGCGGGAATGTTGTAATTTGGTTAGGTCTGAAAGTAAGTTGGTTATATTGCTGTTTTGTATATTCACAATTTCAATTAGTTACTGCAGTAGTTGCTATATATTGATATTTATCAGTTGATGAGCTTTGGGATATTGATGATACCATGTTTAACACAGCAACTCTTCAAAATTTTAGGCTGTGAAACCAGTATGCCTGGCAATGTTTTGCATAATTTCCTATTTACTCTTGCTTAGTTGCTCTCAAATCATTTTTCTTACTTTTATTTTGTTTCGCTTAACTTGTATCAGAGTTCGGAATATACCTTTCTATAAAAGTATTATATTTAAAATTTCTTCTGACAAATTTCTATCGTCCTGATTCAAGCCAATCTACATTTTGAACCTGCTTTGGAATGAACCTCTGGAATGTTGAATTTTGGGAAATGTCTTGCATAATAATGTCTATCTGATATTTCACGCACGTACCAATATAATGGTACTTGTGAAAAATTATTGACCTCAGTTATGCGACCTAGCTGAGTGATGAGACGTGATTTAAGAGGAATGTGTGATTTTATCGAAATCTATTGCTATTTTCCGGTTTTGGATGATTTTTTGTGTGGTTTTGCGGTTTCCTATCGACACCCCTCCTTTTAAATAATTTAAAGTTATTTTGAGAGTCATTTTAAATTAAGTGTCCTTTAATCATCTTATTTGTGTATATTTTGGCTATATATATTTGCTAAATATTCAATCGCGTACTCAAAGTATGCCTTCTAAATGGTAGGCAATATGAAGGAGGGGTGTCGGGGCCTATAGGAAACCGCTAAACCACATAAAAAATCATCCAAAACCACAAAATAGCAATAGATTTCGATACAACCGAATACACAACCAAACGTTTTGTCACACATTCCTCTTAAATCACGTCTCATCACTCAGTTAGGTCGCATAATTGAGGTCAATATTGACAAGTAAATTCTAATTGTGAATAAAAAGTCTTTGTCTCCATTATATTTGTACGTGCGCGAAATATCGGCAGATAAACATTATCATGCAAGGCATTTCCAAAGTTCAACATTCCAGAGGTTCATTCCAAAGCAGGTGCAAAACATAGATTGATTTAAATCAGGACGATAGAAATTTGTCAGAAGAAATTTTAAGTATAATACTTTAATAGAAAGAGTTCCAAACTCTGATACAAGTTAAGCGAAACAAAGTAAAAGTAAGAAAAATGAGTTGAGAGCAACTGAGCAATAGTAAATAGGAAATAATTACGAGAAAAACTGAGGAACAGGTCAATTTTAGTTATGATTCTGTCCGTGACGGAGAGTCGTTAATCCTCAGACTCCGAGAGTAAGTGAAATAGCATGCAAGCGAAATGACTTCTATTTTAAAAATACAAATTTCAATAAACCAACAAGTATATATATTGAGTACACTGGTTCGCACTGAAGAACTACAGAGCTACTCAGAGTCTCATTCCTGTTTAACATGCCGCTAAATTTAGATTTCACTCCACCTTTAAGCTGCAGTGATAAAATTCTTTTAAAATAATCCCTGTTTCATAATCCGTTGAAACGACAACATTGTAGATACATGAACAAATAATTAATAAACAATTTGCTCATTAATGATTACAGTTGACATAATGTTTGAAAATGTTTCGCCAAATGCATGTTGTAAATGTTGACATATCAGGGCCATTTATACGAGAGAAAATAAGTCGCGACTTACACAAGACGCATCTTATATAATAATAATATAATAATAATAATAAAATGATTTATTAACACATTTTCACACCAACATGGTGAATGACAACGTGTATACATATTTAGGATATTAAAATCGTATATAGAAATACATATAAAAATTTATAAACAGATAAAATTCATCATTGACAAGCAAATATTACTATTATACTATTAAATTAGATACCACATCTAAGCTATTGTTTTGAAACGTTCGAACACATAGCTGGAATAAAGCTATTTTTGTAGCGGTCAGTCCGACATTTGGGTGCACTATATAGTCGGCCATGTTATTCCATGCATGTCTTCTCTTGTCGGCGGTAATAGACAATGAAGTTGAGAACTAGGTTCATGGGTCTTTTTAAATGTTTTATGGCACAGAATCTGTCGTCTATATTCTAAACGAGAGCATTGTGCAATACTGAGGGCTTCATTATAGTTACGTCCAGGGTAAATAATGCGCAAAGCTCTCTTTTGACCATGATCAATCTTATCGGAGAGGTACTGTGGTAAGTAATGCGAACACACTCGTATATAAATGGTCAAATTCTAGTAATTCGCGACTTAAAAATACAGTAAACAGGTGTTCAGGCTGTTCCACAATAAGCCGCGACTTATTAGAATTTGACCATGTATACGAGTACGTTTTCGTCTTATATAAGACGCGTCTTATGAAAGTCGCGACTTATTTTCTCCCCTATAAATGGCCCTATTGTAAAAGCGTTTTCGTTAAGATCCATGATCTAACGATTATGGCTTAAACTTCATTAAGTCAATATTTACCCTTAAATAACGCATTATATAATGAATATATGAATGTAGACTATTCTTTTGTGTGCCATATATACTAATTGACTTCGCATTCTAAAGATATGTGTCCGAACCACTGCATGAACATTCACCACAGTCTAGTCTAGCTAGCTTTAAAACAGACATATTTATAAACAACTTTCACTTGAATCACTGAAACGGTTTTTCATTGTCAGGCATACTGGTTTCACAACCTAAAATTTTGAAGAGTTGCTGTGTTAAACATGGTCTTATCAATATCCCAAAGCTCGTCAGCTGATACATTTCAAAAGCTTATAACAACTATATAGTAACTGATTAAACTTGTGAATATACAAAACAGCAATATATTCACTTACTTTCATCAGTATACATCTTGAGACATCACCGCTGTTGAACTTAAGTCGATGCATTAAGTTATTGAGATCAACCGAAGTGTGTGGCAAGTCCTCACATCTGTGCGAATATCTATTTATCGTGGCCAAAGTCTAACTTTGTGATTCGATACTGGTGACGAACAATGATTGCTAATATTGCTAAAAACTGCGTTGCGCTTTAACGTTCCACGGACGTTTACAGAAGGTTGTACTAAAGTCTTTCTGTAACCTTCGGTAAAACATGCCTACAACGTTTTGCACACATATGTGACACCTGCATGCTTTTTGTTATTTTATACACAATTGCAAAAAATCTGGAACCAGAAACATTTGTGTGCATATATCATTCTTATCCAACAACTAATACAAAATGTACATAAGCTTACATTCACCTGTCAAGTGTCACCATTCTGCTTGTCTGTCAGTTTGTTTTGTCTTTTTCTCTCTCCATCTTTACTACTGATGGTCACTTGCTTAATATATATGTTGTAGCTATATGTCTGCCTGTCTGCCTGTCTGCTTGCCTGACTAAATGATCGACCGGCTGAATATGGGTGGGTTTCATTGCGCTATTGAGCAGCTTGATAAACAAATGTTATTATTTCATACCTTGACATGATATACAGCTGGTTTCAGAAGGTTTAATCTGTAGCAAAATAATTAATTTTTTAATATTTGAGATCATGGAGGACACTAGGGTGGGAATGTAGGACACGAGTTGGTGCACAATAGCCAATAGGCGCAATCTCCTGAACATAATAATTTCCAGAACCTGTTGAATATCACAGGGTGTGATATATAGGATCTACCGTGAGGTAAAAAATGAGATGGAAAAGGGGAGGTGTTTGCGCGCATTCCTAAACCACCAGCTCAACCTTTCTCAACCCGCCGATTTTTTGTGTAAATGGGGGGTTGGCCTGAACTTTAGCATTTTTTTGTCAGAAATTTAGGAAGCTTTGCCCCCCATTTTGTGGAATTTCTGCAACTGTCTCAGCACACTCTTTACCAGATTCTATCATTTGAAGACATATCTGGGGTTTTGACAAACCATCTCAGAGAGTACGTACATGCAGTACGATGATCACTGATAGTTTACCTTAACGGTATTTTAAGGAAACTGCAAAGATGCAAGCAGCAACAAAATATAGAAAAACACAAGCATTGTGTCTGAAAGCATCTATCATTTGAAGACATAGAATTCTAGGGTTTTGTCAGACAGTACATAACAACCAACAATGAAGGTTACCCCTATGAGGCCCTTTTAGCTACAATGTACTAAATACATCATGTACAGCGTAATATTAAATGACAGCTAGTTAATACAGGGGCCAAGTCAGCTTTATCCCAAAGATGAAACATTAACTAACAACAAAAAGTAATACCGGCCATATGTATCACATCATTTCTCACATCATATGGCGCCCAAGTTGAATATATGAAAATTGTTATACAATTGGATTAAAAAGTATAAAATTGATTGTTTAGAAGCACTGGTATAAAATATAACAGCTCAGCTCATAGTATAGTCTTATGGCTCACAGTCTTAAATAAGGAATTATGTATGAAACTGTTCATTCTATACTTAATCTATTCCGATAAAACTATAAAATTTGACGCAACAGAATTTTTCTATGAATTATAACGATACGAAAGGCGAAAGACTTCATTTAACTGATAATAATTATCGTGACGTAAATGCACTGTCTACCTAATATTAAAGTTCCACACTTACCCACAACAAACTAGAATAAATAATGGCCAAAATTTATTCTGCTCAACATATAGTTAACTCGCCAACTTCCTCACTTGTTGTGTCGAAAAGTCAATTTACAATAGTATAACAACACACATTTCTCATATTTAAATCCACGTCCTTATCAAGGACAATGAATTTATTAATTACACAGTAGGCCTACATCAATTATACTTTAAACGTGTCGGCTCGTAATTGCCCTAACCAATGAAGCGTTTGTGCATAATTATTATCAATTATGTCTAATTATATGTAGACGTTTTGATGCTTTACTAATTATTTCGTCAATGTTCTTGTTCCACTTTAAGTTGTCCATTATGGTCGATCTTAACTACCTCTGACAATGTCACATCATCAACAAACTTCCAATGGCCTGCTGTAAGAGGATATTTAACTGCGAGGTCATTAATCATTATAGCAAACAGAATGGGTCTAAGTTTCGTTCCCTGTGGGATACCAGCATGACAAAGTTCCCAATCGGAGATAAAATAATTGAAGATCGCCTGTGGTATCATATATGATACCAACTTTCTAACAATTTAAAAAGTTAACTAGAAATGCATGCATGCAGAATCCCCTCGCCCATTTGAACCAAACAATTTACTCCCCAAAAGTTATTGTAACATGAATTACTGAGTCGACGAATATAACCGTGGTAGCACGCAACATTTTATATTTTTTATATATATTTTAATTTGTACAAAATATTATTTTGTTTTTAACTATAAAATTATCAATTGCCCAACTATATAATGTGGGTATGCTATTACGTACTCTTTTAGCTTTGATTTACTGTAACATTCAACCTTAGACGTTCACAAAACGTTTCGAAATTTTCAAAAAACTTCAACTGCTTTTCGAGGAGTATTTTTATGCTTCGCACTTGCTTTTGCAATGACGTTTTTGAGATTTAACGGTTTTTCATTTTTCTATAACATATTTGAATCAATACTAAAATACTCTTAAAGATCAATCAATGTTGTATTGACCACACAGAATGATCTACACATTTTCAAATTAACCAACTATGCTGCATGCTATGTTAAAAAGTCGGCAAAGCAAGCATGCAAAATAGACACTTGCCTGTTTAAAACGCTCATTTTTTCGGTCTTTCGACTGTTTTTCTCTTGTTAATTTGTCCTCTAAATAATTTTCATTTATCTTGTTTTGGCGACTTAACATATAAATTTACTTACATAGAGACTTACTTATAAAATGAGACTTGCGCATGCGCATAACTTACGAAAAGGTCCAGTCCAGTCCAGTCCTGTCCATGACAAAAAAAATGGTGAACGACTTTGCATTCCACAATGTTTTCACATAACCGGGTGTAAATCTCCGAGCGGAATTAGTACCCTCGCACGGCGCTTCGCGTCGGCTCGGGGATAAATATTGTAAAAAGCCACAAAGCCAGGCAATTAATGATCTCCTCACACCAAGATCGATCAATTTCTTCATTAAAACGTTGTGGTCGATATGGTTGAAGGCCTTGCTGAAATCCAAGTAACAAATTCTTAAGTAATGTTCTGGTTGGTCTAAAGACGAAAGCCAATTTTCAAACATATCCAAAAGGCAATAGGTAACCGAAGAGCATTTGAGGGAACCGAACTGTTGTGGGTCAATTTTGTGTCGGACGTTCTCGATCAGCCATTTTAATGCAAAATCCTCTTGGATCTTTGCAATACAAGTGAGATGGGTCTAAGGTCTCCATCAGCCGTCACTGGGGCAACTTTTGGTATAGGGGTTATAAAGGAATCTTTCCATACCGCAGGAAAGGTACAAGCGGAAAAGGACGCATTGAAAATTTCCGTAACAGGTAGGGGAAGTTCAAGAGCAAACTTTTCCAGATACGGTTCGGGATACCGTCGGGTCCAATAGATTTGAAAGAATTCATCTTAAACAGTTTTTTGCACACCTCACCTGGTCATCTCCGGAAGTTCGTACTGGGCTGGCAAGTAGGCTGGTAAGCTGTTTCTGTCCAATGGTGGAAGGTCGGACGTAGCCGAAATGTAAAAATTGTTCAATCTTTCGGCTAAATTAATCCCAGAGATAAC